>QXEO01000231.1:2362292-3033076 GCA_007115705.1 Dactylis glomerata | reverse complement strand
CTGTCGGGGGGATGACCCCCGGTAGGGTCAAGAGACTAGAAAGACACAAGGCTTATGGTTGACTTTATGCCGGTTTACCAAGAAAAGGGCCCTGGCCGGAATATAGGAGCATCGGCCAGGCCAGCATATATGTTTATCCCGGCTGGTGTCTGGATATGCCGGTATAGCCGGAATACTAGTATAGGTGTGCCGGCATATACTCAGATATGCCAGCCTCAATATTTGTGTGTTGTGCAGGAGCAGGGGAGGCCGGATTACCCGACCCTCGTAGGTCGTTGGTCCGGCATATAAGTCCTGGGTATGGCCAACGGTCATATCCGGGATACTTAAGTCAACCAAGGTGTCACATCCCTACAATCAAGGAAGAAAACATCCAAGCATGGTAGCAGAGTAAGATGGCAGGGTGCACAGTGGAGGTTACCTACCCTCACTGTGCACAAGTACAAGCTTACCGCAGAAGGTAAGGTCACAGTTCAAGAGGTACAAGGTACAGCAAGGGGAGTCCCATCGAGAGCAATCAGGGAGAAAGTCGTGGGCGTCTGCCCTCGACAGCAAGTCCTGTTTGGAGTGTAGTTGGTGTCTCCTGGTCTTCTATGACCGTTGTAACCCTGGCCACCACTATATAAGGTGGCATAGGGAGCCCTGGTAAAGGGTGGTTCGCTGGAAGAAGGTTGAAAGGTTGAAGGTAGATTGGTCACACTGTACTCCTACACTTAGCAGTTCATCTTCCTTCTCTAGCAGAGAGCTTGGAAGCACCATTGTGGTGTACTACATCGACCCATATATACAATCAGTAGAGCAGGAGTAGGGGTGTTATCTCCTTACGAGAGCCCCGAACCTGGGTAGATCAGTGTCTCTTTCTGTCGTGCTTTTTAGCTCGTTCCCCTCTCCCGAATCCTCCAGCATCTAGTTCGGCCCCCATTTAAGCCATCCTATGGCATATGTTGTTTCACCACGACGACATTTGGCGCCCACCGTGGGGCATCAGATCGATATGCTGGGCGGAGTGTTCATTCGGACGGGGTCTGTGATAGCAGCTTCGGGAGTGCGCGTGGTCTCTGGCCTCGTCCAGAGGCTAGGCTCGCTCAGTTTCGTCAGTGACAACGCCGGTTGTCTCGGTGGCCGGCCGTTCCCCAGGGATGGCCGGATTATGTCTTTCGGTTCCCACGAGGTGTACGTGGGAACTGAGAGAATTTGCAGGAAGGAGGTGCTGGTGGCGTCGGATCCTCCGTCACATCGGCTGGCTCACGCTGGGCGTAGCGCTCGCTCAGTAGAGTCGGCTGAGGTGATGATGGCCGGCACATCCGTGCCGCCGGCGGAAGATGCCGGCAAAGCAGCAGCGGCCGGAGCTTCTCCTCCGGAGCCGCCGAAGGTCAAGAGGTCGGCGCGTCCTCCGTTGGAGCGTGCGGAGAACCTGGCCGGCACTTCCGGTGTGCCGGCTAGGGGCGAGGTTCTTCTTCCCATCATCGACCGGCTTCTCGAGCCGGTGCGATCCGGCGTTGATCCGGAGCAGACAAGGGAGGTCCTGGAGGGATCTCGTCAGGCCCTCGTCGACGAGGCCCTGGCCATGAACCAGGAGCGCGAACGGTTTAACCGGCAACTCCGTGAGTATGAGGCAGCCCATGGTTTTACTCCTGTAGTAATCCGGCCTAGCCGGATAGAAGAGGTTAGAACTAGAGGCAGAAATCTTAATGCTGAGATAGGAAAAGATGCTAGAGATAAGAGTCATACTGCAACTAGTACTGTGCCTAAGGTAGTCTATAGTTCGCCAGTAAAGAACCTTAGAGCAGCGGCCGAGGTAGCTAAGGATTTATCTTGTTTATCCGGCGAAGCACTGCGTGAGCAGCAAGCCCGGCTTAACCAACTTTTGTCTGAAGCTACAAAGCAGCAGGAGGCCTTTAAGAAGGCAAACCCAGGTGCCGGGGCATCCCAGTACATTGTGTCGGCGGGAGGTGCCGGCGCGAGGTCGAGGGGCCAAGCCTCGTCCCCGCATCCTAGCGCCCGGCGTGCCGGAAGTGTGACCTCTGGCCGCCGGGACAAGCAGATCCAGGTGTACGATCCGGCTGCCGCCGGAAAGCAGGCGATGGTGCAGAAGAATGTCGGCCAAGCTGACAAGTATGTCGGCAGCAAGAAGCCCGGCCAGAGTAGTGCCGGCCGGGCATGAAGCAGCAGCGGCCGGTGGTGGCCGGAGTAACAGTGCAGCCCGGCGTCAGCAACAGGGCGCCGGAGGTGCAGCGCAGCAGCAGGGTGCAGGCCATCCGGGACATCGAGAGGATGACGGCAATTCCGCCCTTGCCAGGGCGGGATATCAGCAGCAGCATCAGCAAGGCCGGCATAGTGAGCAGCATCAGCCGGAGCAGCAGCAGCAGATGATCGCAGGCCCAATAGCATCCCGGCTTGGACCTCGGTCCTTGGAAGCCAATGATGCACGTTTCAAGCTGGACAAGCTCCACCAATCAGAGTTGGTGGAGAGACAAGGAGCTCCGGGCCCTATGTGTTTCGGACCCCGGATTATGGGGGAGCCGGTGCCTTACTTCTTCCAGCTCGCGCGTGGCGCGAGGACATATAATGGCAGTACGAAGCCGGAAGATTGGTTGGAGGATTACTCCACAGCGGTGAACATCGCCGGAGGAAACCTCAGATGGGCGGTACGATATGTGCCGCAGATGTTGGAAGGTCCAGCCAGGATATGGCTGAATAATTTGCCGGCCGGGAGTATCAACGGCTGGATTGATTTCGAAGAGCAGTTTGTGTCGAACTTTACCAGTACATACAAGAGGCCCAACCGTCCGCAGCAGCTGGCTAACTGCCGGCAAGGAGTGAATGAGACTGACCGTGACTATCTGACCAGGTGGTGCACGTTGCGCAATTCCTGCGAAGGAATCAATGAGCAGCAGGCCATCATGTGGTTCGCTCATGGGTGCCAACATGGCACCATGCTGTGGCAAAAGCTTCAGAGGCAAATGCCGGCCACGCTGGCCGAAACAATCAAGATCGCTGATAGTTATGCTCTGGGAGATCCCAAGCAGCCCAGTCTCGATTCACAAGGACAGGGGCAAACCCAGGGGAACACCAGCAATGCCGGGAGACCAGGGCAATACTATCGCCCGGATAACCGGAATAAGAGGAGAGATGAGCGGCCGGATTATCGGTATGGCGCAGCACAAGTTGCAGCTGTGGAGGAAGAGCAAGGGGGCGCCGGCAGTAGCCAGCGTCCGAGATATGAGAACTATCAGCAGCCTCAGCAGCAGCCGCAGCAGCAAGCACAGCCGTTCCAGAAGAAGAATGTCTGGACCAACAAGAATGCCGGCGGAGCCGCCGGCCAGAAGAAGCAGTGGCCGAAGTATACTGTGGGTCTTGCCATGGACAAGCCTTGTGTGTTTCACACATTCCAGCCGGGAAAGCCGGCAAACCATTTGACAAGGAACTGTTCGTGGCTGGACGACATATTAGCAGGTCGTGCAGGTCCCTGGGGACCGGCTAGACCCTCTGTCCCGGCAGCTCCATCGCCGTTGACAGGTGCTAATACAATTGCAGTCCCACCTAGGCCGGTTAATCCTGGGAATCAGAGCAACGCCGGAAATGCCGGCGTAAATCAAGTTGACCAGAGCTATAATCCGGAATATAACGCCGGAGGCCCAGGAGCGGGCCGGAATGAGTACAAGGAGTATGATCAGAGCTATATGGTCTTTGAGACCGAGAGAACAGACAAGCAGAGCTTGTACCGGCGGAGTCTGGAGGTGAATGCCGTTATGTCGGCTGTGCCAAAGCTGATGTACTGGTCTGACCAGGCTGTTGGTTGGGACAGGGCAGATCATCCCCGGATCATGCCAAATCCCGGCGGATATGCTCTGGTGATGGATCCGACATTCGTCGGGCCGGCTAATAACGTAAGATTCAGCAAGGTCCTCATTGATAATGGAAGCAGCATCAACATCATGTATCGGATACGATGGAGAAGCTGGGAATCAAGGAAAATATGCTGGAACCAAGCAAGACCACGTTCCACGGCATTGTGCCGGGACTTTCGTGTGCGCCGATGGGCAAGATCCGGATGGATGTCATGTTTGGCAGCCGGGATAACTGCAGGGTGGAAAACCTCATGTTCGAGGTGGTTGATCTGGAGAGCCCCTACCATGCTTTGCTGGGTAGACCGGCACTGGCAAAATTCATGGCCTCTACGCATGTGGCGTATCTGAAGATGAAGATGCCGGGACCCAAAGGAGTGATCACCATCATTGGTGATTACAAGCGTTCGATGGCATGTGCCACCGCCGGATCCAATCTGGCCGAGACTCTGATCATTGCAGAGGAGAGGAAGAGGCTCAAGCGAGCAGTGGAGATTGCTGAGACGGTCGTGGCCGGCAAATATATGCCGGGCATGACAAATCCCGGCGGCAGTGCTTCTTTTCAAGTAGGCAAGGAAGTCAAAAAGGTGCCGCTGGATGAAGCTTTCCCGGAGCGCCATGCCCTGGTTGGGGCAAGTTTGGATCCCAAATAGGAAAGCGAGCTCATCAGCTTCCTCCGTGAGAATCGGGATATCTTTGCATGGTCTACTTCGGACCTGCAAGGTGTGCCGAGGGAGCTGGCTGAGCACGCATTGCACGTGAGACCCGATGCTAAGCCAGTGAAGCAGCCGCTCCGGCGGAATGCCGGCGATAGAAGGAAAGCCATATGGGAGGAAGTGGCCAGGCTCTTAGCCTCTGGCTTTATCAAGGAAGTACTTCATCCGGATTGGGTGTCTAATCCGGTTTTGGTGGAAAAGAAGAAAGATGAGCCCGTCATAGTGAAAGTATGGCGGATGTGTGTTGATTACACCAACTTGAACAAGGCATGTCCTAAAGATCCATTCCCGCTGCCTCGGATCGATCAAGTGATTGATTCCACAGCCGGATGTGAACTGTTATCATTTGTAGATGCCTTATTCTGGTTTCCACCAGATCCCTTGTTATGAGCCAGATCAAATAAAGACATCCTTTATTACCCCGTACGGGGCTTATTGCTATCTCACTATGCCGTTCGGTTTAAGAAATGCCGGCGCAACTTACCAAAGGTGTATGCAAAAGTGTTTGCACGATCAGATAGATAAAAATGTGCAGGTATATGTCGATGATATCGTCATAAAAACCAAGGAGAGCAAGACTCTCATAGATGATCTCCGGGAAACCTTTGGGAACCTGAGGAGATTCCGGATGAAGTTGAATCCGGCTAAGTGCACCTTTGGTGTGCCGGCGGGCAAGTTGCTCGGTTTCCTTGTTTCCAGCCGGGGTATTGAGGTGAATCCCGGCAAGATTCGTGCCATAGAAAGGATGAAGCCGCCGACAGATTTGAGGGAAGTACAGAAGTTCACTGGGTGCCTCGCATCCCTGAGCCGCTTCATAAGCCGGCTGGGAGAGAAAGCTCTGCCGTTATATCAGTTGATGAAAAAGTCCGACACATTTGTCTGGACAACGCAAGCAGATGCAGCTTTCAAGGAATTGAAACAGTTGTTGTCAACAGCGCCGGTATTAGCGTCTCCGATGCCCCGGGAGCCAATGTTGCTCTATATAGCGGCAACCAACCGAGTTGTCAGTGCTGTGGTGGTAGTAGAGCGAGAGGAAGGAGGCAAAACCGTGCAGCGGCCGGTATATTATCTGAGTGAAGTCCTCTCCACCTCAAAGCAAAATTACCCCCACTATCAGAAGATGACCTATGGTGTCTATATGGCGGCCAAGAAGCTCAAGCATTACTTCCAAGAGCATCCAATCCGGGTAGTGGCCGAGGCCCCTATCTCGGAAATTATAGGCAACAAAGATGCCAGCGGCCGGATAGCAAAGTGGGCAATAGAGCTTTCACCATATACACCGCAGTACGATAAGAGGGATACAATCAAGTCCCAGGTCTTGGCTGATTTCTTTATTGACTGGGCCGAGATACAGTATGAGCCACCATTGCCAGATGCCAATTATTGGAGGATGCATTTCGATGGGTCCAAGACAATCCATGGCTTGGGTGCCGGCATAGTTCTCAGTTCACCAAAGAATGACCAGCTGAGATACGTCCTGCAGATTCACTTTGCAGCATCAAATAATGTGGCGGAATATGAGGCACTTGTGCATGGCCTGAAGGTGTCTAAGGACATAGGAATTCGCCGGATTATGTGCTTCGGGGATTCTGACTTAGTGATTCAGCAGTGTTCCGGCATATGGGACGCGCATGATGCTAACATGGCATCATACCGTTTCCTAGTGCAGCAGTTAAGTGGTTACTTTGAAGGTTGTGAGTTCCGGCACGTTCTCCGGGCTCAGAACGATGCAGCCGATGCATTATCCAAGCTGGGGTCTTCCCGAGATTCAATCCCACCCGGCATTTCGCTGGAGCATCTGAGGAAGCCATCGATCAAACCCTCGCCAGAGTCATCCTCCATTTATGTCCCGCCAGGTCCAGACGAAGCAGTTCCAATGGAGATAGATGCCGGAGCCAGGACGGATAACCCGGGGACTGTTTCCTCAGTCCCGGGGACTGGGCCGGCATATGCTGTTAGTACAGTATTCCGGAGCAAAACTAAAGGCAAGGGTAAAATGTGCCAAGAGGTTGTGCCGGTATACCCGGGGACTGCTCCGGCATACCCGGGGACTGATTCTTCAGTCCCGGGGACTTCGCAGCCCATGGAGATCGATTATGTGTCGGTCGAAATGATGGAAATAGATCAGGCAGTGTTCACTGTCAGGGAAGTGCCCTCATGGGCACGTCCTATCTTGAACTTCATGGTGGATGGTCAAGTGCCGGCGGATGAAACCGAGGCCCGCCGGGTTATAAGGAGATCCAAAGCGTATACCATCATCAACAAAGAAATATACAAGAGAAGTACCACCGGAGTATTGCAGAGATGTGTCGAAGCTGCGGAGGGTCTGGAGATGCTCCGGGAAATTCACCAGGGGGAGTGTGGTCACCATGCTTCGTCCAGGGCATTGGTGGCAAAGGTATTCCGGCATGGCTTCTATTGGCCAACGACACTGCAAGAGGCAGAAAACTTGGTCCGGAAATGTAATGGGTGTCAAAGATATGCCCACCAGATTCATCAGCTGGCATCTGCCCTGAAAACTATCCCAATAACCTGGCCCTTTGCTGTTTGGGGCCTGGATATGGTCGGGGCTTTTAAGCCGGCCAGAGGGAAAATGACCCATATCCTGGACATGGTGGACAAGTTCACCAAGTGGATTGAAGTGAAGCCCATAAGCAAGTGTGATGGTCACACAGCAGTGAAATTCTTAAAGGATATAATCTTGAGATATGGTGTTCCTCATAGCATCATCACTGACAATGGGTCAAACTTTGCCCAAGGGCCATTTGCCAGATTTTGTGAGGAGGTGGGAATCCGGCTGGACGTTGCGTCGGTTGCCCACCCTTGTGCCAATGGCCAAGTAGAGAGATCGAATGGGCTAGTATTATCCGGCATAAAACCCCGACTGATAGAGCCCCTGGAGAAAACTCCGGGATGTTGGCTAGATGAGCTGCCAGCAGTGCTGTGGAGTTTAAGAACAACTCCGAATAGATCAACAGGCTACACACCTTTTTTCCTGGTGTATGGAGCAGAAGCTGTGCTTCCAACAGATGTAATACATGATGCACCAAGAATAGTGCTATATACTGAGGAAGAGGCTAAAGAAGCCAGAGAAAATGATGTTGATCTGCTAGAGGAAGCAAGGGAAATAACTCTGTCAAGAACAGCAGTATATCAGCAGAACCTCAGACGCTATCATGCGCAGAAGGTAAATCCAAGGAGATTTCAAGAGGGAGATCTAGTACTCCGGCTAAAGCAAGGAACAGAAGGCCGGCATAAGTTAACTCCTCCATGGGAGGGGCCATTCATTGTGAGCAGAGCTCTGCACAATGATGCCTATTATCTTATAGATGCGCAGGACCCCAAGAAGAATAAGGCGGACAGGTCCGGAGAAGAAACCAAGAGGCCATGGAACATAGCTCTACTGCGCCCCTTTTACTCCTGAGCAACACAATGTATGTATTTCCATATTTTCCTTTGTATGCCGGCGTGTTGTGCCGGCACAAGACTAATGAATGAAATACCGGCATCCCGAAGAAGCCGGGTAACTAGCTCTGAGGTATATTTGTTGTTTATTTACAGTTTTTTGTTATATGCCGGCTGGCTTTATTTGAATGTTTCCTATGTCGGCCTAGTAATGTGTCGGCACCAAAGGCCACTCTTCGACTCAGCTGCTGTCCGAAACCCGGCTTCATGGCTAGCAAGAGTAGATGCCGGAGATTGTCTACACATGGAAAACGGCTAAGGAAATACAAAGCAAGTGAACCGACATTTTCGTTAAAGCTAAAGTTAAAATTTAAAGTGTCGGATGATTTGAAGTCTAAGTCTCAAAGTTAAAGTACTGTATGTTCGAGGAAGCAACCTTGAGACTCATACGTCGAAAGCCAATTGAGGTAGACAAGCAGCCAAGGTTGTGAAATTGAGGAAACAGGAAAACAACTCGGTGACTTAGCCAAAAGATGATCCGGCATTAGTAACAAGCAAACCAAGATAAAACTTGTTCAGGAAGCAAACCAAAGGAAATTAAACGTGTATATTACAACTGCACCCGACATACCGGGGATCTGATAAAGCTTAAAGTGTTTTTGGTGCAAAGATTCAAGGGGCAGACGCGGGGCCGCCAGCAGGTGGAGCAGTAGCAGTCGAGATGTCGGCCTCAGGTGTGCCGGACCCAACAGATGGAATGGAGCCATCGCCTCCGCCCGGGGCAGATGCCTGTTCCGGAGCTTCAGTGTCGGCTTCCTCAGCTTCATCTTCATCTTGGCTGGAGTCGGAACCCTCAGCAGCGGCAGATGTCCCGGCATCGTCATTCTTCTCCGGCTCGCGGATGTCCCGGACGAATTTGTCGGTGTCGGCATAGTCCACATAACTATGGGCCAACTCCTTGCGGCGACGGATATGATCCGGATCCGTGGTCCAGATGGATCCTTCGCGCACGGTGCGCAAAGTCTCCAAGTCTGCCTTTTCATACCAAGACAAGAAGTAGGTGAGAGCTTCGTCAGCTCCAACCCTCGCGCCGGAATCTCGCCACTCCCGGAGGCGAACCTTGGCAAGCTGCAGATCGTTGCCGAGGTCGACGGGATCAGTGGGAGTCCTTTGTCCCGGCCAGAGGGCAGAGAATGCCTCCTGGGCGCCGTAGAAGAGCTCTTCAGTGTAAAGGGTCATGGCCTCCTTCCGGGACTGCAGGGCCAGCAGCTGCTCCGACATGTCCCAGTTGGGCGAGTCAACCGGAACACCCCGGTTTTCTCGGTCCAACTGCAAAGCCCTCTCAACGTCAGCGACGGAAGCGGGAAACATGCCTGCAGAATAGAAACAATGTTAGCAAAAGGAAAATATGTCGGCATAGATGCTATGCCGAAAAAGATTACACTATGTCGGGAAGGATAAAAGGGGAAAGGATTTGAAGCTTACGGGCAAGGTCGGCATTCAGCTGTGCAACTGTAACCTCCCATTTGGTGGCCTGCTCCTTCAGGCTATCCAGTTCAGCGTGGGCGTTGGAGGCATCAGTCTCGGAGGTAACAAGCAGGGTCTGGGTTTTCTTCAGTAGGCCCTCCCTCTGTTCCTTTTCGTCCAGCAGCTCGGTGATCCGGCCCTTCAACTGCTCAACCTCGGCCTTGTGACCGGCATCCCGGTCGTCCAGTTGCTTGGCCACATCCACCGAGGACACACAATCCTGGTGGCGTGCCTCCAGTGCAGCCTTCTCATCTGCAAAGATTTCAAGTTAAAAGGATTTGAAGAAAGAAAACAGTGACAAAGAGTAAAGGATTTGAAGTATAAAGTAGCTATCCGGGTAACAGCAGGATCCGGCATACCAGTAAGCTCTTTCACCCTCTTGAGAAGCTCGGTGACTTGCGCTTCGGCACCAGCTGAAGAATGTCGGCACAAGGTTACGTGTCGGCAAGAGTAAGCATTGCAAAGTAAAGAGAGGAAAGATATCCGGCATACAGCAGTATGTCGGCAAAGATTACCTTTCTGGGACAGCTCCTGCTGAAGCTTGCTGTGTGCGTCAGATAGCTTCCGGTGCTCGCACACCAACTCATGGAACATGTCGGCCCGGGTGTTGTTCATGCGCTGCAAAAATGCCGGGATTTGAAATATCAGCAGAGAAATTTGACATGATAATTAAAGTGAAGATTTTATCAAGTGATCATTTTTTTAAAGACCCGGCACAGGTGCTGCGCACCTATCCCGGCTCTCGGTGACTAGGATTTGAAGCTCGAATCGAGCTTATATCCCGGTCAAGAGGATTTGAAAGATAATAGAGATGTGAAATTGTTAAAAACCCGGCACAGGTGCTGCGCACCTATCCCGGCCCTCGGTGACTAGGATTTGAAGCTCGGATCGAGCTCATATGTCGGCAGTTAATTCAAAAGAAGCTAGCTAAAGGACTATGAGAAAATCCCGGATGTCCATATCCCGGACGTCCGACATTTTCGGGGACTGGGGATATGTGTGTGAATAGAGAGGACTTACGTTGGTGGCAGAGGCCAACTTGTGAAGTCTTTGCTGGATGCTGAGGAGCTCGCTGGCGATCGGTATGGGCTTCGCTGCCAGGAAGTCGCTTGGGTCGCCACTGGTCTTGGCTTCGGCCAGCTTCTTGCTCCTTGAGTCCGCAGTGTCCATGTTGCTGGCGTCGTTCCATTTGATGCACTGCTCCTTAAGAGAGCCGAGGCTCTGATCACTTTTCGTCGCAAGAGGGACGAGGCCCTCGAGTTCTGGGGTGTCGAAGAAGCTGGTCCGGTACCCCGGCCGGGCTGCTGCCCTGCCAAGATGCAGGGCCAGAGCAGAGCTGGTCCGGGACGCTGCCTTAGGAGGAGCAGTTGCGGCAGATGGTGTGCCGGACTTGGCCGGGGCAGTGGACTTGGCCGGTGCAGTGGTCTTGGCCGGTGCAGTGGTCTTGGCCGGTGCTGGGGTCTTGTCAGCTGAAGGAGTCTCGGGTGCGGGCTGTTCCGGCGCGGCCGGTGCATCTTGGCCAGCAGAGGCAGGATCCGGAATAGTCCGGACTTCCGGCACTAAAGGGCCTTTACCCTTGATGTCTGCTCCGGCGTTTTCAGTTGTGCCGGCATCGCCGGTGGGCGCGCCGGAGTCTGGTACTTCTTGGTGGGCTCCTGTGTCCATGTGGACATCAGGAGCCGGAGGTTCCTGTTGAGCCCCCGAGTCCATGTGGACGTCGGGGGCAGAGGTGTCTTGTTCCGGCGGAGGAACGTCCTTCGCCGGGGAGGAGGTCTTGTCGGGCGCAGGCGAGGATGCCGGCGCCGGGGAGCTCGTGTGACTGGCAGAGGGAATGTCGGAGGTAGCAGGGGCAGCGGGCTTGGTAACCTTCGGGTCGCCGCTCAAGCCAGAAGCTTGTTCCGGCTCAAGAGGAGCACTGAAAGAGAGAAAACACCAAGTCAGTAATACAAACAAGAGATATGTCGGAGGAAATGCAAAGAAAAGGAAATTTACCCCGAGGCAACAGGCCTCTGTTTCTTCTGTTTGGGCACGCCGACCTTCTGCCTTTTCGACCTCTGAGGTATGTCGGACGGGGGCTTCACACCTCGCTTCCGGCCGGCACGTCCGCCGGTGGAAGGAGGTCCCTGGTTCAGAGGGGCGGCGTCGATAACCATATCGTCCGGGATAGCTGAGGACGGCATTGCAAACTCGTGAGCAATAGGTGTTTCTGGAAAGGCGTACGCAAGTGGCATCGGGTCATAGTACAGCAGGATCTCCTCGTCAGAATCAATCTCACTCCGGTCTTGAGTATAATGCCGGGATGAAGAGCCCTTACCCATGGCAGCTGCAGCACGGGTGCTCCTGGGAAGCTTATCCCAATGATCCGGATCTTCAACATCCGCAACGGTGCGATCCGCCGCGATCTTGATCCGGGAGTTCTCCATGGTTTGGAAGCTGAATTTCTGTATAAACAGCAAAGTCAAGTATTCAGACAAGGAAATATGCCGGTGGAAGAGGTATGTCGGATCAATATGATATGTGTCGGCAAATAGACATGTGTCGGCTTAAGTATCTATGTGCCGGACATGGACTTTATGTATCGGATAAGATGGTTTACCGTTGGGGCGGGCCTATCCCGGCTGTATGGTTCTAGCCCCCAGGCAAAAGTGGCCTGAGAGGACTTGCAGACATCCTTAATCCGGCGCAGAATGTCGGCCGGAGTCAGCTCGTGTGTGGAGTGCCGGGTGGGGTCCATTGGCCCGCTCATCTGACAGATCTTGTGCGACCGGCGCTGCAGAGGGGAGACGCGCCGGCTTATATAGCAGGCCACCAGGTCTTGAGGAGTAAGACCGGCATCCAGGAGCTCGCCCTTAACCCGGTGAAGCGCATTCACCGGCATCACCGAGTTCTTCGGGTTATAGGTCCAGTTCGTCATGGCCAAGGGTGGCTCGTCCACAAATGGCGGCAGGTTGAGCAGATCCTCGTCAGTGGTGTTCTTGACGTAGAAGAAGCTTTTCTGCCACTTCTTGCAAGATTCCAGGAGTTCCACCTTGGGGAAGTCCGAGCCCTTTCGGGACATGATGGTGGCCGCGCCGCAGAGGGTCATGGGGCGGTCCTTCTTTTCCTGGGCCGTCTCCGGCGGGTCGTCCTTGCTCCGGGGCGGCTCTTGGACGACTTGCTTCCGCAGTTGGAAGTACTTCGCCCAGCCTTGAGTAAGGGCCTCTATGCCGGCATAGCCCTCGCAAAAAGCAGCGAAGGCGGAGAGGATCATCACGGCATTGGCCGGGATATGATGAGGTTGAAGATCATAGGTGTTGAGGAAGTCCCGGAAGAAGTCCGATACCGGCAGACCGAAGCCCCGCTCGAAGTGGGCGATGAAGACGACGCGTTCGCCAGGTTCAGGTGCCGGCACAGTTTCTCCTGCTGGTAGCCGGCATGCTACGCCCTCCGGGACTCTCCTGGTGGAGGTGACCCAGGATATGTCGGCCGGAGTAACCTCCGACCCCTCCCAGCCGGAGCGTCCTTGGGCTCGGGCCGAGGTATCTTCCTCAGAGGCCGAGGTACCCGTCATGCTTGAAGATGCCATCTTAGTGGCCGGGATAAGGCGTGAGAGCCGGAGTCCCGTGATGTTATTCCTATCAAGGCCGGAGAAAAGAGGGAGGTTAGTCTCTCCGGCATACCACTCTCACAGATGTTAGCAGGAATAGAAGATCTACCGAGGCAGTTAAAATCGGAAATAAACAGGGATATAATTTCTGCGGAAGAACACCTGTGAGCTGTTACGAAACACTGCTAGCAATGCTAATCGAAGCAACGAAATATCCAGCAAAGGAACTACCATGGATACAAACCAGTGAGGCTACCGCAGCCTAGTTGCAGAAGAGCAGGGAAAGGAAGAACAGAGGAAGAGGAACTCACCGGAGCTTGGCCTACGGCAATGGAGCGGCGGCGGCAAGTGTGCAGAGGAAGATCCAATCTCCCTGCAAGACTGCGGGGAGAAGAGGCGGCGGTGGCGTCGTCGACGATGACGCCGGACGTCGGCAAGCGGAGGCGCCGGCGTGCAGGTGGACGACGGCGGCAGCTTCCCTTCTCGATTTCTTGGTCCGGCGGCGAAGCGCAAGGGGCAGAGGATCTGAGGAAGAAGGCACTGTGGCGGGGGTAAAAAGAATAAGTTACCCCCACCCCGTATTTATACCGAGGAGGCCGGTCGTGGGGGTCGTGGGGAGGATAGTGCTCCACTCCCCCGACCGTTTCTGCGGCGAGGCGCCACGTGGCGGCACAGAGTGGGGCGGCGGTTCCTGTAACCGTGCCATGACGCAATGATGGCAAGAAGTAACTGCTGCACTGTGAACCGTCGCATCGTGGGTGACCGTTCGAGGTGGCAGGGCAGTTACAAGTTTCGATGCAAAGCTGTCAGGCATGGCTTCTCGAGGAAGACTCGTCTATATGACGGATTAATTGCCCGATGAATATGTTCCGTCCGGAATACCCTAGGGACCGGCCGGAATAAGTTTTGGAACAGGAACAGAGGCCGGGATATGTGCAGATGTGCCGGCATATAAATCTGATCGCCGGGGCATAATGAAGAAAGGTATGTTGAACCTGTCAAGGCTCCACAGTTATGACTGGGGAACCTCGGCAGCTTCGGGGACTAGTGTCGGGGGGATGACCCCCGGTAGGGTCAAGAGACTAGAAAGACACAAGGCTTATGGTTGACTTTTATGCCGGTTGACCAAGAAAAGGCCTGGCCGGAATATAGGAGCATCGGCCAGGCCGGCATATATGTATATCCCGGCTGGTGTCTGGATATGCCGGTATAGCCGGAATACTAGTATAGGTGTGCCGACATATACTCAGATATGCCGGCCTAATTATTTTGTGTGTTGTGCAGGAGCAGGGGAGGCCGGATTACCCGACCCTCGTAGGTCGTTGGTCCGGCATATAAGTCCTGGGTATGGCCAACGGTCATATCCGGGATACTTAAGTCAGCCAAGGTGTCACATCCCTACAATCAAGGAAGAAAACATCCAAGCATGGTAGCAGAGTAAGATGGCAGGGTGCACAGTGGAGGTTACCTACCCTCACTGTGCACAAGTACAAGCTTACCTCAGAATGGTAAGGTCACAGTTCAAGAGGTACAAGGTACAGCAAGGGGAGTCCCATCGAGAGCAATCAGGGAGAAAGTTGTGGGCGTCTGCCCTCGACAGCAAGTCCTGTTTGGAGTGTAGTTGGTGTCTCCTGGTCTTCTATGACCGTTGTAACCCTGGCCACCACTATATAAGGTGGCATAGGGAGCCCTGGTAAAGGGTGGTTCGCTGGAAGAAGGTTGAAAGGTTGAAGGTAGATTGGTCACACTGTACTCCTACACTTAGCAGTTCATCTTCCTTCTCTAGCAGAGAGCTTGGAAGCACCATTGTGGTGTACTACATCGACCCATATATACAATCAGTAGAGCAGGAGTAGGGGTGTTATCTCCTTACGAGAGCCCCGAACCTGGGTAGATCAGTGTCTCTTTCTGTCGTGCTTTTTAGCTCGTTCCCCTCTCCCGAATCCTCCAGCATCTAGTTCGGCCCCCATTTAAGCCATCCTATGGCATATGTTGTTTCACCACGATGACAGCACCTGCACGAATGGATCGTGGTAGAACACGCCCTTCCACGCGCCGCTGAGTTCTCCTTTCTCAACCTCCGCACTTCCCGCTACGTCACCATCGATCTAACGGAAGTTCATGCAAGGTTCAAATTCCTCCATATCTATAGAGTTAATCTATTTTTATTTTCAATCGTAAACATCTTAGTGCTGAATGTTATCTTCATCAACTCCCTTTTAGATACTACTTCGTCGGCTTTTACCGTGGCATCATCGTGCTTGCCCAGAGGAACCAGCCGCACAAGATACGGCTTCTGAACCCACTCACAAAGACATTGAACGCTACGTTTGAGGCGCAGATGCCATCTATGATTGTGGAGTCAGTCGCTGTAATGAAGTCCCCGACTATGGTCTTCATTTGCACAGGTTACCCCAATGAAATTGCTTGGGTCGATGAGAGCTCTCCTACTAAGGATATAGATGTAGAAGATTGGGGAGAAGGAAGATTTTCAATCGAGGAAGATTCTCTGCGTTGCCTTACCCCGTTCAATGGTGAATTGTATGCAATAGCTGTGAACAATTTTGATGTCGGAACATTAGTGTGCACCAACAATGTCCAGTTGGAGAAGCGCGCGAGCACTATCAACATGGAGACACTATTTTCATTTCCAGAACTTGGAACTGACAAGTTCTACCTTGTGGAGTCTGATGGTGATCTGCTGCTTGTGTTGTTCGGCGGCAGCCCTGGCAACATGCATTTGGAGGAAGGTCAACCATTGGTGTACCGTGTGGACACTGAGAGCCGCTCTCTCCATGCCGTCAACATTGGCAGTCGTGCCTTCTTCGTCAGTTATAAACGGTGTATCTCCGTCGACACCAGAGTGCACCCGACAGTTTGACCTGGCTGCATCTACTACGAGGGCGGTTATATCAGACAGTACTTTGATGATAGAAAGGCCTGGGATGAGTGGCCACGACTTGTGGATAGATTAGATTCCGACGGTATGAAAATAGAACAAAGGCCATACCGTTTGGAGGATCTATTGGCTGCACACTGCAGACGGAAGGAGTTCAGTCAATATTTTTTTTGTCTCATGGAATATAGCGACTCCGAAATATATGATGAAGAATGAAGAACCTTAATGTTGGGCATACATTGCGTCTTATATTATTTTCAGCTTAGTTTGTCGTGAATATTAACATCGTTATTGGCTTCTTTTGGCTGTTGTATGCATTTTATGTATTATACTATACTAGCTTCTAGATTAGCTTCTAGATTTGTTACCATATTGGGCAAAAAACGAGGGCCAAAAGGCAGCAATCATTGAAGAAAGACAGAAATAGAAGCTTCTCTAGATTTGATACTAATTTGGTGAAAAGAGAGAGAACTGTTTACAGAGAGAGAGGGGAAAAAGGCGTTCTGAAAAGTCAATGCCAATTTGGCCCGAGAGAGACAGAACCGAGCTCTCACGTACAACCAAACGCGGTCTCGTCCTGTCCCACGCGGTCCCTTTCTACCAGCCCCACGCGACGCGGCCCCACACGACACGGCCCCACACATCAGCACGGAAACGGTCAACTTAACGGGAATCCTCACGTCCGAGCTCCTTGAGGGTTTCAGACAACGGCTTGGGGAAAACTGAGGAAAAACTAAGGAGCTGGGGAAAACTGAGTACAACTAACGACCTGAGGGCACGAAAATAGAAATCCCTTTTATAAATATGATGCTCATGATGCACAAATCAACTCCTAATATAATTAGCTAAAAGTGGGATGTTACAACTGGATTTGAGGCCACCACTATAATGGAATGGCACTCGAAGTAATGCGGCAGTTTCTTCCCCGTCATATAGATGGCGTATGCTAGCTTCTGGTAATGGGGATATCTTTGCCTGGTTGGAGATAGGACCTCTCTTAGGTAGTACACTGGCCTCTGCACCCCGTGCTCTTTGCCCTCCTCTGCACACTCGACTACGAGGACCGAGCTGACAACTTGATTTGCGGCTGCTATGCATAGCAACATCGGCTCCTTCTCTCGGGGGGTGACGAGGACTGGGGATATCGAGAGGCGACGCTTGAGATCGTCAAATGCGGCTTGTGCCTCATCTGTCCATGTGAAGTTGTCCGTCTTCCGAAGTAGCCGATAGAATGGAAGGGCTTTTTCACCGAGCTTGCTTATGAAGCAGCTAAGTGCTGCTAGTCGACCTGTCAACTGCTGGACATGTCAAAGCATCTTTGGAGGTTGCATGTTGATAATGGCCTGGATCTTCTCTGGGTTACCTTCGATTCCTCTTTCAGAGATGAGGTAGCCCAGCAGCTGGCCTGTAGGCACCCCGAAGGAGCACTTCTTCAGGTCGAGCTTGATACTGTAGCGGTCGAGGTTAGCGAAAGTTTCTCGTAGGTCGTCGAGCAGGCTGTCTGCTTTCACAGTTTTGATGATGATATCATCGACATAGACTTCGATGTTGCGACCGATCTGTTCCGTCAAGCACGCCTGCATGCACCATTGATAGGTGGCTCCCGCGTTCTTGAGCCCGAAGGGCATTGTCATGTAGCAGTACACCCCATGCGGGGTGATGACCCGTGCGGGGTGATGAACGCTGTCTTGTCTTCATCTTCCACCTTCAGCCTTATCTGGTTGTACCCGGAGTACGCATCGAGGAACGAAAGGCGCTCGCACCCCACAGTAGAATCGATGATCTGGTCGATTTGGGGCAGAGGGAAGTAATCTTTCGGGCAATGTTTGTTCAGTACCGTGAAGTCGATGCACATCCTGTAGATCTTGGTGTCCTTATTTTCCACCATGACCAGTGGCGAAAGCCATGTGGCTTCCTTGATCTCTCTGATGAACTTGGCCTCGAGGAGGCGATTTATTTCTTCGCCCATTGACTTGGACTTTTCCGGATTATATCGGTGCATGGATTGCCTGAGCGGCTTCGTGTTCGGAAAGATTTTAAGCTCATGCTTAGCGAGTTCCCTGGGGATGCCTGGCATATCTGCTGGACACCAGGCGAACATCCTCCAGTGCTCACGGAGGAACCCGATGAGCGCGCTTTCCTATGTGGGAGAGAGAGAATTTGACACCCACGCTGTCATGGTTGGATCTATCGGGTGGATCTGGTGCTCTCGAGTGTCTTTACTAGTGTCAAATGAGAGCTCTGGGGTGTTCTGCTGCGCCGGTGGATCGATGTCCATGTTGGTGGCCTCCCTAATATGATGGAGCTCCTCGTGCACTCCAAATGTCTGGGACATGCTGTTGAAGTCCTTGTCGCAGTTTTCGAAGCGGGCAAACCTACCGCTGATCGTTAGTGGTCCTCAATTAGCGGGCATCCGCAGTTTGAGGTAAGCGTAGTGTGGAACCGCCATGAATCGGGCGAACGCTGGTCGTCCGAGAATAGCGTGATAGTGCGAAGGCCAATCGATGACCTCAAACTCAATCTTCTCCTTCCTGAAGTTTGATTGGGTACGTCGGCTTCCCTGGGACTATTATGTGGAAAGATGTCTCTGTCGGCAAGAGATTATTCATCGGGATCTTGATCTTTCGCAATGTGTCTGTGTAGATCAGGTTCAGACTGCTTCCTCTATCCATGAACACTTTCTTCAAGGTAAAACCCCCTATCTGCGCCTCGAGGACCAAGGCGTGGTGTCCAGGGCGCGGGATCTTCGGTGCGTGATCTGACCGGTCGAAACCAATTGGGTGTTCTGACCAGTTCAGGTATTCGGGCGTGGCAGGTGGTGCGTGTTCAGCGTGGAAGACCTCCCTTGCAAGCTTCCGCTGGACTTTGTTCGTTGGGCCCTCTCTGAATCATGGGCATGAATCCTCGTGGTGGCGGGAACGCCTCCTCTTTGATAGTTGGCTGCCATGACTCGACATGCTGGATTGTAGAGGCTTGGTGGCCCTGCTGTACCACGCTCGCTGGTGGATTAGGCGGTGGTGGTGGAGCAATGTAAGCTATCGCACCGGCCACCGGTTGCTCGGTTTGCATCCTATCTTGAAGTGCTCGACTGAGGTGAAGGAATTCCCTGCACTCGATGAGGAGATGAGCGGGTCTTCGGATTCCATCTTTATCGAGGTATGTGTGTCTTGTGCACCCCCCATCGAGCATCTCTTGCGCTGACAGCTGTGGCTGATCGCGTCTTCGGCGCCACTCCGTTCTTGGCTTCAAATCGCGGCCAGCGCTCCTGCTACTACTGCCATAGTAGTTGTTTCCTCGTCGCACCCCATCGCGATTATCGTCATGGTCCTCGTGCACATATCCTGCTGCTACCATGTCCATGGCGTCTGCGTCATCGTAGCGGTTCCGACGACCTTTCTTTCGGGAGCTGTTGTGAAACTGGTCTTTCGCATCGACATCATGCTCCGCTGATCGGCGACGGCTTCTAGGTGCCGCAATGGAGTCTTCTCCATCGGCCCACTCGTTCGCCAAGCTTATCAGATGGTCGACAGTTTTCGGCTTGCAGCGCCCTAGCTCCTCTTTGAAGTCCCATCGAATGAGACCATCCCGAAAGGCATCGATGGCCCTTTCGGGCGAGATATTTTCTACCGTGTTACGGAGACTGATCCATCGTGAGATGTATGACCTCAGGTTTTCTCTGGTCCTTTGCACGCACAAGCGTAACTCTTCAAACGACGTGGGCCGTCGCGAGGTACCTCGAAAGTTGGCGATAAAGGCTTGCCGAAACTCTTCCCAAGAGCAGATGCTGTCCGGAGCAAGGTTGTTCAGCCACGCCCTAGCGTTGTCCTTCAGGTGCAATGATACCAACTAGAGAGCATTATCTCTAGATCCACCGCCGATGGTGACGGCGGTCATGAAATCATCGAGCCAAATTCGAGGGTCCTGCTGCCCATTGAACTTGACTACACCGTCGCTGAGCTTGATCCCCTTCGGCAATGGTGTGGAACGGATCAGGAGACTAAAGCACTCCGCTCGGCACAACCCATCGTGATTGTCGGCGAACGCCTCCATATTGCGTTCTTCCTCGAAACAATGGGCCTCGCGTCGTGCGCACCCAATGTCGACTCTATTCTGGGCCAAGCCATGTCGAAGCTCTCCGTTGATAGGTTCCACCACTTGAGTCCTAGGCGCGACTGTTGGCGCTGCTACTGGGTATCTGGACTGTTCGTCTGGCGGGATGGCCCTTCTCGGTGTTGTCTCGCGCTCTTGGTTAGTTGTGCCTTGAAGCACCCTAACTCCTACGAGCGCCAAATTTCGCAAGTGCCTCATATGCTCGTCGCCGTTGGCTACGTTTGCAGCGATGTATGCTGCTATTGCCATGATCGTAGCTTCCTTGGTCTTGGGTAGCAGATCTGCTTCATTAAACTCCGCTTCCAAGTTTCGGGCGACATTGTGCATATCGGCCCCCGGCGGGATATGCAAACGTGTCCTATGTTGGACACTCAATGAATAGTGGGATGATAGCGCGGCCCGTCTTCTGCTGGACGCGTCGGCCTCATCTCTGCATCGCTCCAGGATGCGCCTGTCGGCACTAATCTGGTCCTTCTGCTCCTGGACGACAAACCGGAGCACTGCTAGCTCCTGGGGGCTCGGGTTAGGGCCCATGTCTGCTTCACCCGCGTACACTCTCCTGGCGTACCGGATCTGTTCTTGTGTTATGAACTGCCGGTCGGTGTTTGACCGGTTTCGACCGTCGTTGGCTCTATTCTCGTGTCCATCTCTATGTGACGCCATCATGCAGTGTCCTCCAAACGGTGGGGTCGAGTCATCGCTGATTTCGCCCAGCACTGGAGGATAGGTGTCGTCATCCCTGAGGTAAGATTTGACCTCAATCATGAGATCCGAGTCGTAATCGACCATGTATTCATTGCTTGATGTTACAGAGTCGCTCGAATACGAGCTATCTGAGTTGCCTATTTTGCCCTTGGCCTCGTGGTAGACGTCGTCATCGTCTAAGCATGTGTAATCTGAGTATAGCCCTTCGACGTAATCAGGGTCATAGGACATGGTATGGAGCATGAGGGCGTTGAGAGCCCGCTCGCACTCGGATATCGTCGGGTAGATAGCTGCAGTGCCTCCCCGAGGGTCTTCACAGCCGGCGATCTCGTGAGACGAGAAATCTCCGGCGCCCATGAAGTGGTACGCGTCGTAATCGGCGCAGTAGGCGGTGGTTGGGGATAGAGGTGGATCTTCAAAGTCATTCGACCCTACTAATGGGGTCGAATCTTTTGGCCTTGGTTCCTCCTCCAGCGGCACCAGCAGTGCGGTCGCCGAGGGATTGCCCTTGGTAAATGGTGATGTGCTTGGGGCCATCGCGGGCGGCGTCGAATCACCGATGGAGATCAGCTCGGCGACTCCGTCGTTGTCCACGTGGAAGTTGAACAGTCCGAAGGCCATGTCGAAGCCTCCGGTGATCGCCGAAACTGCTCCCGTCGTGCCTGAGGTTGGGCCAATGATGATTGCGGCCGGAATAAGACCGGGATCACTTGGCGAAGCAATGCCGGTGACGGTCGATCCAGCAATGTCGACCTCCGGCTCTGATGTGGTGGTGCTGATGACGTTTGGCACAACGATGCCGATGGCGGTGTCGATGGTGAAGTCGATGTCGATCTTGTCGTTGGTGTCGACGATGGCCGGCACAGCGATGACGGCAGCGGCATTGATGGCGAAATCGATGTCGATCTTGTCGTTGGTGTCGATGATGGTCGGCACAACGATGATGGTAGCGGCGTCAATGTCGGAATCGATGTCGATCTTGTCATTGGTGTCGACGATGGTCAGCACAGCGATGACGGTAGCGGCGTCGATGGCAGAATCGATGTCGATTGGCAATGCAGAATCGACGGCCATAGCTGATGCCGGGCCATCGAGCCCTGTCGATGCAGTGAGGTTGTCGATGATTGGTGAAGGAGCCGGCGAATCCGTAGATCCAGATCCCTTCGTCCCCACGGTCGGCGCCAATTGACGAGGTTCTAACTCGGCAATGACCATGTTCGAGGGCTTTCGATCTAGGGAGCGCATTGTGGGATCCAGCGAACTCGACGGTGATCAGACAAAAGCAGGGAAACATGAGGTTTTACCCAGGTTCGGCCCCCTTGGTAGGGTAATGACCTACGTCCTGCTTGTCTGACTTTTACTGATGAGGTGGCTACAATGGTGGTGTTACAATGGTGGCGTAGATTGGATCTAGCGGAGGCAGAGAGCTCTAAGTATCGAGCGCTCCGGCGTAAGGTGGTGAAAAAGTGTTTAGGGTTTCGGGACCTCCCTCCCAGCCTTTTATATGCGAAGGCTGGGTCTCAGGATTGTCCCTCAAGAAAAATACAGATCAGATCGGTTTTGACTAAGCCCTAGCCGAAGACTAATCCAATTTGGACTCCTCGAATCCTTGCTTGCATGCCAAGTATAGTTCCTGGGCCGCATCCAGCCGCTGCCCTTATGGGCCTTGCAATTCCTTCGACAGTAATCTCCCCTGGGCCGAAAACTAGGTAGGCGAATATCGAGGGCCTATTTGTCATTCCTTCATCAATGTTTGAGGCGCAGATGCCATCTGTTATTGTGGAGTCAGTCGCTGTAATGAAGTCCCCGACTATGGTATTCATTTGCACAGGTTACCCCATGGAAATTGCTTGGGTCGATGAGAGCACTCCAACTAAGGATATAGATGAAGAATATTGGAGAGAAGGAAGATTTTCGATCGAGGACCATTCTCTGTGTTGCATTACCCCGTTCAATGGTGAATTGTATGCAATAGCTGTGAATGAGTTCGGAACATTAGTGTGCACCAACAATGTCCAGTTGGAGCAGCGCGCGAGCACTATCAACATGGAGACACTATTTTCATTTCCAGAACTTGGAAAGGATTCCAAGTTCTACCTTGTGAAGTCGGATGGTGATCTGCTGCTTGTGTTGTTGGGCGGCAGCATTGACAACAACAAGCATTTGGAGGAAGGTCAACCATTGGTGTACCGTGTGGACACTGAGAGCCGCTCTCTCCATGCCGTCATTAACATTGGCAGTCGTGCCTTCTTCGTCAATTATATCTGGTGTATCTCTGTTGACACCAGAGTGCACCCGATAGTTCGACCTAGCTGCATCTATTATGTGGATTTGGGTTATATCAGAGAGTACTTTGATGATAGAAAGGCCTGAGATAAGTGGCCACGACATGTGGATAGATTAGGATACTACGGTCTGAGAAATGAACAAAGGCTATACCGTTTGGAGGATGTATTGGCTGCACACTGCAGACGGAAGGAGTTCAGTGAATATTTCCTTCATCTCATAGAATGTAGCGACGATGAAATATATGAGGAATGAAGAACAGATTCATTCATCCTGGGGTATCCTAATCTTCATGTTGGCCATACATTGCATCTTGTATTATTTTCAGCTTAGTTTGTCGTGAATATTAACATCGTTATTGGCTGCTTTTGGCTGCTGTATGCAGTTTATGTATTATACTTAGTTTTCTGGATTTATTATACTGCTGTGAATTTATCCTATACTAGCTTTTAGATTTTTTACTAGATTTGTTACCATATTGGGCAAAAAACGAGGGCCAAAAGGCAACGATCATTGAAGAAAGACAGAAATAGAAGCTTTTCTAGATTTGATACTAATTTGGTAAAAAAAAAGAGAACTGTTACAAAGAGAGAGGGAAAAAAGGCGCTCTAAAAAATGCCAATTTGGGCCGAGAGAGACAGAACCAAGCTCTCACGTACAACCAAACACGGTCTCGTCCTATCCCACGCGGTCCCTTTCTACCAGCCCCACGCAACGCAGCTCCACACGATGCGGCCCCACATGTCAGCACGGAATGGTCAACTAAACGGGAATCCTCCCATCCGAACTCCTTCTGAGGGTTTCAGACAAGGGCTTGGGGAAACCTGAGGAAAAACTAACGAGCTGGGGAAAACTGAGTACAACTAAGGACCTGAGGGCACGAAAATAGAAATCCCTTATTTTTATAAATTCCCTTGCATGTAATTAGGATTGAACGACAATACGTTTTACACATATTTGACGACTTGATCTCGAGTTTCTTGAATGAGAAGTACATAATTTGTGCTTCAGAGAACCCCATATTAATTGTAATGTAAATGCACACTTCAAAGAATGCACAATTTGGAAAACATGAAGTGTACACATTTTTCAGACCGTACGGTCACCAGTCAACTTTATTTATAACACCCAATCCCACCTCCCACCGACCAAAGTCAATCCGTATCCACGCCCCCACAGACCGAGCCACCGCGATAGTTCTCTCCCGAAGTTTCGGCCATCCACTACACTATTGTCGCCTCCCGAATCTAGTGTCCCCGCACCATCGGACAGCCAGTTACCAAAGGGGTAGCACCTCGACCTGAGCAGTGTCCCAGTGCTGTCGCCACCGAGGAGCACCGGCCCACACTGTTGAGGTCGCCAATCGTCGGGTGCATTTGACGGTATAGTTGCGGGTGGACCCAAAATATGGGCCGCAATCACCATATTTGGCATAGATCTTCAAGGATGAGCATGAAGTCATGCGCCACTCCGCTCGTCATGGCAAAGCGATGGCATGGTGGAACGCGGAGAAGCGACGCCAGATCTGGGACCACGCTGCAGCGAACATGTCAAACACCTCGGCCGCTGTCCGTCAAGCTGTTCCAAACCCACGGCCCACAGAGGAGTGGCCAAATGGAGGATGCAATACGCGCATTGGTTGAGACCAGTGATGGCGCGGTGATGATGGTGCCAGAAAACTTGATTGTGTTTGATTGTGCCAGAAAACTTGTTGGCTTGTAGTAAATGACCGGCCAGTTGGAAGACCCCAAGAGAAGGTTTGATGAATATAGCAGCAAGTTTTCCCTCAGTTATGAAACCAAGGTTTAATCATCCAGGAGGAGGGAGACAGACGACTGAAGGTGATGCCCACTAGCTGCGTGATGCTCTAACAAGGGCGCCGTTAACGATAACTTGTTAGCGCGTCTTCAACCAGTAGCAACGTGGAACCTGCACACAACATAACCAAATACTTTATTCCCAACTTACGATGAGGTTGTCAATCTCACCGGTTTGCTTGAAACAAAGGGTGTGAGCGTATCGAGTGGAAAGTGATAATAGTATGCGAGTAAAGTAAATAGTGCGAGTAAAGTGGACAGGTGATAGCAATATAAAGGAAATAGGACCGAGGTCCATAGTTCACTAGTGGTGTCTCTCCAAAAGATAAAATAATACATGTTGGGTAAACAAATTACAGTTGAGCAATTGATAGAATAAAGACAACGTGCATATGTCGAGAGGATCACTATGAGATTTACTCTGGGCATTACAACAAGATACATAGACCGCCATCCAACTGCATCTATGACTAATAATCCACTTGTGGTGAATCAATCCGAGAACTCCACAAGTATTAAGTTGCGAACAACAGATAACTGCATTAAGCAAAGTGTGTAATGTAAACAAAACATATGCCCTTGAGCATATGAAAGTTGTTTTCCCCCTAGTAGCAACAACACATCTACAATCTGAGAGGTTTCTGTCATTCCCCCAGATTAGATAGAGGCATGAACCCACTATCGAGCGTAAATACCCCCTCTTGGATTCACTAGCAACTACTCGGCCAAGATAGCTACTAACAACGGAGAGCATGCAAGATCATAAACAACATAGAGATAACAAAATATAAAATTCAGTACTTCAACTCAATCATAACACCAATATTCATTGGATCCCAACAAACATAACATGTAGAATTACATAACGGTGATCTCGATCATGTAAGGCAGCTCACAAGATCTAAACATGAAGCACATGGTGGAGAAGACAACCATCTAGCTACTGCTATGGACCCATAGTCCAAGGTAGACTACTCACTCATCGCTTCGGAGGCAAGCATGGTGATAAAGAAGACCTCCGGTGGCGATTCCCCTCTCCGGCAGGGTGCCGGGAAGAGCTTCTAGACCCTCCCGATCTTCGGGTCGACGGCGGTGGCGGATCACGATGTGTTCTGGAAAAGTGATCGGGTCTTTAGGTTTTTTCCGTCGGGGGGTCTTTATAGGTGAAGGGGCAACGTCAGGAGTGGGCCAAGGAGCCCTCACACATAGGGGGCGCGGCCAGGGGCCAGGCCGCGCCGCCCTATTGTGTGGGGCCCTCGTGGCCCCACTCCGTCTCCTCTTCGGTTCTCTGGAAGCTTCGGTGAATTTCTGGACGACTGGGTTTTATTTCGTCCAATTCCGAGAATATTTCCTGTGTAACTTTTCTGAAACACAAAAACAGCAGAAAACAGGGAACTGGCACTGTGGCGACTTGTTAATAGGTTAGTTCCGAAAAATGCATAAAAGTGTCACGAAGTGTAACGAAACACTAAGCAAATGGTGTAAAAACAAGCATGGAGCATAAAAAGTTATAGATACGTTTGAGACGTATCAGTATCCCCAAGCTTAACTCCTGCTCGTCCTCGAGTAGGTAAGTGATAACAAAAGAAATAATTTTTGAGGTGACATGCACCTACACAATCTTGACCATGTATGTTAGCGTTGTACGCTAGGATCAAAAGAACTTAAAATATGGGCATGAAAGACATAATCTTGATAGAAGAAACTTAGCAACCATGTTATAACATGAAAATGAACACATACAAAAGATCATGAAAATGAAACAATGAAAGTCAAATGTGTGTTCAAATCATAAGGAAAAACATACAAATGGTTTTCAGCTTGTCCTTCATGAGAGAGAGCAAAACATAAATGCATAGGACACCTTCAAGTTTAAGAAAGCGATTAGATACAAATAATTTAAGAACAAGTGAAACCAACAATATGAATCAATCAATGAAAATTTTGGGACAATGCACATTATACTCAGAATGACAACTATGCTCTCTTAATGGTGCATAAAGATAGAATGTGGTGACTCAACATGAAAGTAAAAGAAAGGCCCTTCGCAGAGGGAAGCAGTGATTGCAAGTTTTATAAACCTTCAAAAATTATGGTACTTACCGGTTTTGAGCTCTCATTGCCCCCATCATAAACATCTAGAATGGTTAAAGTTAATGCGAGAACACTTATGCTGCATATGCTTGACAAATCATAAGTTGAAAACCTCGTGTCCCGTAAATACGAGTACTCAAACCTCATGCTACTTTACTTAGAGTCCCAAGCAAGCTCTTGTCATTGTAAGTATATGCGTATCATCGATAACCGCCAACGGGGTACCTCCGTGCCCGATGACATGAAATAAGCCCACATTAAAATGACAGGACAAGCAGACAATGAACACCTCGACATCTCTTTTATTTACCATTTGTATAGCTTTTTATTTTGAGATGCGTCGTTGAATGTCCACTATGGCATGCTGCAAATTTCCACCATGAATTATGCATGGCTTAGATTGGTGGCCCAGGCATTTCTCTAACACATATACAAACTCCATGATCCCGCAAGATTCCTAATTCATTTCACACCACGAGTATCCATAAATAAAAGATCACGATATCAATTCAAATAAGAAGTGCAATGTTGAAAGCTTGCCCCATGATGACATGGCTGGGCTAATTCCCAACTTACAACTTGCAAGCATAACAACTCAACATAAGAGACCACAATGTCAAATTTTATGGACGAGAAAAATAAAGTGTGCCATCCGGTTTGTGACAGCTTTACTGACCAACTTTCGCATAACACCAAAAAGAGTTTAATTTGAAGGATAGATAAAAGCAAGTCAAATATACTTTGGAATAGCAAATTGCTAATAGGTATGTATGGTGGACACTTTGGTAAAACTTGGTTTTTAGGAGTTGGATGCACGAGTAGAGCTCATGCTCAGTACAAAATGAAGGCTAGCAAAAGACTGGGAGCGACCAACTAAGAGAGCAATAACGGCCATAATCATGCAAAGCGACATTAAAAGAAGCATAAGATGGAATCAAAAGTCAAAAACTAAAGGATCATAGAGGCTATTGGCGACTTTGTAAGAGTCTAACATGTGTGAGCGTGCGCCAAGTCAACCCAAATAAAGCAGCAAGGAGAAAACCAAAATAATGCTTCCAAACGATAAAAACAACGCATAATTTTTTTAAAGGCTCATTAAGCAATCTTAGTTATTTGAGACAAGTCATGCTACAGCAAAACCACTAAGCATACTATCAAAAAGACATCAAGCACGATATGCAAAAGCCTAGGCCGCGGTCTACACAAGTTCTTTCTTGTACCATTTTTTTGCATAAAGCTTTTTTCTCTTTTCCAACACCTTCAAACTTTTTATAAACACCTCTTTTGATGAAAACCAATAAGGACCAGAGGCAAAAATACACCTTAATAAAAAGATATAAGAAGATCTGAATAAAAATCAAGGCAAAAATCGAAAACTAAACGCAGTTCTAGAAAAAGAGAACACTCGTCGAAACGAATAGAGTGGAAAATGGAGTGTTCTTGGCAAATAAAAAGCAAGGCAACTTCTCCAAAAGGAATTTGTTGGGGTCCAACCATTTATTGCAGCAAACAAAACTAAACTAAACTGAAAACTAAAAACAACTGATGCTCCAAGAAAACTGCATAATGCATGAAGCAATAAAAATATAGTGTTTTGAAAGGTGACCTGATTTTTGCCGATGAAGAAGGGGTGCCTCGGGGGCATCCCCAAGCTTTGACGCTTGTACTTCTTGGATATTTCTTGGGGTGATGCATGGGCATCCCCAAGCTTGAGCTTTTGTTCATTCTTCAACTCATCTCATCACTCTCCGATCCCTACACTTGAAAACTTCCTTCATACAACACTAAACACAAATCTATTAGCAACATTAGTGTAAGCATAACACTGAATCAACCCTTTTTGCTTCAGGTTTCAACTCAAAACCACCACATATAAAGTATATACTACTGTAGCAACTTCCCCAAAAGTTTTGTGATAAAAAGAACTTAAAAAGAAAGCGATAAAGCGGCAAACACAAATATTGGCAGAAATCTGTTAAAACAGAACAGCTGATAAAGGTCGAATTTTCGAGGGGTTTTCTGTTGCTTAAATCAAAAAGTGTTCAACTAATGAAAATTTGTATATAATCTGAGGCATATGCACAAGAAATCGCAGGTCCAAAAGATATACTTAGAATTTTCACGAATTTTTACGGTACAGCACCAAAAACTGTTTTAGGACAGCAACATCCCCAAATCTTACCTCGCTCAAATTAGAGGCTTCTCTTGGCATGAAAACGAAATAAAAAGGATAAGGAGAGGTCATTACAGTAGTAATAACTTCCAAGACTCAAATAAAAGAAAAAGTACTGAAAAGAAAACATTGGGTTATCTCCCAAGAGTGCTTTTCTTTAACGCCTTTGAGCTAGGCGCAGAAAATTGCGAATCAAGTAATATCGAATGATGAAGCATCAAGCTCATAATTTGCTCTAAGAATAGAGTCAAAAAGCAATTTCTTTCTCTTTCTAGGGAAGTGTTCCATACCTTTCTTGAGTGGGAATTGATATTTGATGGTGCCTTCCCTCATATCAATGATGGCACCTACATTTCGAAGAAAGGGTCTTCCCAAAATAATAGGACATGAAGCATTGCATTCAACATCCATGATAAGAAAATCAACGGGAACAAGGTTATTGTTAACCATAATAAGAACATCATTAATCCTTCCCAAAGGTTTCTTCTTAGCAACATCAGCAATAGGAACATCATAATAACACTTTTCAAGCGGTGGTAAATCAAGCATATCATAAATCTTTCTAGGCATAATAGAAATACTAGCACCTAGATCACATAAAGCATGGCAATCAAAACCATTAACATGCATATCAATGATGGGTTCCCAACCATCTTCTAACTTCTTGGGAATAGAAGCTTTTTGCTTCAACTTTTCATCCCTAATTTTCATAAGAGCATTGGTAATATGCTTAGTAAAAACAACATTTAAAGAACTAGCATTGGGAGTCAAAGCAATCTTTTGCAAGAACAAAATAACTTCAGATATATTGCAGACATCAACATCAAAATCATTAAAGGAAATAGAGCTATCATCTCCTACACTCCGAAAAATTTCAGCACTCTTTTGAGAAAAAGTTTTAGCAGTTTTAGGCTTTTTAACACAAGGAGTAGGAGTTTTCTCTGCACCAATCAAAGTAAGAGGTTTGCTAGCATTAGGAGCAACATCATTAGAGGTAGTAATGGTACATACCTTCATCTCTCTAGCCATCTCATCTTCTCTTCCCCACCTGGCATGCAATTCTGCTAGCATCCTAACATTTTCATCAATTCTAACTTGGATAGCATTAGCAGTAGCAAAAACATTATTCTCTTTCACCTCATTAGGCAACACTTTTAATTTCAGAAGTTCAACATCATGAGAAAGGCTATCAACTTTAGAAGCAAGAATATCAATTTTGCCTAACTTTTCCTCAATAGACTTGTTAAAAGCATTTTGCTTACCGATGAAGTCTTTGAGCATCACCTCAAGCTCAGAGGGCGCGGCCCTAGTGTTGTTGGAGGAATTACCATAAGAGTTACCATAACCATTACCATTGGTAGAAGGATACGGCCTATAATTGTTACTAGCAAAATTGTTCCTATAAGCATTGTTGTTAAAATTATTATTTCTAATGAAGTTTGCATCAACATGCTCTTCTTGAGCAACCAAAGAGGCCAAAGGAACATTATTAGGATCTACATGAGTCCTATAATTAGAAAGCATAAGCATAATAGCATCAATCTTATTACTCAAGGAAGAGGTTTCCTCAACAGAATTTACCTTCTTACCTTGTGGAGCTCTCTCGGTGTGCCATTCAGAGTAATTTACCATCATATTGTCGAGAAGCTTTATTTCGGCGCCCAAGGTAAGGGACATAAAAGTGCCTCCAGCAGCTGAATCAAGTAGGTTCCTCGAAGAAAAATTCAGTCCTGCATAAAAAGTTTGAACAATCATCTAAGTAGTCAGTCCATGAGTGGGACAATTATTTATCATAGATTTCATTCTTTCCCAAGATTGAGCAACATATACATTATCAAACTGACTAAACTTCATAATATTGCTACGCAAAGCTATAATCTTAGCAGGAGGATAGTATCTACCAATAAAAGCATCCTTACACTTAGTCCATGAATAAATACTATTCTTAGTCAAAGACAGCAACCAATCCTTAGCTTTTCCTCTCAAAGAAAAAGGAAACAACTTAAGCTTAATAATATCACTTTCAACATCCTTATATTTCTGCATCTCACATAGCTCAACAAAATTATTGAGATGAGTTGCAGCATCTTCAGTACTAGCACCAGAAAATTGCTCTTTCATAACAAGGTTCAACAAAGCAGGCTTAATCTCATAAAAATTTGCAGCAGGAGTAGGTGGCGCAATAGGAGTGCAGATAAAATAACTATTATTCGTGCTAGTAAAGTCACACAACTTGGTGTTTTCAGGAGTAGCCATTCTAGCAAACTAAAAGCATACAAGTAAAAACAACTACAAAGGATTCTATTTTTTTTGGGTTTTTGATAAAATGATGCAAGTAAAAATAAAGTAAAGCAAAACTTAAAACAAAGTAAAGGATGTGCGTGCGAAAACTCCCCTTGCAGAAGTCTTCTTCCTCCCTGGCAACGGCGCCAGAAAACTTGTTGATGGCGCGGTGATGATGGTGCCAGAAAACTTGATTGTGTTTGATTGTGCCAGAAAACTTGTTGGCTTGTAGTAAATGACCGGCCAGTTGGAAAACCCCAAGAGAAGGTTTGATGAATATAGCAGCAAGTTTTCCCTCAGTTATGAAACCAAGGTTTAATCATCCAGGAGGAGGGAGACAAACGACTGAAGGTGATGCCCACTAGCTGCGTGATGCTCTAACAAGGGCGCCGTTAACGATAACTTGTTAGCGCGTCTTCAACCAGTAGCAATGTGGAACCTGCACACAACACGACCAAATACTTTGTTCCCAACTTACGATGAGGTTGTCAATCTCACTGGTTTGCTTGAAACAAAGGGTATGAGCATATCGAGTGGAAAGTGATAATAGTATGCAAGTAAAGTAAATAGGGCGAGTAAAGTAAACAGGTGATAGCAATATAAAGGAAATAGGACCGGGGTCCACAGTTCACTAGTGGTGTCTCTCCAAAAGATAAAATAATACATGTTGGGTAAACAAATTACAGTTGGGCAATTGATAGAATAAAGACAACATGCATATGTCGAGAGGATCACTATGAGATTTACTCTGGGCATTACAACAAGATACATAGACCGCCATCTAACTGCATCTATGACTAATAATCCACTTGTGGCGAATCAATCCGAGAACTCCACAAGTATTAAGTTGCGAACAACAGATAACTGCATTAAGCAAAGTGAAGGGAATATGCCCGAGAGGCAATAATAAAGTGGTTATTATCATATTCCATGTTTATGATAAATGTTTATTTCTCATCCTAGAATTGTATTAATTGGAAACATTAATACTTGTGTGATTAATAAACTAAAAAGGTTCCTAGTAAAGCCTCTCTTTTATACTAGCTCGTTGATTAACTGATGATCAAGGTTTCCTGATCATGAACATTGGATGTTGTTAATAACGGGGTCATATCATTAGAAGACTGATATGATGAACACTCACACCCATAGTATGAATAGCAAAACGATCAAGTCATCAAGTGCATTGCTATATCAAACTCATACGAAATAGTTCTAATCCTCAGACCATGAGATCATGTTAATCACTGATACCGGAAGAGTGCTTTGATGATATCAAACGTCACACCGTCACAGGGTGATTATAAAGGTTGATTTGGGTATTCTGAAAGTATTAGTTGAGGCTCATGGATCAAGAGTGGAATTTGTCCGACCCGATGACGGGAAGATATTCTCTGGGCCCTTCTCGGTGATATTGCATTAGAATCGCTTGCAAGCATGTGACTAGGTCACAGGAATGCATTATCACGGAACGAGTAAAGAGACTTGTCGGGAACGAGATCGAACTAGGTATGGTTGATACCAATTGATCGGATCTCGGATAAGTAATAATATTGCGAGACAAAAGGAATTAACTATGTTCGTTACTGGTTCACACGATCACTAGTTCATCGTTGAGTAAGTGGGAGTCATCATGGATTTCCAGATCCCGCTGTTGATTATTGATCAGAGAGGAGTCTCGATCATGTCCACGTTATTCACGAACCGTAGGGTGACACACTTAAGGTTCGCCGTCGTTTTTGAGTGGATACGATACTCCGATCGAATTACAGGATAGCATGAGGGTTGTTTTAGAAAAGCACCGAAACTGTTTTGGGATATCGAAATAACTCAAGGGTGTATTTGTTAATGTTTGTTAATTGAATGAATTAACAAATATTAAAGAAATAAAAATGTTTTATTAATTCAATTAGTGTGAATTTTAATTAGCATGAATGTCATGCAAAATTAAATGGGGGGTTACCTCATGTTGATGAGGGGGTTACCACCATGAAGAGGGAGTTACCACCATGAAGAGGGCCATGAAGAGGAGGAGAGTCCTCCCCTTGGCCGGCCACCCCCTCCTTGGGGCTGCCACCTCTTCTCCTATAAAAGGAGCCCCTCTTCTCCCTCTTCACACACTTCTTGATCCTCCCCTCCCTTGCATAGTTGCTGCCCAATTTCTGACTCTGCTTAGCGAAGCTCTGCCGGAATTGTAGTTCGTAGTTCATACACTTAGAGAAGTGTGTGGAGGAGTGTCCGGCGGATCCCTTCTTCCGCTGCCCCGCTGGACCGAGGGCGTGGAGGAGTCGACGTCGAGCTGTACGTGTGACCGAGCACGGGGGCGCTGCCACTTGTGGCGCCGTGTACACGATCTTGTGATCGTCAAGTGAACCACTACGTCGACTACGTCAAGTGAACAACTACGTCGACTACGTGCGTCTACATCGACTCTCCATCATCAATGTTTGTGCGGGAACATAATCCCCGCTTACGGTCGTCGAGGGTTAGTCTCCGTTGCTACCACCTCGTAGAGTATCTTGGCTAGTTTATGTGTTCTTGCGTAGGAATTTTTTTGTTTTCTATGCTATGAACCCATCAGTGGTATCAGAGCCATCTCTATGCGTAGTTGGTATGCACGGTTAGAACACATGTGGATGTGGGCGTTGATGATCATGTTATTGCAATTTTTTGTATTTTGGATCATAGTGGCATAGTGGGATTGAAGCTGCCCGAGACTAACATTACGTGACCGCGTTCACGAGACTTGTCCCACACTTGACATGCTTCGGCATATGTGGCTTTGCGGGTGCACGTTTCTCCCACTATAGTTATGATCTATTTTATAAAGAGTTGTTAATAATATTTTTATCACCGTTGTGGTTACATGTTCGTAGGTAAGAACGGTTCTTCCTAGAAAGCCCCAAACCACGTAAAATATGCAAGACAAATTAGAAGCGTCTAACTTGTTTTTGCAGGGCATGTGATGTGATATGGTTAAATTGTTTATGTTACAAATTGTATGCAATGATCCTTTTTGTAAGTTATAAACAACCGGCAGGAGCCATATGGTTGTCTTTACATTTAAATGGCCTGCGTGCCGAATATATATATCCAAGTGATATATTGTAATGAAGGAAGACAACCAAGGTGGCGCGCCATGGACCTTGGTGCTGCGCCGGTGGAATGATGTAGATCATGCCATGACGCACAAGATGGAGATCGAATGCGTGAAGGACCATATCATATCACATTATATATGCATGTGATGTTTATCCTTTTATGCATCTTATTCTGCTTAGATTTGATCGCGCGGTAGCATTATAAGATGATCTCTCTCACATAAATATCAAGATAAAAATGTGTTCTTCCATAGCATGCACCGTCAAGAAAGTTCCTCGTTTCGAGACACCACGTGATGATCGGGTGTGACAGACTCTACGTTCACATACGACGGGTGTAAGACAGTTTTACACACGCGAGTGCTATGGTTCTACTTGGCGAGCCTAGCATGTACAGACATGGCCTCGGAACACGAACCGAAAGGTTAATCATGAGTCATATGGTTGATATGATGAACATGGTGATGTTCGCCTTTGAAACTATGCCGTTGCACGTGATGATCGGTTGCGGTATAGTGAATTTGGTTCGTGTAATCACTTAAGAAAACTAAGAGGGATGTTGTTTTTAAGTGAGAGTTCATTTAGTAATTTTGAATTATAGAACTCAATTTATCATGAACTAAATCAAAGTGAATTTGCATAGTTTGTTGTAGTTATTGGCATCCGTTTACTACCTTGCGATTAGCTATAATTGAGATAATAGAACTATAGAATTCTGGATGTTAACTTTACGAACTGGTATCGTATTGTTTGAATGTCAATCTAAAGTTTAAAGTCCTATTGCAAACTTTTAGCAAACCTTGGTTACTCGATAAAATTTAATAAGTAGTATTAAATCAAGAGTAATAATTCCAGTGTTAGTATCTAAGTATCACATTTGCCTCCATGATCCTTGATATTCAAAAGTTGTTTTTAGTATCAAGGTTGTCTAGGAGTTGAAAGAATTGTTTCATGAACTATCATGTGTGAAAGATATTGTGATATCTGAAACAATGTTGGTTGCAATGTGATAGAGTATAATTTAGTAAGACACATGTTCTCATATTGTATGAGAATTTGCAAAGATTAGAGACGCCAGGCGTCCAGATCTCCTAAAAAGTTTAGGAACTAATATTATACTCGCAATTCGTCCTCATGAGCTATAGTAGCTTGATCATGAAAGTTGTCATGATAGGATGAATGGAAGATGTAGGTAAAATGTTTACTACACTAAAAGATTACTAAAGAATGGAATTTGGAAGAACGCCAAATATTTGATAATGGTGATCTACTTCAAAGTGCGAGTCCAAGGGTATTAGTGTTTGCCTAATCATGCCTTGAACTATGTGCCATGTGTATGGTGCCACTATTGATGTTGATAGATTCTTCTAGACGAAAAAGAATTGCTAAAAGAGAATCCAAAATTTATTCTGGCGGAAAAGAAAAGACTGGAAATGTCCAGCTCAGGTATATAGAAGATATACATGTTATGGTTGTATTCGTTGCTTGTTAAAACAATGTGGTTCTTGGGTATTTGATACTAAATTGGTTGGTATGAACTGTCATACAACGCAATACAAGAACTACAATGGCCTAATTAACTAGCAAATGAATATGGGGTGATTCTCATCGAAAACAAATAAAGTGTTATTGTGTTTCGTTGGAATTAAACCTAGCCTTCAAGATTTGTTTGAATAATTGTTATTTTGTTCTGGTATTATGAGAACAATGGTTGTTCAAATTATTACCGCATTCATAAAAGATGGATGAACGCTTATCTTGTTGGAGAAATCACATCCATAACACTGATGCTAAAAGTGTCTCAAGACAAATGATTAGAAGATCACTTATGAGTGACACCACCGTTTAAATTATATTGGAAAGTAAACATGAAGAAACTCCATGTTGATGGGATTTTGGAGTCTTTTTGATTTTGAATCAATTGACGCTTGTGAAAATTTCCTAGAGATGATTAAAACTCCGTTTGTAGGCCAAAGAAGAACGGACGACTAACTTATTGGATATTGTACATGTTGATGTATATAGTCCATTATATGTAGCTGTGAGTGGTGAATTTCTTGAACTTCATTTACTTTAACCGATGATTTGAGTAGATATATGTGTATATTTACTTAATAAGGAAGAAGTATGAAATATTTGAAATTTTTCAAAGTATTTCTAGATGAAGTTGAAAATCATTGTAACAAGAGAATAAAGAATTTATGATTTGATCATAAAGGAATATATTTGAGTTACGAGTTTAGCAAACACCTAAAAGTTGAGGAATCGTTCCATAGACTTGTATTTCCCGAAACACCATAGGAGTATGGAGTGTTCGAGAGATGAAATCAAACTTTGTTTGACATCGTTGGATCAAAGGTGTCATCTATAAAACTGCCATTATATTTTAAGGATAAAGCTTTAGAGACTACTGCTTTTACACTGAAAAGAGCGCCATCATGATCCGTTGAAATGACACCATATGAGATATGGCATGGGATAAAACCCAAGTTGTCTTTTCTAAAATTTTGGTATGCTATGCATATGTAAAATGTTTACAACCAAAGTCGGATAAATACGTCTTTGTAGGTTATCCCAAAGTAAATGTTGGGTATTCCTCCAGAACACCTAAGACAAAAGTGTTTGTCGCTGAAAACGTCAAGTTTCTTGAGAAGGAATTTTTCGCAAAAAGTCAAGTGGGAGGACAATAGAACTTTGATTAGGTTATTGAACCTAAGCTATATGTGCTGAGTAGCGCAGCGCCGGGAAGTGTCCCGGAGGCGGCCACAATGCGCATGGATACAGTACCTCAAAAGTTGTGGTCACAGATATCTAAGTTCCTATTGAACCGCGTGAGTCGGGTAACAATCAAATAGTTAGATTTGAGAATAGATCATTATTGTTTTGACAAAGATGAATTCACTACATGCAAAGAAGCAATGATGGGCCCTGACTCCGTCAAATGGCTAGAAGCCATAAAATCCGTGATAGTTCCATACACGAGAAATCAAGTTTCTGAACTTGGAAGACCCTCAAAAGGCATGAAGCCTAATGAACGTGTTAGGATCTATAAAGACAGACATGGATGTTTTAACATCTTTGAAATAGTCGACACATCGTTAAAAGAGTTTACGATTGTGTTCAATGAGTTGACTATGACAAGATTTGATCTTTCATAGCGATATTTTGTCTGGAAGGATTACTGTAGCAACCACTACATATGCCAAGTTTGGTATATGTTAGTTGAACAAACAAGACAACATTCTTCTAATAGAATGGTTACCTAGGACATGTACATGACATGGTCCAATGGGTTTTGTAAATTCAAAGGATGCTAAAAGGCATGCAAACTTCAATGGTTGAAGTATGCATCGCGGAGTTGGAATATTCACCGTGATGAAATAATTAAAAGGTTTAGTTTCATCAGATACGATGAATATGCTTGCATTTGTAAGAAATTAACTGGGAGCGCTGAGACATATTTTCAATACATTATGTAGAAGACATATTGTTAATTGGAAATTATGTATCTTTTATTGGCATAGGTTAAGAATTTCATTAAAATTAGATTTCAATGAAAGACTTAGGCAAAACCAAAATATTGGGTCTCGATGTCTATATAGATAGATCGAGGTACCAATATGGTTGTGCCAAAGTACATAGATGAAATATTGAATGAAGTTCAATATGGAAACAACAAGAAAAGTTTTTGTCGCATGGAAGAGGTTGAAACAAGATTCAGGTGTTTTGACACTTGATGAGTGAAGCCACATGAATGATTTGATCGATCATGTATACCGTGATATGTACATATCCAGATATGTCCTATGCTCTAAATGTTATGAGCATATACCAGAGTGGTAAATGTCATAAGATGATCACTGGACAATAGTAAGGATATCCTTATGTGCTTTGGAAGGACTAAGGATATATATTATGTATGACGAAGTGACACATAGTTCACTATAAAGTGTTACATTGATACTAAGTTTGTCACAAGATACAAATTAAGTTTATCTCAATTTTAGCTATATGTTTAGGTGGCACAATGTAATGGAAGGAAGTTCCATGATGGATTTGGATGAGTTCCAAAGTTAAGACATTGTAATGGATTCTACAACAAAGGTTGAGTATATGGCTGCTTTAGAAGTAGCAAAAGAGGGCATTTGTGTCAAGAAGTTTGTTATCAAACTCGGTGTAGTTCCAAGCTGGCTATTACTGTGAAGATCTATTGTGCGACAATAGTGACAACATGATTTTAGCTAAAGGAACTAAGGTCTCACCAAAGGACCAAATTTGTACCCAACTATCTCATTTGAGAATGAGTGATGCGTAGAGACGCAAAGACATGCAAATACACACAGAACTGAAAGTGTCAGATATGGAGATCAGATCAACCACTGCAGCGCGTACGGATAACACGTGAAAGCCATAAGTGTTATATACGCAAGTATCAACGAGATTATTGACTCTAGTGCAAGTGGGAGACTGAAGGGAATATGCCCGAGAGGCAATAATAAAGTGGTTATTATCATATTCCATGTTTATGATAAATGTTTATTTCTCATGCTAGAATTGTATTAATTGGAAACATTAATACTTGTGTGATTAATAAACTAAAAATGTTCCTAGTAAAGCCTCTCTTTTATACTAGCTCGTTGATTAACTGATGATCAAGGTTTCCTGATCATGAACATTGGATGTTGTTAATAACGGGGTCATATCATTAGAAGACTGATATGATGAACACTCACACCCATAGTATGAATAGCAAAACGATCAAGTCATCAAGTTCATTGCTATATCAAACTCATACAAAATAGTTCTAATCCTCAGACCATCAGATCATGTTAATCACTGATACCGGATGAGTGCTTTGATGATATCAAATGTCACACCATCACAGGGTGATTATAAAGGTTGATTTGGGTATTCTGAAAGTATTAGTTGAGGCTCATGGATCAAGAGTGGAATTTGTCCGACCCGATGACGGGAAGATATTCTCTGGGCCCTTCTCGGTGATATTGCATTAGAATCGCTTGCAAGCATGTGACTAGGTCACAGGAATGCATTATCACGGAACGAGTAAAGAGACTTGTCGGGAATGAGATCGAACTAGGTATGGTTGATACCAAATGATCGGATCTCGGACAAGTAATAATATCGCGAGACAAAAGGAATTAACTATGTTCGTTACTGATTCACACGATCACTAGTTCATCGTTGAGTAAGTGGGAGTCATCATGGATTTCCAGATCCCGCTGTTGATTATTGATCAGAGAGGAGTCTCGATCATATCCACGTTATTCATGAACCGTAGGGTGACACACTTAAGGTTCGCCGTCGTTTTTGAGTGGATACGATACTCCGATCGAATTACAGGATAGCATGAGGGTTGTTTCAGAAAAGCACCGAAACTGTTTCGGGATATCGAAATAACTCAAGGGTGTATTTGTTAATGTTTGTTAATTGAATGAATTAACAAATATTAAAGAAATAAAAATGTTTTATTAATTCAATTAGTGTGAATTTTAATTAGCATGAATGTCATGCAAAATTAAATGGGGGGTTACCTCATGTTGATGAGGGGGTTACCACCATGAAGAGGGAGTTACCACCATGAAGAGGGCCATGAAGAGGAGGAGAGTCCTCCCCTTGGCCGGCCACCCCCTCCTTGGGGCTGCCACCTCTTCTCCTATAAAAGGAGCCCCTCTTCTCCCTCTTCACACACTTCTTGATCCTCCCCTCCCTTGCATAGTTGCTGCCCAATTTCCGACTCTGCTTAGCGAAGCTCTGCCGGAATTGTAGTTCGTAGTTCATACACTTAGAGAAGTGTGTGGAGGAGTGTCCGGCGGATCCCTTCTTCCGCTGCCCCGCTAGACCGAGGGCGTGGAGGAGTCGACGTCGAGCTGTACGTGTGACCGAGCACGGGGGCGCTGCCACTTGTGGCGCCGTGTACACGATCTTGTGATCGTCAAGTGAACCACTACGTCGACTACGTCAAGTGAACAACTACGTCGACTACGTGCGTCTACATCGACTCTCCATCGTCAACGTTTGTGCGGGAACGTAATCCCCGCTTACGGTCGTCGAGGGTTAGTCTCCGTTGCTACCACCTCGTAGAGTATCTTGGCTAGTTTATGTGTTCTTGCGTAGGAAAATTTTTGTTTTCTATGCTACGAACCCATCACAAAGTGTGTAATGTAAACAAAACATATGCCCTTGAGCATATGAATGTTGTTTTCCCCCTAGTAGCAACAGCACATCTACAACCTTAGAGGTTTCTGTCACTCCCCCAGATTAAATAGAGGCATGAACCCACTATCGAGCATAAATACCCCTCTTGGAGTCAGTAGCAACTACTCAGCCAAGATAGCTGATACGTCTCCAACGTATCTATAATTTTTGATGCTCCATGCTTGTTTGTACACCATTTGCCTAATGTTTTGTTACACTTCACGGAACTTTTATGCATTTTCCGGAACTAACCTACTAACAAGTTGCCACAGTGCTAGTTCCCTGTTTTCTGCTATTTTTGTGTTTTAGAAGTGATACACAGGAAATATTCTCGGAATTGGACGAAACAAGTTCCTGAAGTCTTATTTTTCTCGGAAGCTTCCAGAGATCCGAAGAGAAGTAGGAGGGGGGCCACAGGGGCCCCACACACCAGGTTGGCGCGGCCTAGGCCCTGGCCGCGCCGCGATGGTGTGAGGCCACCTGGCTCCACCTCTGACATCGCCCCTTCGCCTATAAAGACCCCCCGACGGAAAAAACCTAAGTACCCGATCAATTTTCCAGAACACATCGCGATCCGCCACCGCCGTCGATCCGAAGATCGGGAGGGTCCAGAAGCTCTTCCCGGCACCCTGCCGGAGAGGGGAATCACCACCGGAGGTCTTCTTCATCGCCATGCTTGCCTCCGGAGCGATGAGTGAGTAGTCTACCTTGGACTGTGGGTCCATAGCAGTAGCTAGATGGTTGTCTTCTCCACCATGTGCTTCATGTTTAGATCTCATGAGCTGCCCTACATGATTGAGATCACCGTTATGTAATTCTACATGTTTGGTTTGTTGGGATCCGATGAATATTGGTGTTATGATTAAGTTGTTGTACTGAATTATATCTTTTGTTATCTCTATGTTGTTTATGATCTTGCATGCTCTCCATTATTAGTAGCTATCGTGGCCGAGTAGTTGCTAGTGACTCCAAGAGGGGGTATTTATGCTCGATAGTGGGTTCATGCCTCTATTTAACCTGGGGGAGTGACAGAAACCTCTAAGGTTGTAGATGTGCTATTGCTACTAGGGAGAAAACAACATTCATATGCTCAAGGGCATATGCTTTGTTTACATTACACACTTTGCTTAATGCAATTATCTATTGTTTGCAACTTAATACTTGTGGAGTTCTCAGATTGATTCGCCACAAGTGGATTATTAGTCATAGATGCAGTTGGATGGCGGTCTATGTATTTTGTTGTAATGCCCAGAGTAAATCTCATAGTGATCTTCTTGACATATCATGTTTATCTTTATTCTATCAATTGCCCAATTGTAATTTGTTTACCCAGCATGTGTTATTTATCTTATAGAGAGACACCACTAGTGAACTGTGGACCCCGGTCCTATTTCCATCATATTGCTAGCACTTGTTTACTTTACTCGCACTGTTTACTTTACTTGCATACTATCATCACTTTCCACTCGATACACTCATACCCTTTGTTTCAAGCAAACCGGTGAGATTGACAACCTCATCGCAAGTTGGGAACAAAGTACTTGGTTGTGTTGTGTGCAGGTTCCGCGTTGCAGCTAGCAAGCAAAGCTTGGACGAGGCGCCATATATAAATTGTCCAAAGCTGTCGCAAACTAGCAAGCATCACCTTCAGTCATATTGTCTGCTTTTCTCCTGATCGACATAAACCTTGGTTTCTTACTAAGGGAAAAACTTGCTGCTATATTCATCAAACCTTAATCTTGGGGTTCCCAACAATCTAGAAATCAAGCCTTTTTCTGGCGCCGTTGCCGGGGAAGAGTGGAAGACCTCTGCAAGGGGAGTTCTTCGCACACACATCCTTTACTTTGTTATTGTTTTGCTTTCCTTTATTTTTTTTACCTGCATCGTTTTATATCAAAAACCCAAAAAAATAGAATCCTTGGTAGTTGTTTTTACTTGTTTACTTTCGTTTTGCTGAAATGGCCAATCCTGAAAACACCAAGTTGTGTGATTTTACTAGCACGAACAATAGTGATTTTATCTGCACTCCTATTGCACCACCTGCTCCTGCTGCAAACTTTTCTGAGATTAAGCCTGCTTTATTGAACCTTGTTATGAAAGAGCAATTTTCTGGTGCTAGTACTAAAGATGCTGCAGCTCATCTCAACAATTTTGTTGAGCTATGTGAGATGCAGAAATATAAGGATGTTGATAGTGATATTATTAAGCTCAAGTTGTTTCCTTTTTCTTTGAGAGGAAAAGCTAAATATTGGTTGCTGTCTTTGACTAAGAATAGTATTGATTCATGGGCTAAGTGTAAGGATGCTTTTATTGGTAGATACTATCCTCCTGCTAAGATTATATCTTTGCGTAGCAATATTATGAAATTTACTCAGTTTGATAATGAACATGTTGCTCAAGCTTGGGAAAGAATGAAATCTATGATAAAGAATTGCCCCACTCATAGACTGACTACTTGGATGATTGTCCAAACTTTTTATGCAGGACTGAATTTTTCTTCAAGGAACCTATTGGATTCAGCTGCTGGAGGCACTTTTATGTCCCTCACCTTGGGCGCCGCAACAAAGCTACTTGACAACATGATGGTAAATTATTCTGAATGGCACACCGAGAGAACTCCACAAGGTAAGAAGGTAAATTCTGTTGAGGAAACCTCTTCCTTGAATGATAAGATTGATACCATTATGGCTATGCTTGCTAATAATAGGACTCATGTTGATCCTAATAATGTTCCTTTAGCCTCTCTGGTTGCTCAAGAAGAGCATGTTGATGTGAATTTCATTAGAAATAATAATTTTAACAACAATGCTTATAGGAACAATTTTGCTAGTAACAATTATAGGCCGTATCCTCCTACCAATGGTAATGGTTATGGTAATTCTTATGGTAATTCCTACAACAACACTAGGGCCGTGCCCTCCGAGCTTGAGGTAATGTTCAAGGACTTCATCGGTAAGCAAACTGCTTTTAACAAGTCTGTTGAGGAAAAGTTAGGCAAAATTGATATTCTTGCTTCTAAAGTTGATAGCCTTGCTCATGATGTTGAACTTCTGAAATTAAAAGTGTTGCCTAATGATGTGAAAAAGAACAATGTTTTTGCTACCGCTAATGCTATTCAAGTTGGAATTGATAAAAATATTAGATTGTTAGCGGAATTGCATGCCAGGTGGGAAAGAGAAGATGAGATGGCTAGAGAAATGAAGGTATGTACTATTACTACCTCTATTGATGTTGCTCCTAATGCTAGCAATCCTCTTACTTTGATTGGTGTAGAGAAAACTCCCACTCCTTGTGTTAAAAAGCTTAAAACTGCCAAAACTTTTTCTCAAAAGAGTGCTGAAATTTTTTGGAGTGTAGGAGATGATAGCTCTACTTCTTTTAATGATTTTGATGTTGATGGCTGCAATATATCTGAAGTTATTTTGTTCTTGCAAAAGCTTGCTTTGACTCCCAATGCTATTTCTTTAAATGTTGCTTTTACTAAGCATATTACCAATGCTCTCATAAAAATTAGGGATGAAAAGTTGAAGCAAAAAGCCTCTGTTCCCAAGAAGTTAGAAGATGGTTGGAAACCCATCATTGATACGCATGTTAATGGTTTTGATTGCCATGCTTTATGTGATCTAGGTGCTAGTATTTCTATCATGCCTAGAAAAATTTATGACATGCTTGATTTACCACCGCTTGAAAAGTGTTATTATGATGTTCCTATTGCTGATGTTGCTAAGAAGAAACCTTTGGGAAGGATTAATAATGTTCTTATTGTGGTTAACAATAACCTTGTTCCCGTTAATTTTCTTGTTATGGACGTTGAATGCCATGCTTCATGTCCTATTATTTTGGGAAGACCATTTCTTCGAACTGTAGGTGCCATCATTGATATGAGAGAAGGCACCATCAAATATCAATTTATACTCAAGAAAGGTATGGAACACTTCCCTAGGAAAAGAAATAAATTACTTTTTGACTCTATTCTTAGAGCAAATTATGAGCTTGATGCTTCATCACTTGATGTTACTTGATTCGCAATTTTCTGCGCCTAGCTCAAAGGCATTAAAGAAAAGCACTCTTGGGAGATAACCCAATATTTTATTTTTAGTACTTTTTCTTTTATTTGAGTCTTGGAAGTCATTAATACTGTAATGACCGCTCCTTATCCTTGTTTATTTTGTTTTTGTGCCAAGAGAAGCCTCTAATTCGAGTGAGGTAAAGATTTGGGGATGTTGCTGTCCTGAAACTGTTTTCGGTGCTGCACCGTAAAAATTCTTATAAATTCTCTGTACATCTTTTGGAACTGCGATTTCTTGTACATATGCCCCAGGTTATATCCAAACTTTTGTTAGTTTAACACTTTTTGATTTGAGCAATAGAAAACCCCTAAAAAATTTGGCCTTTGTCAGCTGTTCTGTTTTGATAGATTTCTGCCAATATTTGTGTTTGCCGCTTTATCGCTTTCTTTTGAGTTCTTTTGATCATAGAACTTGTGGGGAAGTTGCTAAAGTAGTATTTGCTATATATGTGGTGGTTTTGAGTTGAAACCTGAAGCAAAAAGAGGTTGATTATATGTTATGCTACACTAATGTTGCTAATAGAATTGTGTTTAGTTTTGTATGAAGGAAGTTTTCAAGTGTAGGGATTGGAGAATTATGAGATGAGTTGAAGAATGGACAAAAGCTCAAGCTTGGGGATGCCCAGCACCCCAAGAAATATCCAAGAAGTACAAGCGTCAAAGCTTGGGGATGCCCCCGAGGCACCCCTTCTTCATCGGCAAAAATCAGGTCACCTTTCAAGACACTATATTTTTATTGCTTCATGCACTATGCATTTTTCTTGGAGCGTCAGTTGTTTTAGTTTTCCTAGTTAGTTTAGTTTGTTTGCTGCAATAAATGGTTGGACCCCAACAAATTTCCTTTGGAGGAGATGTACTCATTTTTATTTGCGAAGAACACTCCGTTTTCATTCTTACAATTTCACCGAGTGTTCTTCTTTTTCTGCTACTACTTTTGGTTTTCATTTTCACCTTGATTTGCGTTCAGATCTTCTTATATTTGTTTATCGAGGTGTATTTTTGCCTCTGATCTTTATTGGTTTTCATCAAAAGAGGTGTCTTTAAAAATTTCAAATGGTGTTGGAAAAGAGAAAAAGCTTTATGCAAAAAAGTGGTATAAGAAGGAGCTTGTGTAGACTGCGGCTTAGGCTTTTTCATGTCATGCTTGATGTCTTTTTGATGGTATGCTTAGTGGTTTTGCTGTAGCATGACTTGTCTCAAACAATTGAGATTGCTTAATGAGCCTTTGAAAAAAATCATGCGTTGTTTTTAATTGTATGGAAGCATTATTTTGGTTTTCTCCTTGATGCTTTATTTGGGTTGGCTTGGCGCATGCTCACACATGTTAGACTCTTACAAAGTCGCCAATAGCCTCTATGATCATTTATTTTTTGACTTTTGATGCCATCTTATGCTTCTTTTAATGTCACTTTGTCGCTTTGCTTGATTATGGCCATTATTGCTCTCTTAGTTGGTCGCTCCCAGTCTTTTGCTAGCCCTCGCCTTGTACTGAGTATGAGCTCTACTCGTGCATCCAACTCCTAAAAACCAAAGTTTTCCATTGTGTCCAATATAAATTCCTATGCATAGTATTTGTAAGCCATTCGGTTAGCCATGGTTTGTGAAAGGAAAAAAAGGTGGGGAGGAGTGCCAAGCTTTATAAAAGAGCACAAAAGTGCCAATCTCTCTCTCAAAAACTTGCTTCATTTTTGTATGGAAGATAGTAAGAACCCCATTGCTAGTCATTGACAAAAGCAACCACCTCTCAAAACCAATTTTTATCTCTCTATTTTACAAATGAAAAGCTCTAGCACTTGTGCAATCACCGCTTCCCTCTGCGAAGGGCCTTTCTTCTACTTTTATGTTGAGTCACCACCTTCTATCTTTCTGCACCATTAAGAGAGCATAGTTGTCATTCTTAGTATAATATGCATTGTCCCAAAGTTTTCATTGATTGATTCATATTGTTGGTTTCACTTGTTCTCAAATTATTTGTATCTAGTTGCCCTCTTAAACTTTGAGGTGTCCTATGCATTTATGTTTTGCTCTCTATGAAGGACAAGCTGAAAACCATTTGTATGTTTTTTCTTATGATTTGAACACACGTTTGACTTTCATTGTTTCATTTTCATGATCTTTTGTTTGTGTTCATTTGCATGTTTACAACATGGTTGCTAAGTTTCTATTGTCAAGATTATATCTTTCATGCCCATGTTTTAAGTTCTTATGATCCCAGCTCACAAATGCTTACATACATGACCAAGATTGTGTAGGTGCATGTCACCTCAAAAATTATTCTTTTATTATCACTTACCTACTCGAGGATGAGCAGGAGTTAAGCTTGGGGATGCTTGATACGTCTCCAATGTATCTATAATTTTTGATGCTCCATGCTTGTTTTTACACCATTTGCCTATTGTTTCGTTACACTTTGTGGCACTTTTATGCATTTTCCGGAAATAACCTATTAACGAGTTGCCACAGTGCCAGTTTCCTGTTTTCTGCTGTTTTTGTGTTTCAAAAGTGATACACAGTAAATATTCTCAGAATTGGACGAAACAAGTTCCTAAAGTCTTATTTTTCCTGGAAGCTTCCCGAAGACCGAAAGAGAGCCAGAGGGGGGCCAGAGGCCGCCCTCACACATAGGTGGCGCGGCCTAGGCCCTGGCCGTGCCACCCTGGTGTGAGGAGCCCCTGGCTGCCCTCTGACGACGCCCCTTCGCCTATATAAAGCCTCGGGATGGAAAACCCTAGGGGAGTCGGCAAAATTTCCAGAACAGTTCCGCAGCGCCGCCGCCGTCGAAGCCAAATTTCGGGGGACAGAAGTCTCTATTCTGGCACCCTGCCGGGACGGGGAAGTGTCCCCGGAGCCATCTCCATCGGTCTCCATCACCGTCTCCGCCGTCTCCATCGACCTCACCGCCATCTCCATCAACCTTGCTATCTCCTATGATGAGGAGGGAGTAGTTCATCCCTGGGGCTGAGGGCTCTACCGGTAGCTATGTGGTTCACCTCTCTCTCCCATGATGTGATCTTTATGTGATCGTGAGCTTTGTATCATGTTGAACAAGTAGATGTTATTATTCAGATATTATGTGTACTCTAGTGGTGTTATTAAAGTAATCTATTCCTCCTGCCATGGTGTAACGGTGATAGTGCGTGGTACTTGGTCTAGGCTACGATTGTGATCTCTTATGGATTATGAGAATAATTACCGCTATGATAGTATTGAAGTGATCTTTTCCTCCTTTCATGGTGTAATGTTGACAGTGTGTGCACCGTGTTAGTACTTGGTCTAAGTTGCAATAATATCTATCTTGAGTTGTGCTTTGATTTGGATATCTCTATGAGTGGTGTTTGTCAAGTACTTGATGAACTTTAAGGGGTGCTTCTGTAGCCACTATGCAATGATTAGTGTTGTTCAATAGGAGAGTAATTCAGAGTACCATAGTGAAGAGAAGTTGTTTATTTGTTCAATTATGTTATATTTGTTGGGAGTGTGTCCACTAGTGAAAGACTGATCCCTAGGCCTTGTTTCCAAGCATTGCACACCGTTTACTTCCTATTTTGTTACATGTTTGCTTGCAGCGATACTTATTCCATACTACATTTACTACTCATAATCATCACTACTACTTGTATTTCACTATCTCTTCGCCGAACTAGTGCACCTATACATCTGACAAGTGTATTGGGTGTGTTGGGGACACAAGAGACTTTCTGTATCGTAATTGCAGGGTTGCTTGAGAGGGATAGCTTTGACATCTTCCTCCCTGAGTTCGATAAACCTTGGGTGATCCACTTAAGGGAAACTTGCTGCTGCTCTACAAACCTCTGCACTTGGAGGCCCAACACTGTTTATAAGAACAGACGCGTGCATAGACATCAAGCTCTTTTCTGGCGCTGTTGCCGGGGAGGTAAGGTAACACTAGTAGAAAATAGGGCTTTCGTTTTTTGCTCCAAACGGCATTTGCACCGGTTGGCTTACGAACCCAGACTAAAGGGATTCTTTAGCACCGGTTCGAGCTGCCAGAAAGCTAAATTGAGCCCGTGGAGCTCTAGCACCGGTTTGTTAGGAACCATTAGTACCGGTTCGTGGCACCAACCGGTGCTAATGGCCACCCTTTTGCACCGGTTTCGGATACGGACCGGTTCTAGAGGTCCTGCCTATAAATACAGCCGCCCACCAGCCTTCTCCTCTGTTTTTTTCCTTTGGAAGGTGTGAGAGGGGGTGTGCTAGTTTGGTTTTTTCCCCTATGCACAAGAGGTGTTTGATGAAATGCCTAAGAGCATGAACCAACTTAAGCTCACACAAAATAAAGATGATATGAGGTGCCCGAGCGATACTTAGGTCTTCTCCTCGTTCTTTCCTCCTCGATCGAGGTTGGCAACTCTATTCTTTTATTTGTCATTGATACAAATGCATGTTTCATCATTTTACTATTTATGATGTTCGGTAATAGTATTAGTAAACCTAATTATATGAAGCAGATGAACGAACGACAATGGATATACGGTGACCGACGCACTTCCGAGTTCATTGAAGGTCTTCATAATTTTGGCGATGTGGCTCGGGCAAATATTCAGAATGGTTTTATGTGTTGTCCATGTGTTCACAGTGGGAACAAGAAGGAGTACTCTTCCTGGAAAATCATTCACGCCCACCTGCTTCGGAAAGGTTTCATGCCTAGCTATAATTGTTGGACCAAGCACGGAGAAAGAGGGGTTATAATGGAAGACAATGAAGAAGAAGAGGATGATGATATGTACCCTGAATATGGTGATACTGCAACGGGGGAAGCTGAAGCTGAAGGGACAGGAGAAGCTGAAGATGTAGAGGCATCAGATGAGTGATGTCTACGCACTTCTATTCTTGTAGACACTTGTTGGGCCTCCAAGTGCAGAGGTTTGTAGAACAACAGCAAGTTTCCCTTAAGTGGATCACCCAAGGTTTATCGAACTCAGGGAGGTTAGAGGTCAAAGCTATCCCTCTCAAGCAACCCTGCAATTACGATACAGAAAGTCTCTTGTGTCCCCAACACACCCAATACACTTGTCAGATGTATAGGTGCACTAGTTCGGCGAAGAGATAGTGAAATACAAGTGGTATAGATGATTATAAATAGTAACTGTGGTATGAAATAAATATCGCTGCGAGCAAACAAGTAACAAAATAGCAAGTAAACGGTGTGCAAAGCTTGGAAACAAGGCCTAGGGATCATACTTTCACTAGTGGACACACTCCCAACAATATAACATGACTGAACAAATAACTTCTCTTTGCTAAGGCACTCTGAATTACTCTCCTATTGAATAACACTAATCATTGTGTAGTGGCTACAGAAGCACCCCTTAAAGTTCATCAAGTACTTGACAAACACCACTCATAGAGATATCCAAATCAGATCACAACTCAAGATAGAAATCATTGCAACTTAAACCAAGTACAAACACGGTGCACACACTGTCAACATTACACCATGAAAGGAGGAATAGATCACTCAAACTATCATAGCAATAATTATTCTCATAATCCACAAGAGATCACAATCATAGCCTAAACCAAGTACCACCATGATGCACTGTCACCGTTACACCATAGCAGGAGGAATAGATTACTTTAATAACATTGCTAGAGTACACAAAATATCTGAATAATAACATGTACTTGTTCAACATGATACAAAGCTCACGACCACATAAAGATCACATCATGGGAGAGAGAGGTGAACCACATAGCTACCGGTAGAGCCCTTAGCCCCGGGGATGAACTACTCCCTCCTCATCATAGGAGACAGCAAGGTTGATGGAGATGGCGGTGAGGTCGATGGAGACGGCGGAGACGGCGATGGAGACCAATGGAGATGGCTCCGGGGGCACTTCCCCGTCCCGGCAGGGTGCCGGAACAGAGACTTCTGTCCCCCGAAATTCGTCGGCGATGGCGGCGGAGCTGCGGAACTCTTTCTGGAAAATTGCCGAATCCCCTAGGGTTTTCCGTCCCGAGGCTTTATATAGGCGAAGGGGCGTCGTCAGAGGACTGCCAGGGCCTCCTCACATAGGGGTGGCGCGGCCAAGGTCTGGGCCGCGCCAGCCCTGTGTGAGGGAGGCCTGTGGCCCCTCTCCTTCCTCTCTTCGGATGTCTGGATGCTCCCAGGAAAAATAAGACTTCTGGCTTTTGTTTCGTCCAATTCCAAGAATATTTCCTGTGTATCACTTCTGAAACACAAAAACAGCAGAAAACAGGAAACTGGCACTGTGGCACTTCGTTAATAGGTTAGTTCCGGAAAATGCATAAAAGTGCCACTAAGTGTAACGAAACAATAGGCAAATGGTGTAAAAACAAGTATGGAGCATCTAAAATTATAGATACGTTTGAGACGTATCAAGCATCCCCAAGCTTAACTCCTGCTCGTCCTCAAGTAGGTAAGTGATAACAAAAGAATAATTTTTGAGGTGACATGCACCTACACAATCTTGATCATATATGTAAGCATTGGTGAGCTGGGATCAATAGAACTTAAAACATGGGCATGAAAGATATAATCATGACAATAAGAACTTAGCAACCATGTTGTAAACATGTAGATGAACACAAACAAAAGATCATGGTAATGAAACAATGAAAGTCAAACGTGTGTTCAAATCATAAGGAAAACATGCAAAAGGTTTTCAGCTTGTCCTTCAAAGAGAGCAAAACATAAATGCATATGACACCTTCAAGTTTAAGAGGGCGACTAGATACAAATAATTTAAGAACAAGTGAAACCAACAATATGAATCAATCAATGAACTTTGGGACAATGCATATCACACTAAGAATGACAACTATGCTCTCTTAATGGTGCATAAAGAAAGAAGGTGGTGACTCAACATAAAAGTAAAAGAAAGGCCCTTCGCAGAGGGAAGCAGTGCTTTAAACATGTGCTAGAGCTTTTCATTTGTAAAACAGAGAGATAAAACTTGATTTTGAGAGGTGGTTGTCTTTGTCAACGACTGGCAATGGGGTTCTTACTATCTTCCATACAAAAATGAAGCAAGTTTTTGAGAGAGAGATTGGCACTTTTGTGCTCTTTTTATAAAGCTTGGCACTCCTCCCCACCTTTTTTTCCTTTCACAAACCATGGCTAACCGATTCCATCGGGTGCCCAGCAACATTCACTTTCCATGGAGGAGTGCCTTTTTTTCTTTCTTTTTTTTCTTTTTTTTTCTTTTTGGAATAAGCAATATGGAAGATAGCAAATCCGACCACTGCGTCCCCATGAGCTAAAAACAATGGCACAAAATGAGAATTGTTTTGAAGGTTTTTGAAAGGTAGCACATGAAAATTTACTTGGAATGGCTTACAAATACCATGCATAGGAATTTATAGTGGACACAATGGCAAACTTGGTTTTTGGGAGTTGGATGCACGAGTAGAGCTCATACTCAGTACAAGGCGAGGGCTAGCAAAAGACTGGGAGCGACCAACTAAGAGAGCAATAACGGTCATAATCATGCAAAGCGACAAAGTGACATTAAAAGAAGCATAAGATGGCATCAAAAGTCAAAAACTAAATGATCATAGAGGCTATTGGCGACTTATTTTTGTAGTCAACATGGTGTAAGCATGTGCCAAGTCAACCCAAATAAAGCATCAAAGGAGAAAACCAAATAAATGCTTCCATATAATAAAAACAACGCATGATTTTTTTCAAAGGCTCATTAAGCAATCTCAGTTATTTGAGATAAGTCATGCTACAGCAAAACCACTAAGCATACTATCAAAAATATATCAAGCACGACATGCAAAAGCCTAGGCCGCAGTCTACACAAGCTCCTTCTTGTACCACTTTTTTGCATAAAGCTTTTTCTCTTTTCCAACACCATTCGAACTTTTTAAACACACCTCTTTTGATAAAAACCAATAAAGACCAGAGGCAAAAATACACCTTGATGAAAAGATAAAACAAGATCTGAACACAAATCAAGGCGAAAATTGAAAGCTAAACGCAGTAGCACAAAAAGAGAACACTCATTGAACGATAAGAGTGAAAACTAGAGTGTTCTTGGCAAATGAAAAGCGAGTTCATCTCCTCCAAAACATGATGTGATCTAACAATTTATTGCAGCAAACTAAACTAAACTAGTACTAAGAAAACTAAAACAACTGACGCTCCAAGAAAAACGCATAGTGCATGAAGCAATAAAAATATAGTGTCTTGAAAGGTGACCTGATTTTTGCCGATGAAGAAGGGGTGCCTCGGGGGCATCCCCAAGCTTTGATGCTTGTACTTCTTGGATATTTCTTGGGGTGATGCATGGGCATCCCCAAGCTTGAGCTTTTGTCCATTCTTCAACTCATCTCATCATTCTCCAATCCCTACACTTGAAAACTTCCTTCATACAAAACTAAACACAATTCTATTAGCAACATTAGTGTAAGCATAACATATAATCAATCCTCTATTTGCTTTAGGTTTCAACTCAAAACCACCACATATATAGTAGATACTACTGTAGCAACTTCTGTAAAAGTTCCATGATCAAAAGAACTCAAAAGAAAGCGATAAAGTGGTAAACACAAATATTGGCAGAAATCTGTCAAAACTGAACAGCTGACAAAGGTCGAATTTTTGAGGGGTTTTCTGTTGCTCAAATCAAAAAGTGTTCAACTAACAAAAGTTTGGATATAACCTGGGGCATATGCACAAGAAATCGCAGGTCCAAAAGATATACAGAGAATTTATACGAATTTTTATGGTGCAGCACCGAAAACAGTTTCAGGACAGCAACATCCCCAAATCTTTACCTCACTCAAATTAGAGGCTTCTCTTGGCACAAAAATGAAATAAACAAGATAAGGAGCGGTCATTACAGTAGTAATGACTTCCAAGACTCAAATAAAAGAAAAAGTACTGAAAATAAAACAATGGGTTATCTCCCAAGAGTGCTTTTCTTTAACGCCTTTGAGCTAGGCGCAGTAATTTGCAAAGATGCTCATGTGGGCGCCATATAAGAGCTTGAGGCAAAGGCGCCATATAGAAAGTTAAAGCAATAGATAGCATCAAAAAAGCAAGTATGGAACACATTTAAATCTAAACCACTTCCTATGAAAAATAGTCTTGTAAAGAGACAAGTCATGAAAACGCAAAGCAAAAAGCATAGGAAGGCAAAACAAGTACAACTTCAAAAATTGCAACATAAAGAGGGGAAACTCAATATTGTTGAGATTCATCAAACCATGTTTCCCTCTCTCATAATAACTTTCAGTAGCATCATGAATATAATTAACAATATAACTATCACATAAAGCATCCCTATCATGAGCCACATGCATAAAAGGATTAATACTCCCCACATGAACAATAGTAGTAGGAGCAGATTCAACAGAATAATTATTCTCATCACCATAATCATCAAAGACAGGAGGCATATTGTAATCATAACTAATTTTCTCCTCAAAAGTAGGTGAACTGAAAATATTATACCCATCATCACAAGCTAGAGGACTACTATGTCGCAAAGCATACTCATCAAACATATCATCATAAGAAGGAACATGGATAGCACTAATGGTACAACAATTATTAACCTTAGAATTGGTACCAAAAAGATTTTCAATATCAAAAGTAGAGTGCTTTTCCCAATCATGATCACTAACATAGGTAACAGGCATAGGAACATCATCCCAATCAGAATTATCGTAATCTATAGCAGGATCATAACGCTTAGGGGAAGATACCGTGTCCTCTCGCCTCTTACTCCTCTTCTTCTTCTTCTTCTTCTTCTTACTCTCTCCTTTAGGAGGGAGAGACTTGAAGGGCATCTTCTCCACATATTCTGGCTTGCTGACAGAAACAACAGAAGAAACTTTGGAGGATTCCTCCTCTCTATTAATAAGATCGAAACATCTATTAGTCCTATCATAGCTTGGCAAATCATCATGTTTAATAAGATCTTGTAAGTAAGTATTTGCGAGGCAATCTTTAGCACAATAGAGATGACAACCAAGAAGGGTGCTATTAATATCAACATCATTCATGTCAACCAAAGAAAGCTTTCTAGATATCTCTTCACAATTCAAAAACAAAGTAAGCTCATCATGCTGATTGAGAGTAATCTTATCATCACAATACAAATCTGCGGTACTCGTTCGATTAATTGGGCATTGAAAATTAAAGTGACCTTTTTCACCACAAAATTCACAAAGAAATGGATAAAGCTCACAAACCCATTCACCAAGCACATCTAGATCCTTGAGCCACATGCTGGTTTCTTCATTTGCGCGGGTGATGCAATAATCTTCCTTGTTGTAACTCTATTCACAAGGTCTATGTACTCCACAAAAATTAACATGCTTATAAGAAATAGGACTTTTAGAAGTTTGAGCATGTTTATTGCAATCATTAATAACAATATCACTTTCTATGCAAGTGTCCTTAAAAGGTTCATGATACACGTCCCCATTTCCTTTAGGAACATTCATATGGGAAGCAAAGGCTTTAAAGCAATCAACCATAATTTGAGGATCAAGACCATATTTAGCACTAAGCTCTTGAAAATCAGCAGTTTCAGTGAAAGACTTAATGCAATCAAACTCGTAATTCATACCTGATCCTTTACCTTTGTCGTTTTCCCATCCTTCAGCATTCTCTTATATACGGTCAAGAAGTTTCCACTTAGCATCTTCCTTCATATGAGTGAATGATCCAAAGCAAGAAGCATCCAAATAATCCTTATCAGGAAGAGTAAGCCGTGCATAAAAATTATCAATAATAATATTGCGGGGAAGATCATGAATAGGACATTTATGCATTAGTAACTTCAATCTTCCCCAAGCTTGGGCAATGCTTTCTCCCTCATGCGGATGAAAATTATAAATGTAATTCCTATCTTTATAAACCTAACTAGAAGGATAGAATTTAGAATAAAAGAGAGGTTCAATTTCCTCCCAATCAATAGATCGGCCATCCTTCAATGTTTTATACCATTCCTCAGCTCTGCCTTTCAGCGAAAAAGAGAATAGCTTCTTCTTAACTTGGTTCATTGAAATACATGCACACTGGAACAACTCGCATAATTCATGTATAAAGAGCAGATGATCACCAGGATGGACAGTTCCATCTCCTAAATAGCAGTTATCCCTAATACGTTCAACAATCTTCATAGGTATTTTAAAAGGATGGGGAGCACAAGCATCATTAGAAACATCACATATGGGAGATAAAATATCATCAGAGCAACCTTTCTCCACTAAAACTGGGGGACTAAAGATATCATACTCAACAAAACTAGCTTCCCCAAGCTTAGACTTTTCTATAGCATTAGCATTAACAGTATTCAAAGCATTCGTACTAATAACATTGCTATGCGAAATAAGCTCCAAAGGATTTTCAATTTTCTCTTCAAATCTAAAATCAGGAAAAAGACTAAAGAACTCTTTGTTTTCCATTAAGCCTAACTAGTGAAAATAAAAACAAGAAACAAAAAGATGTAATTGCAGAATCTAAAGGAAATAACTTCGAGCACTCACACAGGAGGATGCGAGTACCTTTTACATTACCTCCCCGGCAACGGCGCCAGAAAAGAGCTTGATGTCTACGCACTTCTATTCTTGTACACACTTGTTGGGCCTCCAAGTGCAGAGGTTTGTAGAACAGCAGCAAGTTTCCCTTAAGTGGATCACCCAAGGTTTATCGAACTCAGGGAGGTTAGAGGTCAAAGCTATCCCTCTCAAGCAACCCTGCAATTACGATACAGAAAGTCTCTTGTGTCCCCAACACACCCAATACACTTGTCAGATGTATAGGTGCACTAGTTCGGCGAAGAGATAGTGAAATACAAGTGGTATAGATGATTATAAATAGTAACTGTGGTATGAAATAAATATCGCTGCGAGCAAACAAGTAACAAAATAGCAAGTAAACGGTGTGCAAAGCTTGGAAACAAGGCCTAGGGATCATACTTTCACTAGTGGACACACTCCCAACAATATAACATGACTGAACAAATAACTTCTCTTTGCTAAGGCACTCTGAATTACTCTCCTATTGAATAACACTAATCATTGTGTAGTGGCTACAGAAGCACCCCTTAAAGTTCATCAAGTACTTGACAAACACCACTCATAGAGATATCCAAATCAGATCACAACTCAAGATAGAAATCATTGCAACTTAAACCAAGTACTAACACGGTGCACACACTGTCAACATTACACCATGAAAGGAGGAATAGATCACTCAAACTATCATAGCAATAATTATTCTCATAATCCACAAGAGATCACAATCATAGCCTAAACCAAGTACCACCATGATGCACGCACTGTCACCGTTACACCATAGCAGGAGGAATAGATTACTTTAATAACATTGCTAGAGTACACAAAATATCTGAATAATAACATGTACTTGTTCAACATGATACAAAGCTCACGATCACATAAAGATCACATCATGGGAGAGAGAGGTGAACCACATAGCTACCGGTAGAGCCCTTAGCCCCGGGGATGAACTACTCCCTCCTCATCATAGGAGACAACAAGGTTGATGGAGATGGCGGTGAGGTCGATGGAGACGGCGGAGACGGCGATGGAGACCAATGGAGATGGCTCCGGGGGCACTTCCCTGTCCCGGCAGGGTACCGGAACAGAGACTTCTGTCCCCCGAAATTCGTCGGCGATGGCGGCGGAGCTGCGGAACTCTTTCTGGAAAATTGCCGAATCCCCTAGGGTTTTCCATCCCGAGGCTTTATATAGGCGAAGGGGCGTCGTCAGAGGACTGCCAGGGCCTCCTCACATAGGGGTGGCGCAGCCAGGGCCTGGGCCGCGCCAGCCCTGTGTGAGGGAGGCCTGTGGCCCCTCTCCTTCCTCTCTTCGGATGTCTGGATGCTCCCGGGAAAAATAAGACTTCTGGCTTTTGTTTCGTCCAATTCCAAGAATATTTCCTGTGTATCACTTCTGAAACACAAAAACAGCAGAAAACAGGAAACTGGCACTGTGGCACTTCGTTAATAGGTTAGTTCCGGAAAATGCATAAAAGTGCCACTAAGTGTAACGAAACAATAGGCAAATGGTGTAAAAACAAGCATGGAGCATCTAAAATTATAGATACGTTTGAGACATATCAATGAGCCTGATGATGATCTTCGTCGGGCCATCGTAGATGCACACAGAGAAGCAGAAAGTGTGAATGAGAAGCAGAAGTTAAAAGGTATGTTAGAGGATCACAAAAAGAAGTTGTACCCAGACTGTGAAGATGGGAACACAAAGCTCGGTACCACACTGGAGTTGCTGCAATGGAAGGCAGAGACTGGTTTATCTGATAAGGGATTTGAGAAATTACTGAAAATAATGAAGAAGAAGCTTCCAAAGGATAATGAATTACCTGACAGTACGTATGAAGCAAAGAAGGTTCTCTGCCCTCTAGGATTAGAGGTTCAGAAGATTCATGCATGCATTAATGACTGCATCCTCTACCGCGGTGAGGAGTACGAGAATTTGGAAGCATGCCCGGTATGCACTGCACTGCGATATAAGATCAGACGAGATGACCCTGGTGATGTTGATGGCGAGCCCCCCCAGAAAGAGAGTTCCTGCCAAGGTCATGTGGTATGCTCCTATAATACCACGGTTGAAACGTCTGTTTAGAAACAAAGAGCATGCCAGGTTGTTACGATGGCACAAAGAAGACCGTAAGAAAGACGCGATGTTGAGACACCCCGCTGATGGGTCGCAGTGGAGAAAAATTGAGAGAGACTACCCGGACTTTGCAGGCGACGCAAGGAACTTAAGGTTTGGTCTGAGTACAGATGGCATGAATCCTTTTGGGGAGCAGAGCTGCAGTCATAGCACCTGGCCTGTAACTCTATGTATCTATAACCTTCCTCCTTGGTTGTGCATGAAGCGGAAGTTCATTATGATGCCAGTGCTCATCCAAGGTCCGAAGCAACCCGGCAATGACATTGATGTGTATCTAAGACCATTAGTTGATGAACTCTTACAGTTATGGACCAAACCAGGTGTACGTGCATGGGATGAGCACAAACAGGAGCCGTTTGACCTACGAGCATTGCTTTTCGTAACCATCAATGATTGGCCTGCTCTTAGTAACCTTTCAGGACAAACAAACAAGGGATACAATGCATGCACGCACTGTTTAGATAAGACTGACACTATATATTTGGAAAAATGCAAGAAGATTGTGTACTTGGGGCATCGTCGATTTCTTACAACCACGCATTCCGTAAGAAAGAAAGGCAAGCATTTTAGAGGTGTGGCAGATCACCGGCAAAAGCCTGATCTCCGTACTGGTGATGATTTATTTGATATGGTCAGGGACCTAGAAGTAATCTTTGGAAAGGGTCCTGGCGGTCAATCTGTTCCAAATGACATCTCTACCGGACACGCACCCATGTGGAAGAAGAAATCTATATTTTGGGAGCTTGAGTATTGGAAACACCTAGAGGTTCGCTCTTCAATCGACATGATGCACGTTACGAAGAATGTTTGCGTGAACCTGCTAGGTTTTCTGGGCGTGTATGGAAAAACAAAAGATACATCAGAAGCACGGGAGGATCAACAACGTATGAAAGACCCAAACAACATGCATCCACAGAGCAAGACGGATAAAGGGCGTCACTTAAGTCCTGCCAGCTACGCTCTTACAAAAGCAGAGAAGGAAATCTTTTTTGATGTCCTTTCAAGTATTAAAGTGCCGTCTGGCTTCTCATCAAATATAAAGGGAATAATAAATATGACAGAGAAAAAATTCCAAAACCTGAAGTCTCATGACTGTCACGTGATTATGACGCAGTTGCTTCCAGTTGCATTAAGGGGGCTTCTACCGGAAAATGTTCGCGTACCCATTGTTAAGCTATGTGCATTCCTCAATGCAATATCTCAGAAGGTAATCAATCCAGATATGCTACCAAGGTTACAGAAGGATGTGGCCCAATGTCTTGTTAGTTTTGAGTTGGTGTTCCCGCCATCCTTCTTTAATATTATGACGCATCTCCTGGTTCACCTTGTCGAAGAGATTGCCATTCTCGGTCCTGTATTTCTACACAACATGTTCCCCTTTGAGAGATTCATGGGAATCTTAAAGAAATATGTTCATAACCATGCTAGGCCAGAAGGAAGCATCTCCAAGGGCTATGGAACAGAGGAGGTCATTGAGTTCTGTGTTGACTTTATCCCTGACATTAAGTCGATTGGTGTTCCTGAATCGCGGCATGAAGGGAGACTACGTGGAAAAGGCACGCTAGGAAAGAAATCAATGTATTGTATGGACGGGATTTCTTTCACTCAAGCACACTACACAGTTCTACAAAGTTCCGCCTTGGTGGCCCCGTATATCATTGAACACAAGAATATTGTACGCTCCCAACACCCGGCTCAGTCTGACTCCTGGATTACACATAAACATATGGCGACTTTCGGCGGTTGGTTCCGGACACATCTCATAAATGACAACATTGTTGGAGATCAGCTATACTTGTTGGCCGGGTCACCATCTTCGACTATATTGACTTTCCAAGGGTACGAGATCAATGGGAACACATTCTACATGATCGCCCAAGATAAAAAGAGCACCAACCAAAACAGTGGTGTCCGCATTGATGCAACAAACAACAACGAGCAAAAGGACACCTATTATGGTTACATAGAGGAGATATGGGAACTTGACTATGGACCTTCTTTTAAAGTCCCTTTGTTTCGGTGCAAATGGGTCAAGCTAGATGGAGTAGGGGTAAAGGTTGACCAGCTGTATGGAATGATAACAGTGGATCTCAACAATCTTGGTTACAGAGACGAACCATTCGTCCTAGCCAATGATGTGGCTCAAGTTTTCTATGTGAAAGACATGTCCTCCAAACCAAAAAAAAGAAAAGATAAGACAACGAATACATCATACGACGAGCCAAAGCGTCACATAGTTCTTTCAGGGAAAAGAAACATCGTGGGAGTTGAGGATAAGACAGACATGTCAGAAGATTATAATAAGTTTGATGAAATTCCGCCCTTCAGAGTGAATATTGACCCAATCATTGCGTTAAATGGTGAACATACTCCATGGTTACGACCGAAGCGATCCTAATCAAGGGAGATACGCGAAGGGAGGTTCATGGCCTCCAAGACAAAAAATCAGAAGAAAGGGAAACACAAGAAGAAAACTCAGAAGACTAGATAGGGATCATAACTTGTGTATCTCAATATGGAAATCACTTTCCCATTTATTTTTTGTGTAATGATGTTATTGTATGAGGGAAATTTTTCCGAGGCGGAGCTTCCAAAGATATCGTAGGGCGTGAGCACTAACGATATCTTTGAGAAGCTCCGCCATGGGAGATTTCCCAATAATTTACCCAACATTCTTAGAGGAGATGGAGTCTTTCACTCTCCCTACCTTCTAGGTTGGCTTGTTGAGCTGCTTGCCATGGCGTATCGATGCTCCTTTTATAGGCACGGCACCGCTTCTACTTTGTCTTGTTCCTCCGACAGGGGCATCGTGCGTCCACCCACGCGTCCTTATCTCATCGAGCAGTGCATCCACCCATGCGTCCTTATCCTGCCGATATCTTTAGTCTCGGTTGCACCCACCAACCGGGACTAAAGGTTACCCACACGTCCTTATCCCACCGACAGTTTTGTTAGATGACACAAAAACCACCTTTAGTCCCGGTTGTACCCACCAGCCGGGACTAAAGGTTAGATGGTTCCCCGCGCCACTGTGTTCCCGCCTATTTTCTTCCCGCGCTTTCGACCACTTCCCGCCTCCGTCTTCCCGCCATTTTTCACTATATATATGTAGGCTTGGCCTCCATTTACATATCACATCTAGACTCATATCTGCAAACCTCATCACTCTCTTCCATGGCTTCCATCGTATCTCTAACCCCCCAGGAGGTGGAGGCGCTTTGCGCCTCAAACTACCCCTGCCCGCCGGGCTACCGCGTCCCCACCGGCTGGATGCTGAGCGTCGGAGGCGTACCGGTCCCTCCTGTCCCTATAGGTGTGGCGCGCCAGATGGCCATCATGAACCACTACTACTTCGAGATCACGCCAGAGCAGCGGAGGAATCCTCAGTGGCATCCCGACTACAGCCCGACTTGCGACGCCTTCTTCATCAATCGGCGTGAGAGTGCGCTTGCCAGGCACGAGGAGGATGGCTCGCCTCGTTCGAACTTCAACGAGGCCGGCCATCGGCTATGGTGGCGCGGCCGGACTCTCCAGAGCGTCATGGCCTACCGTGGCCCCCGCCTGCGCTACCCTCACTCTCAGCCCACGCGTGCTCACCAGTCGAGGTTCGACTACCGCGACCCCGATGCCAGCGACGATGACACCGGCGACTACGACGACTACAGTGGCGACGTTTATAGGGCTAGGCACGACTATGACTGAATCATCCAACATTCGAAAACAAGCTCGGCCGATTGTGACTTAATCTGGCCATGTATCTTAATTTTCAGTTGAGATATGTACTTCTTTTCCTGTTCAATCATTTTCCCGCCCTTTTTCTTTCCGCCCTTTTCAATCAAAAGAAAATATAAAATCAAATATAACTAATCAAAAGAAAATAGAAAATCAAATATAACTAATCAAAAGAAAATAGAAAATCAAATATATCTAATCAAAAGAAAATAGAAAATCAAATATAACTAATCAAAAGAAAATAGAAAATCAAATATAACTAATCAAAAGAAAATAGAAAATCAAATATAACTAATCAAAAGAAAATAGAAAATCAAATATAACTAATCAAAAGGAAAAAGGAAATCAAATATAACTAATCAAAAGAAAATAGAAAATCAAATATAACTAATCAAAAGAAAATAGAAAATCAAATATAACTAATCAAAAGAAAATAGAAAATCAAATATAACTAATCAAAAGAAAATAGAAAATCAAATATATCTAATCAAAAGAAAATAGAAAATCAAATATAACTAATCAAAAGAAAAAAAGAAAATCAAATATAACTAATCAAAAGGAAAAAAGAAAATCAAATATAACTAATCAAAAGAAAATAGAAAATCAAATATAACTAATCAAAAGAAAATAGAAAATCAAATATAACTAATCAAAAGAAAATAGAAAATCAAATATAACTAATCAAAAGAAAATAGAAAATAAAATATAACTAATCAAAAGAAAATAGAAAATCAAATATAATTTGGCGGGAACAACTGAATATTTCAAATGGCCCTTTAGCACCGGTTCGTGGCTCAAACCGGTGCTAAAGGGGGGTGGCGGTGCAGTTCCTAGAAAGCACCCTTTAGCACCGGTTTAAGCCATAAACCGGTGCTAAAGGTCTGACCTTTAGCACCGGTTGGTGGCTTAAACCGGTGCTAAAGGGTCTTTAGCACCGGTTGAAGCCACCAACCGGTGCTAAAGGTGCCTGCTCTATAATTCACTTCTTCTTCCTCTCCCCGCATCACTGAAACTGCTAAGGACTCGCGCTGGGAGCTCTCTGGACGCCGGCAGGCTGCCCATTTTTTCAACCGCCACCGCCGCGCCCGCCGCCCGCGCCCGCCGCCCGCGCCCGCGCCTCCCGCGCCACCCGTGCCACCCGCCACCCGCGCGCGCCACCCGCACCTGCACCGGTGCCACCCGCGCCACCCGCCCGCGCGGCGCCCGCCGCGCTCGCCGCCCTGCCGCCCGCGCCTCCCGCGCCGGCGCCTCCCGCGCCGGCGCCTCCCGCGCCCGAGCCACCTGCACCGGTGCCACCCGCGCGCTCGCGTCGCCGGCCGCGCCCAAGCCACCCGCGTTGGCCGCCCTACTGAAGGTAATTTTATGTTTTTTTAAGTTATTTAGTTATGTTTTTTTTAGTTATTTAGGGTATTTTTTTAGTTATTTAGTTATGTTTTTTTAGTTATTTAGTTATTTAGTTAGGTATTTTTTTAGTTATTTAGTTATTTAGTTAGGATTAATTCTTCACAACATATGCATGAGCAGAGTTAAATATAATTTAAACATATTTTGAATTGTTAAATAAATTTGGGTGGTAAAATAAGGGTTTGCACGAGATATTTTTTTCTTTTTTACTCACAACACTACAAATATTGATTTACCATGAAACTTGATCATGCATACTTAGTTTGTCAAGATATATACCCAAAATTTTTGTTTGGAATTTTTTCACATTTTTAAATATGTTTTTTTTGCATAAAGGGAGCATATGCACCGTAGATCAAATATGCATTTCCCACAAATAATAAGAAATATGACCTAATGAACTACAAATCATAGGTGCATTTTACATGCATCAAACTCGTGAACAATTTTTAGGTCTTTAATTTTTTTAGGTATTTAATTTTTCTAGGTCTTTTATTACTTTAGTTATTTTAGGTTATAAAATGGGGGCATTGGCCGGGCGCCGGCGTGGTGGGGAGGGAAGACCTAATCTTCCCCCACCGTGCCGGCGCTCGGCCAACGCCCCCTTTTTTTTGTCTCCGTATTATTATAATAATTTGTAATAATTCTTTGCAGAAACTATGGATCTCGGAAGAGACGACTTCCAAGAAAATATTATCGAGGACATCATCCGCGATAATGATGAAGATGTCACCTCGTTGTTTCTAAACAACTCCGGTGAGGGAGACGAACATAATCGTAGAGATGGCTTCGATGAGGGAGAAGGTGCCGGAGAGGATGGAGGCACCGGTGGAGGAGAAGGTGCCAGAGAGGGAGAAGGTGCCGGAGTGGATGGAGGCACCGGTGAAGGAGAAGGTGCCGGAGAGGGAGAAGGCGTCGGCGAGGTAGATGTGTATTAATAATAAATTAAGCATTTGTTGTATAGTTAGATTATTTGATTTGTGTATATACATATATTAACGCTCCTTCTTCTTTTAGCCCTCTGGATCGAGCCACTCTTCTGTAAATAGAAGAGGTCCGGCCAGAAGGTTGGAAGAACATGAAAGGTACCGAATAGAAGAAATCGGTGAAGATGGCGAACCAATTGCTCCCGCGGCTCACGCAAGTAAATTTATAAGACAATGCGGAGTTCTTGTTAGGGACAACACCGATCACCATTCGAGAATGGAAGAAGACAAAGATGGAACCAGTTAAATATGTCCGCAACAGATTGAAGAATATTCTTTGGAAGAAGCTCATGGTTAATTTTACCCTACCTGAGGCGCCACAGGTGGATCGAACTGAGGTGGATCCAAATGAGGAGGATTCAAATGAGGAGGATTCAGATGACGATGATCGTCATCTGAATATCATAGAGCGAAAAGTCAAGAAGTGGACTCTTTCGAGGATGGCAATACAATTCAACACCTGGAAGAAAAGATTGTACAAGGATTTTGTCGACCAAAAAAAGACTCCGGTGTTCACTGGACAATATGAGAAGATAAAAGATCACTGGGACGCATTCGTGGAGTACAAGACTTCAGAGGCAGCTAAGCGAAGGTCGGAAATAAATAAGAAAAATGCTGCTAAAAAGAAGTATCACCATACTATGGGGCAAGGAGGCTATAAGACTGGCAAGCCTAAGTGGAAGAAGATGGAGGACGATATAATTGCCAAAGGGATCATTCCGGAGACTTTGAAATGGAATGATCGGTCAAGGGATTGGTTTTACGGGCATGGAGGGAAGTTGGACTCGGAAGGGAAGTGTGTATATACAAAAAAGCATGACGAAGACCCTCTTCCCATTGATGCCCTTAGAAGCGCATCAAAGGATGTTGAAGAGGGAAGGTTCCATCCTGAAAGAGAGAAGGATGAGCTCACGCGTGCCCTTGGGAATGATGAACACCCAGGACGAACACGAACCACTCCGGGCTCCAAACCGTGGAAACTCGGGTTTCCCGTGGAAATGAAGAAATTTCCCGATAGAAGCCGTCAGAGAAGAAAGGAAAGGGAAGCAGACCGCATGTCTCAGATAGAACAAGAGCTGAAGCGGCAATCAGACTTGTTAAATCAGATAAGCCAGCAAGGAACCGCCGCATCTCAGCCACAGATAGAAGCCGGACATGATGCTACCGGCCCACCATCTCAGCGGAAAAGCAGCGTGGCTTCCACGGACCTCCCAGCGGATGATGATGAACCGGCGATCCGCTACCCAGTGGATGATATCACGGAGTCGACATCTTGCGAGCTACATGTGAAGGTCGTGAACATAACCATGAAGGTGGCGGTCGGCTATGCCTTACCCATTGGACCTGATTCAACTTATCATTGCCGTCCGATTCCACCTGGCTATGCTGTTGCCGGGGTGGATGAAGTTATGGGCGGATTTGAGCTGCTGAAGCTTGACCACCCTGTGGGTGAAGGGGATTTGTACGAGCTGGGAGAAGCCAAGAAGACCACCGTTCTATGTCTAAAGGAATTAATCGTGCTTCCAAATTGGATGCCATGGTCTCCAGCACGTCACCCTTCTCCACCGCCACATCAGCCTTCTCCGCCATCTCCGCGTCAGCCTTCTCCACCATCTCCGCGTCATCCTTCTCTAGCATACCAGCCTTCGCCAGCTAGTGAGCCATCTCCGCCACCTCCACCCACTGAGGCTCAGAGCCAAAAGCAGAAGCATACCATCGCCGCTCCCAAGAGTAACCGATCACCGATCCGTCGACAGGAGCCCCTTCCAAGAGTACCTAAGGTTCCTCCAAAGAGACCTTACGACTATACTCCAGAGGAAAACGCGGCGAAGGTACAAGAGAAATCAAAGAACTTCTTTGAAAATTTGAAGAGAAAGAAGACCGAGCAGTCCGCCGAGCAGCCTCCTCTAGATCCAAAAGTGTTAAAAATGTTGAAGAACCTTCAGCAACCCGAGCCAAGGCTTGCATCAGATTATGACCGCACTATTCTCAAGTCAGATGCAGCAAAGCGGTCGAAAGGTAAATCAGTTCCTCAGCTCGGAGAACAAATGAACTCGTGCCCCCCGCTCCAAGTGTTTCCCGATGTCCAGTATGATCCAGAGATCATAGCACTATACAAAGAGGAGGCCGAAGCTGTAGGTATGTCTGTTGCTCAATACTTAAGCAGGTGTGATTTCCCCACGGCTGAAGTAGTAGCATACAAATACCGGCACGGGAGCCCTCTCGTCAGACCCGAGGAGATTCTGAATCTACCAACAAGAATGCGAAAAATGCATAAGTGGTACTTGGAAGCCTCACTGCATGGGCAGAATTGGATCGTAATGGGAATTAATGATGAGCATTACTTTCATGGAACCGACGACATAAACATCGAATTTGCTGAATTATTTCAGTTATACAATCATGATGCCCTCGACAAATCGATGATCAGTGCCTATTGTTTGTAAGTATTATTTTTCCTTGTAACTATAAGTCTTTAGCTCATCTCGTTCATTGCATGCATAATTTTACTCACTATATTATGCAGATTGAAGAAACTCGAATGCAAAAGAGGACAAATCTATGATATTGGGGTTCATTGACCCATATACCGTGAACGAGGTAACTCTCCATAACCATATCAAGGACACGGAGGATAACTTGGTACGGGCGTTAAGGAAACAAGAAACCATGACGAAAATACTATTTCCTTACAATTTCAAGTGAGTGTGTTAACTGTCTTATACACATTACTATATATTTTGGTTACTCGATGTTAAGTGTGTGTTATGTGTGTGCGCAGCTATCATTTTATTCTGCTAGTTATTGAACTTGATAGAGGACGAGTACTAGTCATGGACTCGAAAAAAAATCCCTTGAGACATTCGGGGACATGATTGATACACTCCAGCGGTAATTTCAATCATTATGCATGGCACTATATCAGCTACTTTCGTTCATTTCCCGATATCAAGTAATTACTAACTTCTTTATTCATTTTCTTTGCGGGGCAGTGCTTGGAAACGGTTCACGGCTAAGGCACCGGGTCCCTGGAGAAATGAGCTTGAATTTAAACAAGTACCGGTAAGTACTACTAGCTAGGTCCGCGCATCTCTTTGGTTCTAGTTTCAATACCATTATCATCCTTGATTATTATTTTGATTGAACTCTATTCTCATAAAGTTCTTGAAGCAAGAAGACAGGAATAATTTATGTGGATTCTATGTCTGCGAGTTCATGCGAGAGACTTATCGTGAGAAGAGAAGACTAGAACAACTAGATGTACGTAAACAATATTCACAATTTTATTTTATTACCATCATTTATGTTGAGTTTCTTCATTCATATATATTGATCCCCTTCTTTACATTAGATCGAACTGAAGCGGGATCGTCTTCTAGCAACCGAGCGTATACGAGCAATTCAAGAGGAACTGGCGGGATTCTTACTTGATGAGGTCATAGCACCAACCGGTGAATACCATCGGCATTACGAGTTTGGAAAATCATAGCCGAAATTATATTGTATATATGCATGAACGTGTACAATGTTCTATATGTATGACGATATTGTGTAATATATATGATGGTTTCTTTTATATGTGCATCAACATTTTTCAAATACCCGAAAAAACCGTATTTCAAAAGGCTAGGGATTAGGGTTTTAGCCAAACACGGCAGGGGCTGCCACGTCGCCATCCTCTAGCACCGGTTCATATTACAAACCGGTGCTAAAGGTCCATCGGCCGGAGCTGGTCTACACGGCCACGTGGAGACCCTTTAGCACCGGTTCGTAACGCAACCAGTGCTAAAGGGTTAGGGCATTAGTCCCGGATGCGTTGCACTGGTTGCAAAACCGGTGCAAAATGGAGTTACGAACCGGTGCTAATGCCCAAGTTTCCACTAGTGTAAAAGGTACTCGCATCCTCCTGTGTGAGTGCTCGAAGTTATTTCCTTTAGATTCTGCAATTATATCTTTTTGTTTCTTGTTTTTATTTTCACTAGTTAGGCTTAATGGAAAACAAAGAGTTCTTTAGTCTTTTTCCTGATTTTAGATTTAAAGAGAAAATTGAAAATCCTTTGGAGCTTATTTCGCATAGCAATGTTATTAGTACGAATGCTTTTAATACTGTTAATGCTAATGCTATAGAAAATTCTAAGCTTGGGGAAGCTGGTTTTGTTAAGTATGATATTTTCAGTCCCCCAGCTTTAGTGGAGAAATTTTGCTCTGATGATATTTTATCTCCCATATGTGATGTTTCTAATGATGGTTGTGCTCCTCATCCTTTTAAAATACCTACAAAGATTGTTGAATGTGTTAAGAATAACTACTATTTAGGAGATGGAACTGTCCATCCTGGTGATCATTTGCTCTTTATACATGAATTATGCGAGTTATTCCAGTGTGTAGGTATTTCGATGAACCAAGTTAAGAAGAAGCTATTCTCTTTATCACTGAAAGGCAGAGCTGAGGAATGGTATAAAACATTGAAGGATGGCTGATCTATTGACTGGGAGGAAATTGAACCTCTCTTTTATTCTAAATTCTATCCTTCTAGTCAGGTTTATAAAGATAGGAATTACATTTATAATTTTTATCCGCATGAGGGAGAAAGCATTGCCCAAGCGTGGGGAAGATTGAAGTTACTAATGCATAAATGTCCTATTCATGATCTTCCCCGTAATATTGTTATTAATATTTTTTATGCAAGGCTTTCAGGATATTACAAGGACTATCTAGATGCATGCTTTGATGGGTCTTTCACAAGCAAGGATGCCGACACCAAGTGGGATCTGGTTGAAACAATTCAAAACAATATTGAAGGTTGGGATAGCGACAAAGGTAAAGGATCAGGTATGAATTACGAGTTTGATTGCATTAAGTCTTTCGCTGAAACTGCTGATTTTCAAGATCTTAGTGCTAAATATGGTCATGATCCTCAAATTATGGTTGATTGCTTTAAATCCTTTGCTTCCCATATGAATGTTCCTAAAGGAAATGGGGACATGTATCATGAACCTTTTAAGGACACTTGCATGGAAAGTGATTTTGTTGTCGATGATTGCAATAAACATGCTCAAATTTCTAAAAGTATTATTTCTTATAAGCATGTTAATTTTTGTGGAGTACATAGACCTTGTGAACAGAGTTACAACAAGGAAGATTATTGTGTCCACCATGCAAATGAAGAAACCCGAATGTGGTACATGGATATAGGTGAGATCGGTAAAAAGGTTTGTAAGCTTTATCCTTTTCTTTGTAAACATTGCGATGACATAGGTCATTTTAATTTCCAATGCTCAAGCCCTAATAGTTACTCTTCTAGTACCTTAAGTATGTATTGTGATTACAAGATTACTCCCAATCAGCATGATGAGCTCGCTTTGTTCTTGGCGTGTGATGAGATAGCTAGAAAGATTGCTTTGATAGATATGAATGATGTTGATATTAATAGCACCCTTCGTAGTTGTCGTCTCTATTATGCGAAAGATTGCCTTACAAATACTTACATACAAAATCTTATAAAACTTGATATTTTGCCAAGCTATGACAGGACTGATAGATGTTTTTATCTTATTAATAGAGAGGAAGAATCCTCCAAAGTTTCTTCTGTTGTTTCTGTCAGCAAACCAGATTATGTGGAGAAGATGCCTTTCCCTCCTAAATATTATGTGGAGAAGATGCCCTTCAAGTCTCTCCCTCCTAAAGGAGAGAGTAAGAAGAGTATGAAGAAGAAGAAGAAGAAGAGGAGTAAAAGGTGAGAGGACACGGTATCTTCCTCTAAGCGTTATGATCCTGCTACAGATTATGATAATTCTAATTGGGATGATGTTCCTATGCCTATTACTTATGTTAGTGATCATGATTGGGAAAAGCACTCTACTTTTGATATTGAAAATCTTTTTGGTACCAATTCTAAGGTTAATAATTGTTGTACCATTAGTGCTATCCATGTTCCTTCTTATGATGATATGTTTGATGAATATGCTTTGTGGCATAGTAGTTCTCTATCTTGTGATGATACTAAGCCTCTAGTTTATGATGATGAGTATAATATTTTCAATTCACCTACTTTTGAGGAGAAAAATAGTTATGATTATAATATGCCTCCTGTCTTTGATGATTATGGTGATGAGAATAATTATTCTATTGATTCTGCTCCTACTACTATTGTTCATGTGGGGAGTATTAATCCTTTTATGCATGTGGATCATGATAGGGATGCTTTATGTGATAGTTATATTGTTAATTCTATTCATGATGCTACTGAAAGTTATTATGAGAGAGGTAAACATGGTTTGATGGATCTCAACAATATTGAGTTTCCCCTCTTTATGTTACAATTCTTGAAGTTGTACTTATTTTGCCTTCCTATGCTTTTTGCTTTGCGCTTTCATGACTTGTCTCTTTACAAGACTATTTTTCATAGGAAGTGGTTTAGATTTAAATGTGTTCCACATTTGCTTTTTGATGCTCTCTATTGCTTTAAGTTCCTATATGGCGCCTTTGCCTCAAGCTCTTATATGGCGCCCACATGAGCATCTTTGCAAATTATTGCGCCTAGCTCAAAGGCGTTAAAGAAAAGCACTCTTGGGAGATAACCCATTGTTTATTTTCAGTACTTTTTCTTTTATTTGAGTCTTGGAAGTTATTACTACTGTAATAACCGCTCCTTATCCTTTTTATTTCGTTTTTGTGCCAAGAGAAACCTCTAATTTGAGTGAGGTAAGATTTGGGGATGTTGCTGTCCTAAAACAGTTTTCGGTGCTGCACCGTAAAAAATCGTATAAATTCTCTGTATATATTTTGGACCTGATATTTCTTGTGCATATGCCCCAGGTTATATCCAAACTTTTGTTAGTTGCACACTTTTTGATTTGAGCAACAGAAAACCCCTAAAAAATTCGACCTTTGTCAGCTGTTCAGTTTTGACAGATTTCTGCCAATATTTGTGTTTGCCACTTTATCGCTTTCTTTTGAGTTCTTTTGATCATGGAACTTTTTGGGAAGTTGCTACAGTAGTATTTGCTATATATGTGGTGGTTTTGAGTTGAAACCTGAAGAAAAAAGAGGTTGATTATATGTTATGCTTACACTAATGTTGCTAATAGATTTGTGTTTAGTTTTGTATGAAGTAAGTTTTCAAGTGTAGGGATTGGAGAATGATGAGATGAGTTGAAGAATGGACAAAAGCTCAAGCTTGGGATGCCCATGCATCACCCCAAGAAATATCCAAGAAGTACAAGCGTCAAAGCTTGGGGATGCCCCCGAGGCACCCCCTTCTTCATCGGCAAAAATCAGGTCACCTTTCATGACACTATATTTTTATTGCTTCATGCACTATGCGTTTTTCTTGGAGCGTCAGTTGTTTTTGTTTTAGTTTTATTTTGTTTTGTTTGCTGCAATAAATGGTTAGATCACATCATGTTTCTTTTGGAGGAGATGAACTCGCTTTTCGTTTGCCAAGAACACTCTAGTTTTCACTCTTATCGTTCAACGAGTGTTCTCTTTTTCTGCTACTGCGTTTAGCTTGCATTTTTCGCCTTGATTTTTGTTCAGATCTTGTTTTATCTTTGCATCAAGGTATATTTTTTGCCTCTGATCTTTATTGGTTTTCATCAAAAGAGGTGTTTATAAAAAGTTTGAATGGTGTTGGAAAAGAGAAAAAGATTTATGCAAAAAAGTGGTACAAGAAAGAGCTTGTGTAGACTGCGGCCTAGGCTTTTGCATGTCGTGCTTGATGTCTTTTTGATAGTATGCTTAGTGGTTTTGCTGTAGCATGACTTGTCTCAAATAACTGAGATTGCTTAACGAGCCTTTGAAAAGATCATGCGTTGTTTTAATTATTTGGAAGCATTATTTTGGTTTTCTCCTTTGATGCCTTATTTGGGTTGACTTGGCGCATGCTCACACATGTTTGACTCATACAAAGTCACCATAGCCTCTATGATCATTTAGTTTTTGACTTTGATGCCATCTTATGCTTCTTTTAATGTCGCTTTGCATGATTATGGCTGTTATTGCTCTCTTAGTTGGTCGCTCCCAGTCTTTTGCTAGCCCTCATTTTGTACTGAGTATGAGCTCTACTCGTGCATCCAACTCTCAAAAACCAAGTTTGCCATTATGTCCACTATAAATTCCTATGCATGGTATTTGTAATTCATTCCAAGTAAATTTTCATGTGCTACCTTTCAAAAAACCTTCAAAATACTTCTCATTTTGTGACACTGTTTTTAGCTCATGGGGACGTAGTGGTCGGATTTGCTATCTTCCATATTGTCTAATTCCAAAAAGAAAAAAAAAGAGAAAAAAAGAAACAAAAAAGGCACTCCTCCATGGTATGTGAATGTTGGTGGGCACCCGATGGAATCGGTTAGCCTTGGTTTGTGAAAGGAAAAAAAGTGGGGACGAGTGCCAAGCTTTATAAAAGAGCACAAAAGTGCCAATCTCTCTCTCAAAAACTTGCTTCATTTTTGTATGGAAGATAGTAAGAACCCCATTGCTAGTCGTTGACAAAAGCAACCACCTCTCAAAACCCAAGTTTTTATGTCTCTGTTTTATAAATGAAAAGCTCTAGCACATGTTTAATCACTGCTTCCCTTCACGAAGGGCCTTTCTTTTACTTTTATGTTGAGTCACCACCTTCTATCTTTATGCACCGTCTAAGAGAGCATAGTGTCATTTTGAGTATAATGTACATTGTCCCAAAGTTTATCATTGATTGATTCATGACTATGGTTTCACTTGTTCTTAAATTATTTGTATCTAGTCGCCCTCTTAAACTTGAAGGTGTCCTATGCATTTATGTTTTGCTCTCTATGACGGACAAGCTGAAAACCATTTTGTATGTTTTTCCTTATGATTTGAACACACGTTTGACTTTCATTGTTTCATTTTCATGATCTTTTGTTTGTGTTCATTCTCATGTTATAACATGGTTGCTAAGTTTCTATTATCAAGATTATATCTTTCATGCCCATGTTTTAAGTTCTTATGATCCCAGCTCACAAATGCTTACCTATTTGATCAAGATTGTGATGGTGCATGTCACCTCAAAAATTATTTCTTTTGTTATCACTTACCTACTCGAGGACGCGCAGGAGTTAAGCTTGGGGATGCTGATACGTCTCAAACGTATCTATAATTTTTGATGCTCCATGCTTGTTTTTACACCATTTGTCTACTATTTTGTTACACTTCGTGGCATTTTTATGCGATTTCTGGAACTAACCTATTGACAAGATGCCACAGTGCTAGTTCCCTGTTTTCTGCTGTTTTTGTGTTTCAGAAAAGCTACATAGGAAATATTCTCGGAATTGGACGAAACAAGTTCCTGAAGTCTTATTTTTCCCGGAAGCTTCCCAAAGATCAAAAGAGAGCCGGAGGGGGGCCAGAGGCCGCCCTCACACATAGGTGGCGCGGCCCAGGCCCTCGCCGCGCCACCCTGGTGTGAGGAGCCCCTGGCTGCCCTCTGATGACGCCCCTTCGCCTATATAAAGCCTCGGGATGGAAAACCCTAGGGGAGTCGGCGAAATTTCCAGAACAGTTCCGCAGCGCCGCCTCCGTCGAAGCCAAATTTCGGGGGACAGAAGTCTCTGTTCCGGCACCCTGCCGGGACAGGGAAGTGCCCCCGGAGCCATCTCCATCGGTCTCCATCGCCGTCTCCGCTGTCTCCATCGACCTCACCGCCATCTCCATCAACCTTGCTGTCTCCTATGATGAGGAGGGAGTAGTTCATCCCCGGGGCTGAGGGCTCTACCGGTAGCTATGTGGTTCACCTCTCTCTCCCATGATGTGATCTTTATGTGATCGTGAGCTTTGTATCATGTTGAACAAGTAGATGTTATTATTCAGATATTATGTGTACTCTAGTGGTGTTATTAAAGTAATCTATTCCTCCTGCCATGGTGTAACGGTGACAGTGTGTGCATCATGGTGGTACTTGGTCTAGGCTACGATTGTGATCTCTTATGGATTATGAGAATAATTACCGCTATGATAGTATTGAAGTGATCTTTTCCTCCTTTCATGGTGTAATGTTGACAGTGTGTGCACCGTGTTAGTACTTGGTCTAAGTTGCAATAATATCTATCTTGAGTTGTGCTTTGATTTGGATATCTCTATGAGTGGTGTTTGTCAAGTACTTGATGAACTTTAAGGGGTGCTTCTATAGCCACTACACAATGATTAGTGTTGTTCAATAGGAGAGTAATTCAGAGTACCATAGTGAAGAGAAGTTGTTTATTTGTTCAATTATGTTATTTGTTGGGAGTGTGTCCACTAGTGAAAGTATGATCCCTAGGCCTTGTTTCCAAGAATTGCACACCGTTTACTTCCTGTTTTGTTACATGTTTGCTTGCAGTGATACTTATTCCATACTACATTTACTACTCATAATCATCACAACTACTTGTATTTCACTATCTCTTCGCCGAACTAGTGCACCTATACATCTGACAAGTGTATTGGGTGTGTTGGGGACACAAGAGACTTTCTGTATCATAATTGCAGGGTTGCTTGAGAGGGATAGCTTTGACCTCTTCCTCCCTGAGTTTGATAAACCTTGGGTGATCCACTTAAGGGAAACTTGCTGCTGCTCTACAAACCTCTGCACTTGGAGGCCCAACACTGTCTACAAGAACAGACGTGTGTGTAGACATCAGAGGCCACCTGGCTCCACCTCTGACATCGCCCCTTTGCCTATAAAGACCCCCCGACGGAAAAAACCTAAGTACCCAATCAATTTTCCAGAACACATCGCGATCTGCCGCCGCCGTTGACCCAAAGATCGGGAGGGTCCAGAAGCTCTTCCCGGCACCCTGCCGAAGAGGGGAATCGCCATCGGAGGTCTTCTTCATCGCCATGCTTGCCTCCAGAGTGATGAGTGAGTAGTCTACCTTGGACTATGGGTCCATAGCAGTAGCTAGATGGTTGTCTTCTCCACCATGTGCTTCATGTTTAGATCTCATGAGCTGCCCTACATGATTGAGATCACAGTTATGTAATTCTACATGTTTGGTTTGTTGGGATCCGATGAATATTGGTGTTATGATTAAGTTGTTATACTGAATTATATCTTTTGTTATCTCTATGTTGTTTATGATCTTGCATGCTCTCCGTTATTAGTAGCTATCTTGGCCGAGTAGTTGCTAGTGACTCCATGAGGGGGTATTTATGCTCGATATTGGGTTCATGCCTCTATTTAACCTGGGGGAGTGACAGAAACCTCTAAGGTTGTAGATGTGCTATTGCTACTAGGGAAAAAACAACATTCATATGCTCAAGGGCATATGCTTTATTTACATTACACACTTTGCTTAATGCAATTATCTGTTGTTCGCAACTTAATACTTGTGGAGTTCTCGGATTGATTCGCCACAAGTGGCTTATTAGTCATAGATGCAGTTGGATGGCGGTCTATGTATTTTGTTGTAATGCCCAGAGTAAATCTCATAGTGATCTTCTTGACATATCACGTTTATCTTTATTCTATCAATTGCCCAACTATAATTTGTTTACCCAGCATGTGTTATTTATCTTATGGAGAGACACCACTAGTGAACTGTGGACCCCGGTCCTATTTCCATCATATTGCTATCACCTGTTTACTTTACTCGCACTATTTACTTTACTCGCATACTATCATCACTTTCCACTCGATACGCTCATACCCTTTATTTCAAGCAAACCGGTGAGATTGACAACCTCATCGCAAGTTGGGAACAAAGTACTTGGTTGTGTTGTGTGCAGGTTCCGCGTTGCAGCTAGCAAGCAAAGCTTGGACGAGGCACCACATATAAATTGTCCGAAGCTGTAGCAAACTAGCAAGTATCACCTTCAGTCGTATTGTCTGCTTTTCTCCTGATCGACATAAACCTTGGTTTCTTACTGAGGGAAAAACTTGCTGCTATATTCATCAAACCTTAATCTTGGGGTTCCCAACAATCTAGCAATCAATAGCTACTAACAACGGACAGCATGCAAGATCATAAACAACATAGAGATAACAAAAGATAAAATTCAGTACTTCAACTCAATCATAACATAAATATTCATCGGATCCCAACAAACACAACATGTAGAATTACATAACGGTGATCTCGATCATGTAAGGCAGCTCACGAGATCTAAACATGAAGCACATGGTGGAGAAGACAACCATCTAGCTACTGTTATGGACCCATAGTCCTAGGTAGACTACTCACTCATCGCTCCGGAGGCAAGCATGGCGATGAAGAAGACCTCCGGTGGCGATTCCCCTCTCTGGCAGGGTGCCGGGAAGAGCTTCTGGACCCTCCCGATCTTCGGGTCGACGGCGGCGGTGGATCGCGATGTGTTCTGGAAAAGTGATTGGGTCTTTAGGTTTTTTCCGTCGGGGGGTCTTTATAGGCGAAGGGGCAACGTCAGGAGTGTGCCGAGGCACCCTCACACATAGGGGGCGCGGACAGGGGCCAGGCCACGCCGCCCTATTGTGTGGGGCCCTCGTGGTCCCCACTCCATCTCCTCTTCGGTTCTCTGGAAACTTCGGTGAATTTCTGGACGACTGGGTTTTGTTTCGTCTAATTCCGAGAATATTTCCTGTGTAACTTTTCTGAAACACAAAAACAGCAGAAAATAGGAAACTGGCACTGTGGCGACTTGTTAATAGGTTAGTTCCAGAAAATGCATAAAAGTGCCACGAAGTGTAACGAAACACTAAGCAAATGGTGTAAAAACAAGCATGGAGCATCAAAAATTATAGATATGTTTGAGACATATCAACCGTCGCCGTTGATCCGGAAACCGAGGATTCCGACGGCTCTAACTCCATCAACTGGACTGACCTTGAATCATCCACACATGAGCAAGGGGAAGAAAGCGAGTCCTCACTGCCGCCACCGCCCAAGCACGAGTCTGACGACGAGCTAGAATGGCCGGGCACCATGGCTGCCTATCGAGCTTCAGGGGAGTCCGTCACCATTGTCCTCGACGATGATTAGCCTTAGTTAGTTTAATATGTAGTAGAGAGATTCTTAATTGTAATTTAGGCGATGTTTTGGAATAATCTAGTTAAATTTAGCCGCTTGTAGAAGAATCAAATTAATTTAGTCTTGTTTTCCAGTTCATATGACATTACCACTAATGTGAATAAAATAACATTGGAATTAGGGCGGGCCCTTCGAAAAACACCAGCCTGTCCGAACTTTCATTTTTTAGGGAAAATTTTTGCTACTTCCCCCCTCATCCGCCCAAAATTGTAGTTACCAAAATTTTAAATTGCCCCCTCTCCCCTGTCCTTTCTTCTCCTGCTGGAAACCTGCCCCCTCCCTCGTGCCCGCCTCACCCCTCTTTCTTTCTCACACTTCTCTTCCCCTGCTCCCCTACCTCGCCCCCCCACAAGCAGACATCTCTGGCACAACCACCCCCTCCCCTCCCTGCCGCCACCACAGCGCATATCTCCTCCTTTGCACCGTCCTCTCCCTGTTGCTACCCACACCCTCCCCGTCCCTACCGGCACCGCATGCCCTCTCGTCGCAATGGTTAAATCTACTCATCCTACTTCTTATTCTTTTACTTCCCACTGATTTATTACTAAGTAAAGAGTACTTTAGCTATAGATTGCACTTATTAATTAGTTTTTTAATCATATTGTGCAGCTCATATTCTATCATTTATGTTTAATTTTGTTTGATTAATTAATAAGATTGAATAGAAGTATGTAATTGAAGATTTCATTTCACAGAAGCATTGAAATAATGATATTGTTCAACATTAATTATGCAACCGGGAGTAGTATCAATAGATTCTCTTTGCTAGTGGCATATCAGATTATATCAATACCTTCTTTATTTGTGTTGTAAAAGAAATGGCAAGGTTCTATTAGTTGAAGAAACAATAAGGTTCTCTTTGCTATTAGCATGTGATGTTTTCTCAATAGGTTAATGAATTATGGTTCTTGAATGCAAGTGAACATGTCTCTTTGTTTTAGGAGTTTTGCCTAGTGTGTAGATGGACCATGTAGAGACAAGAAAAGAAGAAGCACTTTTCTTGCAATAACTATTCATTGTTTGAACGATGAAACCCCGGTATGTGAGTTATGTGTATAGTCCTATTTAATGCAGTAGAACTATTTAAATTTTTAGAAGTAGAAATTTGCTACTGTTCTCTATTTTTTACAAAAAAAATTCATTTATGCAATAAATTTTGTTGCATTTTGTCTAAGCAAATGACTCCATTTTTTGTTGTAGTATGTCCCTTGCAATGTCAAGGAAGAACTACATGAAATGGTTGGTGATGACGACATGAAGAACAATGATTTGGTGACAACTGGGACAACCTCACCATGGACTATCAGATATATATTAATGATAAATTGTGGTGAATTTGGACGGTAGCAGAGAGTTCTTGAAGACATATTCATATTCGACATATATTCTACTAACTTTGGATGTACATTGCAGATGAGCAAGTCAATGTGTTTATGCATCCTCTTGCCATACAAGGTGATTCTTGTAGGTAGTAACTCTTATACATTGTCATGACATATGAAGTGGTCGACATTAATATAATTCCTATTCAAATGACAGAAGCTTAGCAGTGCTGGAGAAGGAAGCCTGGAACCCTGTTTGACACTCCAAGTATTTGCAGATATATATATGCTTCCTAGCTAGTACTAATTGTTTTGCGAAAAGTTCTTGATAAATAGCATGTCCTTCCTGTAATGTTATTTGGTATTATAACTTTATACCGCACCAAAAGTCTTCTTATTGTTATTCCCTATTTAGTGATCAGTAATATTTGGTAATTGTTAGGCTGAATAGAAAACCAGATACTCCGACCTTTCCCGGAGCTCTGGGCAATATCCGAACAGTCCGGAATCTAAAGCCAGCGATGTCGTAAGACGCATGGATTCGGACCCCCGGGTTTGGTGGATCTGGTGTTTTTTCCCCATCATCTCCGGCAATGATAGACAGACCAATTACTAAACAGTCGCTGCCTAAAATTGGGTGGTCCGGAGAAACCCTGCCTACCCGAAGCTCTGGAGTCGGCCCAAAAAACTGGCCGTCTATGGGCTACCAGCCGACCCATTATTGCGTCCGTCTGCAAAAAAAGAGTTTTCCTAGCCGGCCCTCAAAATTAACCATCTGAGGGGTTTCAACCAGTGACAGTTCGGTTACCCGACGCTAAAAAAGCGTATTATTAGCAACTGTTACTTACACCCGAATGGTTAAACCGTCGCTGGCCCATGTAGCAAAACCGTCTGAGATTATAGGTTGTATACTAGTGTCTGTCCTTTGATGGAATTTTCTAGAGAAACCGGGAGACAAAGCGGTGTGAATGAAAGCCTCGTGCCGATGCGGGGATGAGCACTGTTAGTGCTCACTGTTTCGAGGACGTCGTCTTCTCTTATTGGAGGAATCAGGCATATGAATGGTGACCCAATATTTGAGAGCTGATTTAGATCGCTAAGAGAAGTGTTAAAATGCTTCATCGTTATATATTGATCTATTAGTGGAAAGTATAGTAGCTGAATTTTGGGTGTGTATTTGTGCGAACTTGAGTTAGCACTTTCTAAAGTGTAATACTCCGTCCGTTTCAAATTACTTTTCTAAATAAAGTTGAGTCAATTAATTTAGAAAGGAGAGAGTACATTTTTTTAGAACATTCTTTTATAGAGTTTTTATAGTACCCTGGCATTTAGAACATTTTTCTGATTATAATGCCACCTCCAGGACTGTAAAGGCCCAGCAACTAGCAACACATGGGGGGCTATTCAGTTTGCGGTCACCAAGTTCCTTGCCACAGTCTCACAGGTGCCTTAGTTCACTGCAATCACCCTGGGGGTCCAAAAGCCCTTAACAAATAGCTCAGAGGGTCTTTTTTTGGTAAAATTAGTTTGAGCCCAAATCCTAGTGTTTGAATTGGGGAGAAAATGTTTGAACTCATAATTCCCGTTCCGCTGCCGCTTGCTGAGCTCACCTTGTCAGGTTTAACTGTTATTCTAACAGAACTTGACTTGTTAGGGTTCCGTTGCCACCGTCTTCTTCCCTGTTCTGTCGTCCTCCCCTATTCTATCCGCCCGCCCAGCTCGCCGTCGACCCCTCGCCGTCGACCCCTCGCCGTCGCTACGCTGGAATCGAGCTCGCCGTCGCTTCGCCGGAATCGAGCTCCCCGTCGCTGACACCACCCTGGTGCTAGGATCTCCCACATAGTGGCAAGGGCTCCCCAGGTCGTAGTTCCAGCTCCTCCCTTCCCCCACAGATCTGAGCTCCCCAGATAGGAGATCTAGAATCACTCCCTCTAATGTCTCTAATGGCGATGACACCTATGGAAGTGCGGCAATCTCAGAGGAGATCGACTAGCTGTCTTAAATGGCGACAGTGGCGGTGGCCGTTCCTATGGACTTGGTGGTAGAACCTCATGAACATCTAGTTTCTCGTTATGTTAATTTTCACCGAATTCATCTCTGTAAATGCGAATCTCAAAAATGAAGAACAATAAATGTAGATTTCGGATCTAAAATTAAAGGAGAAACACTAAATCTGAAAGTTCATAATATTTGGTGCTTCAAACTTATAGAAGCTAGTTAGTAACACAAAAGGCGGCTTTAGCCTTGTCTATACAAAAGCTATTTTTCAGAGTTAGTCTAACACTAACTATACTTAACTGAAGAAACTAGGGGAGAGCAGCCTTCTTGGAAGTTGGCATACCAAAATGCTGCGAAGGGCTAAAGTTCATTGCTAAATCAACCGGAACTGAAAGATTTCCCTTCCCGCCTAACTCTTGCTGCTTTTCTCTATTTAGCATGCATGTCGTGGCTTCCCCTTCCTCGGGCGGCTGCGCTCACCCTTGGGGGAGGAGGGCTTTCCACACTTCTGGCGGAAAAGTGTCTGGTTGAACCTGACCAGCAGCGCCGCCGCGAGGCATTCTTCAAACAAGTAGTACGACAGAGCTTGATAGGTGTCGTATTTCCTGGTGAACCGCAGTCGCAATGATAGATCAGTATAGTTGTGGTTGGCCGGTGGTGCATAAGCATGCCATATCGTAGAACTCGATATGGACCGCTTCCTCACCCGCCGCAAGTTCTTGTTGGTCTTCGACGCTGGGAAGCCGGTGAATGGCCGACGATGACGCTTCCCCAGCTTACCCCACTTCAGCTTCATAGCCCTTACCTCGGACAGAGCCGGTGAGCATCTAGACCTTAGAGAAACCCTCCTCCCCGCCTGCAATGCCCCCACCGACAATGCCCCTGCCGACAACGCCAACTTGGGGAAGTTCATGACAGCCGCTATTCGCACCTGGACACCGGCTTTGACAAGGCAAGTCATTGCCTGCCGGATGGGGGCTTGATATTGGAGCGTCGGCGGCGGCGGTGCCATGAGCTACGGCGAGCCTAGGGCTAGGACTGTGAAGTGGGGAGTGAGACAGGGGAGGAAGATGCGTAGCAGCCTTAATCTGCCCCATAAATAAAATAACAGTTGTCCATGTTTATCTACTTGGGATTTTACTTCATTTTTCTGGGTCCACTGTCAGTTAGACTGGGATTGCTATATGGGGTAAAGTACTAGATACCTCTACCCGTGGCGACCTCAACCCTAAATCACATTTTCAGTCGCCTTCCTCCCAAACCGGCGGCTGCTGGGGGTTGGCCGCCCCGCCCACAGCGACTGCTCGAATCAACACCGGCCGGGTGGCGTTCGACCTCCACGGTGTCCTGCACGCAGGAATCCCTTCTCAAGGTAAGTGTAGGGTTTTCCGGTACGGATTGCCCAATGCTCCGATGTAGTACTAGTTCAAGGGCGACACTAGTTCAAGGGGAATGTTCCAAAAATATTTCTACTTCTGTAATGATAGTTCAGTAATTTTGTAATCGATATTTCGTAAAAGGAGTGGTTCATATGGTCACTGAGCCTACTTGATTGTTCTATAATCAGAACCATATGGTTGCTATGTATGTTGCCCAAACTTGCATGCCCTGCCAAAACATTGGTTACCTATTGTATTTTAGTCTTTGTTCGGTTAGATTTGTTGCCAAAATATTTAAAATGATTGAATGGGTGATCTTATTCCAGTTTAAATTGTGTTATATCTCGGACACAACATTGCTCCATTGTGCTAAAAGGGGAAATCTAGGACATGCTCTTGGTGGAGCTTTTAAAGCACTGTTGGAAGCTATGCAAAGCTACTGGATATATTGACATGTTCTTGTTGAGATGAATTTTAAATGATAATTGAAAGCTATGTCATGCTCTTGGTGATTTCTATACCAAACATGCCATCCCAAGGGTTCACATGTGGACTCCCTCACAGAGAGGTGCTTCCAGACAGGAGTTCTCTTGGTCTTCCTTGGCAGATGACCATGGTTTGTGCAAGTTCCACAGAAAACTTTGGAACCATGGTCCCATTTTTGGTGGAGATGTGCATCTTTGCATTCCCAACCACTTTTGCAACTAGTGTTTTTCTAGTTTCCACATGAAAAATGCATTTCCCATTTTTCGGGTGCCCGGAGGGGTCGAAACAGGTGCTTTTTTGTGAAGGGGCCACCAAGGGCAGCGTGCAGAACATCACCACTCTATTTTTCATGGGTGGGGGACCTACCAGGGGTGCCACATCTAGGAGATTAGGAATTATCTCGGCCTGCTGCCATATAATGAATTATTTTTGCCCTAAATTCTTTTTAATCCAATTTTGCACTGGGGCTACAAGAAATGCTCACCAGGAAAATTGGGGAAAAATACAGGGAGGTCCCTGGGGGTGTGGGACCCTAGAACCAAGACCAAACCATGGTTTCCACCCCACCTGGCAGACATCGATGGCACCGCGAGTCTAACCTAGATCTCGGAGGGGGGTCTGGGGAATTCAGAAAAAATCAAAAAAAAATGGAAAAACAGTGCATGGAGTCATGGTGAGTGATGCACCACCTAGGAAAAATACCAAATATGCCATCCCAAGGGTTCACATATGGACTCCCTCACAGAGAGGTGCTTCCAGACAGGAGTTCTCTTGGTCTTCCTTGGCAGATGACCATGGTTTGTGCAAGTTCCACAGAAAACTTTGGAACCATGGTCCCATTTTTGGTGGAGATGTGCATCTTTGCATTCCCAACCACTTTTGCAACTAGTGTTTTTCCAGTTTCCACATAAAAAATGCATTTCCTATTTTTCGGGTGCCCGAAGGGGTCCAAACAGGTGCTTTTTTGTGAAGGGGCCACCAAGGGCAGTGTGCAAAACATCACCACTCTAATTTTCATGGGTGGGGGACCTACCAAGGGTTCCATATCCAGGAGGTTAGGAATTATCTCGGCCTGCCATATAATGAATTATTTTTGCCCTAAATCCTTTTTAATCCAATTTTGCACTAGGGAAGAAATGCACACCAGGAAAACTAGGGAAAAATACAGGGAGGTCCCCTGGGGGTGTGGGACCCTAGAACCAAGACCAAACCATGGTTCCTACCCCACCTGGCAGACATCGATGGCACCGCGAGTCTGACCTAGATCTCGGAGGGGGGCCTAGGGAATTCAGAAAAAATAAAAAAATGGAAAAACAGTGCATGGAGTCATGGTGAGTGATGCACCACCTAGGAAAAATACCAAACATGCCATCCCAAGGGTTCACATGTGGACTCCCTCACAGAGAGGTGCTTCCAGGCAGGAGTTCTCTTGGTCTTCCTTGGAAGATGACCATGGTTTGTGCAAGTTCCACAGAAAACTTTGGACCATGGTCCCATTTTTTGTGGAGATTTGCATCTTTGCATTCCCAACCACTTTTGCAACTAGTGTTTTTCTAGTTTCCACATAAAAAATGCATTTCCCATTTTTTGGGTGCCCGAAGGGGTCGAAACAGATGCTTTTTTGTGAAGGGGCCACCAAGGGCAGTGTGAAAAACATCACCACTCTAATTTTCATGGGTGGGGGACCTACCAGGGGTGCCACATCCAGGAGGTTAGGAATTATCTCGGCCTGCTGCCATATAATGAATTATTTTTGCCCTAAATCCTTTTTAATCCAATTTTGCACTGGGGCTACAAGAAATGCACACCAGGAAAACTGGGGAAAAATACAGGGAGGTCCCCTGGGGGTGTGGGAGCCTAGAACCAAGACCAAACCACAGTTCCCACCCCACCTGGCAGACATCGATGGTACCGCGAGTCTGACCTAGATCTCGGAGGGGGGCCTAGGGAATTCAGAAAAAATCAAAAAAATGGAAAAATAGTGCATGGAGTCATGGTGACTGATGCACCACCTAGGAAAAATACCAAACATGCCATCCCAAGGGTTCACATGTGGACTCCCTCACAGAGAGGTGCTTCCAGGCAGGAGTTCTCTTGATCTTCCTTGGCAGATGACCATGGTTTGTGCAAGTTCCACAGAAAACTTTGGAACCATGGTCCCATTTTTGGTGGAGATGTGCATCTTTGCATTCCCAACCACTTTTGCAACTAGTGTTTTTCCAGTTTTCACATAAAAATGCATTTCCCATTTTTTGGGTGCCCGGAGGGGTCGAAACAGGTGCTTTTTTTTAAGGGGCCACCAAGGGCAGTGTGCAGAACATCACCACTCTAATTTTCATGGGTGGGGGACCTACCAGGGATGCCACACCCAGGAGGTTAGGAATTATCTCGGCCTGCTGCCATATAATGAATTATTTTTGCCCTAAATCCTTTTTAATCCAATTTTGCACTAGGCCTACAAGAAATGCACACCAGGAAAATTGGGGAAAAATATAGGGAGGTCCCCTGGGGGTGTGGGACCCTAGAACCAAGACCAAACCATGGTTCCCACCCCACCTGGCAGACATCAATGGCACCGCGAGTCTGACCTAGATCTCAGAGGGGGGCCTAGGGAATTCAGAAAAAATCAAAACAAAGAAAAAACAGTGCATGGAGTCATGGTGAGTGATGCATCACCTAGGAAAAATACCAATCATGCCATCCCAAGGATTCACATGTGGACTCTCTCACAGAGAGGTGCTTCCAGACAGGAGTTCTCTTGGTCTTTCTTGGCAGATGATCATGGTTTGTGCAAGTTCCACATAAAACTTTGGAACCATGGTCCCATTTTTGGTGGAGATGTGCATATTTGCATTCCCAACCACTTTTGCAACTAGTGTTTTTCCAATTTCCACATAAAAAATGCATTTCCCATTTTTTGGGTGCCCGGAGGGGTCGAAATAGGTGCTTTTTTGTGAAGGGACCACCAAGGGCAGTGTGAAGAACATCACCACTCTATTTTTCATGGGTGGGGGACCTACCAGGGGTGCCACATCCAGGAGGTTAGGAATTATCTTGGCCTGCTGCCATATAATGAATTATTTTTGCCCTAAATCCTTTTTAATCCAATTTTGCACTGGGCCTACAAGAAATGCACACCAGGAAAATTGGGGAAAAATACAGGGAGGTCCCCTGGGGGTGTGGGACCCTAGAACCAAGACCAAACCATGGTTACCACCCCACCTGGCAAACATCAATGGCACCGCGAGTCTGACCTAGATCTCGGAGGGGGGCCTAGGGAATTCAGAAAAAATCAAAAAAAAATGGAAAAACAGTGCATGGAATCATGGTGAGTGATGCATCACCTAGGAAAAATACCAAACATGATAAATAGAATAATGCTGCATTTTCCATTTTTTGATTTTTGGCCGGAGGTGTCAAAACAGGTGTGTGGGCCCTTCAAAAAGACTTTATTTAAAAAACACGCCGTGGATCGTCTAACTTCCACACCCTAACTTTTCTGACTTTGGGTCACTAAAAGTAGGCCCCACATGTGGTAGGCCCTATTTATCAGTGACATAAAATGGCTTGATTAAGTGGCGGTTCCTGGCCTACAAAATGCGTAGCAGCCGGGCCACCCGCAGAAGCCTCCCGAGCCAGACAGTCAATCAGCTATCCTTCTTCTTCTACCTCTTCTTCTACAAAAATCATGGGCATGGATGCACGCCGGGCGAGGAGATAGATGTACATGTATGGCTGGGCGTGCGCGTCGTGTCGCCGCTAGCTTGGACCCAATGCAGAGTCCCATCGAGTTCAATGCCCAGTCCCATCGTGGCAGTGCGCAGTGAAAAAGCAAGGTGCTACTGCTTCCTATTCGTTCGTACCTATGGTGACCCTTCGTCGACAAGGTACCAAGGGCTACGCTTAGATTCAAACGGACGACCGAAATTGCTTGAGATGATGCCCAGGAGGCAAGGACACGGTGGTCAGCTGAAGCTGGTCCTTGACCGGGTAGCACTATTCTGCAGAAACCCACTTCCTCTGCTTCCTCCTGCCTTCCTTGCCCCTCCCTCCATTCTACGACGAAGTTATGCCTCCCAAGAAGCGGACCCGACTGGCGTTGAAGACCGATGGGGTCAAGACTAGGGCGGCGGAGAGGAAGGAGTTAACCCGCCGGCAGGCAGATCTCCATGCAAGCAGCCTAATCAGTCAGGCCAAAGCCGTCCTCTCTTTCTGCGCACTAACAGACGAGGGGGACGTTGTCTCCCCCGGATGGGTTTAGGGTTAACGACGCCTTGATCTTCCGTTTGTTTGTTCTTTCCAACTTTGTAACCTATTTGATTTTGTAGGCCCCCAAAATCGATGGATAAGAAGCTGCCCATGAAGACCATGGACCCGTCAATAGACTTCCTGATCAAGCCTGTTCCCCGGCTAAGCAAGGTAATCGCATGCCATCTAGTGTACTTGTTGATCAAGCCCATTTACCATTATTCATAACCTGCCTTTGGCAATGCGGCTAGGTGCTACGCATGTAGATCTGTATAGATTCAGTGTATAGATTCACTCATTGTTAACCGTATCTAGTTTACTTTGAAAACTATAAAAATAACTATATATTTGTGAAAAGAGACAGTATTAGCATTGATCTCTTTTATTGTCTGCCCTAAACTCCGGTGCATGAAGCGAAGGAGAATATCAAGACAGATGTGGCTGCAATGAATGTCAAGATACAGAGCCAACTGGCCGAGAAACATTCCCTCGAGCTATACTGTGCTAGCCTAGGCTCACATTTGGATCAGGAAAAGGAGAAATCCTAAACTTTGGCGCATGAGGTTGACAAGCTTACGGCTGTAAAAGACTTGCTATCGGGGCATATGGACTACCTTGTGAAGATGCAGGAGCAGATGAAAATGTTGCTGGACAAGGATAGGTTGACCATCAAGGCGCTGGAGGTGGAAAATCTGAAGCTAAATGCCACGTGCAGTGACCTTCATGTGCAAATCACCAAGGGCTTCAAAGAGCAGATCAAGCAGAGCGAGAGGACCATGGTAGCCTATGAGGCCAGAGACAAGTTCAGAGATCTCTTGAAGCTGATGACCGAGAGCACTCACAAAGCAGCCGGTCTGCTCGGGGCTGTTAAGAAGGAGAATATCATGCTAAAAGCCAAGATCAATGAGTTCGAGCGCCTCCAGCAGGATCAGATTGCCCCCAAGTAAGAGGAGATACAATGTAGTCTGCGCGCTACGTTTCATTGTCCTGTATGTCTGGACTTTGTGTTAACTAGCCTGAATCTTATGTTATCAGAACTAGCAGTGAAATGTTAACTGAACTATGATGTTGCGTTAATGCTCTCTGTTATATGGAAGCAATTGTTGTAGGTACGCTATTACTTATAGATAACTTGAAATGCTGAATTACATAGACAAAACTTATTCATCTAAAATTTGTTTCAATCTATCTAACTTGTCCTTATTAACTGCTGCTTGCTTCAAGAGATCTGCAATACTGTTCTCCAGCCTTTTTTTCTCCTCCTTCAGCTGGTCCCTCTGCTTTTCTGTCTTGAGCTTCAGAAAGCTCTGAATATCTAGAAGATTTTTTGAAATGGATCCCACCTGCCTATCGGTCATTGTTTTCTGGAGTTCTTCGGCCATATTGTTGTTTATTTCTTCGAGCTCCTTCTTATCATGTGATAGCTTGTAACATTCATCAGCAGCAGCACAAGCATCACTAATTCTCCCAATACTTTCCGATTTATACAACTCCCATAACTTGACCAAACATTTCTTCAGTGCATCAGGCCACTCTGGATCAATCCACTCCACTATTCCACACTTCGGACCATCCTAATGATCAGCAGCATAGTATAACAAATATAAGAAACTATGAAATGAAGAGAGAACAATGCTATTCAAACATTCATTTTGTAATATAAATAATCCAAACCTCCTTTCGCATCCTATAAACCTTTTCCCTGTGTTAGTGCCTTCGAAGTCAACAAATTTCCTTAGTTTCAACCCATGGTCACATGGTGCCTCCCTCTCGATCGCCAAACCATCCCAATCTGGGTCGTAGATGGTTTGTGGCACCTAAAACAAAACCTAAACCTAAATTCCTAACCCCATAAACCAACACGTCGAATAAAAGGAACTCACATTGGTCCGGCAGTAGTCGAAATCGGAGAGAAGGCTACCGTTGTCGCTGCCGCTGCCGTAGCTTGTATCATCGCCATCATTACAAGACGGCATGGTGAAGGAAGGAGGGAGGGGAGTAGAACTAGAGGAAGGAGAGAGAGGTGGTAGAGCCGGCGTGCGAGGTAGTGACTCAACGGTCTGTTTGAACATAAATATCTTGTTCTGCCTACTACCCATGCCTCCTACTACCCATGCCTCAGTGGAAATAAATAATTTATACGCTTTCAAAAGGAAAACAACACATAAGTTGGCAATTGATTTTGGATAAATCAGGTAAATTATGCAGAATAATGACTGACCCCTACTAGTTGGTATTTTTTGTAATATTTGATTTTTATAGTTTTTAATATTTCAATTATGCATAGTTTTACTCTTCAAAATTTGAAATGTATTTTACAAATGTGAATCTACACAGTACAAGGCATGTAGATATACGACATGATTTGTTTGTAATATAATACAACAAGTGATGTAAACAACGCTTATTATTTTAGTAGTCATTTTATTACAACATCTCAATATCTCAGAAATGAATTTATTACATTCTCTCAACATAGTTCTACAATAAATTTACAAATTGACACTAGTTTTCAGAAAAAGTTTGAGGCAGACAATATGAGATACAACATTTTCTAAGATACAACATCTTATTGCATGGAGCAGCTACAGCACACTCACAAACATTTACAGAGTGATGCAGAATGAAGGAGATGAATCAAATAGTGACCAGAATTGGGTTGCACTTCTCACTGTAACATATCAGCACCTATGAAGCGGGAAGCTCAAAACTTCAAGATGACAGCTCTACAGCAGTCTCATCATCTCCAACCATTTCTGAAATTGCAACAACAAAAAATACCTTCTTACTCAATTTCTTCCTTCGGAAAACCTGCATGAGATCGTCATCTTTAACAATTTCAATAAAATCCCTCTTATTAAAGTGCCACCAACGTAAACGTGCCTGCTGATTAGGGCCCTAAGGACATCTCTGCTTTAGCTGCTCAAGAATCTGGTCAACAGTGACTGTCTTGGGATCTACCATTATTTTCATATGATCGTTCTGCACAGCAAATTCTTGGCCATCATCTAGTACTGCAGTGTAAGGATCCGTTTGCAAAGCAATTAGATACATTTGTGAATGGTCAATAGCTGCTAGTTTACAAGCATCCATATCACTGGGAGCACCACCATCTGGATCAACACCTTTGGCACCTAACTGTGCTTCTGGTGCATCAACATCATCAACCATAACAAAGAGATCCAACTGACAAGTATCCTTATACTTCTCCCAAATCTGCAACAGCTGATGGGAGTGCTCAAGTTGTTCGTACACCTGATTCATGTTCATCCACACAAACTTAGCCTTCTGTTTGGATCCCCAAGGAATCCTAGCGTGAAGAATGTCAACAAGCTGAGAAACAGACACAATCTCACTGCAATTCACATTTATTTGCACAGACTACGAAGCCATACACCTCTCCAAGCCATAATCTAATCTAGCAATATAGCACTCGGACATTTATTTTGTATGTGTTCTCTGAATCATCGCTGTCTCAAAAATATTGGGAAACAAAAGATATAAATTAGTTGCTTCTCTCTAATCATACCACAATTTGGGAAAACATAAGACAAAAAGTATGTTTTCTGCTTTTGGATAAATTGGTGCCTTCAGATCTGAACATAATTTAAGATGACTTCCATAAGATAAAAAATCTAGGTTTGCATGTTGGTTGGTTTGATAGAGATTGAGGATTACTTGCATACAAAATAATACCACAATTTTGGATAACATATGACAAAAATCAGTCAGTTTCTTCTCTACAATTGTTCAGATACTGATAGTTACTCCTGCCGTTCCATAAAACATCCTAGTGCTATCGGGATGTAAGAGAGGGATCTGAAATATTCACCTCTGCTTTCTGGCGCTCACACTCACAGTAGAAGGCCCAATTCCGTTCTTCTTTGGGATTTGTTCCTTTCCTCCAATCTGCAGGCGGCGCCGCGCCAGCGACGCCGGAGGGCTACCGCTCCGATTGCTCTTGGTCGGCGGCGCCATCGCCGGGCCGGCTCTTCGCTTGGTCGGCGGCGCCACCGCCGTCGGGCAAGCTTTCCGCTTCTCGCTGCTTCCCGCTGCTGGCTTGTTGCAAGATATCTGGCTGCTTTCCTGGCTTGCAGCTCCAGCAATCGCCGCTCCTGGCGGTGATGGTACCTCTCGTTTCCTGCTGGTAGACATGCGCCGCCGCCAGAATTCGACTCCGACCTAGGGGGGTCTAGGGTTGGTTGGAAGGACAAGAAAGGGGATTTGTTCGTACTGAGAGTTGCAGGTGGAGTTGATATACTGTCAACTAACGAGGCAACATAACGGAGACACCTGACAAGCAGGACTCACTCGCTCGGTACATAATGGAGAAATACTGACATGCGGGACCGCAATGGGCCCAAAACGGGAGAAGTCACGGCAATATTTGGTTTGCCCTCATTTCGTTCAGAATGGGCCCTCTGAGGAATTACCTACCCAACTTTTCAAATGACGTCTATTACAAGCAACAAAGGTACATGTGAGCCTGTGGCAAGGAACTCAGTGACCGCAAACAAAATATCCCACACATGGGAGCATTGCTTCAGTGGGCTTCCTTGTTTGCAGCTGGCCGGAAGATACAGTTTGCCTGGCGGTAGCCTATTCTTGTTTTTTTTAGGTTAGAGAAGCCAGCCCATTTTAGGTGTATTTTCTTGAGAGAGAGCGTAGCCTTGCTGTATATACTAGCCCTTCTAATTAAAAATAAATGTTGGTGACTTAATATAAACTTTGTATTAAGTTAGTATAAATTTTTTCACACTTATTTCTGATCGGAGGGAGCAGAACATTCCTAGCCAACACAGGTATAGCCAAGTGTTCTCGCAATCTTCTGCTTGTTCGTTGTTGTGGATTTTTTTTCGTTCACTCTCATTTTCGTGGAAGTCTTCACTTCGCGGAGTAGTAATACTATACATGTAGAAATATATAATGCATGAGCTATTTAGACCAACCAACAAGAATTTGGCCCAATGGACGAGAAAATAAGTTGGAAATTTTCACCCCGTCTCACACAGTAATTGCACCGTTCATCTTGTGTTTACTTTATCATCTTTTGCAACCAGTTAATCGTCCTTCACATCGTCTCGACGATTCAGAGCCTGTCATATTCTTCCTGGTCCACTTGCAATTTCTCGCTACTGCACGCCGTGCTTCGCTTACCCCCCCTCCTTATTTCCGTTGCATAATGTATTTCACACCATATATTTCGTCAAGACGTACTTGCATTACATGTTAGCAGCTAGTAGAACACCAGTACAAGGTCTTGAGATGGCTGGGTCGCCTCGTGGCGGATTTGCTGCCTCGTCCAAATGATATGAAATCCGTAATTAAAATAAACTAGTAGTCCAAAAACAGGCACATACGCAGAGTGTTATGATTGCCGCCTCCGTTCTCCAGCGATGGTTTGCTGCAATTGATGGCTCAGCCTTGGAACCTTCTCGTCCATCCGCTACGGAAGCTAACGCGCCCATGCCCAATGACAAGCAATGGTGAGTGGTGAACCGTCACATGATTCAGCCGAGAGCCGACGGCATGGGCCTGAATGGTTGTATCGATCATGCGTCGTTGACATGTGGGCAAGCGTTATCTCAGCGTAAGCCGAACACAATCCATAACTGAGTGAATTTTTGACACATAAGACCACCTGCGCCAACGTAATGTCAGAAAGGACCATCTCTGAAATTTTTTGCCAAAAAAGACCCCTACTGAGTGGCGGCACCCCTGGGCAGGCGACACGTGGCACATGCCGCCTGGGCCAGTGCCGGCAGGGGGTGCCGCCACAGCCATCGCCGGCATGTGGCTGGGCAACGTCGCCCCTAACGGCCGTTTGGCCCAGGTGGGCCATGCCGCCTCCCCCACCGCCGGCAGGATGACGTGGCCAGCATGCCGCCACCCATGTTGTCGGCACCCCCTTTGCACCGACAGCCGACAGAATCCCGGCGCTGATTCCCACACCGCACTGATTTCCACGCTAACTGCGGTGTTTTTTAGGCGGGAAAGCGAAAGAAATTGCTACGTTACATGTGATATGCAATCTGTGTTGTTTTTATCTGTCTATTCGATGCTTTGATACACTGTTTTGTACAGTAAATAAACTCCAATTATCACGGGACAGGATGTGACGTCCGCTGACGAGCTCTCCTTTTAAAGGGTGCAGCATCGTGCATGCAGCAGACCCTGCTCATTCACTCAGCTCTCTCTTGCTTCGTTCACTCATTCACTCAGCTCTCAGCTCTCTCTCTCTCACTCATTCAATTAGCAGTCACTCGTACTCCATCACCAGCTCTCTCCTCTCTAATGAGCTGAGTTGTGTTATTGTTTAGCCTAAGTAGATGGTATTTGGGAGCTAATTGGAAAGAAAGATTCACAGATGAAGAAGTAGAGCTGCTAGTCGTATGAAGGTAACATATGCCAAATGATTACTTATATTATTGCATGGTTGACGAGGGTTAACTCGACAAATGTCCTAGATGAAGGACTTAGGATCGGGGAGATAGGGCGTCGGATGAACTCGAAGGTAAAGTTAGTCGAAATAGATGTGTATCGAAAGTAAACTTGGGTGTTCAACCTGGCTTGCTTTCAATCTGCCCTACACCGTCCCCTCCTGGCCCCTATATATAGGTGGCCAGGTCTCGAAGATCGGGTAGGGTTCGATACAGATTACAAATATCGACATACGGTAATAACTCGTATTCGACTATCATTACAATTGGGCCTAGCTCAACGGGCCTCAGGGGTACTCAACTAACGGGCTCTATTAACTATACCCTTGTCAGTAGCCCCTGAGATTCTACCAGAATTACAGATTCAGGTTGAATCTCTAATCTTCGACTTGATCAATTCTTCGACTTCATCTTCAAATCTTCGACTTGGTCTTTCGACTTGTATTGATGATAATTTGCTTGCAAGGGGTCTCGATGAACAAGCCTGACAACTCTGACGGATCAAGAGGTCAGTTAACTGCCGGAACAGATATTTGTCACCTACTTCAAATTCAATCCCCTTGGATTTGAATTCGGGATACCGGTCAAACTCACTTTTTTGCCTCATTTAGGACTTACAAAAAATGAGTCCCAGTGGTTCTCAGGGTACCCAGTGCGTCCACCAGGATTTTCTTCGCGTCGTAGACACGGATACATACCAGCAGAGCGCATCCATGTGCGTATACCGGGCCACACAGGACGGATCCCGGGGTCTTACCTTCGTGATAAATCACGGCATTCGAGTTTCGTTGCGATAACGTAACTCGAGAATCTCATGTCGCAGTCAAAGTTTTGACTGAAAATATTCGGGTTTCCACAACCACAAAACTCGCTCCCGATGGGAGTAACAGTTCTCCACTCTTCAATGCTTTGCCAATGTATATCGTCGGGTGCGCGCTCAGCGCTCCCGATGGGAGTAGCCCCCGAGGCTATAGTCGAAAAAGATTTTCTCGAGTATAGGCTCAAGAAATAATATAGCTCGTCACACTTCTACTCGAAACACCTCACCTGCAAAAATTCTTCAATTCGAGATACTTTCAAGAACATCTTGTCTTCTAGTTTATGTCTGCTACTTCAATGAAGAGTTCCACTCGATTTTTATGCAATTAACAGCCCCCAAGGCATGTAACCAAAAGATTCTTCATCTCTGATTTCTTTGATAGGTTTCAGCATTCGTCGGCGCCATCCTTTTACCTTTATATATACTTGATGACGTCAATAAAGACGTAACTCTTTATCCATGCGAACCGTTTTATGGGTAAGACTGTAACTTCCCGATTTTTTGACCGTTTAACGGGCTGCACGATTTTTGACCGTTGGTGGGCTGCCGTTTCCGATCTTTGCGCCACGTCTCAGCCCACGATCCTTCTCCCAGAAGATATATAAATGACATAGTGGGGAATCGTACTGTTCACCAGCTCGTTACCTCCGCCGCCTCCATTGCTGATCTCCTCTGCCTCTTGCTCTCTTGCGAAGCCCCCGAGCGCACTTCTGCACTGAATGCGCGTGAAGCATCTAGCCACCAAGAGCGCTATGGCCAAGTCTTCTGCCACCAACTGGGTTCGCTCCACCGTCACCAAGAAGGAGGTGGAGAAAGCCACGGCGGACGGCCTCATCGCTGCCGAAGATTCCATCAAGTTTCCTAGCACCGAACGGATCCCGAAGCCCCCGAGCGGTTACCGGGTAATATTCCTAGCTTTTCTCCTCCGTGGTTTGTCCCTTCCTGCCCACGAGTTTCTCCGTGGGCTGCTATTTGTCTACGGTGTGCAGCTCCATCAGCTCACTCCTAATTCCCTTCTTCATATTGCTTGCTTCGTGACTCTTTGCGAGTCATTTTTGGGCATTGAGCCCCACTTTGCTCTCTGGAGATCGATCTTTCGACTCCGTCCCAATGTTTCTCTGGCAAGGAAACCCGAACTGGGCGGAGCCGTTGTTTCTGTGCGCCCTGAGGCGCAATATCTTGAGTTTTCCATGGCCGCATCTGTCCAAGGGTGGAGGACAAAGTGGTTCTATATCAAGGACCGCAAATCGACTCCTGAAGATGAGTTCGGCCTTCCTCCCTTTGACGCTTCTCAAGAAGTGAAGAAATTGAAGTCGTGGGATTCGCTTCCCTCAGACGAGGAAGTTGCCCAGATTCTTCCTCTTCTGTCCCGCATTCAAAATCTTAAAACAGGCCTAGGAGGTGCTTTGTCGGGTATCCAACTCATGGCGTTTTTCATACAACGTCGAGTTCAACCCCTACAGCACCGCCTCACCAAGCTTTGGACTTATTCTGGCTTGGAGGACCCTACTCGCATATCTGAAGATCTTATGTCGAAAGAAGATGTCGACAAGCGAGTCAGGAATCTCACCAAGCTCACCAAGGAGCATTCAGTTGCTGACCTGAAGGCAGATTTCTTCGACTTCGTGCACCCTATTCCTGAGGTATGCATCACTGCATCCACTTTTATCAAACTTCTCTTAATTTCAACTTGCACACTTTGCTGATTTACTAATATGCAGGGTCACCAATTCATTATTTCTCGTCCTCCTCTTCCTGAAGAAGGGCCCCTTCCTGCTGATCTAGCATCTCCTGCATCTGAAGCCCCCGAGGCTGACGATAGTCAGGACGGCGATGATGTCGAAGAATCAGAAGATGAGACTAGTTCGTCGACATCTCCTCCTCCTACTCTTACTGAAGATGTTGGTGTCGACAAAAAACGGAAGCGTATCGACGAGATTGCTTCATCGAGTTCTGCAGCGGCTAGAAAAACCCCCGTTCTTGCAGAAGATATGGAGTACTTTGACATGCTTGCATCATAAGTATTGTAGTCGAACTTTTCAATTGCTTTGTTCTTGCCTCTCGCTTATAACTTATGCTTTTCATGCAGTGACGATGAAGAACCACCAACATGTGCGACAGCTGTTTCACCACCTTCTCCAGTGGCGACTGATGAGCCTGTCGAGCCATATGTTGCTCCGAGGACTACCAGGGCCTCTATAAAGAAGGTTTCTCACACTCAAGCCCGAAACCTCAAACGCGCAAAGAAGGCCAAAGAAGCCGAGGTTTCTCTGGAGGCCCATGCTTCTACAGTTTCTCCTGATGATGTGAGCGATTCTTTTTCCCTTCTTTCCTTTCGTGCCCTTCTTCTCTTATACTCTTCTTTTAGCAGGCTTTGGTCAAGAGATTTATCGCCCTGGGCAAAGAGTGTGCGGGGTACCTAAAGGTTGCAAAATCTTCCGAAGGTACAAATTTGATATTCAATCATTACTTTTCTTCTGTCTCTTGTTGTTTATCTGACTTTCTTTCGTCTGATTTTGCAGCTGCTTTAGCGACAGCTAATGCTCGCATTGCGTCGCTGGAAGCGGAGCTCAAAGCTTCGCAAAAAGCTTATGATGCCGCGACCTCTGCCAAAGCAATTGCTGAGAAGTCGCAGAAATCTGTGCTCGCCAAGGCGAAGAAGGCTGAGAGGGCGTTAGCAGATGCCAACCAAGAGCATGCTCAACGAGAACAGGCTGTGGCGGAGCGTCTTCACACCATGTCTACTGCTGCCGAAAGTAAGTTCTTCGACTTGTCTTTTGTTTTCGTCCCCTGTTGCACTGGTGTATTTGTTGACATTTATCTCTTCTGTTCTTTTCTATTGCTTCAGAATTCACAGGGGTATCTCCGTCGTCCCTGCAAACGGACGATGATCCCCTTATGGATGCGGTTAACCTACTTGAAGAAAACTGGATATCTATCCAGGAAACTTTTGAGTTGGTTGGCCGCGTTCTGTCACGGCTATTCGTCGGGTTGTGGCCGAAGAAAAAGATGGCAATCCCGAAGGGCAACCTGACTGAACTCGCCAAGATTTTTGACAGCGAGGAAGACCCTACTCTCCATCTGAAAGGGCTGTCCATTAAGCGCGGCGCCGAAGGTGCCATTGCCCTTTCTCTTGCGCATGGCACAGACTTTGATTGGGAGAAAGTTAATTCCCCCCACGGTTATACCCGCGACGAGATGAAGGTGTTTTTTGAAAAGGCGAAGAAGTTGGCGCCTGCATTGCTGAACACAATTTCTCCTTCGGCAGCCTCTGCTGTGCCTGCTGCACCATCTCCAGCGCCGAAAGCTCCAGTGCCACCATCGACTGCTAGCGAGGAACTGGCCGCGCCCCCTTCTTCCATGGAGCACAATGCTGAGGTGGCGTAGATTCCAGCCTCTTTGTAGTATTTAGTTTTCTCCTTTTGAATGTAAAAGACTCCAAGTAGGTACAGCCCGAGAACCTTAGTCATAGGGTTGTACTTTTATGTAAATATACCCACTTCGTAAGAAGTTTTATGCTGCCTTTCTGAAATTGTTTCACCTTTCTTTCTTTTTGTAGTCGATGCGTGACAGTGATCCTTCTTCTCATCCTCCTGCTCCTTCCTCTGCTCGCGGATTCAATCCTCAGATTTCGTCGACTCCTAGTCGATGTAGTCACTGCGAGGAATATTCTTCCAGGGTTGCTGACCTTGAGACTCGCCTATCCTTGGCTAAACGCCAAGCACAGATGGCTATTAAAAAGGCTAGCCAGGCCGGTGGCTATATGAAGAAAATCTCTTCACTTGAAGAAAAGGTCTCCAGCTTGACGGCGAAGGTTGTTCACAATGAAGAGTGCGAGTCTTTCATTCTTGGAATTGTCGAGTCTGCTGGCGAGCTGTTGCGATGTGAGTTTTCTTTCGACTTCTTCTTTTGGCTGTTTGTGCACTTCTTTTGTGATATATTTGTCATTGTAGGTACTTGCTTAGATTTTGCTGCTGAAGAACGTCGAGTTGCTGAACGAAATGCTGCTTTAGAGAAGATGTCGACTGGCTATGAGACTCTGTGGTCTGATCCTCGACGCCGTAGCGCCATTGTATTGCTTCAAGATCGTGCCCAGCACATTGGCGAGTCAGTTGATGGTTGTCGACGAGCTCTCACAACTATGCACTCCATCATGCTTCCTCGTAATCCTTTGCCTGCAACTTTCCCCCTTCTTCTTGATGCTTTCAGATCCAGTCATTGTGTTCATAGGTTGATAGAGCTGAACTTAGTGGCAAGTGCCAATTTTGCTCTCGGGTGGATACATAAATGGCAACCTAGGTTGAATTACAGCACTATGTCCCTAAGTTTGGCTCCAGGTGAAGCTAGCCTTCGGGTTCATATGGAGAACACGCTTCAACCTGCTCGAAGACTTGTAGCTAGGCTTCTAGAAGCGGATGCTGCGTTTTTCCGCGAGTATCATTATTTAGATCCTTTAGGCATAGATGATTCTGACAACCCGATGTTGTAAACTGTATGTGGAACGCGAGAGACTGTTTATTTCGCGACTATATATCTGAAATTTATTCTCAAGGCGTGTTTGTATGATTCGTGCGTTTGCCGCATCTTCTTTTTGAAAGACTCGTAAACTCGAATATGAGGAACGTTTTGTCTTTATTTATACTTTTAATGTAAGATACATGGGGTGACCCAAGAGATCCGGCCTGTGACCCGTGTTCTGGATCTAGAGGGCATTGCCCCTGGAATAACTCGTGGCTTTTACAGCCTTTATTGTTCTACTCTATTGTTTTGATGATACTTATGTCGTCGTGGCTTTCCCTTTCTCTTCTGTGCTTGTGTCTTCTCCTGACGTTCCTGTTCGTGGCTTCTTCATTTCGGGTTCCGCGGCGCGTCCTTCGAGTAGCTTGACGCCTTCTGTAGTCGCGCTCTTTGCCTTTTCTGCATGGTTGGCTACTACGCCAAAATTTTGCGCCATCTTGTGGAATTCCCTATCGCAGAGATCTGAAACTTCAAAGCTTCCTTTCACTGTGATTATTCCTTTTGGTCCTGGCATCTTAAGTACCAAATATGTGTAGTGAGGTACTGCCATGAATCACGAAAACGCGGGTCGTCCGAGGATCGCATGGTATTGTGATGGCCAGTCCATGACTTCGAAGTCTAGTTTCTCCCTTCTGTAGTTTTGTCGGTTGCCGAAGCAAACATTGAGTGCTATTCGACCCAACGGGTAATTGGCAGTTCCTGGTACGATTCCATGAAAGGAACAGTATGTTGGTTTCAGAAACTCTAGTGATATATGCATCGCTCGGAGTGTTTTTGCGTATATCAAGTTAATTCCACTCCCTGCATCCATGAATATTCTGTCGACATCATACGCGCCGATTTGAGCTTTGAGTACCAGAGGCGCGTTTCCTGGCCGAGGTACTGTTATATGGTGATCTTCTCTGTTGAACTCAATTGGTTGCTCTGACCAATGCAGATATTCTGTTGTAGCTGGAGGCGACAGGACTGCTAGATTAACTTGTCGGGTTATACTCTTTTCTTCTTTGTTCGACTTGGGCACCGGTTGTATCATTGCTGTGATGTGTCCTTTTGATGGGACATACCCTTCGTCGTCGTCGTCGCGTCCCTTGTTTTGCTGGTCTTGCCCTTGAGGGGCTCCGTTGTTTCCTTGCTGGCTTGTCGAAGGATTGTTACTCCCTTCGAATCCTTGTCGCCTTGCTTCGGTTTGTTTGTTGATTGCTGCTTCTTGTAGCTTTAAGAATGTTGTGCAGTCTTTCATTGCGTGCCTTGATACTCGCTTTCCGTCGACGAACGCGGAGTGTATATGACAAGGCCCGTTGAGCATATCTTCTGGTGATGGGTTGTACTCTCTGGATTCTCTTGGTGGGAATTTCTTGTAGTCCTCTCTTCCGTAGCTGCGATATCCCGAGCTTCTGCGATCGTTTCCTTGATAACTGTTGTCTTTATATCCTGCGGCGACTTGGCTATGAGAGCCATAGGTGTCGTAGTTTCGGGATCGTCTCCTTTGGCTTCCATATCTGTTTCTTCTGTCGTCCTCTGGAGATCGTGTCCGTTTGTTGTTGCACGCATCTTCTCCATCTGCAAACATGTTTGCTGTGTCCATGAGGTCTGACACTGTTTTAGGCTTGATTCTGCCCATCTCTTCGACTAGGTCTCTTCTCCTTAGTCCAATGATGAACGCGTCTATTGCTCTTTCGTCTGAGACTTCGACTGCTGAGTTTTTGATAAGGCTCCATCTTTGGATGTATGCTCGTAGTGTTTCGTCGCGTTGCTGCACGCATGCCTTGACTTCTTCTATTGATGCTGGTCGTTTGTATGTTGACCTGAAGTTGCTTGTAAATTGCTTTGTGAGGTCTTCCCAACTTCCAATGGATTCTTTCTCTAATTTGCTCAACCATGACCTTGCTGCGCCGGTGAGGTGTAATTGCAAGCTTTGCATTGTTGTCTCTTTGGTTCCTCCTAGTATTTGAACTGCTTGCAGGTAATCTGCGAGCCATGATTGTGGTTCCTGTGATCCGTCGTACTTTTGCTGGTCGTGAGGTAACTTGAATCCCTTAGGAACTGGAGTGGTGCGAACCCTGCGAGTAAAGCACGATGCCCCCATCTCCTTTTCGTCGTCCTCATAGTCGCGCCTTTCATTTGGGGATCGCGATCTTCGAGTTCCACCGTGCTGCTTTGGTGATTGTGATCGAGATCGGTGTTTGTTGCTTCTATGCCGAGGACTATTGTGACGGCGAGGTGATCTTGCTTTGTGCGCTTCCTTATGGTGGTGTGCTTCTTCTCCTTTTGCTGATAGCTTATGGCCCACCATATTGAGCCCGTTTAGTGCTGCTCTATGCATATGCTCCCTAGGATCTCCTGGACTTGGTCGAGTTGTAAGTAGATATGCTTGTGCTGCCACTAGTGCTGCTTCAGGAGTTTTTGGTAGGATGTTTCCCTGCTCGTCGACCGATAGGAAGGACGAGTCGAGGTTTTTGGAAATACTTTGCCTGTCGGAGTACTCGAGGTTGTCATACCTTGAGCCATGTCGACGATTTTTCCTTGCGTTGTTGTATGATGCGTCGCTTCGTGCTCTACGAGCAGCTTCGCTGGCTGCGATGGCTGAATCTTTTCTTCTTTGTATCTCTACCTTTTCCTTTGCTAATTGCTTTGCTTGCTGCCTGAGGGCGTAATGATACCCAAAAAGCATGTCTTTGCTGGAGCTGGATGGTATTGATTTGCCGTGTTCTACGGCTTCTCTTATTATTTTTCACTCGTCGACTGATAGTCGAATTTTCTCCCTGGCTGCGAGGGATTCCACTGTTTGCCCTTCTGCTAGATGATTTGCTCCTCTGTCGATATTTGCTGGGTTTATCACTGGGTTGTTATTTTCGTCAAATTCTTCTGAGTTGTCGCCCACAATGGCGAGTACCTGGCACTGCTTGCCGATGTTGCTTGTAAAGCTTGAAGAGATCGAGTTGCTGTCTTCAGAAAGCTCTAATCCTATTTTCCATGTGTCTGTTGATTTGTTTGAGATACTGTCGAGGCAGGTCGTGAGATCGTCGAGTTGGATTTCTACGTCAGAATTTTCCTTTTCTTTGTTGTCTTTTGCGATCTGTCCTTTTTGCACCTCTTCTAGGCTGACAGGCGAGTTTACTTCGTTGGAAGAGCCTTCAGAATACTCCATCATTACTGTCGTTTCAGGTCCTTGTGTCGATGGATCTTGATCTTGTTTCGTCGGATCCGAGAGGCGAGATGAACCCGACGGCCCGATGAAGATGCTCAAACTTCCAATTGCTAGTTCCACCTCCTGACTTCCGTCGACTTCTGTACTGCTGCTGGCTAAAAGCGAAAAAGCCGTCAAATTCATGATTCCAACGCCCAGAGTCCCCACGGTCGGCGCCAATTGACGAGGGTTAACTCGACAAATGTCCTAGATGAAGGACTTAGGATCGGGGAGATAGGGCGTCGGATGAACTCGAAGGTAAAGTTAGTCGAAATAGATGTGTATCGAAAGTAAACTTGGGTGTTCAACCTGGCTTGCTTTCAATCTGCCCTACACCGTCCCCTCCTGGCCCCTATATATAGGTGGCCAGGTCTCGAAGATCGGGTAGGGTTCGATACAGATTACAAATATCGACATACGGTAATAACTCGTATTCGACTATCATTACAATTGGGCCTAGCTCAACGGGCCTCAGGGGTACTCAACTAACGGGCTCTATTAACTATACCCTTGTCAATGGTAGTTATAGATTTAGGGATGTATCATATTATTAGTAAGGAGAGTGATAATTATGATATTATAGTTGCATGTTTTCCTACTTGGTAATGAAGCATGGATTATTTGTACATGCATTCTAACGGAACCAATGATTTTATGTGGTAGGTGGATTATAGTATGAATACGATGTCGCTGTTAGTACATGGAAATTGTGTGCCGTCTAATTCCAAGTGGAGCAATAGTCATTGAAGAAAAGGTATAAACCTCGTGTCATATATTTTTTTGTTCCTGTAGTAGAAGTGTGATTTGTGAATAATTTGGCTGCATATATATTTCAGATGAAATTAGCTACGAACGTGAGTTAATTAGTGGTTATTGGAAATATTCGGTCGCATAAAAAGTTGCGGACTGAATAATTAATTATTGGTTATTGGAAATATTCGATCGCGTTCTTGAAGTTGAGGTATAAAATTTATCTCTTAAAAAGTGTTAAGTATTTATTTTGTTGTAGTGTTTCCCATGTAGTTAAGTTGGTAGAACGGAAATGTGAAGTAATTTTATTCTGTTATTGATTGCATGCATGAAAGAATAATTAATTGTATGCAAAATTTTCAGTTGCATACTTGAAGTTTAGGTAGGTCTAAAATTAATCTCTTAAAAAGTGTGAAGTATTTATTTTGTTGTAGTATATCACATATAGTTATGTTGGTAGAACAGTACAGTGAAATAAGTTTATTCCGCTAGTGATTGCATGCATGAAAGAATAATAAATTATATGCGAAATATAAATTACGTCAGCTCATTTAGTAGAATATTTATATTTATATATAAATATGAAATTTAGCTTCCATGTTACTAATATCCATTATAAATTTGTGGGGTAGGTACGATGGAAAATTTATTAGTGTCTTATGGAGATGTGGTTCGCGACGGAATTTCTGGGCTAGATGTGTCTCAGTGCGAGTCTATAAATGTTGTAGTGAGAGATATGGAGAACCTAGATTTTGCGGAAGTGAGGAAATGCATCCGGGTGCAGTTTGGTCCTGAGATGCGGGGGAAGAAGATGACCGCTGAGGCCGTCATATGTGTGGGAGGGGATGATGGGATAGCTCCCCGTTGGGGTCTGCGGGAGGTGAAAGGAAATAACTCATGGAGGACATACATGAGGTTTGCAACCACGCCAGGCGCCGCTATGTTTCAAAGGCCGATGGTGTATGTGCAATTTATCTCTCCTAGTGATGAGCCTGGATGCAGTAGCGGCGCTCCAGAGGCGCAGCTAGCCATCACAGGCGGCCCCAGCAGCGGCCGATCGGAGCCGATGGAACTTGAGCTTGTACCCGACCCAGGCTATTGGTCTGGGGTCGTTGACATAAATGAACGTATGGAGGGATTACCGGAGGCCCTAGATGATGACGATGACGATCATTCTTCTGGGTCGTCATCGTCAGAGGAGGAAGGTGTTGGTCCATCTCAGAGGGCGGTTGCAGGACCGATGCCCGAAGACTTCTTACAGACTATGACCATCCGCAACGAATATCACTCTGTTGCGGGCCTCGGTGAGGCTAGTCTGGAGGTTGGGCATAGTTTTCCTGACAAGGACTCTGCTGACCAGGCAATAAAAAGATATGCATTGTCCATATCTCGGCAGCATAGAGTTAAACAGTCTGATAAGACTGAGCTGAAAGTCATCTGCCTGTTCAAGGCCGAGGGTTGCCAGGGTAGAGTGATCGCTCGTCAGAGGCGTGGTGTATGTCAGCCATGGGTGATCACAAAAATTGTACTCCGTAGCTGCGAGCAGGTTGGAACTCTTCTAGATCATTGCAATGTGACCGCGAAGTACGTGTCACATATAATGTCAGTGGCAGTGGAAGAAGATATTAATATGGGTATTAAGAAGGTGCAAAAAGCTGCAGAAGACCGAATTGGCTACAAGGTCAGCTACGGCAAGGCTCGGCGTGCCAAGGAGGACATTTTTGAGAGGTTGTATGGCACATATGAGGATGCCTATAACTACACCCCTAGATTGCTTAATCAGATATGTGTAACTAACAAGGGGACTCAAGTGTTCTTGAAATATCGGCCGCACCCTCGGGAGGAGAACAAAAGAATCCTTGACCGTGTATTCTGGGCATTCCCCCGGACTATACAGGCATTCCATCATTGTCGCCCGGTGTTATCAGTTGATGGTACATTTCTGACTGGAAAGTACAAGGGTACACTCATGGTGGCAATTGCAGCAGACGCAAATAACCAGCTTCTTCCTATTGCATATAGTTTGGTGGAGGGTGAGAACAAGGACAGCTGGTTGTGGTTTCTAAGCTGTTTGAAGAATGGAGTCGTGAAGCAGCGTCCCGATGTATGCATCATCTCTGATCGCAACGCGGGTCTGCTAAACGCGCTGAACACAATCAAGCAGGTTACGGACCCTGAATGGGGGTGGCCTGATTTGGAGACACGGTGGTGCATGCGGCACCTAGCAGCAAATTTCTACACAAAGTTCAAGAACAAGGATTGGTTCAAGCTTTTCAAGAGGATGTGCATGCAGAACACCTCTTCGAAGATGAATGCAATTTGGACGGGAATCAATGGAGAAATCGAGAGTGCTGCCGTGCCATCTCGAGAAGGCCGGAGGGGTCAAACACCACCTGTCAATCTGACACAGTGGATAACAGAGAATTGTCCTGACTTATACAAGTGGGCACTCGCTCATGACTCAGGGGCTCGGTACGGCATAATGACCAGCAATATGTCAGAGGTCTATAATGGCGTCCTCAAAGGGGTGCGAGCCCTCCCTCTTACAGCCCTCATTACTGAAACTTGGAACCGTACTCTATCATACTTTGCAGACAGAGTACAGGTTGCAAATGCACTAGTCGGTATGAACAAGCCATGGTGTGAAAAAATGCAGAGGTATCTGGATGAGAAAGCAGAAAAATCCAGGAGTCATGGGTGTAGTCTGGTCGACGCCCTTAGGAATAAATGGTTGATCAATGTTCGAGCGAAGTATGTTCACGGCCACCACAGGGGAGCACGAAAGCATGCTGTTACTCTTGGCCCCAACTCATGTGAGTGCACCTGCAACAAGTCCAAGCTGCTAGGCTATCCATGTAGTCATGTCCTCAGGGCGGCTGCCGAATAGAAGATCAGTGTGGAGCATTACATATCTCCTTATTTCAGCACATTCAGTCTTCTTAACACCTGGAATGGTGAATTCTGGGCCTGGGGCATAGATGAACACTACAGGGATGTGTGCAAGCGAAGTAATATCATATATGTTCCAAATCCGGCGATGCTTAGAACTGATAAGGGACACCGACCCTCTCGACGTCATAGGAACGACATGGACCATAGCCAATCTGGAGAACCACGTCGATGTCGCATTTGTAGGTGCGCTGGACACCCACGCAGGGAATGCCCCTACCGCAGCTAGTAATTTTGAATGTTGTATTTTCCTAGCTTCGATGTAATGTAATGAATTTCGTTTGTAATGAATTATGTATTTGCGTTATGTAATGAGTTTAATTTGTAATTTGTTATTTGTTATTTTGTATTATCTAATGATTTTAAGTTTGTATATAATTTTTAGTAAGTTTGCACAATATTATTTGTACTAACTATAATTTATCTGACTACATGATAATATGCTCCTCTGTGGGAGTTGCATCCTCGGTAACCATACACCTATCTCAGCTACGTGGCTATCTTCAATGATTACCTCCTGGAAAGACATACCTCTAATCTCACAAAATGTTCCGGTACGACACAGGATACAATGGGTCATCTCTGGGTGGAAATCACGGTTAGCAGGATCAAAGAAAGGAAGAACATCCGACATGGTTGAAGGCTATACTGATGCAACAAACCCATGGGTGAGAGGGGGGTTTTATAGCCTAGCCAAACCTGCAAATGGCGGGAAAAAAGAGCGGGAAAAAATGGCGGGAAAAAAGAGCGGGAAAAATGGCGGGAAAAAAGAGCGGGAAAAAATAGCGGGAAAAAAGAGCGGGAAAAAATGGCGGGATAAAAGAGCAGGATAAAATGGCGGGATAAAAGAGCGGGAAAAAAGGCGGGAAAAATGCGCGGGAATCTTTGTACCAGCTTTAATTAAAATTGCAGGCAATAACACATAACATGATAGGTGATGAATAAAAACAACATTTTAAAGTAAGATACATCTGGATGCGGAAATAAAAATACAACAGAAATTAAGATACAAACTGGTACAATAAGCAACAACGCATTTTAGTCCTGAGTCCACCGTGGCCATTTTCCTGTGGTATCACCACGCTTTTCTGCTGCTTCTGCCTGTGCAGCCCTTTCCTTCTTTCTCTCCCTCTCCGCCTCACGAATCTGCTTGCGTCGCTCTTCCTCCGCCTCCCTACGGTGTTTACCTTCTGCGATTCTCTGGCGCTTCTCCTCATTGTAAGCTTCTTGCGCCGCTTTCCTCTGGGCAGCCTCCTCCTCTTGTCGCTTCTCCTCCTGGAAGCGTTCCCAAGCCCTACGCTGCCTTTCTTCAATCTCACGCAACGCCCAAGCCGGCTGCTCCGTGTCGATCCAATGATACCATTGGCAGAGCGGTGGTGGCGACTGCAACAAAAATAATGTTACTAATACATCAAATATAACACGAGCAAATATGTCATCTCATGAAACTTATATCTTACCGGAGCGCGGTAAAATAGCTGTGAAGACTCTGGAGGATCATGTGCATGATTGGCACACATGAAAAATTTCATGCCCATCCTGTCCGAAAAATCAGTCGACTCCCTAACCTTCGCGATGTCGCCGCACCAGCATCGTGCGGCTTCCATTCCCTCCGGTAAACTTGCGTACTTCATTTTCTTCGGCCTTAGGCCCTGGTCGGAGCAAGGCAAACTCATAGCTACTAAATCGAATGACACAGCAAAGATAGCAATGCAGTGGTCGAATGAATTACAAATACCTTGCTTATATAGACATCGAGTGCTGCAGCTAAGCGACAGAATTATTCGTCGGTGGTCTAATACTTGTTACACAACAGCAAACGAATCTCCCGCCCGGGCATGAAAATCAGCTCCTTTCCTTTTGCATAGAAGTGAGTGCTGCTCGCTTTTGCGGCTGTCGGCGCAGGCGCATGGCAGGGTGCCGGCGATGGGTGAGGCGGCAACGTGCCACGTCACCCTGCCGGCTGTGGCGGAGGCGGCAGGGCCCACCTGGGCTAACGCCGCCCGACGGCGTGAGGAGGCAGGCCACATGCCGGGGACGGTGGTGGCGGCACCCCCCTGCCGGCACTGGCCCAGGCGGCACGTGCCACGTGTCGCCTGCCCAGGGGTGCCGCCACTCAGTAGGGGTCTTTTTTGGCAAAAATTTTCAGAGGTGGTCCTTTCTGACATTACGTTGGCGCAGGTGGTCTTATGTGTCAAAAATTCTAACTGAGTCTGTTACAAAGCGACCATTGCAGATTGTGTGGAACAGTGTTCATCTCCTTCTCGGCCACTGCATTCCTGGCCACAACTCAATTACGATGAAACATACTATCTCTATACCGGATTATTGGGCAAATATGTATTTTAAGACGAACTTTAACCATTAATTTTAGTTAAGAAAATAGAAGATTTTTTACATAAAAATTACACCATTGGAAAGTTCTTTTAAATATGAATCCAATGATATAATTTTTATATAATATATTATATATATTTTTAACTAAAATTAAAAGTCAAAGTTTGTCTCAAAATACGCAATTGCCCTATAATCCGGTATGGAGGGAGTACTACATGTCCTTCTAATAGAGCAGATCAATTGGGGTACGACTATGAATCCACTTGTTCAGCTAGCAGACCAGACAGATCCACCATAGTTAGTCAGGTCGCTCTGATGCGGAAGAATTGTTTTGTGCATCAATCATGGTGGTGCGGCAGCCTAACTCTGAGATGGCGACTGTGGTAAGTGGAGTTTTTGGCATGGTGGTTGTGCTTTGTCCTAAGTTGTCTAAAGCTTCCCAAAACGCCATAATGGCGGATGTATCTATGATCATCGAGCTGACTATGGTTAGCCTTAATGCCATCTTTTCTCTCTGCGTCCCGTTTAGGAAATTCAGATCAACGGACCGATGATTGATGCCATAGGAACAAGCCGTCAATAGCATACTAATTGTGTTCCCTCACGAACAGAAGAACACACATGACAGTGTTGGTGAGCCATTTACGATTTTCTCACAGTTGCACAATATCACGTCAGCCATGTACACGTTGATGCCCGAGGCGTTCTTGAATTGGAAAATCTCATAGCAACTCGCTCAATTTGCACGTAATAATAGTGTTATACCAACCAAAAAAAAGGTTTCAGTGAGAACCAACCAACGTGAGGTTGGATGGTTAGGATGGTGGTTGTACCGTCAGCTCACCAGAATTTAAATTCTATATTTAATATCTATGTGTCTCATAAAGGTAGAATATTCTTTTTGTGTGAGGCAATATTTTCATCGAAGCGCTCAGTCTTTCAGAGATGCTCATAGAATAGAGTGGACGTACGTTCATAGGAGTGAGTGTATGCACATATCCTGCATTTGTACTGAGTTTCTAAAAAAAAAACCGTGAAGCTAGATCACAATCTGAAGATCTGAAGGCATGCATGCGTGGGTGGACGTATGGTTGGGGCGGGGAGATGATGAACTGATGATGCGTGCGCAGTTGGCCGCTCTATTTCCTGGTCTCTTCCTTGGTTTCTCACTCTGTCTCCGAGGCCAGGACTATAAACGATCGTCGCTTTCTCTGCAGCGTTCTGAATCCTGAGCAGGGTGTACTGAACCTGGAGTATTTTGCTGTGGAGTTGGACACTGGGTTGACTGGTGTCCCAGTTCCGACAACCTTCTGCAGCTTTGCCGTACTCAATTAAACATCTAAAAGTGAGGCTACTAAGAGCAAGTACAATAGAGCTCAGCTGGTTATAAGAGATAAAATATTATATTTTTGCTTAGGTGGAGAATAGGAGAGAGAAGATGAGTGGACTCTTATACAAGAACCAGCTCTAGCACGTGCTCCTAGTCATTTTGTGAGAGTGAAAGATGGGCCATATATTAATAAAGTAGTATAATCTTATAGCCTATTATTGTATATGCTAGCTATATGTTGACTATATATGACATGACAAACTGTTATAGCCGGCTGTTGGCTGCATTATTGTTCTTGCTCTAATACTAAGAGTGCAAAAATACCGATCTGGGTGGCACAACTCACCAACCGACCTACCCTAGCCTAACCTAATGGCATGAGATTAATTTCCTCTATACATAGTTTGTCATGCCGTAAGAGAAGGGGAAAGAACCATGAGAGCAGCCATTTGGAGCCCAATGGAGCTCGGGCTCCATGGTGGTAAATCTTTTTAATTTTGAATTTGGATGTCTAAAAAAATTAAAAAAATCATAACGTACACAATGTTGTATTCTATAAGTGTGCAAATTTCTAGGATATTTTGGACTCAGCAAAAATGACAAATTAAGATTTTAGAGTCCATGAACAGTATAGTAAAAACTTGATTTTGTATTTTTGTGAGATTTTATTATTTTTACTAAGCCCAAAATATAAGTATTTTGTTCTAAAAATTTACACAATAATAAAGTACAACATTGACTATGTGTAGGTATTTTTTTCAAAAAAATACTAACATCTAAATTTGAATTTTTAAAGTTTCTGAAAGAACCATAGGATCTTGTGGTGAAATGTTCCACTAGGATCAATACTGACATCGGGTATCAGTCTATCAGATGATTGCGCATCCAACAAACTCATGACTTCCGGCGAAACTTGCAATCAAAATGCAAAAGGCCAATGCCAAAATACACTAGTTGTGTGTGCCGCTGGCTAGTTTGGCACGTCGGCTTGATCCCTAGACCCCAAGTGGCTTGACGGAGTATATGCCATTTGTACAGATCATCAATTAAAGAGTAGAGAAGTTCTTTTCTTCGAGGCTAAAATCATAAAGTGATATTATTCTCCCCAGTGAATCTAACTATTCTCAGCATGCCTGCCTGTTGAAATGTGGTGCCAACAGAACAAGGACCAACGCACTGGATAATTGTAACTGCTCTCCGCTTAGTTTAGCTTGTACGTACGGCTCGATCGACACACCCAGGATTCGGCTTTCAGAGCCACTCGATCGATACCTGGTTAGCCCCGGCAGCCGTCCTTGACTGTTTAGCCCCGGCAGTTCACACAAGAACAGAATCACGGGATCGCATTCCTCTCCGTTCCGTTAAGCAAGCCACTAGCCATGCATCTTGACGACGAAGGATTGTCCCGTAGGAATCACGGAATATGTCGGCCCGTCCACTGTCATAGTGTGTTCGATCTGGCTACAAAAATCGCATGGAAATCCTTTTGGTTGTGTCCATCTTCCACACAATTTTCCCCCATCTGATTCCTTCTCTAGATGAAAGAACATTTTTGTACTCGCATCCCGGTTGGGCGCACCTGGTGCCGATACCGCCGCGGCGTCGGCGTCCGATCGCGACGGCCGGCGGCAGAGCGCGCACGCACGCAGACACAACGTACTTAATGTTGATGCGTAAAACCGACCGATCGACGACGGCCCCGTTCTCCTCTACGATAAGATGGAAGCTTGGCCGCTTTCATTTGCCTAGATTCGGAGTCCCTTAATTATTCTCTCGCCCACTAGCTAGGTCTCAGGCACATCGGACCAGCCAACTTCCCACCAGACCAGATTATTTATGCTCGAATAAAAGACCCGCCATCACCATTAGAAATTAGAATGTTCCATTGTGGCTGTGGAGCATGTGTCTGTCCTAGACACATTCTTCTTCCACACATTGCGTTCTTGACGCAGTACGGCTTCATGCACGGCGCAATTTGCTCAGTCACTTTGTGCTCTGTTTACTGCTTGAAATTTCCTTTAATTTGGCCGAAGAAGGAGCTTATTGTTAATCCTGTTGCCAACCATACAGCCATACAGGGCGTCATGTTTTTCCTGGCTGAGGTGCGGCCATTGTCTACTCTCGTTGCTTTTAAGCGTTCTCTAAAGACTAACCAAAGCCATGCTTTTGACAGTACAGTCCTAATATTAATAGCCAAAGCTTTAAGCAAAGTACGATCGCTCATCAGCAGCTAGATTGGTGAGCAGGGAGCTAGCAGTCTTGTTTCCATAGCTGCCATGTTATCTCTCACGGGGGGTGTGTTTCGGTACACCCCCCCCCCCCTCCCCAAACTCATAAGGGTAATTTAATCTTTTGCTATTAATTATTCTCTAATTATATTTTTAATTAGATCCAAATCTAAGCCCGTATTACCAAAATAACACCTACGATCGCAGTGTCATCGTTCGCCGGCGGTGTTAGCCCAGCCCCAATCCGGCGAGACGCACATACTGATCACCGATCGCCCCCCGCGTGGCACAGCAACCAATCCCCTTGATCGCCTCAATCTTCGCCCTGGCCTGGTATGCAGCCGATCGGCCCTGACGCCGCATCTCGCCGGCTAGACGCCGCATCACACGATCAGATCATCAGCCCGATCCCTGCCGCCGCTTCCTTTCTCGGTTCCTCTGCAGTGCATGCACCGGAGACCAAACAAGTGCAGCACCTCCTTTCCCTGCATCGCCTGCCGCGCCATATACAAGCAGCTGCAGCGCTCGTACATGCCTCTGTCACAATTCAGGTAGCACAAGCATGCGCAACTCCTATCCATCCAGGCATCAGCTAGCTGCTAGCTTAGCTTCACATGTAGACGACGAAGACTATCGTGTACGCAGTATATATATTAGCCATCCGGCCATACGTGTTTTTATGGGGCCAGATACAATTTAATTATTTGTTAGTGGCGACTTTATAATTATTAAAGGCCATCGTACCCTTAGTTATGAAGGGGTATCGAGCAATCTCAGCCGTTGTTGTATTTAAGTTTGGAGGAGGGGGGGGGGGGGGGGGGTACCGAAGCAGAAGCCTTCGGAGAAAAGGCGGCACTGTACACAACCGTATCTAGAGGGGGCCAGATACAATTTAATTATTTGTTAGTGGCGACTTTATAATTATTAAAGGCCATCGTACCCTTAGTTATGAAGGGGTATCGAGCAATCTCAGCCGTTGTTGTATTTAAGTTTGGAGAGGGGGGGGGGGGGGTATACCGAAGCAGAAGCGCTCTCACGGAGGCGTCCTATTGGGAGAACAGTATAACGTGCACCAAAATGTAGCAATTCATTATCTGCCATGTTATCCTACGAGCCAATATTTATTCATGCACTACAAGTTATAATGTAAAGTGCAGACAAGATTCGATTGAACGGATCTCCGATATCTTAGCTAGGCAGAATGAAGTGGCAGATTTTGGTGGGCCACATAGGAGATCACTCGGACTGTTGGGTCCTATGATCAAAGATTCAAAGCAGCTCTGGCAATGGCAAAGAAGCTTGCTGGCCGGTTGATACGAGGGAGGGAATAAAGGAAGCCTCCTGGCCTTTTCCTGCAATACGATCGGTCGATCGCTATAATGCCATGGACAGAGGTAGAGGTGCTCTTTTCTTGGGCTCTTTTATGATCGAATCGTATGTGAAGTGGCAGATAATCAAGACTCGAGAGGCCCAATCATTAGAACCGTTGAAATGAAAATTAAGTACTCCCTTCGACCCATATTATTCTTCATTAATATAAATATATCTAGACACATTTTAGTAGTAGATACATCTGTATTAGCGAAGAGTAATATGGGTCGAAGAGAGTAAACAACCTCTTCTTTATAAAGCTAGCTATGAGCTTTGCCATGACCCATCAACCCGATTATGATTTACGGATTAATACTGCAAGCTAGCATCCAATTCACTAGGTGCGCTATTTCCAGCCGACCACCCTGAAAATAAGAAATATAAAAAAAGGATGTTGTTCTCTTGACTCATGTCGAGTTGCTACTGTAGCTCGTGGCCGGCGGCCCGGCGCTCGTTCCAGTCATTTCTTCTCCGATGCCGGCCGCCTCCGTACCATACGTGGTACATATGCGGCACGAGACGATCCTGGTGGCTGAGCCGCAAACATTCTCGCAATCATCCATCCACCGCCGGAGAGCCCATGTGACCGGAATCTACGCGCGAACCGCTCGGCGTACATGCCATGCCATCGTGCCGGGTGGTGGCGCCGCCGTCTCCGAAACTGTTCGGTGACCGGCTGGTGGCAACTCGCATGCGATTTGGTGTTGGGGCAACGATCGACACAAGTACGATCCAGTGTTGAAGACCCCGCATGTGCTGCTGTCAAGTGCTAGCTAAGAAGTTGGAGCAGCAGTAGTCTTCGTACACTATTACATAAGTTCTGAACTTGGGATTGTGAAAGGCCGGACTCTCCGTATATTGAGCATCGATTCCAGGGTTCTTGTATAGATACAGTATGCGTGCTCGGTTAGCATGGAATACATTAGTTGCAATGCCGAGATTTGCGAGGGATACACTGCAGATCAACAGTAAAAATAGATCATCAGTTCGGTGTGTTAGGATTGATCTCCAACGTTCTGGCAGACCGAGTCCAACGACTCGATCTGTTCCCCTCTCTCGCGCCCTGATCGGGGGCGTCCAACCGTTTTCTGGTTGGTGGGCCCCTGTCGCCGCGCTATATAAAGGGTGAGGGGGCCGGCCAGCACGCCTCACGAGGTTGATCGTGCACAGCCGCCCCTCACCAACATACCCTACCGATCTAGGGTTAGCGTAGGCCGACGGGAAGCACACCGACGCCACTGCCACTCACCACCGTCGCCATCCCAATGGCATCCGGTTCGGGCTCTTCGAGCCAAGGTGCAGGTGATACTCTTCTTTCTCTGATCTCACTCTCCCTCTCAGATCTCAAGCCCATTGATGCATAGACAGAGTTCATTACCGAATTGTTTAGCCTAGAGTTTAACAATGGTATCAGAGCAAGTTTGCTCTAGGTAGAAAGAAACCTCACAGTACCCGATCCCCAAACCCGGAATTCACAGAGGGCAAAGAAAGAGAAACTCACCGGACCTCCGGCAAAGAGCGCCGCCATCTCGGCCGCGCCGTTCCTCTCGATCCGACGCGCATCGGCATGCCGAGGCGTCGGTCGAAGAACAGGGCAGTGGAAGGGGGCACGCCTCCGCCACGGCCGAAAGAGAGGCTCCTTTCGGGGGCAGAGGGCGCGCCGCCATCCAGCTGCCGTCCTCGGACCTCCTCTGACTCGCGTCGCTCGGGCGAGAAAGGAGCAGAGGGAAAAAGGAAGAGAGGAGAAAGAGAAAGGAAAGGGAGAGGGGAGAGGAGCTCGTGGCGTCGTGCGCCGTCGTGCTGTGACCGGCGGGCAGCCACCACGGCGCTCTCTCTCAGTCTCTCGCGGGTCGCCGCCGTTCTAAATCGAAACAAAGAAAAGGAGAGGTGGGGAGAGCCTCAGCCGCCGCCACCGTGGTCAGCTGCGACCGTCGCCGGCGGCACGCCGGCCGTGGGCTGCGCCGCCGAGCCGCCACGGGCGCGGGGTCGAGACAGAGAAAGTGAGGCTAGGGTTCCTGGGGTGTGCGGCTCAGTGCCGTTTTGCCCTAGCGAGGGAGGCGCTGGACCGTCGGATCCAATCCGACGGCCAGTAGCGCTCAGCGGCGGCTGCCTGCAGGCCGTGGGCTGAAAAGAGCCGGGCCGCGGGCCGTGATAGGCTGGGCTGGCCAAGTGAGCGGCGCCAGCTAACCACCGCACAGGTCGGCCGCCGCAGAAGCTGGCCGTGGGCCGCGTCTGGCCACGGGCCGAACAGTTTTTCCCTGTTATTTTTTACAGAACACAGTTTTATTGTTTTTGTTCAGTTTTTTTTAGCAAATTTCATATAGTCTTTTCTATTCAATATTTTCCAACGAAAATTTTGTTTAGAGAATTCAAAAGTTACAGAATCTTTTCTGCAAAGTTCAAAGTTTATGAATTTCATTCATGTTTCCGCTGCAAATAGTTAAAAGAAATTGCTTAAATGCAATAAAGTGGTATTTAATTTTTTTGAAAGATGTGATAAAGTGGATTTAAAAGTGATTGTGATTTTGTTATTATATGACCAACGTTGTTAATAGCATGATCATGATTTGTTAATTATATGTTAAAAGGTGCATTTATCTCTATTTTTGCCCAACGGTAATATAGTTTTAATTGCACAAACAGTTGTATGTGTTGATTTATACCAACGTTGGATTAATGCATGCAATTGTTTTGTTATCTCACATCTTTGTGAATTTCAAGAGGCTACAGTCTGATGAGTTGCCTCAAAGACGTTCCGACGCTCAGGGGTGACAACTACACTGAGTGGAGGAAGAAAGTTGATCTGGCTTTTGTCTGCGCTGAGGTCGACTGGGTTGTGGACACTCCACAGCCGGTCAAGCCGACAGAGCCAGTCAGAGATGCAAATGATGATGATGCTGCATGGGAGAAAAAGAAAAAGGACTTTGCTCCAGTGGAGCTGGCATATGTGTTAGAGAACCAAAAGTGGGTCAATGCAAACAAAAAGTGCATGGCCTTTATAAAGAATACAATTGAGAACGCCATTGCGGGCTTAATCGCAGAGTGCACTTCCGTTGGGGAGTTTCTGGAAAAGATAAAGAGCCAGTTCACTGGCTCTTCAAAAGTCTATGCTACCCAGCTGCTCAAACAGCTGGTCACAGAAAAGTACACAGGAGGTGCACATGGCATCAGGGAGCACATCTTGAGGATGAGCAACATGGCTTCTAAACTGAAGCCCATGGATGCTGATCTGGAATTAAAGCCTGCTCTGCTTGTTCACCTTGTCATGGCATCATTGCCTAAAGAGTTTGATAACTTTGTTATCAACTACAACATGTCCCCTGATAAATGGGACATAGAAAAGATGATTGCCATGTGTGTACAAGAGGAAGATAGGCTTAAAGCCTCAAATGGTGGTTCAATCAACTATGTCAAGGACAACAAGAAAAGGAACTACCAGAACTTCCAGAACAGCAATCAATGTTCTCCCTCCAAGCCATATGGCAAAGGTCCCCAACAGTATCATCAGCCCACTCTCCCAGTGGATAAAGACCAGTGTCTCCACTGCAAGAAGACTGGGCACTTCAAGAAAGACTGTCCAGAATGGCTCAAGTCCATAATGGCAAGGAAAGGTATAGATACAGTTTCTTTTGTTAATGAATCCCTGTATTCACAGTTTTCGAAATCTACTTGGTGGATTGACTCAGGTGCAACTGTTCATGTTGCTAATTCTTTACAGGGATTCCATTCGACAAGGACTATGAAAAGAAACGAAAGATGCATTGAAGTTGCGAATGGAGTTCAAGCAGACGTGGAAGCTGTTGGCGACATCTCCTTGGAGTTAGCTGATGGTTTTTCGATTCTGCTTAGAGATGTTTTATTTGTTCCTTCACTTCACAGAAACTTAATAAGTGTATCACGTTTGGATAAAGACAGTTATGAGTGTTATTTTGCACACGGCGAGTGTGCCATATGGTTTAAAGATGCTTGTGTGGGTGTTGCTTTACTTCACAACGAGCTTTATTTGTTATCCTTACGTGAAAAAGTGCATTCTATGTGTAATGTGAATGAACAAACTTCCTTGTCGAACAAAGAACAAAAAGAAAAGAAAGAGAACTCATGACTCATCGAAGTTATGGCACTGTCGATTAGGCCATATTTCGAGGGGAAGAATCGAAAACCTCGTTAAAAATGATATTCTTCCTCCGTTAGAGTTCTCCGATATAGAACAATGCATAGATTGCATAAAAGGAAAGTATGTAAAGCAAATTAAAAAGGGTGTAAACCGAAGTACATCGACACTAGAAATCATCCACACCGATATATGTGGACCGTTTTCTGTGAAAAGTGTGGATGGCTATGACTCGTTCATAACATTCATAGATGATTACTCCCGATATGGTTACATTTATCCAATTAAAGAAAGGTCTGAAGCATTGGATAAATTTAAAATATTCAAAGCTGAGGTTGAAAATCAACATGATAAAAGAATTAAGATAGTCCGGTCCGATCGTGGTGGGGAGCACTACGGTCGGCACACTCCATATGGTCAAGTACCTGGACCTTTTGCAAGGTTCTTACAGGAAAATGGAATAGTCGCCCAGTATTCTATGTCGGGCGAACCTCAGCAAAATGGAGTAGCTGAAAGGCGCAACCGTACTCTTATGGATATGGTGCGCAGTATGATGAGTTATTCCACCCTGCCATTGGGATTATGGATCGAGGCGCTTAAAACCGCCATTCACATTCTCAACAGAGTACCAAGCAAGTCGGTGCCCAAAACACCGTACGAGTTGTGGACAGGGAGAGTTCCCTCCCTGCGCCACTTAAGGGTCTGGGGGAGCCCAGCTGAGGCAAAAGTATTTAATCCAAATATTGCAAAGTTAGACCCCAAAACAGTAACTTGCCACTTCATTGGCTATCCTGACAGATCAAAAGGTTATCGTTTTTACTGTCCAGACAAATACACAAAGTTTGTAAAAACGAGACATGCAGTCTTCTTGGAGGACGAGCTGATGAGGGGGAGCATGGTAGCTCGGAAAATTGATCTTGAGGAGAAGAGGGTGCATGCACCTAATCCGATGATTCAGGAACCATTTTTCTCGCTACCTGTTGTGCCTGCACTAACAATCCCTGAGGTTGCGGTGCAAGCACCTGTTGTAACTCCACCCGTGACAACAAGGAGTGAAGTTTCAGAACCTGTCCGTCAGGAGCCGACTGAATCCTTCGTTGAGCATGAAAGGGAGCTGCAGCAGCCACCTCTAATAGATGTACCAGAAGTTGAGGTACATAATGAGCCAGAGAATGAGGCCCTTAGAAGGTCCAAAAGAGTCAAGAAATCAGCTATTTCTACTGACTATAAAGTTTATAACACACAAACAGTTCATATGGAAGGTGATCCCACCTCATATGAAGAAGCTACGGGAGGCCCCAACTCATCGAAGTGGCTAGAGGCCATGGAAGATGAAATGAGGTCGATGAGTTCCAACAATGTTTGGGACTTAGAGGAAATTCCCAAAGGAGCCAAAACAGTAGGCTGTAAATGGGTCTACAAAACAAAGTATGACTCTAACGGGAACATAGAAAAGTATAAAGCGCGTCTAGTGGCAAAAGGATTTACACAAAGAGAAGGAGTAGATTACAATGAGACATTTTCTCCGGTCTCATGTAAGGATTCCTTCAGAATCATAATGGCACTAGTTGCACATTTTGATTTAGAGTTGCATCAAATGGATGTAAAGACGGCATTTCTAAATGGAGATTTAGAAGAAAAAGTGTACATGAAACAACCCAAGGGTTTTTTCATGGAGGGGAAGGAACACATGGGATGCCGTCTAAAGAAATCCATTTATGGATTAAAGCAAGCCTCTAGACAGTGGTATCTAAAGTTTAATGATACCATCAAAAGATTTGGATTTAAAGAAAACATCGAGGACAACTGCGTTTATGCAAAGTTTAAAAGTGGGAAATATATTTTCCTAATCTTGTATGTGGATGATATCCTGCTTGCTAGCAGTGATATTAGTCTTCTGCAAGAAACAAAGAAGTTTTATCCTCAAACTTTGAAATGAAAGATCTTGGTGAAGCTTCATATGTTTTGGGCATAGAAATTCACCGAGATAGAAAGAATGGAGTGTTAGGACTATCACAGAAGGCATATTTAGAAAAAGTTCTAATAAAGTATAATATGCATAAGAGTAATGCCACACCTGCTCTGATAGTCAAGGGCGACAGTTTTGGGGAATATCAATGCCCCAAGAATCAATATGAGATCGATCAAATGAAAGCAGTACCATATGCTTCGGCTGTTGGAAGCTTACAGTATGCACAAGTGTGCACTCGCCCTGACTTAGCTTTTATCACCGGGGTACTCGGTAGATATCAGTCAAATCCAGGCATAGAGCACTGGAAGATGGTAAAGAAAGTATTGCGCTATGTGCAAGGCACAAAATGATGGGTTCGTAGCATAGAAAACAAAAAATTTCCTACGCGTGAACGCATAAACTGGCCAAGAAACTCTACGAGATGGTAGCAACGGATACTCACCCTCGACGACCGTGAGCGGGGATTACGTTCCCGCACAAACGTTGACGATGGAGAGTTGGTGAAGATGCACGTAGTCGACGTAGTTGTTCACTTGATGTAGTCGACGTCGTGGTTCACTTGACGATCACAAGATCGTGTAGCCGGCGCCACAAGTGGCAGCGCCCCCGTACTCGCACACACGTGCAGCTCGACGTCGACTCCTCCACGCCCTCGGTCCAGCGGGGCAGCGGAAGAAGGGATCCGCCGGACACTCCTCCACACACTTCTCCAAGTGTGTGAACTACGAACTACTATTCCGGCAGAGCTTCGCTAAGCCAAGACGGAAAGTGGGCAGCAACTATGCAAAGGAGGGAGGATCAAGAAGTGTGTGACCAAGGGAGAGAGGGGGGGTTTATATAGAGGAGGAGGGCAGCCAAGGGGCTGGCCGGCCAAGGGCCTCCCCTCCTCTTCATTTCCCCTCTTTATTCCCTTTATGGAGATTAATCCCTCATCAACATGAGGTAACCCCCATTTTAATGCATGACATTCATGCCAATTAAAATTCACACTTATTGATTTAATAAAACATTTTTATTTCTTTAATATTTGTTAATTCATTCAATTAACAAACATTAACAAATACACCCTTGAGTTATTTCGATATCCCAAAACAGTTTCGGTGCTTTTCTGAAACAACCCTTATGCTGTCCTGTAATTCGATCGGAGTATCGTATCCACTCAAAAACGACGACGAGCCTTAAGTGTGTCACCCTACGGTTCGTGAATAACGTGGACATGATCGAGACTCCTCTCCGATCAATAATCAACAGCGGGATCTGGAAATCCATGATGACTCCCACTTACTCAACGATGAACTAGTGATCGTGTGAACCGGTAACGAACATAGTTAATTCCTTTTGTCTCGCGATATTATTACTTGTCCGAGATCCGATCATTTGGTATCAACCATACCTAGTTCGATCTCGTTCCCGACAAGTCTCTTTACTCGTTCCGTGATAATGCATTCCTGTGACCTAGTCACATGCTTGCAAGCGATTCCAATGCAATATCACCGAGAAGGGCCCAGAGAATATCTTTCCGTCATCCGGATGGACAAATCCCATTCTTGATCCATGAGCCTCAACTAATACTTTCAGAGTACCCAAATCAACCTTTATAATCACCCTATTACGGTGTGACGTTTGATATCATCAAAGTACCCTTCCGGTATCAGTGATTAACATGATCTCATGGTCTAAGGATTAGAACTACTTCGCATGAGTCTGATATAGCAATGAACTTGATGACTTGATCGTATTGCTATTCATACTATGGGTGTGAGTGTTCATCACATCATTCTTCTAATGATATGACCTCGTTATTAACAACATCCAATGTTCATGATCAGGAAACCTTGATCATCAGTTAATCAACGAGCTAGTATAAAAGAGAGGCTTTACTAGGAACCTTTTAGTTTATTAATCACACATGTATTAATGTTTCCGATTAATACAATTCTAGCATGAGAAATAAACATTTATCATAAACATGGAATATGATAATAACCACTTTATTATTGCCTCTCGGGCATATTCCCTTCAGTCTCCCACTTGCACTAGAGTCAATAATCTAGTTGATACTTGCGTATATAACACTTATGGCTTTCACGTGTTATCCGTACGCGTTGCAGTGGTTAATCTGATCTCCAGATCTGACACTTTCAGTTCTGTGTGTATTTGCATGTCTTTGCGTCTCTACGCATCACTCATTCTCAAATGAGACAGTTGGGTATAAATTTGGTCCTTAGGTGAGACCTTAGTTCCTTTAGCTAAAATTATGTTGTCACTATTGTCACACAATAGATCTTCATAGTAATAGCCCGCTTGGAACTACACCTAGTTTGATAACAAACTTCTTGACACAAATGCCCTCCTTTGCCACTTCTAAAGCAGCCATATACTCAACCTTTGTTGTAGAATCCATCACAATGTCTTAACTTTGGAACTCATCCAAATCCATCATGGAACTTCCTTCCATTACATTGTGCCACCTAACATATAGCTAAAATTGAGATAAACTTAATTTGTATCTTGTGACAAACTTAGTATCAATGTAACACTTTACAATGAATTATGTGTCACTTTGTCATACATAATATATATCCTTAGTCCTTCCAAAGCACATAAGGATATCTCTACTATTGTCCAGTGATCATCTTATGACTTTTATCACTCTGGTATATGCTCATAACATTTAGAGCATAGGACATATCTGGATATGTACATATCATGGTATACATGATCGATCAAATCATTCATGTGACTTCACTCATCAAGTGTCAAAAACACCTGAATCTTGTTTCAACCTCTTCCATGCGACAAGAACTTTTCTTGTCGTTTCCATATTGAACTTCATTCAATATTTCATCTATGTACTTTGGCACAACCATATTGGTACCTCGATCTATCTATATAGACATCGAGACCCAATATTTTGGTTTTGCCTAAGTCTTTCATTGAAATCTAATTTTAATGAAATTCTTAACCTATGTCAATAAAAGATACATCATTTCCAATTAACAATATGTCTTCTACATAATGTACTGAAAATATGTCTCAGTGCTCCCACTTAATTTCTTGCAAATGCAAGCATATTCATCGTATCTGATGAAACTAAACCTTTTAATTATTTCATCACGGTGAATATTCCAACTCCGCGATGCTTACTTCAACCATTGAAGTTTGCATGCCTTTTAGCATCCTTTGAATTACAAAACCCATTGGACCATGTCATGTACATGTCCTAGGTAACCATTCTATTAGAAGAATGTTTTCTTGTTTGTTCAACAAACATATACCAACCTTGGCATATGTAGGGGTTGCTACAGTAATCCGTCCAGACAAAATATCGCTATGAAAGATCAAATCTTGTCATAGTCAACTCATTGAACACAATCGTAAACTCTTTTAACAATGTGTCGACTATTTCAAAGATGTTAAACATCCATGTCTGTCTTTATAGATCCAAATACGTTCATTAGGCTTCATGCCTTTTGAGGGTCTTCCAAGTTCAGAAACTTGGTTTCTCGTATATGGAACTATCACGGATTCTATGGCTTCTAGCCATTTGACGGAGTCAGGGCCCATCATCGCTTCTTTGCATGCAGTCGGTTCATCATTGTCAAACAATAATGATTCATTCTCAAATCTAACTTATTTGATTGTTACCCGACTCACGCGGTTCAATAGGAACTTTGATCTATGTGACCACAACCTTTGAGGTACGACAGCCATGCGCATTGTGGCCGCCTCCGGGACACTTCCCAGCGCTGCGCTACTCAGCACATATAGCTTAGGTTCAATAACCCAATCAAAGTTCTATTGTCCTCCCACTTGACTTTTTGCGAAAAATTCCTTCTCAAGAAACTTGACGTTTTCAGCGACAAACACTTTTGTCTTCAGTGTTCTGGAGGAATACCCAATATTTACTTTGGGATAACCTACAAAGACGTATTTATCCGACTTTGGTTGTAAACATTTTACATATGCATAGCATACCAAAATTTTAGAAAAGACAATTTGGGTTTTATCCCATGCCATAACTCATATGGTGTCATTTCAACGGATCATGATGGCGCTCTTTTCAGTGTAAAAGCGGTAGTCTCTAAAGCTTTATCCTTAAAATATAATGGCAGTTTTATAGACGACACCTTTGATCCAACGATGTCAAACAAAGTTTGATTTCATCTCTCGAACACTCCATACTCCTATGGTGTTTCGAGAAATACAAGTCTATGGAACGATTCCTCAACTTTTAGGTGTTTGCTAAACTTGTAACTCAAATATATTCCTTTATGATCAAATCATAAATTCTTTATTCTCTTGTTACAATGATTTTCAACTTCAACTAGAAATACTTTGAACAATATTCAAATATTTCATGCTTCTTCCTTATCAAGTAAATATACACATATATCTACTCAAATCATCGGTTAAAGTAAATGAAGTTCAAGAATTCACCACACACGACCACACATAATGGACTATATACATCAACATGTATAATATCCAATAAGTTAGTCGTCCATTCTTCTTTGGCCTACAAACGGAGTTTTAATCATCTCTAGGAAATTTTCACAAGCGTCAATTGATTCAAAATCAAAAGACTCCAAAATTCCATCAACATGGAGTTTCTTCATGTTTACTTTCCAATATGATTTAAACGGTGGTGTCACTCATAAGTGATCTTCTAATCATTTGTCTTAAGACATTTTTAGCATCAGTGTTATGGATGTGATTTCTCCAACAAGATAAGCGTTCATTCATCTTTTATGAATGCGGTAATAATTTGAACAACCATTGTTCTCATAATACCAGAACAAAATAACAATTATTCAAATAAATCTTGAAGGCTAGGTTTAATTCCAACGAAACACAATAACACTTTATTTGTTTTCGATGAGAATCATCCGATATTCATTTGCTAGTTAATTAGGCCATTGTAGTTCTTGTATTGCGTTGTATGACAGTTCATACCAACCAATTTAGTATCAAATACCCAAGAACCACATTGTTTTAACAAGCAACGAATACAACCATAACATGTATATCTTCTATATACCTGATCTGGACATTTCCAGTCTTTTCTTTTCCGCCAGAATAAATTTCGGATTCTCTTTTAGCAATTCTTTTTCATCTAGAAGAATCTATCAACATCAATAGTGGCGCCATACACATGGCACATAGTTCAAGGTATGATTAGTCAAACACTAATACCCTTGGACTCACACTTTGAAGTAGATCACCATAATCAAATATTTGGCGTTCTTCCAAATTCCATTCTTTAGTAATCTTTTAGTGTAGTAAACATTTTACCTACATCTTCCATTCATCCTATCATGACAACTTTCATGATCAAGCTACTATAGCTCATGAGGACGAATTTTGAGTATAATGTTAGTTCCTAAAACCTTTTTAGGAGATCTAGACGCCTAGCGTCTCCAATCTTCACAAATTCTCATACAATATGAGAACATGTGTCTTACGAAATTATACTCTATCACATTGCAACCAAACATTGTTTCAGATATCACAATATCTTCCACACATGATAGTTTATGAAACAATTCTTTCAACTCCTAGATAACCTTGATACTAAAAACAACTTTTGAATATCAAGGATCATGGAGGCAAGTGTGATACTTAGATACTAACACTGGAATTGTTACTCTTGATTTAATACTACTTATTAAATTTTATCGAGTAACCAAGGTTTGCTAAAAGTTTGCAATAGAACTTTAAACTTTAGATTGACATTCAAACAATACGATACCAGTTCGTAAAGTTAACATCCAGAATTCTATAGTTCTATTATCTCAATTATAGCTAATCGCATGGTAGTAAACGGATGCCAATAACTACAACAAACTATGCAAATTCACTTTGATTTAGTTCATGATAAATTGAGTTCTATAATTCAAAATTACTAAATGAACTCCCACTTAAAAACAACATCCCTCCTAGTTTTCTTAAGTGATTACACGAACCAAATCCACTATACCGCAACCGATCATCACGTGCAACGGTATAGTTTCAAAGGCGAACATCGCCATGTTCATCATATCAACCATATGACTCATGCTTAACCTTTCGGTTCGTGTTCCGAGGCCATGTCTGTACATGCTAGGCTCGCCAAGTAGAACCACAACATTTGCGTGTGTAAAACTGTCTTACACCCGTCATATGTGAACGTAGAGTCTATCACACCCGATCATCACGAGGTGTCTCAAAACGACGAACTTTTGTGACGGTGCATGTTATGGGAGAACACATTTTATCTTGATATTTATGTGAGAGGGATCATCTTATAATGCTACCGCGCGATCAAATCTAAGCAGAATAAGATGCATAAAAGGATAAACATCACATGCATAAATAATGTGATATGATATGGTCCTTCATGCACTCGATCTCCATCTTGTGCGTCATGGTATGATCTCCATCATTCCACCGGCGCAGCACCAAGGTCCATGGCGCGCCAACTTGGTTGTCTTCCTCCATTACAATATATCACTTGGATATATACGGCACGCAGGCCATTTAAATGTAAAGACAACCACATGGCTCCTGCCGGTTGTTTATAACTTACAAAAAGGATCATCGCATACAATTTGTAACATAAACAATTTGACCATATCACATCACATGCCCCCTGCAAAAACAAGTTAGACGTTTCTAATTTGTCTTGCATATTTTACGTGGTTTGGGGCTTTCTAGGAAGAACCGTTCTTACCTACGAACAAGAACCACAACGGTGATAAAAATATTATTAACAATTCTTTGTATAATAGATCATAACTATAGTGGGAGAAACGTGCACCCGCAAAGCCACATATGCCGAAGCATGTCAAGTGTGGGACAAGTCTCGTGAACGCGGTCACGTAAGGTTAGTCTCGGGCAGCTTCAATCCCACTATGCCACTATGATCCAAAATACCAAAAAATTGCAATAACATGATCATCAACGCCCACATCCACATGTGTTCTAACCGTGCATACCAACTACGCATAGAGATGGCTCTGATACCACTGATGGGTTCGTAGCATAGAAAACAAAAATTTTCCTACGCGTGAACGCATAAACTGGCCAAGAAACTCTACGAGATGGTAGCAACGGATACTCACCCTCGACGACCGTGAGCGGGGATTACGTTCCCGCACAAACGTTGACGATGGAGAGTTGGTGAAGACGCACGTAGTCGACGTAGTTGTTCACTTGATGTAGTCGACGTCGTGGTTCACTTGACGATCACAAGATCGTGTAGCCGGCGCCACAAGTGGCAGCGCCCCCGTACTCGCACACACGTGCAGCTCGACGTCGACTCCTCCACGCCCTCGGTCCAGCGGGGCAGCGGAAGAAGGGATCCGCCGGACACTCCTCCACACACTTCTCCAAGTGTGTGAACTACGAACTACTATTCCGGCAGAGCTTCGCTAAGCCAAGACGGAAAGTGGGCAGCAACTATGCAAATGAGGGAGGATCAAGAAGTGTGTGACCAAGGGAGAGAGGGGGGTTTATATAGAGGAGGAGGGCAGCCAAGGGGCTGGCCGGCCAAGGGCCTCCCCTCCTCTTCATTTCCCCTCTTTATTCCCTTTATGGAGATTAATCCCTCATCAACATGAGGTAACCCCCATTTTAATGCATGACATTCATGCCAATTAAAATTCACACTTATTGATTTAATAAAACATTTTTATTTCTTTAATATTTGTTAATTCATTCAATTAACAAACATTAACAAATACACCCTTGAGTTATTTCGATATCCCGAAACAGTTTCGGTGCTTTTCTGAAACAACCCTTATGCTGTCCTGTAATTCGATCGGAGTATCGTATCCACTCAAAAACGACGACGAGCCTTAAGTGTGTCACCCTACGGTTCGTGAATAACGTGGACATGATCGAGACTCCTCTCCGATCAATAATCAACAGCGGGATCTGGAAATCCATGATGACTCCCACTTACTCAACGATGAACTAGTGATCGTGTGAACCGGTAACGAACATAGTTAATTCCTTTTGTCTCGCGATATTATTACTTGTCCGAGATCCGATCATTTGGTATCAACCATACCTAGTTCGATCTCGTTCCCGACAAGTCTCTTTACTCGTTCCGTGATAATGCATTCCTGTGACCTAGTCACATGCTTGCAAGCGATTCCAATGCAATATCACCGAGAAGGGCCCAGAGAATATCTTTCCGTCATCCGGATGGACAAATCCCATTCTTGATCCATGAGCCTCAACTAATACTTTCAGAGTACCCAAATCAACCTTTATAATCACCCTATTACGGTGTGACGTTTGATATCATCAAAGTACCCTTCCGGTATCAGTGATTAACATGATCTCATGGTCTAAGGATTAGAACTACTTCGCATGAGTCTGATATAGCAATGAACTTGATGACTTGATCGTATTGCTATTCATACTATGGGTGTGAGTGTTCATCACATCATTCTTCTAATGATATGACCTCGTTATTAACAACATCCAATGTTCATGATCAGGAAACCTTGATCATCAGTTAATCAACGAGCTAGTATAAAAGAGAGGCTTTACTAGGAACCTTTTAGTTTATTAATCACACATGTATTAATGTTTCCGATTAATACAATTCTAGCATGAGAAATAAACATTTATCATAAACATGGAATATGATAATAACCACTTTATTATTGCCTCTCGGGCATATTCCCTTCACAAAAGACCTCATGCTAACCTACAGAAGATCTGATTCCCTAGAGATAAAAGGGTATTCAGATGCAGACTATGCGGGAGATAAAGATGAAAGAAAATCCACCACTGGATATGTGTTCACTCTCGCAGGAGGGGCTATTTCGTGGAGAAGCTGCAAACAGACGATAGTTGCATCATCCACGATGTATGCCGAATTTATAGCATGTTTTGAGGCCACGAATCAGGTGTTATGGCTAAAGAAATTTATACCCGACTTGAAAGTAGTGGATTGTATTGACAAACTAATAAAGATGTACTGTGACAACCAGCCTGCAGTATTTTATGCTCACAACAACAAGTCGAGTAAAGCTACCAGACCAATAGAAGTAAAGTATTATGTTGTGAAAGACAAAATCCAGGATCAAACTATAAGACTCGAGCATATAAGGACAAAGGATATGCTTGCGGATCCGCTAACGAATGGCTTACCACCCAATGTGTTCAAGGAACACTTAGCCGGCATGGGTTTAATGGCAAGCCTAGGATTCCTGGATCATAAGAGGCCCAAAAGTAATAGAATTTGTTTCAAAACAGAAAAGTGTATAGTGGCTGTCTGGTTCTATCGGCAATCGAGCTGAGACGATGAAACATGCTCTATGTACTGATCCGTGATGAAACGAGTAAAGTACACAGTATAAAGTTAAAAGTAAAGTTGAGATCAAGGGGGAGAATGTTAGGATTGATCTCCAACGTTCTGGCAGACCGAGTCCAACGACTCGATCTGTTCCCCTCTCTCGCGCCCTGATCGGGGGCGTCCAACCGTTTTCTGGTTGGTGGGCCCCTGTCGCCGCGCTATATAAAGGGTGAGGGGGCCGGCCAGCACGCCTCACGAGGTTGATCGTGCACAGCCGCCCCTCACCAACATACCCTACCGATCTAGGGTTAGCGTAGGCCGATGGGAAGCACACCGACGCCACTGCCACTCACCACCGTCGCCATCCCAATGGCATCCGGTTCGGGCTCTTCGAGCCAAGGTGCAGGTGATACTCTTCTTTCTCCGATCTCACTCTCCCTCTCAGATCTCAAGCCCATTGATGCATAGACAGAGTTTATTACCGAATTGTTTAGCCTAGAGTTTAACACGGTGGAGTACGTGTGATCCGGTAGGACCATTCGTTGGACCAGGCAGCTGACTGTTGCCTCAGGCAGAAGCTACCTAGCATGTTCCGATCGATCGCGGCGTGCGTCTATGGACCAGTGGCTACGCGCGTGCATTGGCAAGAACATGCACATGTGCGTAGGTAAAACCCTGGTACTGCAAGCGCCGGCCTGTCGGGCGTACTGGCTTTCAAAACTCATCAAACAGCTTAGCGTCGCAATTAGGGCTCAAGGTTCCGATCCGAGGATCCAATATTTTGAGCTTCATTCGAACACTCTGCTCACAGTGAAGAACTAAAGATACACTAAAAAATTTAGCTTTGAACACTCGGCCTGTCGAGATCATTTTTTTAGACGAACGAAATAGCTATGGAGTAGCAACGAGAGTCATGTTTGACACCAAGAAGCCTTTTTGGAGAACATTTTGTCATGCAAATTAAATTAAACTAGAGTCGCACTACGACAACTCAACCCAGGTCTTCATATCGAGGTGGATCATGGTACGTATTTTTCCATCTCGGCTGGTTACTTTTGAGTCTCACTACGAGTACATCTTTTGAACAATTGGACACATGTTTACCTTCTTCTCACACGTCTCGGCTGTCGCCTCCCAAACTAAGCTCACACGTTCCACCTCTAGATCAACGTTCCAGCTCTAGCTCAACATTCTTCAACTATATAAAAAAAAACCTCAGTAAGAGCATCTCGAGCAGTCCTATCAGGAAGAGAAGATCCATGGCCATCATGACCTCGCTATGATAGTCGGAGTCATCCGAAGAAGTGTTGATGATATTGTTGAAGAAAAATCGTCTAAACTATCCGCCATGATTTATAATAATTAAAATGATACATGAGCAAGTTATTTGACATGTATGCTTCCTAAAATGACTAGGGTTTAGAGCTTAGGGTTTAGGGCAAATGGACAAACAGGTTGCGGGCGGGATGGACCACGAGCATGTTCAAGTTCATCGTGACGGTTTCAACGGTGGCCACGGCGGCGCCAAGGTACCCACCGGCGGGACGTGCGGTCGCTATAGATGCAAAAACTACCGATGACTGGTGGTGTAGTCGGCCTTGGCAGGGTGGCGGCGGTGCGGCTGGGGTAGGGGGCGAGAGGGGAATGTAGTTGGGGCGGAGGGGGGTTTCTAGGGCTGGGTGGCTAGCATGAGAGCCCAAAACGATGACATCTACTCACTCTACTCACATTTTGGGCGAAGGGTATTTTTTTCTACACGGGGCCGTAGGGGTTGTTCGCGGCCGCTAGACCAAAATTAGGCTGAGAATGAGGACTCGATGGACAAAACCAACTGTGTGATCTGTTTGCAAATGGCCCTAGTCCTCATGTTTTACGGACATGTTTGAACAACCATGTTTGTTTACGGGGCACCGTTAAAGTTGCCGAAGCTAAGAGCATCTCCAACAAAACCGCAATATTTCGACGCCGCAAAAGGTGCTAGTCGCGCGCTGCAAAACGGTTAGCATGTGCTGTGCCAAAATCTCCTCCACCGGAGGCTCTATTTCGCAGCGCGTGCCCCCCGCTCAAAAAGTGCCCACAACTGAAGCGCTATTTTACAGCGCTAGAAACACATTTTGTACTCGATAGGTTAATTTAGAAGATCTAAGAAATGTCGGCGTCGGTCTTTCCTCCTTTGCATCGTCAGCTCGTTGATGACATCGCTCAAGAACTGAGCCCTCCAATGACGCATCAGCTCCTCGATGCGCTCGGCGAGTCGACGCTGCGCCTGACGGTGGCTGTGACGATCCTCATCATCGAGGAGGCGCGGAGGTGACACGAGGAACTCCGGCTCCTCGAGAGACTGCACATCCGAAAAGTTGAGGTCAGTGGACACCGGAAACGCCACGCGGCCGAATTCTTGTCAAAGACAAAGCGGCGCTCGATCGCACCAGCCCTGTTTCCGGCCGACCATCCTGAATCAGCGACTCATGCGAGCGCTGCCAAGGAGGAAGATACAAGGAGGATGTTGCCACGTATAACGAGGAATCATGTACTGCTGCTCTCTCGATCGACTTGCTCCTGTAGCTCGTCCTCCTCATCTCATCTCCGGTGCCGCCTCCGTACGTACGTACAGTACGTGGCACATGCGACACGACACGATCCTAGTGGTTGTGGCGCAAACATTCTGGCGAATCATCGACCCACCGCCGGAGAGCCTACCCACCGATACATTCGAGGCCAAGACCCATGCATGTGCCCGGAATCTCCGCGCGAACCGCCGGCGTACATGCCATGTCACGGTGCCGGCCGGTGGCGCCGCCGTCTCCGAAACCGTTCGGTGGCCTCCCTCTAGATACGGTTGTGTACAGTGCCGCCTTTTCTCCGAAACACCCTGATCTGTCACGGGATTATTGCCGAATATTCTTGATTTACCTGAACGCAATCGTTCAGTAGCATGCAGATTAATCAAGCGTACGTGGTTATGGTTGGGACAAAAATCATCCGCTCTACAGCGAGAATGCGAGAGGTACGCTGGATTGGTGCTGACCACGTACGACAAGCAAATTATTTAGGGACGTCAGTGTGATCGTGTGCCGATAACGATAAGAATGGCTGGCGGCAACTCGAAGAATTTTTGACACATGAGACCACATGCGCGAGTGAAATGCTAGAAAAGACCACCTGCGAAATTTTTTGTCGCCGCCGTTGCCGTTGCCGGCACGTAGTCTCCGGTCGCGGTGCCGCCAATGGTGATGGCGGCACGGTGTGCCACGTCACCTGCCGCCAATGGCAACGGCGGCATGGTGTGCCACGTCACCTGCTTCTATCGCATGCCCAGGGTGCCGCCAATGGCAACGGCGGCAGGGGCCTGCCGGCACTGGCCCAGGCGGCATGTGCCACGTGTCGGGTACCGCCACTCGTAGGGGGTCTTTTTTAACAAAAAAATTCGCAGGTGATCTTTTCTAGCATTTCACTCGCGCAGGTGATCTCATGTGTCAAAAATTCCAACTCGAAAGCGATTTGGTGTTGCGGGATCCATCGACATGAATACGATCCAGTGTTTAACTTGAACCCCGCACATGCTGCTGTCAAGTAGTTGGATCAGCATTCAGCAGTACGTACACTGTTGGCTCTGAACTTGCGATTCTGAAATACTAGTACTGGTTAGTGAGTGACCTACTATAGTATTATATCAGTATATGCGTGCTCGATTAACAAGGAATACATTAAGTTGCAATGCCGAGATTTGCAAGGAATACACTGCACATCAACAGTAAAATTACTCCCAAGCACATTATTGCACGTACGTGTAACACGGTGGGACCATTAGACTGTTGCCTCATGCAGAAGCTACCTAGCATGTTCCGATCGATCGCGTCGTGCCGCATGGACCAGCGGGGATCGTCCTTGAACACAACCTTCCCTAGTGGCTACCCACGCGTCATTGCAAGAACCTGCATAAGAGCAACTCTACCAGATCTTCTAAATAGCATCGAAGTGCAAAATAACCACCGGTTTGTAAGTTTGGGAGTAAAAAATGTGCGAAATAGACATCGCAAATCCGTCCGAGCTGTAAATTTTTTTGCAGCCACCTCCAAACTTATCCCTCGAACCTACATATTTCCAGTTTTTGCAACCAAACCGAGCCCGACCTGCATCCTGTGCGAGGCGTTGGCGGGCTGAAGTTTCAGCTCCAACTGTCACCGAACCGCGACGAAGGTCGCCAGAATCTGGCCAAAATTCGCCGAACTTGACACATTCCGTCGAAGATTGGACACGAAAATGAAGGGCCTAGAGGACGCCGGTAGTTTTCCACGACTTTGGGCGGCGCTCAATGGCCGAGCTCCATGTCGAGCTCCATGGCGGCACTCCGGCGCGCAGCTGCGGCGGGCGGGAGGGCGGGCGCGCGTTGGCGGCGGCGATCGGGTGCGCTGCTCCGACGATCGGGCGTGCGGCTGCGGGGCGCGGCGACGGTCGGGCGGGGGCACGATGGTCGGGCGGAGTTCAAAGGAGCGCATGCGCAGGTGGAAGGAGAAGATGGAAGGAAAAAAGAAAAAAATTTACTAGAATATGATGTTATACTAGGCCCAATAATGATTCGCAAACGGACTGTGCGATCATTTCTATCTGTTGAGCCCCCATTCTCAGCCAACGGTGGCTGCGCTGCCGTGCAATCTGTCACGTCATGCCAACGCAGCTTCGGACTCCAGGCCTGTTCGCGAATCAGTGCAAACAGACCAATTCGAACTGAAATCCGATCCAAACCCTAACGCGCCCATGCGCAATGACGAGCACCGGTGAGTGGTGAACCGTGACATGATTCAGCCGAGAGCCGACGGCATGGGCCTGAATGATTGCATCGATCCTTCGTGCCACTGCCGCTGACACGTGGGCCTGCGGTATGTCGGCGTAAGCAGAACACACCACACGTTTGCAAGCTCTTCGGCACGGTAACTTGAGCAAACAATAACCTGAATCTGTTACAATGCGACCTTTATCGACAGGGAGGAAGAGTGATCTTCTCAGCCCTCTGCATTGCTACGATCTTTACGATGAAACATTACACATGAGAGAAATTCAATTTGGAGTCCCACTATGCATCCACTTGTTTACGATAGCTAGCGGACCAAAAAAATCGACGGGCCTGTAGTTAGTCAAGGTCGCTCTGATGGGGAAGAGTTGTTTTGTGCAGAGCCGCCGCCTAACTCTAAGATGGCGACTGTCGTAAGTGGAGTTTTTGGCATGGTGGTTGTGCTTTGTCCTAAGTTGTCTAAAGCTTCACTGAACGCCATAATGGCGATGTACATATGATCATCGAGCTGACTCTTGGAAGCCTTAGTGGCGCCTTTTATCTCGACGTCCCGTTTAGGAAATTCAGAACAATGAACAGATGATCGATCCGATAGGAACAGCCCGTCGACGACACAGTAATTGTGTTCCCTGACAAAAAATAAGAAAAAACATGACAGTGGGACTGTGTTAGTGCGTCATCTCGCATTTTCTTACAGTAATAACAAGTTGTGGCTTATTTGCAACTCCGGACCGGAAAAATTACGGTGTCTCGAGCGAGATCCCAATCTGTGTCGTGGACGTACCTTTGGAGCGTGCGCCCTTGGCCGCTCTGCTTGCCGGTCTCTTCGTTGGTTTCTCACTCTGTCTCCCAGGACAACACATGGTCGTCGCTTTCTCTGCATCTTTCTGAATTCTGACCAGAGTGTACTGAACATGGAGTATTTTACTGTGGAGTTTGACGCCGAGTTGACTGGTGTCCAAGTCCGACAAGTACTACTATGATATATCTATACTGACATGGGGTATTAGATGTTTGCGTAGTCCACAAAAGTCACGGCTTCCGGCGATTCAAGAATCTGGACAGTAGATGCATGCGTTGCTGGTTAGGCACGTCGACCTGATTCTCCGGCTACGCTGCTGGTTGCTTATAGGCTATAGCGTTCTGTTTGTAAAGACCAAATACATATAGGGTAGACAAGTGTTCTTGCTTTCGAGGCTGAAAGGCACAGCATAAAGTGAGATTATTCTTCTTGCTTGTGAATCTAATGATTCCGGTACAATGCCTGTTGAAATTTGGTGCCAAGTGCCAACAGAACATGGACCGGCGTAGACGCGCAGTGGATAATGTGGCTCGTAGGCTTAGTTTAGAGCATCCCAGTCACGTCCCTCAAACAAGGGCGGTAATACCGGATAGACTGTTTGGGGGGCATCGGCGTGTGCTACTGTGTTTAAGGCACGGCCCAGCCCAGCCCAGCCCTAAACGATGCCGTCAAAATACAAATTTTTTAAAATGATTTTAAATCATATTTTACATAGTTTAAACAAAATTTAACTAAAATATAAAAACTTAAACTATTGGGTGTCGCCTCGGATGAACCACTCATACTGCCGCACCAGCGGTACGCCATGACGGTGTGAAAAAGCAATGGCTTTGGCTTTGTAGGGAGAAGAAGTAGAGTTTGCAATGGCTGATGGATCACCGAGCCGGGGTGACTATAGACGGGCGGGGGGAGGGGAGGGGTAGGTGCCGAGGCTAGCGAGCATTTACGTCGACCCCTCAGGTTCCCTAGGAGGAGGAATGTCGACGGGACGCGTCGCCTCCCACCGCCAGGATAGCCGGTGCCGTCTTTACTCAAGCTGATCGGCCATCCTTAGCGCTTTTTAATCGGGTTGACCTAGACGTGCATGTCATTGGACAGGCGTCTACGTGACACATGCAACAGTGGGTATATGGGGCGCCCGCAACTCCATTCCAGTATAGTGGGATGACCTGAGAACGCCGAACAGTTCATTAGGCCCTGTCGGACAGAAAATTATTTAGAACGCGCGACTAGACGTAGTTTTCGGTGTGCCACGTCGTTTGGGGACGCGGTTACGATGCTTACGCACTGATCGGTCGGAAAACCAACTCAAGCATGGCAAAAGCGGCGGCGGGGCTACCAGCACCAGAATTCGGCCTTCACAGCCGCTCGGCTCGATGATTCCCTCGTTAGAGAGAGGGCCAATGCGCAGCGGTGTCCTTGACCGCTTCGCCCGGTCGTTTCACACGCGGAGGGCATCACGGGATCGCATTCCACTCCGTTCCGTTAAGCAAACAACTAGCCATCTCGAGGAATGGATTCCCATAATCCCGTAGGAATCATGGAACAAATACTACAAGTAGCACTGGTAGAACATGTCGGTCCGTCCACTGTTATCATGCGTTCGATCTGGCCACAAGAAAATCGAATGGAAATCCCGTGTTTCTGTCCGTCTTCTACACAATCTTCTTTCATCCAGATGGCTACTGGTAGAACATTTTTGTAACCATGCAGTGGCCGGTTGGGCGCACCTGGTGCCGATACCGCCGCGCCGTCGGCGTCGGATCGCGACGGCCACGGCCGTCGGCCGGCAGAGCATGCACGCATACATCACGTAACTAGTATTCGCCCTACTTAATCGTGCCAAGTGCCAATGTTGATGCGTAAGACTAAGACCGAGACCGACCAACGGCCCCGTTCTCCACTCCTGCGAAAACGAAGACGGAGGCTTGGCCACTTTGCCTAGATTCGCAGTCAAGGAAGTGGTCATAGTATAAGTAGCTAGCTAATGTATCTGGGCCCTTGATTATTCTCTCGCCCACTAGCTAGCTCTCAGCACAACGGACCGGCCGGCCAACCTCACACCGGACCAGATTATTCTGCTCTAATAGAACCGCAATGGCCATTAGAATGTTCCATCGTGGAGCACGCGTGATGGACTGATGGGTGCCTGCACTACACACATTCTTCCTCCACACTTTGCGTTCTTGCGCAATTTGTTCACGGTTCTGCTTTGCTTATTGCTTGCAGTTTCAATCCTCCTTGGCCAAAAAAAAGCTTAATCTGCGAAAAATGTATTTGGAGTAGAGCTGCAAACTAGTCAAGCTCGACGGGTTAGACTTGGCCTCATGCTGAGCCGAGTTAATGGTCCAGCTATAAAAGTTGCAGGGGTGGATCCAGTGGAGGTGCCATGGCATATGGCACCCACTCCAAAAAATATAAAAGCTCTTTATCTAGTATTATTTGTGCTAATCCTTAGTGTATATTAGGTGCAAACAAGCTAAATTGGCAAATATTTGTGGCCAAAATTTCAAACTAGTGAATCAACCAGTCCGATTTACGCCTAATGTGAAGCACAATAAAAAATATTTTAAGCTTGGCACCCCCACTGAAATTATCATAGATCCGCCACTGGCGTGTAGCGATCTCGGGCTAGTTTCAAGCTAAGAAATGTAACGAAATTTCAATTTTGTTTGCATATAAAAGGAACAAAAATACTATCTACAACATATACAAGGAAGAATTTAACCTCTCATATTCTCTTAAATAGAATCTCATTCCAATTAGAAAGAATATAAATCTCATCAATAACATATAATGTAAAAAAATCTCTATATTTTTATTTTAATATACAACAAATTAGTGTACATGATTATATTTTTTTTGAGATCTCGAGCTGAATCGAGCGAGCTAGCATTGGCTCAAGATCAACTCGTGTTCCAATCAAGCTATATAGGACACTTGTACTCGGCTCATTTCTTTTTGAGTTGATCTCGAGCAGCCCAAGAGTCTCGAGCTATTCTTGCAGCCCAAACTCACTAGAGCCCTTTATTTCAAAAATTCAAAAATTATATTTTAAAGTTTTGCAAATATCTGAAAAAAGAGAGTTACATATAGTTAATGATGTATACTTCAAGAGTATAATATCTCAATCTCAAATACTTAGTTAATCTGCTGCAAGCCATGTTTTCCTGGTTGCGGCCATTGTCTATTCTCGATGCTTTTAAGCGTGTTCTCAACTTCTGAAGACTGAAGCCAAGCTTTTGACACTACAGTTTTAATATTCATCGCCAAAGCTTTAAAGCAAAGCACGACGGTCGTCATCACCACAGCGAGATCGCTGAGCTATGGTCTTGTTTCATCACTTTTCTTAAAAAAAAATGTATCACGGACAAATGGGTCTATTCCGCTCCATTCTAGCGCCCTCCTTTTTTGGGAGAACAGTAACGTGTTAGTAAAATGTAGCGATTCAGTATATGTCATGCAATTCTTTTACCGTACGAGCCAATAATTCGTCATGTGATTTTCATGTACCGTACAAGTTATAATGTAAAGCGCAGATTAGATTCGATCGAGCTGCCCTCTAATATCTTTTTTGTGTATATAATAGAATATACAATGTATTTTGGATTCAGACTTTGCGGAGTTAAACTACACATTATTACCTATAATGTATTTTTGGATCCAATAATAATACTACTAGTAGATTGTAGAGTCGACATTCCATGTTTAGCGGCACGTCTCATGTATATATAATTGTGTGTACATATGCTTCTTAATCTGCTGCAAGCCATACGGGGCGTCATGTTTTTCCTGGTTACGGCCATTGTCTATTCTCGTTGCTTTTAAGCGTGTTCTCAACTTCTAAAGACTAAAGCCAAGCTTTTGACACTACAGTTTCAATATTCATCGCCAAAGCTTTAGGACATCTTCAGCGGGCCGACCCATTCGACCAGCGCGCGTCTGAACACGTCCGCACGGATAGGAAAATAGAGAAAACGCACCCAGCGGGCCGACGCAACCGGACAGACGCGGTCCGGTCGACCCATTCCCGGCCCAAGAGTAGAAGAGAGATGGATCAACCCGGACAGCCGTGCGCGCCTCCTCATGTCCTCCCCTGGCCCACCTGGCAGCGAGAGGCTCGAAACTCAATCATCTCCGACGGTTCGCGCCTCGCGCCTCGAGCATTGATGTCGTTTGCGCGTGGCAGTCCTCGCCGGTGATCAATGCCGACGCCTCGGCGACCACGCAGGGCGGCAGGCGCCCCGGGCCTGTCTACAAATAGCCCTGCCAGCGAGTTGGCGTACACATCGCCAGCAACAGACCAAAACCATGGTCGGAGGGAAATGGCCGTTCGGGCGCAAGGGCAACAACGACGACGAGACGTCGGGGTCGCGCATCCAGCGTTCTCCACCGACGCCGTACGGAAGGGCTGCTCCAGCCCGCCACCGCTCGGCCACGCCACGGCCAGCACCTGCGCGTCCAGCACCTGCGCCTCCAGCTCCGGCGCGTCAAGCACCGGCGCGCCAAGCAGCGCCGCGCCAAGCACCTCCGCGTCCGCGCGATAGAGTGTACGTGCCCGTGCGCATGGCACGGTGGCCCTACGCGCACAACCAGATCGTGCCGTGGCCGGATGTCAACTTCCCTGGGAGGTGGCATCTGAACAGCAGGAGGGTGTCGGGCCCGCCCATGCCACGAGGAGGCCAAGAATGAGTCCTCGAGATCCGCCGCCGCCGTGCCCTCATGCCTCCCGCGCTGCAGCGCGATCCCACGTTCGCCATCGAGTTGGGCGCATGGGACACGTTCGCCCGCTGGGAGTGGAACGCAGAGCGGCGCGCCGGCTACCTCGGCAACACCGACTGGGACCGCGCCTGGGTCCTAGAGGACTACTCCTCCGGCGACGAGGACGAGGCCTTCGAGGAGGACGCCGACGACGAGGGCACGGACGAGGGCGAGGGCGACAATCTCGACTTATTTGTCTTTGACGATGGCTGCCAGCCCCGCACCCGCAGCCTCCATCTCCTCCGGCACCGGCAGGGGGCTGCGATGTTTCCTGCCACGTCAACGACGACACTATCGTTTGCGACAACACGGAGGACTTCTTCGGCAACGTTGCCTACAACGTCCTCCTCGCCAGAGACAACGGCGAGCACTATGTGCTGCCGCTGGAGCTGACGGAGGACGAGGAGTTGCAGGTGGCAGTCCTCGTCAGCGCGGAGGAAGAGAAACGGGCGTTCCCCGGGCTCGAGGACGCCATCTTCCTCTCGGTGGTGCCACCGCCTCCACCGCCTCCTCTGCGAAGGCAGCCACCTCCTTCGCCGCCGCGCGCACCACCTCGTCCTGGCCACGCCGAGGCCGCCGAGGCATGAGACCCGTGGCCCGAAGCCGACGCTCCGGCGATCAGCTGGCTACCGGCGCCGCCACCCCCGCCACCAGGACCTCCCCCTCCGCCCATGGAAGATTGGCCGTGGCCACAGGGGCCCTTCATCGACCTCACCCTCGATGAAGACGACGACGACGGCCTTCCGTAGGCCAACGGCGGCGCCGGCGCAACCCTAGATTTGTCTAGGGTTTTTTTATATATTTTTATATCTATTTCCTTTTTCTTTTAAATATATAAATATTAATATTAATGCATCTTAGGCCCGCTTGTCAGAATGTGAAAAAAACATTATGCGTCGCCCGCTGGACGCACCCCCTTATCCATTTGGACATGCCACAATATACTGTTCGTGGTCCGACCCAAACGGACCAAATCGGACCGATTCAGACACTAAAATGGGTTGGAGATGTCCTTAAAGCAAAGCACGACGGTCGTCATCACAACAGCGAGATTGCTGAGCTAGTAGTCTTCTTTCCATCACCATTTTTTTTAAAAATATTGTATCACGGAGAAATGGGTCTATTCCGCTCCATTCTAGCGCCCTCCTTTTTGGGAGAACATTAACGTGTCAGTAAAATGTTGCGATTCATTATATGTCATGCAATTCTTCTAGGAGTACTAGTACACAGTACGAGCCAATAATTCGCCATGTGATTTTCGTGTACCGTACAAGTTATAATGTAAAGCGCAGATAAGATTCGATCGAACGGCCGTCCAATATCTAGGTAGGCAGAATGAAGTGGCAGATTTCTGCGGGCCAGTCGATCAATCGGACTGTTGGGTCCTATGATCAAAGCAGCTCCTACCGAATAAAGGGAGCCTCCTGGCCTTTTCCTGCAATACGATCGCCATAATGCCATTGACAGAGCGAGAGGTGTTCTTTTCTAGAGCCCTTTTGATATGATGATATCGTATCTCAAGTGGCAGATAATCGAGACGCCCAATCATAAAAAAAAACGTAACAAAATGTGAATAAACAAGTACCCTAGTTTATTCTTTTAAACGCTAGAATATGTATGTTGATCCAAACTTCTATCCGCTTTGCCGGTAATTACCCTGGTTGGTTTACGCGACTATGAGCTAGGTTAACCATCATCATAGGAATCAAGACAAAGTTAAGACAGGAAGTATAAGATAGCAAGTACTCCCTCCTTTTCGCCCGCAAACACCCACAATCTAGCTTCATATTTGATTTTATCTAAGATTACAAACGTTGGCGATAGCTTGTGGAGAAAAACTCACTCATCCCTTCTCTTCCAAATCTCTCAAACGGTTAGCAAAGCTAGGGAACCCAAGCCCTTGCGGTGAGGACTCACACCCTCTGCCATGAAAGACCACCAATCTTAAATGCTAACATCGGCCCAATGCCTTGGATGAATACCATGGAGGCCTAGCCACTCCTTAAGAAGCTCCCAAATTCTAACGGTGAAACGGCAATGCACAAAAAGATGGTTGTTGGTTTCCTCGATTTGTTTGCAAAATGGGCAAGACCCACAATTATCCCAACCCCGCCTCCTCAATCGGTCTGCCATTCATAGCCTATTTTGCAAGGAGAGCCACACTTGATTCTTGACTTTTGGAGGAGCCCATGCCCGCAAACAATCTTGTTCATGCTAGATTCAACAAGCCCAAAGAATTGCAATTTGTAAGCGGACGTCGCGGAGTATTGCCCATTGCTCGTGAGCTTCCAAGTGATATCATCCTCGATATTCTCGACAAGATGCACTCTTTGAAAAAGGGCCCAAAGGAGAACAAATTACGAGAGATGGTCTATGGATAAGGTAGCCTCGGTACCAAGCTTTAGAATCCACTCATTGTTAAGGAGAGCTTGCGCCGTCCATTTCTTCCTCTTGCATAGCTCAAATTTTTTTGGTGCAATATCCTTTGGCATTTTCCCCTCAACCCATGGAGCATACCAAAATGAGGTCTTGCAACCATTCCCTAGGGTAATGGTAGTTACGGCAGGCCTACGGTAATGGAAGAGTCTCTCTTGTGAGGTCGGTTTTAGCCTCCCAAGTCATCTACCACTTGACTCCCCTCACCATTCCTCCGGGCACCTTAAATTATATCAATAAGTTGGAGCAGGCCTTCGTTTGGGCGGCAAAGGAGTCTACTACCAGGACCAAGTGCAAAGTAAATTGGAAGATCGTTTGTCGGCCTAAGATGTATGGGGGTCTTGGGATTCTACACTTAGACAAGTTTGCCACGGCTCTTCGTTTGCGGTGGATGTGGCTTGATTGAAAAAGCAACGATAAAATTTGGGTGAGCTCCGGCAACCCTTGCACCGATAAGGATATAGAGATCTCCCTCCATATCATTGACATATATGTATTTAGACATTTTTTAGTGTGTAGATTAAAAACAAAAAGAGTGAACCTATATACATGTGTGTCAATAATAGACTAAACCATCTTATATTTTAGAATGGAGGGAGTAGCTTCAAATTCCACCCAAAAAATCTACTATATACTAAAAGAACAATACGAAGGACGTAAATAGAGATACCAGGTTAATCCACATAGGCTATAAATAAATATGCCGTCGATTTTACTACTAACGGTTAAGATTTAGTAGATTTTAGAATTACGTAAAACAAAGACACGTGACAAGTGCACCCCGTTAAACCATTAAGTTAACGTTAAAAATTAATGTAAAGAAAAGAAAAACTGGCACTATCGTGCACTGGTAGGACATAAGAAAAAATTATTCATGGCACGATTGAATCAGGCGGCACATCATAGACGGGTCGATTAGCACCACGCTGGTACCTTTCAAACACCTTGCGCTGGTAGAATGAAACCAGACATATGCCGGTCAGGTGCTGAATGAAAAGTACAAAGAAGTCGCTATGCTATAAGTCTACTTAGGCTAGCTATTCTTTATACTTTTTCTTTTCTATATACCAATTAACATTGGCTCCACAAAGCCATATATATATGATTTGCTTTTCTCCTATTCCGAATCAGATTGAACCCACAAGGACACAACCACAACCATGTAAAGTACTGCATGCATGATGCATCGTAATATAATGACATATCATCCGGATTGTGTTAATTGTTTGTGTGAAATAAATTATAAATAATTGTGTCAAAAAGTCTTCTTTGATTCTTAAGAATAAAGACTTTTGCTTCACATCCCCCTTTCTTAAATTTAACCCAAACCCGAACACCTCACGGGATGAGATGGCTCCGTACCCCTTTGTAATTAAGTTATGAAAGGGTACGGAGCAATCTTAGCCCTTGGTGTGTTTAAGTTTCGGTTGAGTTTGGAAAAGGGGGGGCGCACTGAAGCAAACCTCAAGAATAAATATTAATAGAAAAAAGAGAAACAGAATATTGCACTGTCATACATACTCAAATTCTCAAGAAGTGAGTTAGTATGAACAAAACATTCGTCGGGAGAGATTTACGTGTATGAGAAATTACTTTCTGATACATATTGAAGGTGAATCATTAGAAAAAAATCATACTCCAGTTCTCCAAAAATTCAACAAAATCCCTATGAAACAAATTATCCTGAAGGAAGAGAAACATAGTACCCCTATGTCGCGCAATAAGAACACACCATATCAGCGTATATTGGAAGGTGATTTATGAAAAACACAAAATTCACTAGCAATATATACAATACATATGTCTATAATGTTTCTTAGCATAATCAATCATGTGGCATACAAATTCCGCCTATAAGTGGATATGAATTAGGGGCTTGGGGGTAGCAATGCTACTGACCACCATATCAGTGTACATTAGAAGGTGATTTAAAAACACATACTTCACTAGCAATATATACAGTACATATGTCTATAATGTTTTTCATCATAATGTGCATATGAAGTACGCCTATAAGTGGATATGAATTAGGGGCTCAGAGGTAGCAGTGCTACTGACCAATGGATGATCGGAAGATGGAGAACGATAGCTGAGTAGTATAGAACATCATTTTTTTGCACACAATATAAGCTAGCTCCTAATCATAATGTGGAGGGTGTTTCACTTCGTCATATGACGTAACAAAAAAAATAGTTATAAAAAATGTATATTTGAACTTAAGTATTAACTTTATCACAAGATATTCATATTGTCATAATCATTCATATATACTGAATAATAAATCATCGTTAATGGATTGAAAGATTATAACTAAGATACATTGTGTGGAGCCAACATATGACTACTTAGCCAAATAAGTTTTTGCAAGGACCTATAGGATAGAAACTTTCTCTAAAGTTTGGAAGAATTGACAGATCGCAAATGCGCGGGTCAAGATGCTAGTTGTTACAAAAGCGATAGGCAATAACGAAGAACGAAAAGGAAATCACAGCACAAAGGCACAAGATTTTAACGTGGAAAACCCTCTCCAACAAAGAGAGGTAAAAACCACGGGCGCCAGTCAGCAAAACTTCACTATATCGAGAGTGTATTTACAAACGCCGTGGGTTATCTTATGATGCGATCTACCCTAGCCGGCGGCTTACAAGGAGTATATATACGCTTCGCTTCGGCCCAAGCCTCCAACGACGGGCCTCGCTCCGCTCCGTCCGAAGTTAGCCTTTCTTCAGTGCACCAATACTTAAATTTGGATCAGAATATAATAAAAATATAGCGATCCAGTTCACCAGGCTAACCATAAAGTTCGATCCGCGCGAGGACAAGGGGCGCTCCCATCAGCCCTGTTTCCGGCCGACCATCTTGAATCAGCGACTCATGCCAAGGACAAAGATACAAAAGAGGATGTTGTTTTCATAACGTAAAACCAGCAATCCAGGATAACCTGCAGCGCTGCTCTCCCGACTCAGGTCGACTTGCTCCTGTAGCTCGCAACCGGCGCTCGTCCTCCTCATCTCATCTCCGGTGCCGGCCGCCTCCGTATAGTACGTGGCACGACATGATCCTAGTGGTTGAGGCGCAAACATTCTCGACATCATCCATCCACCCGCCGGAGAGCTTGGCGCTCAAAGAGCCATGTGCCCGGAATCTACGCTCGGCGTACATGCCATGTCACGGTGCCGGGCGGTGGCGCCGCCGTCTCCCAAGCTGTTTGGCGACGCGATTCCCCGGCCTCCTCCACTCCCCGTCCGGCCATGTGGATCGTTGGATACGGTTTCTGTACCAGTGCCGTCTTTTCGGTTGGTTCGTTAGCATGACACCCTGCTCTGTCACGGGATTATTGCGGAATATTCTTCACTCACCTGAACACCATCGGTTAGTAGTAGCTGATTAATCAAGCATTGGGAGAAAAAAATCATCGTCTACAGCGAGAACACGAAAGGTATGCTGACCTCGACAACAAAATCATTGGAGACCTTTGGTCATGTGCCGATAAGACTGGCTGGCGGCAACTCGAAAGCGATTTGGTGTTGGGGCAACGATCGACATGAGGACGATCCAGTGTTGAACCCGCACATGCCGCTGTCAAGTGCTAGTTAAGCAGGTGGAGCGGCAGTGATAGTGAAAGACCGAATTGTTCACCGCCGGTGAGTGAGCTATCGAGTATCGATTGCCAATGTATACAATATGCATCCTCGATTAACATGGCTTCTTGCGAGTGGTAGTGCCGAGATTTGCAAGAATACACTGCACATCAACGGTAAAAATAGCACATCATTGTACTTGTTGTGATCCGGTGGGACCAGAATTTTTGACGAATCAGACCACCTGCGCCAGTGTATTGTCAAAAAGGACCACCTCCGAAATTATTTGTCAAAAAAGACCCCTACTGAGTGGCGGCACGTCTGACACGTGGCACGTGCCGCCTGGGCCGACGCCGGCATGGGGCTGCCGCCAGCCGCGTCGCCGGCATGTGGAGTACCAGGTGAGGGAGTGGGCCCTGCCGCCTACCTGCCGCCTACCCCATCGCCGGCTAGCTCCTGCCGCCATCCGTGGTGGCGGCACCCTGCCGCCTGCCGCCCCCTATCGCCAGCCCTGCACTAATTAGCCCTGCACCGATTTGTAGGCACTGATTTTTAGGTTGTTGCCCGACAGCATCTCCCGCCCTCGCATGCGCTGATAAAATCGATGCTTTAGAATACTGTTTGATACAGAAAAAGACCACCGTCCACTGTGTCGTAGCAGTAACTAGACCACCGACGGCACTAATCGCAGGCTATATAAGCAAGGTATTCGTTCGATCAGTCTCATTCATTCGATCTCCACTGCTATCTCTACTCTCTGATACTTGTTGCATCAGTATAGCCTCCAACCATGTCGGATGTTCTTCCTTTCTTTGATCCCTCTAACCGTGATTTCCACCCAGAGATGACCCATTGTATCCTGTGTCGTACCGGAACATTTTGTGAGACTAGAGGTATGTCTTTCCAGGAGGTAATCATTGAAGATAGCCACGTAGCTAAGATAGGTATATGGTTACCGAGGATGCAGCTCCCACTGAGGAGCATAGAAGAGGTACGCCAAGAACTATTAAGGCAGCAAGCAAGGTGGAATAGAGTGGTTGAGCTCAAAAATATTGAGGCTGGTCTTGGTTTTCAAAGTTGGATCAATACTGATTCAACTGAAATCACGATGCTGCCAAAAACATACGCATTGCACATGCAGGTAATATATATTATTTTGCGCACTTTATATTCCTTAAGATTTATTTGTAGTACTACTGACATTATCCGGTTTTCTATTTGTTATATGCAGCACTATCCTGATGACGCAGAGTTTGTCAATAGAAGAATCAAGCACTTTGCCTGGCTGAAAAAGATATTTGGTCCAGTGCGGGGTGGGTTATACCGCCCGAATACATATGGTGATGCTCTAGCAGAGGCAGCATATGATGAGTATAATGACGATGACTTCATGCCTGCGCCTGTGAAATCTAAGGGTAAGAGTGCTGCATCATCGAAGGCCAAATCTAACGCAGCATCATCATCGGGCAAGCGTTGATTCGTTTAGTGAAACATTGTAATGTATCTTAATTTGAAGCCTCGTGACATGTGTATCTTACTAGTAGTTTATGTTGTATTTGTGTTGCAAGCAAAAAAATGGCAGGCCTTATTATCGCAATAAGTGATTGAAAGCAAATTTATTTGTCCCATACAAACGAACATAGAAATATGTCTATTACATAGCTGGAAATAGTAACATAGATATATATAGGCGTACACAAATTGTGTTAGCCTTGTCGGCGAGGTCTGGGCTGCCTGTGCCGACGTCCTGAAGGCGATAGACGTTCACGGGGGGGGGATGAGGTTCACGGTGGCCTCGGCCGTACTGCCGCTCGTCCTCTTCTGGTTGTGTGTCAGGTGGTGGCGGAGGAGTATGAAACACGTGCTGAGATCCTGAGGGTGAAGGGATTAAGCTCCCAGATGTGCTAGCTGGATCGTACGAAAAGAAGTCTGGGATAGATGAAAACAAGTTGGTGTTATCCTGTCGCAACATATGCTGAAATCCCTGTGGTGGAGCCATGGTGTATCCAATACCAGCTCCCATGTCGTCCCACGTCGGATCAATAGTTTTCTAAGGGTTATAGACATTATTAGAACCCATGTCACGTTAATGAGGTTGAGAAGGTGTAATTAGTTAAGATATATGCACATACTTGTGTGGTATTGAACCGTTGTGAACTCTCGCCTTGATCCCACGTCGCATGTTCTTGCGGCATATTTTGGCCAACATCACAATCCACTGAATCCCACGCAGTCCCAATATTTTCGTGCACACGTCGTGCTCCCACGTCGCATGTGTACGAGTCCATTCCTCCAGATGGGGTAACAGTTGGCATAGTAATTGGCTCCTCCTAGCAAAATCATTGAAAAAAGAAATTGTTACTGTCTATGGAATTTAGTGTTTTTATAGACAAGAGTCTTATTGAGGATGGGAAATGTGAAAAAAGACGTTGTTCCATAGTACCTGTCTAGCAGCACGTCTTTGAGATCCTAGGCGTGATTGTGAATGTTGTAGTAGTGATGAGTCTTGTCGGGGATGTGTCATTGGTGTGGTACTCAGTCGCGGCTCACTGGGTCGCGCAAGACTCGGTCTAGACGAAGGCGCTGCAGGCATTTCGCGATGATGCGCCATAATATCATCAAGACGGGTGCAGCCTAAACGCCGAAGTCCGCTTGCGGCAGTAGCGAAAATACGTCTGAATATGTTCTTCCCTTCCTGTGTATTTAAGTTCTGCTGTTGCATAGCTCTTTGCGCATCAAAAGCGATTTGCCGTAAATCTTCTAGCTGCATGTATCACAATTAGGACATGATTAATTAGGACATGATTAATTAGGACATGATTAATTAGAACACAATCAGTACCGTGCTGTCACGATGGTACGCCGATGATAAGATTTCTGGTCCACGCACTTGCTCATCCTGTGTAAGCTCTATAGGCGGAGGACCCGACAACAAGGTACGTGTATTATGGATGTCTCCAGCGATCTACTAGTGCTGATTGCAGAGACGAGTCTAACATTAATTGAGCCTCAACATCTGTTAACCTCGAGTATGGAAGAAGTCTGTAAGCCTGAAGGTATGTGTCATAAAAAGCATTTGTATACCATCGGCTTTTAATGGTTCGGAGCCTAAATGTTGGAGGCGGGTGCACATGTGTACTAGGATCCAACCAAATGTGGCAGCGGTGCCCATCATCAATTGATTGATGTAATAGGGATGGTAGTTGCGCCATATTATCCTGTAGTCAGATAAAATTTAGTTAGTACAAATAATATTGCGAAAACTTACTAAAAATTATAAACTTTCGACAGACTACCGATGGTTAAATTTAACATCATTACATAATACAAAATAACATCATTACAAATTACAAACTACATTCAATACAAATTACAAATTAAACTCATTACATAACAGAAATACATAATTCATTACAAACGAAATTCATTACATAATAAGTTCACGAAAATTAATAGTAATTTATTACATTACATCGAAGCTAGGAAAATACAACATTCGAAATGACTAGCTGCGGTAGGGGCATTCCCTGCGTGGGTGTCCAGCGCACCTACAAATGCGACATCGACGTGGTTCTCCAGATTGGCTATGGTCCATGTCGTTCCTATGACGTCGAGATGGTCGGCGTCCCTTATCAGTTCTAAGCATCGCCGGATTTGGAACATATATGATATTACTTCGCTTGCACACATCCCTGTAGTGTTCATCTATGCCCCAGGCCCAGAATTCACCATTCCAGGTGTTAAGAAGACTGAACATGCTGAAATAAGGAGATATGTAATGCTCCACGCTGATCTTCTGTTCGGCAGCCGCCCTGAGGACATGACTACATGGATAGCCTAGCAGCTTGGGCTTGTTGCAGGTGCACTCACATGAGTTGGGGCCAAGAGTAATAGCATGCTTTCTTGCTCCCCTGTGGTGGCCGTGAACATACTTCGCTCGAACATTGATCAACCATTTATTCCTAAGGGCGTCGACAAGACTACACCCATGACTCCTGGATTTTTCTGCTTTCTCATCCAGATACCTCTGCATTTTTTCACACCATGGCTTGTTCATACCGACTAGTGCATTGGCAACCTGTACTCTGTCTGCAAAGTATGATAGAGTACGGTTCCAAGTTTCAGTAATGAGGGCTGTAAGAGGGAGGGCTCTCACCCCTTTGAGGACGCCATTATAGACCTCTGACATATTGCTGGTCATTATGCCGTACCGAGCCCCTGAGTCATGAGCGAGTGCCCACTTGTATAAGTCGGGGCAATTCTCTGTTATCTAATGGGTCAGATTGACAGGTGGTGTTCGACCCCTCCGGCCTTCTCGAGATGACAAGGCAGCACGCTCGATTTCTCCATTGATTCCACCCCAAATTGCATTCATCTTCGAGTCGGTGTTCTGCATGCACATCCTCTTGAAAAGCTTGAACCAATCCTTGTTCTTGAACTTTGTGTAGAAATTTGCTGCTAGGTGCCGCATGCACCACCGTGTCTCCAAATCAGGCCACCCCCATTCAGGGTCCGTAACCTGCTTGATTGTGTTCAGCGCATTTAGCAGACCCGCGTTGCGATCAGAGATGATGCATACACCGGGACGCTGCTTCACGACTCCATTCTTCAAACAGCTTAGAAACCACAACCAGCTGTCCTTGTTCTCACCCTCCACCAAACTATATGCAATAGGAAGAAGCTGGTTATTTGCGTCTGCTGCAATTGCCACCATGAGTGTACCCTTGTACTTTCCAGTCAGAAATGTACCATCTACTGATAACACCGGGCGACAATGATGGAATGCCTGTATAGTCTGGGGGAATGCCCAGAATACACGGTCAAGGATTCTTTTGTTCTCCTCCCGAGGGTGCGGCCGATATTTCAAGAACACTTGAGTCCCCTTGTTAGTTACACATATCTGATTAAGCAATCTAGGGGTGTAGTTATAGGCATCCTCATATGTGCCATACAACCTCTCAAAAATGTCCTCCTTGGCACGCCGAGCCTTTCCGTAGCTGACCTTGTAGCCAATTCGGTCTTCTGCAGCTTTTTGCAGCTTCTTAATACCCATATTAATATCTTCTTCCACTGCCACTGACATTATATGTGACACGTACTTCGCGGTCACATTGCTATGATCTAGAAGAGTTCCAACCTGCTCGCAGCTATGGGGTACAATTTTTGTGATCACCCATGGCTGACATACACCACGCCTCTGACGAGCGATCACTCTACCCTGGCAACCCTCGGCCTTGAAAAGGCAGATGACTTTCAGCTCAGTCTTATCAGACTGTTTAACTCTATGCTGCCGAGATATGGACAATGCATATCTTTTTATTGCCTGGTCAGCAGAGTCCTTGTCAGGAAAACTATGCCCAACCTCCAGACTTGCCTCACCGAGGCCCGCAATAGAGTGATATTCGTTGCGGATGGTCATAGTCTGTAAGAAGTCTTCGGGCATCGGTCCTGCAACCGCCCTCTGAGATGGACCAACACCTTCCTCCTCTGACGATGACGACCCAGAAGAATGATCGTCATCGTCATCATCTAGGGCCTCCGGTAATCCCTCCATACGTTCACTTATGTCAACGACCGCAGACCAATAGCCTGGGTCGGCCACAAGCTCAAGTTCCATCGGCTCCGATCGGCCGCTGCTGGGGCCGCCTGTGATGGCTAGCTGCGCCTCTAGAGCGCCGCTACTGCATCCAGGCTCATCACTAGGAGAGATAAACTGCACATACACCATCGGCCTTTGAAACATAGCGGCGCCTGGCGTGGTTGCAAACCTCATGTATGTCCTCCATGAGTTATTTCCTTTCACCTCCCGCAGACCCCAACGGGGAGCTGTCCCATCATCCCCTCCCACACATATAACGGCCTCAACGGTCATCTTCTTCCCCCGCATCTCAGGACCAAACTGCATCCGGATGCATTTCCTCACTTCCGCAAAATCTAGGTTCTCCATATTTCTCACTACAACATTTATAGACTCGCACTGAGACACATCTAGCCCAGAAATTCCGTCGCGAACCACATCCCCATAAAACACTAATAAATTTTCCATCGTACCTACCCCACAAATTTATAATGGACATTAGTAATACGGAAGCTAAATTTCATATTTATGTATAAATATAAATATTCTACTAAATGAGCTGACGTAATTTATATTTTGCATATAATTTATTATTCTTTCATGCATGCAATCACGAACGGAATTATATTTACTGTTCTACCTACTTAACTACATGGGATACATTATAAAAAAATAAATACTTAACACTTTTTGCTACATAAATTTTATACCTTCACGTTATGTATGCGATCGAATATTACTCATAGAATTACTTATTATTTCATGCATGCAATCACTAACGGAATTATCTTACTTCACTTTATTGTTCTACCAATGTAAGTACATGACATACACTACAACAAAATAAATACTTAACATTTCTTAAGAGATTAATTTTATACCTCAACTTCAAGAACGCGGTCCGCAACTAATTATGCCACCGAATATTTCCAATAACCAATATTTAACTAACGTTCGTAGAAAATTTCACCTGAAATATATATGCAACCAAATTATTAACAAATAATACTTATACTACAAGACTGCAAAAATATATGACATGAGATTTTTACCGTTACTTCAATGACTATTGGTACACTTCAATTTCTGCGGCACGCAATTTCCAAGTATTACCAGCGATATCGTATTCATACTACAATCCACCTACCACATAAAATCATTGGTTTCGTTAGAATGAATGCAAAAAAAATCGATGCTTCATTAGCAAGTTCGAAATCATGCAACTATAATATTATCATTATCACTCTCCATGCTAATAATATGTTAAATGACTAAATCTTTAACTACCATGCAATAATATAAGTAATCTTTTCAAGATATTACCTTCATACAAGAAGCTCCTCTACTTCTTCATGTCTGGATCTTCCTTTAATATCCAATTTTGCCACCTTAATACCACATATTTGTGCTAAACTTGAACAAAGCACGGCTCATTATAGAGGAGATAGCAGGAGATGGACTACGAGAGATAGCAGGACATAGAGAGAAGCTCAGCTCATTAGAGAGGAGAGAGCAGGTGAGTGAATAAGTGAAGGAGCAGGCGTGCTGCATGTGTGAGGGTGCTACCCTTTAAAAGGAGAGCTCATCAGCTCACATCGCATCCTGTCTCGTGATAATTCGAGTCTATTTACTATATGAAAGAATGTTTCAAAGCAACAAATATACAGATAAAAACACAACAGATTGCATATCACATGCAAAAAGCTTCACATGCGAGAATCCTAGCATTCCAATCATGCAACATTGAAAATTCCTTTCTTCTTTCCAGACCGTCGGTGGTCTAATTACTGCTACGACACACAGTGAACGGTGGTATCACACAGTATTCTAAAGCATCGAATTTTATCATCGCATGCGAGGGCGGGAGATGCTGTCGGGCAACAACCTAAAAAAGCAGTGCCTAAAAATCAGTGCAGGCTGGCCAGGGTGCCGGCACCACGGTTGGCGGCAGGTAGGTGGCGGGGCCCGCTCCCTCAACATGCCGGCGTGGGCATCGGCGGCAGGGCCCGGCGCATGGTTGGCAACGGCGGCAGTGAACATGCCGGGACCGGCCCAGGCGGCATGTACACGTGTCGCCTGCGGGTACGTGCCGCCAGCGGTATGTGGTCTTTTTTGGCAAAAAAAATTCAGAGGGGGTCCTTTCCGGCATTTCATTGGCACAGGTAGTCTTATATGTCAAAAATTCGTGGGACCATTAGTTGGACCAGGCAGCTGACTGTTGCCTCATGCAGAAGCTACCTCCCATGTTCCGATCGATCGCGGCGTGCGTCTATGGTATGGTTCAGCGCAGAGGGCAGGCCCGGCCTTGAACACAAGCTTGGGCAGTGGCTATCCACGCGTTACAGCAAGAACCTACACATGTGCGTAGGTAAAACCCTTGTACCGTGAGTGTCGGCCCGTCGGGCGTATTGGCTTTGCAAACTCACCAAACAGGTTAGCGTCACAATTAAGGTTCCAAATATCCAAAATATTAAGCTTTACTTGTTTCAAAAAAACATTAAGCTTTAAACACTAGGCACGCATTACCCAGTGAAAAACTGCAAATACACACTGCAGACTGACCTGATCAATTGCTTAGCTCGAGATCATTTTTTCAACGAAACAGCTAGAGATGTATTATCTCCGTTCCAAAATATATTATATATTTTTAAGATTTTTAAATATATTGAAAATGCATTTTAAATAAAAGGAGCATATGCATCCGGAAGCCAAAATGCCATGCCGGGACAGCTAATTTAGCTTTGCAAACTATACTATATTTTAAAACTGAGTTAGTAGCAACAATACGCGGGAGCCAGGCATGTTTGTCAAAAAGAATTCTTTTTGTAAAAAAACTCATCATGCAAAATAAATTAAACTGAAGTTGCACTCCAACAACTCAAACTTGGTCCAATTGATATCGAGGAGGATCATGGTAGAGAAATTTCTATCTCAGCTGGTTAATTTTGAATCTTACTACATTTTTTTAAACAATTGGATACATGTTCACATTCTTCAACACGTCTCCGCTGCCCCCCTCCCAAGCTAAGTTTACCAACGTTCCACCAGTACATCAACGTTCCAGCTCGAGCTCAACATCTCCGACTATCCCATAAAGCACCAATCTCTACACTGCTCTAAAAGAACACCAATCTATACCTCGTGTGAAACAATCATCTCAATAAGAGCATCTCTAGGGGAAATTTTATTTGTGGCATAGGTAGGGCCGGATCTATGTTGGGTGGGGCTCTTGGCCAAGTTAGCAGTATGGGCCCTAAGTCAAATATATATGGGCTCTAAGTTAGCGGCATGGGCCCTAAGGCTGGAGGCAGGGACGATCGGTGAGGTTATAAACACGATCGGCTGCAAGGACCGTGAGGAGTCAAGTTGGCGATGCAGCCCGCAGGGTACGTGTTGGATTGGGTTTTGCAGTTTTTTTTGAGATATATAGAAATATATGTAGAAGAGTATACAAAATTATGGGCTCCCTCTTGATATGGGCCCCTGACCGCCGCACAAGGTCGCATAGGCCCAGATCCGACCCTGGGCATGGGAGCATATGCTCCGATCAGCAGAAAAAACATTTTCAAAATGTCAAAAAATCCGGAACAAAAATTTAGCACGTACATCTCAATATTCTATGCGCATATGCAAGTTTCACAGAACACCGTTATTTTTTGTGTCATCTCTACTTCTCTACTACTTATAAAGGTACAAACATGTTTTGATACAATTGATCTCAGCCATCTATCTGCCTTAATCTAACAGTCCATAGTCCTCCAATGTTGAGCTTAACTCAACATTTTTCAAAAACCGCACTAACCATCTATTAGGAAACTTCCCGCTAATCTCTACTACTTATAAAGGCATAAATATGTTTTGATACAATTGATCTCAGCCATCTATCCGCCTTAATCTAACGGTCCATAGTCCTCCAATGTTGAGCATAACTCAACATTTTTCAAAAACCGCACTAACCATCTATTAGGAAACTTCCCACTAATTTCTCTAACTAATGCATGCAATTGATGGGTCAATCGATCAAATAAATTAAGAAATGAGTCTAGCTAATTAGGAAACGTCCCTATAATTGCTCTAAGCAATACATGCAATTGATGGGTCAATCATAAATTAACGTATAGCTAATTAGGAAACATGCTACTGCCCACAAAGCCTCGCGGTGCTCTTCAGCTCCTCTCTCTCCACCTCACGACCGAAAGGGATGTCAGACATCGCCGCTGCCTCTCCTCTCCTCCACTCACATGATTCCCGTCGCCCTCCTCCGCTGTCGTCTACTCTCGAGTAGTTTCTTTGTCATCGGCGGGGGCGGTGGCTCAGGCCGCCCAATGTTCGACATAGTAGGACACGAACAAATTACTTCAATGGACGCTGCCTTGCAAGCTCTTGGACATGTGATCTTCTCTTGCAATGTTGCTTTAGGACATGTGTACGTGTTAGTTTTCCTTCCTATTCATGGAAACATTTTCTCTATATCTCATAAAGTAGTTGAGTATTGATGTCTTGTGTGCCTCACCATTGCAGGTTGGTTGCTGGAGGAAATAGTGTAGGCATAGTTGTCGGGGGACGAGTGTAGAACAAGGAAAGGGGTGTGTCGCTAACGTATCAAAGATTAATGTATCAGGTAATTTTCATTTGTGAATCCATACAACTAACTTTGTCACTGATTTCTTGAGGTTGTTTGTTTTACAGCACTGTCATGTTAACTGCCATGTTTTAATATATATCCATTACAAGTTGTCCCAAGAAACAGGTAATTTGTTTGCAAAATTGCAAATTATGAAAGCTCAATTCCTCAGTCTCACTATTGTCCCAAGATACTTGATATTTTTTAGTTGTGTTTCTCAAAATTTGGTTTGGCGAGATAGTACATGGTCAATTGAATTAAGCTACATATGATTTTTATCACAATAGCTTAGCCATATTTATCTTGCTCCTACTATTCCTTCGGGATGAAAAATCAACTCAATGCATCTGGATCTCCGGGGAGCGTTCCCTTTTTATAGAGTTAACCAACAAAGTTGCAGATATGGCCTCGGGGAACATAAACAACACAGTGGTATGAATTTCTATGCCCGGTTTTCTGATGAGAATAAAGAAGAACACATCAAGAAGCAGTGAAAAGTTGCAGTTATCTCCACTACAATGGAGATCGCCGCACACCTAGACGCTTGTGCGTGTTCGAGGTAGAGCTTAAACAGGCACAAGGCAACCAGAAGCGTGGCATAAGGAGAGTATGACATGCTAATTTTTTTGTTTATCAATTTTGGTTGCTTACCACGTACACCACGTGGTTATGACATGCTAATTAAGGTAATATGCTTTTTAAATTTGCAGTGCATGAGATTTCAGTTATTCTCTAAGTCAGCTACAAATGATGCATATATTGTTAAGCATAGTAGACTTTTTTTGAGTCAAAGATGATTATGGTTTTTGACATATTGATTACATAAGACGTGTGTGCGCGTGCATATCTACTAGTGTGTAAAATACAAAAAAAAAGTCTCATGCAAAACCTATTTTATCACCAAATTTTGTCTTTTTACAAACGATACAGAAAATGTTGTTTTCTTGTCAAACGATTTTGTGAGAACATAGAATATCGAGAACTACATGTGAAATTCATCTTTGCAATTTTTTGACATTGAAAACTTTATTTAGAACAAATTTCAAAGAAAGCATATGTTACTGGGTGCCAAAACGCCACCCCCATCTTTAGCCACCCCTTATATTTGAATACTAAAACAGATTTCTGTGAGAGAAGATAGAAGATTCAGGGATTCAGAACTCTTTTTAGGAAGTTCGATGGGTTGCTGCTAGAGATGCTCTAATAACACACAACTTGATGAGGCATTTTTATTGGATATGCAGTCACACCTCCCTATTATAGGGTGTGTTTACTTTATTATATGGAAGCAGCGGCTCCACTCTAAAAAAAAGTGTTTCCAAATGAATTCACATTCAGTAGTTTATAAAATCTATTGTGCTAATTAAAACTAACTCAGATATTAGTTTGGAAAAAGTGCAACTTACACTTACTCAAAAAGCAACAAGATGAAAATGTGCAATTCAAATTTCACTAAACTGAAGTTGGAGATTTTTTTTGACACAATGGATTTTCTTATTTGATCAAGTCTTAAGGAAATATCAATCAACAAAGACATGTACACTACTTAATGTGGATAATTAGTAAATTCATGATTGTGCTTCATTTAGATTTTAGTATAATGGATAGGAAATAAGGGATAACTAAGGACGTTGACAAATTAAACTAATGTTCCATGGAGAAATTCATTTAAAAATAACAAAAAAACATTTTCAAGATTTTAATTTTTTTTGGATAAAAATATCTTATGTAGATAATGTGATACTTTACAAATCGTGTAAAATCTCGACTCAAAATACCTTATATTCGGGGCAAGGCGTTTTGGCTCTCGGGTGGAAATGCTCCATTTATTTTAAATTCAATTTGAACTCATTTGAAAATGTAGAAAAAAGAAAAAAGGTTGCGTGTACATCCTCACATCATACGTGATCACGAAGTCATATGAAGAAAAACCGACTTTTGGTGCGGTCTATGTAAAAAAGAGAGTTTATGTGCTAAATATACATTTTTTGCATTTTTTTTTACTTTTATGCACATGCCGCAAAAAATGTATGTTTTTCAATAAACTTTGGGTGATCACATAGAATGTGGAGATATAAAGACAAATATTTTTCTAATTTTTTAATATTTTGAAAAATGGGTAAAGAGAGCATATGCACCCAGGATCAAATGTGCATTTTCATTATATTCGGGGCTACACAAAAATGACAAAACCTTACATCAAAATTAGTGAACAAAGTGCAACATTTCAAACTTCTCAAATCCCTCAGGTTTACACCTCAAATGTAAATCATTTTGATTTGAATTTTAGCATTTTTGTGAAGTACAATATTATCTACATCCAGTATTTTTGTAGATATTTTTGAATCTTCAAATGCTGTTTGAAATTTTAAAAAATAAGTTTAGGGTTTCCGATAACTAACCATCGCCTGAAAGACATACAAACCAGCAATGTACATTTGTAGTTTGTACTCTCTGTATTAGGGTTTGGAAGGCTAAAGGGCCAAATTGTCAAAACATAGGTGAATTGGAGTAGAATTAGTCCTAGAAAATCGGGGGAAAATTGATTCCAGTCCCCCATATTAATCACTCGATTTGTTCATCAGTGGCAGCTGAGATACGGCATGTTTGCATGGATTGGGAAAGAATTAATTGCCGGCGGATTTAGAGGAGATAGATGCAGGCACGAAATGAAAAATACGAACGGGAGATAAATTAGCGCCAATTTCCCACCGACAGGACCAGCATGGATCGATGATTCCTCCCCTGTTTGACCGCGCAGAAGCAGCCGGCCCCACATCGCCAGAGGCAGAAACCCAAGCATCAAAACAGAGCGTCTCTCTCGGCGGTAGAAACGCGGCGAGGCCGGAGCCCAAGGAAACAGGTCAACCGGCAGTCTCCCCCATGTTTTTTACTCCTCTGCTCTCCCCGAGAAGACAAACGTAGACAGCTTCCATCCACTCCCCTGCTCGCCTCTGCTTCTGTGCTCAGCTCAGCTACCCCAACTCGCTCGTCTCCTCCCCGATCCATCCCCATCCCCAATAAGAGCACCCACCAGCTCGTCCCCCATCATTTGCCGTGCCGCCCCCAATGCCGACGCCGCTGTCGCGGTCGCTCGCCTGACCACTGACACGCCTCGCGCGCGCCGAGACAAAGAACCCGCCCGCCGCCCGCCGAGAACGCCATGGGCGCCTTCCTCCCCCTCCTGCTGCTCGCCGTCGCGGCCAATGCCGGCCTGCTGGTCATCCCGTCGCACGGGCTGAGCCAGGACGGGCTCTTCCTGCTCGACGCCAAGCGCGCGCTCACCGTGCCGGACGGCGCGCTCGCGGACTGGAACCCGCGCGACGCCACGCCCTGCGCCTGGACGGGCGTCTCCTGCGACGCCGCCGGCGCCGCCGTCACGGCGCTCTCCCTCGCGGGCGCCAACCTCGGCGGCCCGTTCCCCGCCGCGCTCTGCCGCATCCCGCGCCTGCGGTCCCTCGACCTCAGCGACAACTACATCGGCCCCGACGTCCCCGCCACGTACCTCGCCGGGTGCAAGGCGCTGTCCCGCCTCGACCTCTCCGTGAACTCGTTCGTGGGCCCGCTCCCCGACGCGCTCGCGGGCCTCCCGGAGCTCGTCTACCTCGACCTCCAGGGCAACAACTTCTCCGGCCCCATCCCGGCGTCCTTCGGCAAGTTCAGTAAACTCGAGTCGCTCTCCATCGTCAACAACCTGCTCGGCGGCCAGGTCCCGTCCTTCCTCGGCGGCATCGCCACGCTCCGGGAGCTCAACCTCTCCTACAACCCGTTCGCGCCGGGCCCCGTGCCGCCCGAGCTCGGCGGCCTCGCCGCGCTGCGCGTGCTCTGGCTCGCCGGCTGCAACCTCGTCGGCTCCATCCCGCCGTCCCTCGGCCGGCTCGGCAACCTCACCGACCTCGACCTCTCCACCAACGCGCTCACCGGGTCGATACCGCCGGAGATTGCCGGCCTCACTAGCGCCGTCCAGATCGAGCTGTACAACAACTCGCTCTCCGGCGCGATCCCGAGGGGCTTCGGCAAGCTCGCGGAGCTCAGGAGCGTGGACGTAGCCATGAACCGCCTCGACGGCGCCATCCCGGACGACCTGTTCGACGCGCCCAAGCTGGAGACCCTGCACCTGTACGCCAACGCGCTCACGGGCCCCGTGCCGGAGTCCGCGGCGAAGGCGGCGTCGCTCGTCGAGCTGCGGCTCTTCGCCAACCGGCTCAACGGCACGCTGCCGGCCGACCTCGGCAGGAACACGCCGCTGGTGTGCTTCGACGTGTCCGACAACTCCATCTCCGGCGAGATCCCGCGGGGAATATGCGAACGCGGCGAGCTGGAGGAGTTGCTGATGCTCAACAATGCGCTCACCGGGCGCATCCCCGAGGGGCTCGGCCGGTGCCATATGCTGCGACGGGTGCGGCTGTCCAAGAACAGGCTCGACGGCGACCTGCCCGGCGCGGTCTGGGGCCTGCCGCACATCGCGCTGCTCGAGCTCAACGACAACCAGCTCACCGGGGAGATATCCCCGGTCATCGCCGGCGCGGCCAACATGTCCAATCTGATCATCTCCAACAACCGGTTTACTGGGAGGATCCCCTCGGAAATTGGATCGGTTGCTAAGCTGTACGAGCTCTCGGCGGACGGTAACATGCTCTCTGGCCCGCTCCCTTCCTCCCTTGGTAGCCTTGCAGAGCTTGGCCGGCTCGTGCTCCACAACAATTCGCTGTCTGGTCAGTTGCTCCGGGGAATCCATTCTTGGAAGAAGCTTAGTGAGCTCAACCTCGCGGACAATGGCTTTACCGGAGCCATACCGCCGGAGCTAGGTGATTTGCCTGTGCTCAACTACCTTGATCTCTCTGGCAATCGTCTTACAGGCCAAGTGCCGGTTCAGCTGGAGAACCTGAAGCTGAACCAGTTCAACGTTTCCAACAACCAGCTCAGTGGCCAGCTCCCACCGCAGTATGCAACGGAAGCATACCGGAGCAGCTTCCTGGGCAATCCAGGGCTGTGTGGGGACATTGCCGGTCTGTGTTCTGCTTCACAAGGAAGGTCAGGGAACCGCTCTGGCTTCGTCTGGATGATGCGCTCTATATTCATATTTGCGGCCGTCGTTCTAGTTGCCGGCGTTGCGTGGTTCTACTGGAGGTACCGGAGCTTCAAGAACGCCAAGCTGAGCGCTGAGCGCTCGAAATGGACATTGACATCGTTCCACAAGGTGTCATTCAGTGAGCACGATATCCTGGACTGCCTTGATGAGGACAATGTGATTGGCAGTGGTGCGTCTGGGAAGGTGTACAAGGCGGTGCTCGGCAACGGCGAGGTGGTCGCCGTCAAGAAGCTGTGGAGCCCGGTGGTGAAGAAGGATACAGAGAACGGCGACGAGAGCTCTGTTGTAGCCGACAACGGTTTTGACGCTGAGGTCAGGACGCTCAGCAAGATTCGGCACAAGAACATCGTCAAGCTCCTCTGCTGCTGCACGCACGGTGACTCCAAGCTGCTGGTGTACGAGTACATGCCCAATGGTAGCCTCGGCGATGTGCTGCATAGCAGCAAGGCTGGTTTGCTGGACTGGTCTACGCGGTACAAGATTGCGCTGGACGCAGCCGAGGGGCTATCCTACCTGCACCAGGACTGCGTCCCAGCGATCGTCCACAGGGACGTCAAGTCGAACAATATCCTCTTGGATGCGGAGTTCAGCGCCTGCGTCGCAGATTTTGGTGTTGCCAAGGTGGTGGAGGTGGCTGGCAGGGCGCCCAAGTCCATGTCAGTGATCGCTGGCTCTTGTGGTTACATTGCTCCTGGTAAGACTTTCTGAATATTTCACAAGTTCAGTCATTAGTCGTTTGATATGCTTTGATGTAGATATAAGTCTGATCTTTGCTCTTCTTGTTTGTGCAGAGTATGCCTACACGCTCCGTGTCAACGAGAAGAGCGACATATACAGCTTCGGCGTGGTTCTCCTTGAGCTGGTGACCGGGAAACCCCCAGTCGACCCTGAGTTCGGCGAGAAGGACCTGGTGAAGTGGGTGTGCAGCACAATTGACCAGAAAGGAGTAGAATTTGTCCTGGACAGCAGGCTCGACATGACCTTCAAGGAAGAGATCAGCAGGGTGCTGAACATTGGCCTGATCTGCGCGAGCTCCCTGCCCATCAACCGCCCGGCGATGCGGAGGGTGGTCAAGATGCTGCAGGAAGTGCGCGCCGAGATGAGGACGAAACTAGAGCCGTACTACTACGACGACACCTCCGATCAAGGAAGCAGTGTCTAAGGTAACCAATAACAATGTTTGCTCCATCCTGGAGCTCTAGGTAGGAAGATCCTCTGATCGGGTAAGTCTAGGGTGACGATTTTGATTGCTGAACTTCTTGTCGCCGCCGCCGCCGCTGTAACATTGATCAGTTGCTGTGTTCTTCAGTCATCCGGCAACGGAGGACAGGTGGGAGTTAGGGCATAGCTTGCTAGTGGCGGTGTTCTTGGTTGTACTAGCTGTGTGTGGGGCGTGCCATTGATTCCGGTAGGGCAGATGGCTCGTCTGGCCTTGAGACAACAGTATGCCGACGGAATCGAAATGTAGGTGTGTAATTAGTACTGCTCCGCTACCTTCATTTTCTGCAGATGAATGAAATGTTTGCTCCATGCTCATGGCCCATGTATGGTTGGTTGCATCGGAAAAAAGTACGACTTTCTGTTGGCTCTGAATTCTGGACCATTATCTTGTTTTCCAGCCTAGCACAAATGATTGTATTGCACGTAGCATCTGTGTGCTACATTACACCTGGTATTCCCTTGAGGAGTACATGAGGACTGTTCCGTTGTAGTAGTACCTTGAATAATCTGCAGTGGCGTTCTCTCATTAGAATCTCGCTGTATTTTGAACAGTTTCAGTGGGCAAGTTGTTGGCTGTTTGGCGCCATGTCTGTTTTCAAGTCCAAGTTGCTGTGGTGAAACTGAAAGCACCCAATTAATTAGTCTGTTGTCGGCTGTGTACTGGAGACGCGACAGTGGCACGCGCTGGATCGTCTTCGATTCTGAATCTCGACAATGTTGGGGTTTGGATTCTGAATCTCGACAATATGTGGCGAGGCTCCGGCGACATAGGGTTCCTAGTGGTGGTCTAGGAGGCTCGTCGGAGTTGGAGAAGGGGGTTTTAGAGGGAGGTTGGGGGCGGTGGAGGCGGCGGCTCGAGCAGGGCGGTGTGGCAAGACGGCGCGGGAACACCGGCGGCCGTGGGTTGCGGAAGCAGCGGCTCCGGCCGGCGGTGGCGGCGGGGGTGTCGAGGAACGCAGAAGAAGGGCGGTTGGTTCGCTTTGAGCAGGAGAAAGAGGGTCCTCCTGTATACCGCTTAAAGCGGCATAACGAGGATGCGCCACACACTTGCGTAGACAGGGTCCGACCACTTTCTCTTCTTCTTCCTCCCTTTCTTCTTCCCCAACGATGCCCCCGTCGCTGCAGCCGGCCACGTCCGCCGGCCCCCACTGCCCAACCCTCCTAGGTCCGTCGCTGCGGTGCTAGGTCCGCTCCCCACCGCCCCTCCCAGGTCCGCCCAACCCTAAGATCTTTGCCTCGCCTCCGCCGGTGACGGCGGGGCCAGCCCGCCGTCCCCGTCTCCGGCGAGGTCCCAACCATCCCTCTAAGCCCCTTTCAGGCAACCTCTTCTTCATCGGCGCCGACGACCCCCACCCCACCCCCAAGCCCTAAGTTCCAAGGCTATTATGCGTAATGAGTTGGGGAACAGCTCGTTTCCCATCATGGTCCGACCGTCATATATTTATAGAGTATAGAAATACACAATGTTTGTATAATACAGAGTATATACGGAAGCTAGTATAATACATGCCTAATACCCTCCCTCAATCTTAACCATGCCCTGAAGTATCCAAGAGGTTAAGATTGCGTCGACAACCCTCAAAGAGAGGAAGTGAGAGAGGTTTGGTGAAGATGTCCGCCAGCTGATCTTTGGATGAGATAAACTTGATGTGCAGAAGTTTCTGTGCAACACGCTCTCTGACAAAATGATAATCAACTTCGATGTGTTTCGTGCGGACATGAAATACCGAATTCAAAGAAAGGTATGTAGCACCGATGTTGTCACACCAAAGGACAGGTGATCGAGGTTGAGGAACTTTCAATTCACGAAGCAAAGACTGTACCCAAATGATTTCAGCAGTGGCATTGGCGACAACTTTGTATTCAGCTTCAGTACTACTACGCAAGACTGTAGCTTGTTTGCGAGCATTCCAGGCGATCAAGTTAGGACCAAAGAAGACTGCATGTCCCCCGTTGATCGCCTGTCTTCTGGACTGCCAGCCCAGTCCGCATCGGAGAAAGCGGAGAGCGTACCAGAAGGAGCAGGGCGCAGATGCAGACCAAAGGCTGCAATATGACGAACATAGCGCAGAATGCGCTTAACAGCAGACCAGTGAGGCTCCCGAGGTGTCTGAACAAACTGGCAGACACGATTAACAGCATAAGAGATATCTCGCCTGGTAATAGTGAGATGCTGAAGAGCACCAACGATACTGCGATACTCAGTGGCATCATCAGAAGAGAGCAACGCACCATCAACTGCGGAAAGACGATCCGTGGAAGACATAGGCATAGAGGCAGCCTTGCACTCGAGCATACCAGCACGGCCAAGCAGATCAAGAGAGCATTTCTTCTGAGTGAGAGTCAAGCTATCATCAAAATGAGTGACCTCCAAACCAAGGAAATAATGCAACTTGCCCAAGTCTTTGACAACAAAAGCAGAACTCAAAGAAGCAAGGAGACGATCAGTGGCAGAATCTGAGGAGCTAATCACAATGATATCATCAACGTAAACCATAAGATACATAGTCACCTCCGGACGCTGAAGAAGAAATAGTGATGTGTCAGCTGTAGAGGACACAAAACCATGAGCATGAAGCACAACACCAAGACGAGCATGCCAAGCACGAGGAGCCTGCTTCAGACCATAAAGCGTTTTAACCAAGCGACAGACATGCTGAGGATGATCATTGTCAACAAAACCAGGAGGCTGGCGCATGTAAACTTCTTCCTCCAATACACCATGAAGAAAGGCATTCTGAACATCCAACTGACGGAGAGACCAACCTCGTATAACAGCTAACGAGAGAAGGAGACAAATAGTAGTTGGCTCTGATACCATATTATGCGTAATGAGTTGGGGAACAGCTCGTTACCCATCAGGGTCCGGCCGTCATATATTTATAGAGTATAGAAATACACAATATTTGTACAATATAGAGTATATATGGAAGCTAGTATAATACATGCCTAATAAAGGCTTGCTCCGCCGCCTCCACTGCGGCCAACCGCGGTGTCGGTGGCTTTGTGGCGCCGCCGGTGCTTTGCTTCCTCCCTTTCTCCTCCCGTCAGTGACCAACGGGGAAGATGACCCCTCCCGCTAACGGACCTAGCCCACCCAAAAGGCGTGCCTACAGCAAGTGTGCGGCGCGGGCAGGAAGAGCCGCTTAAGCGGCATATAGGATTTGCCGGAGAAAGATGAGGCGCCCGCTGCTATTGGGTGCGCACCACCCAGAAACAAGGCCGTTATTGGGTTCAGAAACAACGAAACGGGGCGTTGTTGGAACTTGGGATCTGCACTGGAGTAGCACCGGAGTCTCCATGCCACCGTACGCATCTTGTCAATCGAATCGTCGAATCTGTTGGGCTCAGCGCGGCTGAACAACCAAAGGAAGTTGCTGCGATTTTATGTTGAGTAAAATAAAACTCTAGCGGATGCACTAAAACCGCTCAGTCTGTAGGAGACTCCCTAAACGATGCATGGGCACGGAGCAACTATAAACGGCCCTGGCCTATATTCACGAAATGGGAGAAAAGAGGATCATGGCTAGAAACTCCCATTTTGTGGCAATATTTAAGTAAAGGTTAGGGCTTGATGAGGAACCTGGAATGCTTGTTGATATTGCAAATATCATAAACCAACATGACCTCAGCCATCTTGAAGCCACATTTTCAAACCAGGGAATTGATAATGTCATGGATTTAACATAATTTATATGAAAGAATGATGGGATATCATTTCTCATCAACCGTAAATATTATGTGATGATTTTTATGTTGGCACTTTCGATATACATCCAAATTATTAAAACTGCTTTCATCACTCTCACCCCTAAAATCCAAAATCTACTTGTGTGTGTGATTTCACCGCCATTTCATCCGTGAGCATGATTTTCAAAGTTCTTACTAAATTCATTGCTAATAGGTTGCAGACAACTATTATTAATATATTGTTAGCAAGAATCAGTATGATTTTATCGAAAATAGAACCATCCAAGATTGTCTAACATGGGATTTCGAATATCTATTTATGCCATAGATGAAATGGTCATCATTAGAAAGATTGACTTTGAGAAGATGGCATTCTTAATGGACGCAGCTTCGGTGCCTTACCTAACTAAGTCTCTCAGCGCCTTACCCCCATATCCACCATCCAATCTAGATCGGACGGCCAAAAACGACTCTATACAAAATATGCTAGCTCTTACATCAAATATTTTTTAATCACAAACCGTATGTCCAAATGGATTGAAACTTTCTCAGATTAAATCTTTGAATGAAATCTATGTACTGTAATTTTTTCAATTTTTTCTGGAAAGTTTGAATTTCATGTTCAAATTTCGGGTGTTCTTGTCCATTCGATCTAGATTGGACGGTGGATGTGGGGGTAAGGCGCTGTGAGCCTTAGCTTCAGTAAGGCACTGAAGCTGCCTCCATTCTTAATATGCTTCACGTTCACGTACAAAGAAAAATTGATTGGTAGGATCAAGACCACTCTCAACTCTGCATCCACCTCTGTTTTCTTGGTAAGAATGATTCAATGCAAGTGAGGGGTGAAGCAAGGTGATCCCTTGTAACATCCCAAGTTTTCATCAAATTTTGGAATAGAAAAATTGTTTTGTTTGTATTTATTGAATTTTCACAAGGAATTAATTTTTTTTGAGTTTATTTAAAAACTTTATTACAAAAACTATTTCAGAACTTTCTGTTATTCCTTGAAGAACTCTTTGAGGAAATGGAATTCTAAAATACTAGTATTTTGCATTTATTCAAGTCCTCTGCAAGCTTATTTGCAAAGGAAATATTTCCAAAATGATTTATAAAGTTTGCATTACTAAAAATGTGTTTGAAAATGAATTTCAAAATATTATTCTATAAAGTATTATCCTTGATTTTAAAGAATTATTTTAAAACCCTAAACCTATGTTTGCATTATGCAAGTAAAGCCCTTTTTGGCTAAATTCATAAAGTTCTATTGAAAATCTTGTTTTATTTTGAAAACTTGTTTCTTACTGATTTAAAAAGATTACTTTGAATTATAGAAAATTTTAGGATTTATTTGGACTCATTTGGAGTTGTTTTGCAAAAGATACAAAAGAAAAGAGAAAACAGAAAAAGAATAAGAAAGAACAAAAAAAGGGTGGAAAAGGCCGCGGGCAACCTTTCGGCCCAGCCTCGCAAACAGCCCACGGCCCACCAGGGCTTTTCTCCGAAGCGGTACGCCACCCCCTCTCCCTTTCGCAGACAGGTGGGGCCTACTTATCATCTTCCTCCTCCAGCCGTCAATCACGCGGTGACCTTGTCCGCGCAGTGAATGCCTCCCCGGCAAAATCCCCGGCGATTTAGGCCCTTAATTCCTTCCCCATTTGCGCCTACAAATAGCACCCACCTCCCTCTCCTTTTCCCCTCATCTTCCAGTACCTGAGACGCCGCTAGGCTGGTGAAATCGCTCGCCAAAGTCCGCCAGTACTGCCGCTGTCCGTCGACGATTCCGACGCATCCAGGTGACCCCGCCGCCTCTTTTTGGTCTCCCTATCTCCCCTTGCTTTGGCGCATCTCCTCATGATCTCCGTTCGTCCTAACTTGCAGCAAGTCGAGCACATCGACGCCGCCTGAAGGAACCGACGATCAGAGCCTCTCTAGCCACTCCTCTGCGTCGCGCCAGGAAGCAATCGAGCGCGTTGACCAGACCCTCGAGATCCCCTCATCGTGCCGATCCCTGTCCACCCCTTCTCCATCGCTGGAAGCCCCCAGGAGCTCGCCGTCGTCCATTCTAGAGCCACAACCTCACCGGCGGCTCGTCGGAACCCTAATCCCCGCGGTGAGCCTATTCCCCCTCTCTCTCATCCGTTAGATCTGGATCCAAGCACCACGATAGAATCACTTACCGAATCAGTATGGGACAATCCTGGGCGTCTGATCTGCATAAAATCCTATGGCTCACAATCCAGATCCGACTGAAACGGTATCATCCAACCAGATCACGCCACATGTCTGCCCCTAGATTAACCCTGGACCAAATTTTGTTTTAAAAAACAGAAAAACGTTTAAACTTTGGAAATTCGTATCTCTGGTTCTGTTTATTCAAAATTAGCAAATAATATGTCCCTGGATTCACAAAAATGTGTAGAATCCAATGGAACCAAAATATTTTTCATTTTAACTATTTGAAAACATTCAAATTCAATATATGAATTTGAGTCATTTTGATATATTTCAAATTCTATAAATCCAATTCAATTGATTCTTTTTGCAAATGAATCATATTGATGTCCTCTATCCACTAGAATCAATGCCAAAGATATTGAACTATTTTAAAATCATTCAAATTCAAACTTGTGAATTTGAGTATATTTAACCTAGTTCAAATTCTATAAGTCCTATTCAATTGATTCCTTTTGTATATGGAACATATTGAAAACCTATATCCAGTAGCATCATTTCCCAAAATATTTAAATTCAAATATGAGAATTTGAGTATTATCATTATAGAATTAATTCTATAATTCTTTTCAATATGATTTCCTTCTACAAAAGTGAACCATATGATCATACCTAAAAGTTCAAACCATTTTGACACCTTGTCATGACCCAATATCATGTCATCTCAATATTGTTGACTTAGTACACATTATTCAAATTCAAATTGAGTATTTGAGTAAGCTGTACTATATTCTATCTATTGCTGCCCTTTGGCTCTTGTAAGGTTGAGATACTTTACACCATGGCTCAAATGTCTGAAACCATTCAAATCCATTATGATCTTTGAACCACCATCTCACCCAAAACTAGTTTGAATTTTTCAAAGAAGAATTTAAACATTGACATGGCCATATCTAGTTCAAAGTTAATCCTTCTAACCAAGAGAATCTTGTGGCCATGCACACAACATTAATTTCAATATCATCCATACCTATCCCACCTCATACCATTTCATTCTAGTTGGCTTATATTGAACTATTCAATTTACAAATGACTTAATTGAGTAATTCAATGTTTCACAAAGACATACCCAAGCCTGTGTGTAAATTATACTACTTTGAGTAATTGTTGTTACACTTATCCAATAGTATTGTATTGCACTATTTGATACTTATGTGATTCAATTCACATGAGTCATCCCAAATTCTATTCATGCTTTTGTAAAGCATAAAGATTCATCACTCATATCTTGGATAGTCCACTCTCTCAAATATTTCGAGCTTACCATCCACACTCCCAAATCTATATCTTGCAAGTCAAGTCATTTTGCTATATCTCTCTTATCTCAGAATCATAATAAATCTAAAATGTTGAACTAACCCTTTTCAATTGTTTGTCTTGTTTGATTATGCGTATGGTGTGTTTATGTTGTGTTATTTCTATGTTATAGCTTGTACGGAGAGCTACGTGCTTAGTTGAGAGAAGTAAAAAGATCGTGATCTTCAAAAAGGCAAGTGAGACACATTCTTCTACCTACTTTTACTACTACATTAGTATTTTTCTGTAGTATGCATGATAGGTGGAATATTTAACTATTTTACAAAGTGCTTAGATCCTAGTAGTATATAGCCATCCTCTAAACCTCACTTGATAGGATGCTAAATACTTTGAATATTGATGCCATGCTATGATCACTTTGTTAAAGTTGTTTTGTGAAAAAATTAAGAACTTCAACTAAAATGAATCACCTGGGTGGATTGGTTTGATAGAGGAGGCGATGTTGAGTGGGTTCTGGGACACATGCCTCGCGGAGGATGTGTACCTAGGCGTTCACTTGTGGATTGCCACCCAGGATAAAAGAGATTACCATGTCTTCTGTGCTTTAGAGTACTTCCAGTGCAGCCTTATGACATTATGGGCTCTGTCTTGATTGAGTAAGTTGGAAGGGTTCAGCCATGAGTACTGACAGTGGGTGGTAGCAGAATTGTAGGAGGGTATGGTCAGGCTCGTTTGGTTGAATTCTCCTTCAGAAAGGTCTTGTCTCATTCTATATGGGTATAATGAGTCTTAAGGTGAAAGTGCACAACCCATGCAGGGTGTCAAACTAATTGATTAGCCGTGTCCCCGGTTATGGACAATTTGAGTCTCTAGACATGGAATGTACGGAAGAATCTCATCATCATTTCTGAATAATTAAAATTTGACTAGAAACCCTTAGGATTGGGGCGCAGTGCCATACACTCCGAGGGGTAGTGGTTTCTGGTGGTTCCAACTTTGTTGAGTTTCACCCAGAACTATATGCCTAGCTAGTATGTAGTGTATGGGGGTTATTTTGACCCTTAAAAATCTAAAATTTTGAAAAGAATTGTAGGATAAAACTGGCTTTTATGCAAATCAGCCTATGAGATCCACCAGCCAAATATCATGTAGTATAGTCTTTTCACAACAGCCACCAAATATGTGTCATTTGCCAGTACATTGTTGTACTGACCCCTTTCATTGGGGCTGCATATTCAAATGTGCAGGTTATTCGGTTGAGGAAAGATTAGTAGGACCTCGAGTCTATATTCCAACATGTCTGCCTGTGGCAAGTGATGAAAATGGAGGCTCATTGCCACTTTGTCATTCTGCTGTGATTTTGTAAGGTTTGAGCCATATGTAACTGAATCTGCGTTGTAATAATTGATACTATTGCAATTATTACTATATTTTGTACTGTGGTGCTATCAGTGATCCAGGGAATAGCACTTAACACAGGGGTCTTGCCTTTTTTTCAAAAGGTAGGGCGTTACAACCCTCTCTTACCTCTCAGGTCTTTAATAGCTAAAATATTCCATATTCTTGTATATGATGCTTGGAATAATGGCATTACTTAACCTACCTACGGATCATTTATATGGTGAAAATTTGCAATCTTTTATTGTGCCAACGATACTTTTTTATCATGCAAGCCAACCAAACTTAGCTCAATATCCTTAATTCTCATAATGTTCTTAATTATGTTGGACTTAAGGTTGACTTCAGCAAAACCACTATGATCCATGTCAATAAGTCTCATGAAAGAGTTTAGGTGCTAGGTAATGAATTTGGATGTAGGGTGAAGAAATACCTTTCACATACCTTGGTCTGCCCATGGGAACTTCAAAACCATGAATTGTGGACTTCCTTCCTACCCCTTGAATAATTGATAGAAGACTCTCTGAAAGATCACCTATATCAATTAGAGGGTGGGTAAATACAAGATGATACAAACTTTAGTCTGAAGTTGCATCTTTCAAAAATTTGGTATACGAATGCATAAAGCACCCTACGCATGCAATTCTACAAAGATAAAAGTTGTGGAAAAGTAGATTGCTAGTGAGAAGACATATCTTAAGGTTCGGATAGTTGGCATCATTCTTTGTTGAAGAAGACTAGACAAAGTCCTTTACTTTGTGAGAAAGAACTACCTACTCCTTGATATAGGACACGAAGTCCATGCCCAACACCACTAAGATGGGATCTTAGTAGGCGATCACTAGCCTTCACAAACTTCTTGGATCCTTTACAACACACAATGAAGGTTTCCAAGTGACAATCTAGCCTGCTTGGAGGCGCACACACCCTCGAAGAAGTAAGAACACTCGACTAGCACTTGGATCTTGAAGCCCTCACAAGGATGTTAGGAAGATTGGATTCTCAAAGCACCATAGATAAGATATGAGTGAAGATATAAAGTTCGAAAGAAAAGAGAGATATGTGAAGATATGAGCAGACAAGGGCTGTCTCTCCTCTCAAAGAACCATTTTCAAAGACCTCACTTTGCCTTGGGAATGACAAAGATTTTATAGGCAAAGCAAAATTCAGACCGTCGCATGAATTAATATGGCTGAAAGTACTAGATGGTGAAACGAAAGGTTCCAGTCCAGTTCAAATTTGAACAGTCGGGCGGGAAAACAACATTCGCATAGGAAACACACTAAATCTTAGAGCTACCAGTAAGACTAGAGAGCATAAAAAAGATGAAGTTCACCAAAGGTACTGGAAGGAGTACACAGAAGTTCCGGTCAACACATTGATTAGTTTCCATCCAATAAATGTTCATGCTCGACGGTTTTGATAAAGCATGAACTAGCTAGCTCCAGGACTAACAAAATAGCCTAAAATATGAGTTGGACTCGAATGCCTAGTCCATGCTCAGAGGTTGTAGAAAGATTTAAAAAATTGTTGAACCTATACATATGGACTTCTTCAACATGACTTGTGAAGGATCAATGGTTCTGACATCAACCAGTCTAGTAGTGCCAAGGGAAAAAGGGATATGGCTGAAAGTATATTTCTGCTAGTCTCTCAATCTCACTAGGTTAAACGTACTGGGCAGAGTTGTCTGGAGGTTCCAAGGAAGAAAGGAACATAGAAATTGGAGACTAAATGAGTGAATTTGAGAGCAAATATGTGCAGAATTTTATAGGGTTTATTATCCTCTGGTTTGCCAAGTGCCCTCTTAATAGTACATCATATGTATGACTCATTAAAAATTAAATTAGATTTGGAGATAACCTATGCATTTTTATAACTTTTTAAGGTCCTTGAATGGCATGATCCACCTAACAAGATGAACTAAAACCTGGTAGACTTAAAAATTAGGCTAATGATTTAATAACTATCTTCGTATCTCCAGAATGTTCCAGTTTATGTTCCTACATATTGTCTAGATATACCAAGAGAGATCTATGGTCTAATGAGGCTACTATAAAATATTTACTCATGGGGTGGGGAAAGCTCTTCTATTACGGTTCATGGTTTCTCTTGACTATATGGTTTATCTGGGGGTGATCAAGCTTCAAGAAATTCTGAACGAAGACAGTTAGTTCCTTAATTTTCCTTGCCATGAATCATCGAAGCCACTTAATTTAGGGATCAGAATTTTTTTCAATCTTCCATTTTTTGGTGATCGATGAAAACACAACAAAAGCTCATAATAGATATGTAGAAGTTATATTCTTTTATTATTAGAATTCTCCCTGCCCTAAATGCGTGCCTTATTGAATTTTGCATTTGGAATGCAAATGCACATCACATGGAGTAAGTGATTTGTACATCAGGGTGCAATGTGTACAAGATATCGAATGTAATTAAGCGTACATGCACAAGTGTGGTTAACCAAAATATTACATGATATATTATTTGGCTAGAACACATGAAGTAGTACCACGACACTACAAAATAGAATTAAGCCGTTTAAGATTAGAAAATTGAGTGACAAGGTCTCGTAACTCACCAAATTTTGAAATACCCACGATTTTAAAACCTGCCTAGCCCTATACACTAAATGCTCCCACTGTGGCACCAAGACAACAAAAAGTGAGAAATGTCATGGACCTAAAAGCTACTAGGCTGCTAGAAACTCAGGAGTTGGATCTCTTTACTTGCTTCCACATAATGTTCTTGAGCCACTCGATTGTGCAGGAGGGATTTCTTCACCTTCATCACCACTCTAGATCTCATAACTTTAAGAATCTTCATTGTAGATCTGTTCTGAGCTTTGCTATTTGTCTTCAAGATTTTATTAAGGAACTTTTTCATTGTAATAGAAGGTTAGCTCTAGCCTGAGCATTCTATTGAGCTTCCTTGGGTCTTCCTTAGTATTTGGCCTTCCTAGCTTAAACTCTTCCTTCTCGAGCTTGTTATATTTATTGATGCTATCATGCGTGAATGCGTAAACCTTTTGCAACTCCATGATATGTTCTTTCAACTTGTCCATCCTCTTAGACATGACCTACTGACTGTAAAGAATGATGTCAAGCTTTTCTTCATGAGATTTTGGCTTTGAAATAGAGGAGTTTGCAACATATTTTTCCCACTCATAGGTCTTGGGAAGTTTTTTCTTTGACCTTTCAAAGATTTGGATTCTTGATCTCCTTCTCTCTTTGAGGATAGTGTATTATGTGTTTTTGAAAGAGGAGATATTTTATCCTTAGAAATCTCAAGAATTATTTGGATGTAGGTGCGAAGATGTCAGCCTTGTGTTGCTCATAGATAGGCTCCTTAATCATTTGATACAAGTACTCCATAAGGTTGAACTTTCTTTTGTGATCCAACTAATGCATAAGGGGATTATCTCCTTATGATGGTGGCACCTCCAACCTTGGGACCAAGGATGTACCTTAGAAGATAGTTTAGTGTGTAAAATCCTTGATGAAGACCATTGGTAGTTAGTGTGTAGGAACTCATAGGAAAATAAAGCATTATTTGTGATTAACTGGCCATGTAGAATGACACATTGATGCTTCGATATAATTTTAGGAAGAAATACTTTCAATATATTAGCCAACACTTTGCAAGAAATTTTGTGCAGGAAACTGCATAAGCTAATACATCGGAAATCGGTGAGTTGATCAATTTTTGTCACTTTTGGAATTAGGACAACTACAGAATCAAAATCCCATCTAGAATCTCCCCTTCCTCTAGAAAAAAACGAACTACATCATAAATCCATCTCCAATAATGTTTCAATGGGTTTGATAAAACAAGTCGGGAAGCCTTCAAGGCCCTAACACCTTGTTAGGACCCATCCCGAACAGAGCATTCTGAATATCATCATTTGAATATGTCTCGTAGATATCACCACTTATATCCTCAGTGACATTTCAAGGGATAGTATCCAGTATAAAACACGACTCTAAATATAAAAGCTTTGATATAACTCCTTGATAATATTTATGATCTCCACAAGGTCCTCACAACTGCAAGCGACAAGAAGATATCACAAACCCCATGTAGCTGCGACGGTTGGTTTCACGACTAATGAAAATATGCGATTTGATCATCGCCTCTCTAAGCTAGCAATTTAGCCCTGGTCATTCTGCCTCATGTGCATGGGCTAGGATGCTTGAGTCCTTAAATTTACTATTGCAAATGGTTGTTCTACATGGACAAGGCATTGTCTTGAAGATAATTAGCAAAGGGCCTCTTGGTTAGGAGTGCCCAAGCGAGCTGTCCCACTTGGCCTCGACTCATGGCTAAGCATAGTCTTTTGCACGAAAAAAGACACCAACTCGTCATGACCTAGCAACATACAGTATCTAGATCTAATCAAAGACTTGATCATGGACTCAACAATAGGATGGATTGAAGGAATAAGCATTGGGACTATTTTTACAAGACTTTATTTTGCATATCATTGACGCTAAGGCTGGAGCACCGCTATCAAGAATGCACAAATCTCTCAACAAAGGGTAAGCTAAACTACACCACCTACATTGATATTTGGTTTAGCCTTGTCATTTTTTGCCTGATCATTCCTTGTAGACAAAGTACGTACCCCATATCATTTAGATCAACATACTATAGACAAGGATGCCTTCAAGTGAACCGAGGATGAATCTTCTTCCTTCATTCAAAGAAAATGATGTTTGGAGCAATAATCAATTTTTATGATTGTTTTAGGAACTTTGGGTCTGCTAAGATAGTGATTAGGCAAGGAAGATAGCTGACTTTATGAGTTGCAATCTATCTCCATAATCTAGGAAACAAGCACTAAGCCGCATTTCCATTTCATCAGAACTGGAGTGAGGCCATGCAATATTGGCCTAATTGTTCCAAGTGGAAGTCCCAGGTTCACAAAGGGGAGAGATCCAACTGCACAACCAAACATGTTCACTAAGAAATGGAGGCGTTGATCATAAACATTAACTGGCATGAAGCCAGACTTTGAATTGTTCACACGAAGCCTGCAAACACTTGCAGATGATCTTTAAGAGTCAAGAGTTGGTTACAGAAGCCTTGAAGTATAAGAAGTGTGCCATCAACATATTGAGAAATTTATGCCTGGTGTAGGAAGTGGATGGACTAGACACCAATATTATCGAGTTGATTCACCATAGATTGAAGAACATATGCTCCCACTGAACAAATAAGATTGCAGAGAATAGATCACATAGTTGCACACCTCCTTGGCAAGGGAATTTCTCATGGGAAACCATTCATAAGCATCTAGGAGAAGTTGTGGAGAAGATAGCTTGAACCCAGGCCAACTATCTGTGGCCAAAACCCCAACATTTGAGAATGTTTAGAATCGCTTGGTGTTGTATTGTGTCTAATGCTTTAGCAAAACCCAGGCCAACGATTGCTTCCAGTGATGAATATATTTGCATGCCCAAGCCATGTAGTCTTTATTGACATTTAAGGAAATTGTGCAGGTTTACATGCACGAGATTGAGGATTTTACTTTGCAAACAATTAGATAGCAGCTTGGTGTGAATTTCCAAATTGATAGTTAGCAAATAAATAGATCAATAATCATTTGGAGAATCAAGCAGGTGAACCATTAAAATAAGCGTGATAAAATCATCATTCATACTTTGGATATTTACTATTCCATCCCAAAACTATTGATATAGTCTATTTAAATCTAACTTGTTGATTTACCAACATGTTTTGATGAAAATAGCTTTGAAAGAATCGGGTTTGGGGGGTTTGTCAATAGATATCTAAGAAATTGTGTATTTTATCAATTTCACCATGTTATTAACTATATAAATATATTTATACTAAACCATTATACCTTTTTATGACTTAATTTATTGTAATGTGATCTTAACTCGACTATAGTTTTCTTTCTATGAGTTGCCATATATGGTTAACCACATATAATATTGCTAATAATAATTATATTGTTCTTCCTATACCATTATAACACATATGTTCAGAAAATTGCCTCTCATAAATTGTATGTCATAAAAATAAGGTTCTCCATGAATTAACCATGTGATATTTGAGTATATGTGTATATGCAAGGTCTAATATATTTGTATGCTTATATGCACAAATGTGTGTTAATGTCTATTTTAATATCCTTAATATTATCATAGATATCTCTAAAGTTGCAAGGTCTAATAAATATCTTAATAGTTGTCTCTAGTGTACTATTAGGTAAGAATGTTTATATGAACTAGTTGATTCCTCGTGCGTTTCTGTGGGCATTAGAGATGATTTCCATGCATACAAAAGTATGAAATTCTACAAAAATAATGCACATTCGCAAATATTGTTACGAGGTGCAAGCATATTGGTATTTACTTGCCTTTGGTTGCTATGTTTATCAAGTCTTGATTGTCAACCGGGAGGGGTAACTCATTTTTAGCACATAATTGGATGAGTTTTTCTTTAAATACCTAGGGTTCTTTTTTACTAGATGTGAAGATTCTATGCAGTCTAAATTTTTGTAGTATCATTGTATCTTCAACTTGTACTTTGTTCTCAGTTCTCTCTTCATACCGAAGAGCAATAAGCAGAATAAGAAAACTAATTCGGCCAATGACTATTGCTATAGACAATACGACAAAAGCAGGGAGATGGTAGTGTTAGCATGACTATTTGCGTGTAATATATTGGAAAATCATGTAGCATGAACAAGTAACATTAAAACCCGAGACCGCATGGGGAGGAACCCCTGTGACATTTAATTAAGAAGGGTGTGGAGGCAGTGTCGTTCAGGTCTCGAACGCACGCCCTAATGGATAGCGCCAATGTGCTCCAACCACTGGACTGTTGGTCCATCCACAAGAAATAACAATAAGAGTTAGTATTGCCTTCAGTGATATAGGATAAAAGGGCATTGACAAAGATCATGCAACCCTGCAATTATTTTTTTCAAAAAATTCCCTTAATGAGTGTCATTAAAAACTATCAAACTTGGGGTGATCACAATAGTGTTTATGGCTGCTGAGATATTCTTGCAGGCAGCATGTAGAGTTCATTGTTGTTGAGCTTGCCTTTGATTCAAAAGGCATGGACATAGTTCGTGTGAGACTCAATGTCCGCTGAGCTTCCCATGGCAAGACCCTAAACATGACTATACCACTACAGTAAGCAGAGTAGGAATATAAATGGATGAGAAATAATTTTTTCAGATGGGAGGATAAGTCCTAGACTGTATCGAAAAGATACTGACGAGGGTTAACTTGGCAAATGTCCTAGATGAAGGACTTTGGATCGGGGAAATAGGGCATCGGATGAACTCGAAGGTAAAATCAGTCAAACAAGGTGTGTATCGAGAGTAAGCATGGTGGTCGACTTGGCTTACTTTCAATTTGTCCCTGACCGTCCTCTCCTGGCCCCTATATATAGGTGGCCAGGTCTCAAGGAACCGGTCGGGTCCGATACACATTACAACATCGGTATACGACATGAACTCATATTTCAACTACAATTACACTTGGGCCTAGCTTAATGGGCCTCAGGGGTACTCAAGTAATGGGCTCTATTATCTATACCCTTGTCAGTAGCCCCCGAGATTCTACCAGAATTGTAGATTCGGGTTGAATCTCAAATATTCATATCTTCGATTTGATCAATCTTTCGACTTCTTCTTCTTCTTCCTGTATTAAAAAATAATCAACTTTCATTATATTATCTCGCAAGGGGTTTTGGTGAACAAGCCTGATAGCTCTGACGGATCAAGAGGCCAGTTAACTGCCGGAGCAGATACTTGTCACCTACTTCAAACTCAATCCCATTGGACTTGAATCTAGAAAACTGGTCAAACCCATCCTTTTTCCGCATTTAGGACCTACAAAGAACGAGTTCCAGTGGTTCTCAGGGTACCCAGTGCGTCCACCAGGATTTTCTTCGCGTCGTAGACACGGAAAGTTACTAGCAGAGCGCATCCAGGTGCGTATACCAGGCCACACAGGACGGATCCTGGGGTCTTACCTTCACGATCTTTTATGACCACGGCATTCAAGCTTTGTCGCAATGACTTAGCTCAGGAATTTTATTGGCCTCCTTTGCAAGCCTTGTTTGGCTGTTGAGATGTGTAAAATATTCGAGTTGTTCTTCCTTCTGATAATCGCGAATAACTCCCGATGGGAGTAATCGATGTCATTTTGTCGATAATGAAGTCGAAGATTATTGTCGACAAGAGGTAGTCGATTATGCTTCTGATCTTTCCTCAATGTTATCCATTATCATCGGGTGCACGACCAGTGCTCCCGATGGGAGTAGCCCCCGAGGCTATAGCCGAAATTTTTCCGGGTATAGACTCAAAATATATGTATTGTCTTCTCATCTTCCGCCTACGGTACTCTTGGTATGATTATGCTTTAGATGCTCGGCCAAATCTTTTCAATTGTATTAGCCCCCGAGTCCATGAGGGGGTGCGTTGTGAACTTTCATATACTCCATTATTGTTCTGCCACATTTCTTTTTATCCTTATAGCTTTACGTGTATCCTTTCTTTGTCCTTTGTATATGCTGCCGCTGCTTTATTTTCTGCTCGGGGAAAAATGTAAGAGCCCTTTGATTTATTTGGACCTGTAACTTGCTAAGGCCCACAAAAGGTTACTTATAAATAAAGTACTCCGGCTAGGGAAAGCCCTAATCCCTTCATTACCAACTTCCTCCACCACATCATCTTCTTCCTCCACATCTCATCTAGGGTTTTTTCCTTCACCAAGCGCAACTTCTCAATGGCGGATGCTGGTGGTGCCAATCTGGATGCCGGTGTGCTGATGGAGAAGCGAGGTCGTGGCCGTCCCCACGACAGTAAGAATAAACCGAAGGATGCCTCTATGGTGGCCTCGTCGTCCGCATCCGTGAAGCGGCGCCCTGGCCGCCCTGTGGGAAGGAAAAACAAGCCCAAAGTACTTCCTGATGCTCCAGGTACCAGCGCTGCTCCCCACAATGCCTCTCCTCCTGCTCCTGTCAAGACTTTTTCTTTCTTCTGCATTGCCGATGCTCAATGCCGCGAGATACAGCGTATTTCGCTGAAATTCACCAAGTTCATGGATGGGCGAGAGCTTCATGAAGCAATTCTCCGTGAGCAATCTGGGGGGGACTCCCTACGAGGTGGAAGTGTACTATGACGGATGCGGCGAGATGTACTTTAGGGGCGGCTGGCCCCAGTTTGCAGAGGACCATGACCTTCACCAAGGGTTTTTTATGCTTTTCGACTACCATTGTGGTACGTCGAAGTTTGATGTGAAGATCTACGACTGCACTCAGTGCCAAAAAGAGTACGAGGCAGAAGTGCACTTTCAGTAGATCCTCCATTGATTTAGTCCTTGAATTTGTTGCTCTTTGAGCTTGCTCTATGTAATAAGTATATGTAATGAACTTTGTTCTATGCCATCGTGTTGCTTAGTAATAGACCAGAGGAACTACCAGTGTTCCGAGGTATGTTTAATTTACTTGCGTGTTTCGTTGAACTATGCGTTACTTTGTGCCGAGTATCGGGTTGTAAACAACCTTGCAATAAATCTTGAAGATATATCAGTACAGGATCTCGATAATTTTCATATTCTTTCATATGACTCGAGTGTCGGAGCCCCCGAGTGGAAAATAGTGACATATTATACACATTGTCGAGTTGACCCAAAGAACCTGACCTATGGCCTCATGTTCTGGGTTCAGAGGGTCAAGACTCGAAGTTTTCTATTATCATTCTCTTTCTACGCATAAAAGCGCCGGAGTTGTTCTGCGTTCCATGGATTGCTCTCATCTTTCCCTGTCTTCTTGTCTTATAGTCGATAAACTCCTCCTAGAATTACTTCTATAACGATGTAGGGTCCCACCCATGGGGACTCTAATTTGCCGTGGCCGTCCTACTTGAGTCGTAAGACTAGATCCCCTACGAAGAAAGACCGAGGACGAACTTGACTACTATGATAGTTTCGCAGACTTTGCTGGTACTGCATAGCTATGGCTAGTGCTATGTCTCTTGCTTCATCGAGTGCATCCACGTCGTCTTGGAGTGCTTCTGTGGATATTGTCTCGTCGTAAGCCACAATTCTTGGGGCTTCATGGGTGATTTCGACTAGAAGCATTGCTTCTGCGCCATGGACCAGGCAAAAGGGGGTTTCTTGGGTAGCCGCATTTGGCATAGTTCTCAGGCTCCAAAGCACAGAGGTCAACTCATCTACCCAGGCATGTTTAGCTTTCTCTAGGGGTGCTAACAACCTCTTTTTTATTCCATTGCATATTAAGTCATTGGCTTTCTCGACTTGTCCATTTGTTTTTGGATGCACCACAGATGCGAACTTTAGTTTGATTCCGATACTCTCGCAGTAGTTTTTGAACTCTTTTGATGTGAAATTTGTTCCATTATCTGTGATGATGCTGTGTGGCACTCCAAAGCGAAATACTATGGACTTGATGAAATTTATTGCTGCCGTGGAATCTTGAGTTGTTACCGGGGCTGCTTCTACCCACTTGGTAAATTTATCCACTGCCACCAACATGTAGACGTGCCCTCCTGGCCAAGATTTGTGTAGTTTCCCTACCATGTCCAGACCCCATTGTGCAAAGGGCCATGACAGTGGTATTGGCTGCAATTTTGCTGCTGCTGTGTGTGGCCGGGATGCGAATCGTTGACAAGCCTTGCACCTTTGAACTATATCTTTTGCGTCTTTGATGGCCATTAACCAATAAAACCCTGCTCGAAAAGCTTTGGCTGCAATAGTCCTGCTGCTAGCATGATGCCCGCATACTCCTGCATGGATGTCTTTCAATATCTCTTGTCCTTCCTGAGGGGTGACGTATCGCTGTAAGACGCCAGTTATACTTTTCTTGTACAACTTCCCTTGTAACACGACGAAAACCTTGGATCGTCGTATTATCCTTCTTGCTTCAACTGTATCTTCGGATAGTGTTTTGTTTATTATATATGCTAAATATGGCTGCATCCAGGTTTCTTCGATCATCATAACTTCCTCTGGTTCCTCTGTGCTTCCTGTGCCAGGCTTGCCAGCCCCCGAGCCTGTTGTTGGGTGCTGGCTTGGTTCTCCTGTAGTCGATGTCTTGCTATGTTTTATTGACCTCTCTATGATTTCTTCCCAAAAGACTCCGGGTGGTATAGGCAGGCATTGGGACCCGATATTTGCTAGATTGTCCGCTTCCTCGTTGCTGGACCTGCTGACGTGTGAAACTTCGCATCCATCGAATGTTCCCTCTAGATAGTAGTATAAGTTTCTGTATTCCGTTATGTTGTCACTGATGGCGTCACACCGATTCATCACTTGCTGGACAATGAGATTCGAGTCCCCGAAAATTTTCAGTCGAGTTGCTCCACATGCTTTGGCCATTTTCATTCCATGGAGCAAAGCTTCGTATTCGGCTTCATTATTAGAAGCTTGCGGAAAGCTCATCCTTAACACATACTTCAATTTGTCGCCTTGCGGTGATATCAAAACTACTCCTGCTCCTGCGCCTTGGACTCTTTTTGAACCGTCGAAGTACATTGTCCATACACTTGATAAATCTGGCGGTCCTGTGTTTTGTAGTTCTAGCCACTCTGCTGTGAATCCGGTAGTACTTGAGATTTGATTGCTTTTTGTTTCTCGTACATGATGTCCAGGGGTGATAGTTCGATTCCCCATAAAGAGACACGTCCCGTTGCTGCGGGGTTGTTCAATATATTGGATAGTGGGGCTTCGTTAACCACTATGATTGGATGCACTGTGAAATATTGTCGCAGCTTTTGTGCTATTGTGAATATGCTGTATGCAAGCTTTTGATAGTGCGGGTACCTCTACTTTGTTGGAGATAATACTTCGCTGAGAAAATATACCAGCCTCTGGACTCTGTGTGCCTTTCCTTCTTTGCTTCTCTCGACTACTAATACCGTGCTTACCACTTGATGTGTGGCTGCGATATATAGTAGTAGTGGCTCTTTTTTCTTTGGTGCAACCAACACTGGTGGTGTGGAGAGCACTTTTTTCAGTTGCGTAAAAGTTGTATCTGCTTCTTCTGTCCACTCGAACTTGTCATCTAATTTTTTCATGAGTGCGTAGAAGGGAAGAGCTTTTTCTCCTAATCGTGCGACAAATCGACTTAATGCCGCGACGCATCCTGTGAGTTTCTGTACGTCGTGTAACTTTGCTAGTTTCCACATTGTTAGTATTGCTTGGATTTTCTCTGGGTTTGCCTCTATGCCTCTTGCTGACACCAAGAATCCCAAAAGTTGCCCTGCGGATACGCCAAAAGAACATTTTGTTGGGTTAAGCTTGAGCTTGTACCTGTTTAGGTTGTCAAAGGTTTCCGTCAAATCACTAATTAAGGACTCCTCCTTTCTTGTGGTGATGACCATGTCATCGATGTAGACTTGGATGTTGCATCCTATTTGACTCCCGAGGCAGTTTTGCATCATCCGTTGGTAAGTTGCTCCCACGTTTTTGAGGCCGAAAGGCATGACTTGATACCCGAACACGTCGTATGGTGTGATAAAAGCTGTTTTTTCTTCGTCTTCCTTCTTCAACTTGATCTGGTTATAGCCAGAATATGCATCCAAGAAGGAAAGCCTCGCGCACCCCGCCGTTGAATCTATTATCTGATCAATGCGAGGTAGCGGAAAGGGATCCTTGGGACAATGCTTGTTGAGAGATGTGTAGTCGACACATACTCTTTGTACGTCTGTATTCTTGGGGACGATAACTGGGTTGGATACCCAAGTTGATGCTTTCATTTCTCTGATGAATCCTGCATTTTCTAGCCTGTGTAGTTCGGATGCTATTGCTTTTCTTTTGGGTTCATCGAACCATCACAGAGGTTGCTTGACTGGTTTTGCTTTTGGATCCACATTTAGTGCATGCTCGATGAGTTCCCTGAGAACCCCTGGCATGTCTGAAGGACACCAGGTGACGAGGGTTAACTCGACAAATGTCCTAGATGAAGGACTTAGGATCGGGGAGATAGGGCGTCGAATGAACTCGAAGGTAAAGTTAGTCGAAATAGGTGTGTGTCGAAAGTAAACTTGGGTGTTTGACCTGGCTTGCTTTCAATCTGCCCTACACCGTCCCCTCCTGGCCCCTATATATAGGTGGCCAGGTCTCGAGGACCGGGTAGGGTACGATATAGATTACAATATCGACATACGGTAAGAACTCGTATTCGACTATCATTACAATTGGGCCTAGCTTATCGGGCCTCAGGGGTACGAAACTAGCGGGCTCTATTAACTATACCCTTGTCAGTAGCCCCTGAGGTTCTACCAGAATTGCAGATTCAGGTTGAATCTCTAATCTTCAAATCTTCGACTTGATCAATCCTTCGACTTCTTCTCATCTTCAAATCTTCGACTTAGTCTTTTCGACTTATTTTCATGATATTCTTTCGCAAGGGGTTTTGATGAGCAAGCCTGACAACTCTGACGGATCAAGAGGTCAGTTAACTGCCGGAACAGATACTTGTCACCTACTTCAAATTCAATCCCCTTGGACTTGAATTCGGGATACCGGTCAAATCCACTCTTTTGCCGCATTTAGGACTTACAAAGAATGAATCCCAGTGGTTCTCAGGGTACCCAGTGCGTCCACCAGGATTTTCTTCGCGTCGTAGACACGGATACATACTAGCAGAGCGCATCCATGTGCGTATACCAGGCCACACAGGACGGATCCCGGGGTCTTACCTTCGTGACAAGTCACGACATTCGAGTCGCGTTGCGATAACACAACTCGAGAATCTTATGTCGCAGTCAAATTTTGACTGAAAATATTCGGGTTTCTTTCAACCATAAATCCCGCTCCCGATGGGAGTAACACCCCTGCACTTTTCCAGCTTTTTACTGCTTTACCAAGAAATATCGTCGGGTGCGCGCTCAGCGCTCCCGATGGGTGTAGCCCCCGAGGCTATACTCGAAAGAGATTTTTTCGAGTATAGGCTCGAAATAGAGTGCAATCCATCATACTTCAACTCGAAATACTTCAACTTCAAGATACTTCATCTTCGAGATACTCTAAGAATGCCTTGTCGTCGAATATGCTTCCACACTTCATTAAAGATTTCCAGTCACCATCTTTTAAGAGTAGTAGCCCCCAAGGCTATAATTGAAAAATCCTTCACACATAATCTTCTCTAAGAATTTTGCATTTGTCGGCGCCATTTTCTGTTCGATAATATATCCTTTATGACATCAATCAATACGTCACTCTGTATCATTGCGAACCGTTGCATGGGCAGTACTGTAAATTTCTCAATTTTTGACCGTTAGTGGGCTGCCGTTTCCGCTCTTTGCGCCACGTCTCAGCCCACGATCCTTCTCCCAGAAGATATATAAGGGGCATAGTGGGGGATTTTTACTGTTTACCAGCTCGTTCCCTCCGCCGCCTCCATTGCTGATCTCCTCTGCTTCCCTCTCTCGTGCATAGCCCCCAAGCGCACTTCGTATTGGATGCGCGTGAAACACCTGGCCACTAAGAGCACCATGGCCAAGACTTCTGCCACCAACTGGGTTCGCTCCACCATCACAAAGAAGGAGGTGGAGAAGGCCACGGCGGACGGCCTCATCACCGCCGAAGATTCCATCAAATTCCCCAGTACTAAACGGATCCCGAAGCCCCCGAGCGGTTATCGGGTAATGTTCCTTGCTTTCCTCCTCCGCGGTTTCTCTCTTCCTGCCCACGAGTTTCTCCGTGGGCTTCTGTTTGTTTACGGTGTGCAGCTTCACCAGCTCACACCAAATTCTCTTCTGCACATCGCCTGTTTCGTGACTCTTTGCGAGTCCTTCTTGGGCATTGAGCCCCACTTCCTTCTGTGGAGGTCAATCTTTCGACTCCGCCCCAACGTTTCTTTGGCTAGGAAACCCGAACTGGGCGTAGCCGTCGTTTCTGTGCGCCCTGAGGCGCAATACTTCGAATTTTCCATGGCCGCGTCTGTCCAAGGATGGAGGACAAAGTGGTTCTATATCAAGGACCGCAAGTCCTCTCCTGAAGATGAATTTGGCCTGCCTCCTTTTGATTCTTCCCAGGAGGTAAAGAAATTGGCATCATGGGATACACTCCCCTCAGATGCAGAAGCACAAGAAATTCTTCCTCTTCTTTCCCGCATCAAGGCTTTCAAAGGAGGTCAAGGAGGTGCTCTGTCGGGTATGCAACTCATGGCGTTTTTCATTCAACGTCAAGTTCAACCCCTACAACACCGCCTTACCAAACTTTGGAATTACTCCGGCTTGGAAGATCCTACTCGCATATCTGAAGATCTGATATCGAAAGAAGAGGTCGACAAGCGAGTCAGGAATCTTACCAAGCTCACCAAGGAACACGCAGTTGCGGATTTAACCGCTGACTTTTTCGACTCCGTGCACCCTCTGCCTGAGGTATGTATCTTCGCGTTTACTTATTGTCAAACTTTGCTTGGTTCGATTTGTGTGTATTCTGTGCCATTGCACTCTGCTAATTTACTCATATGCAGGGTCATCAATTCCTTGTTTCTCGTCCTCCTCTTCCAGAGGCAGGGCCCCTACCAGCTGATCTTGCCTCTACTGCATCTGAAGCCCCCGAGGCTGACGAAAGTCAGGATGGAGATGATGTCGAAGAATCAGAAGAGGAAACTAGCTCGTCGACATCGCCTCCTCCTGTACTAGCTGAACATGTTGGTGTCGACAAGAAAAGGAAGCGTGTCGACGAAATTGCTTCATCGAGTTCTGCAGCGGCTGGTAAAGCCCCCGTTCTTGCAGAAGATATGGAGTACTTCGACATGCTTGCATCGTAAGTATTGTAGTCGAGTTCTTCAATTGCATTGTTCTTGCCTTGTTGTCATAACTTATATTTTTCATGCAGTGATGATGAAGAACCACCAACATATGCGACAGCTGCTCCACCACCTTCTCCTGTGGCGATTGATGAGCCTATCGAACCAGATGTTGCACCGAGGGCTACCAGGTCCGGTGTGAAGAAGGTTCCTCAAGCCCGATACCCTAAACGCTCAAAGAGGGCCAAAGAAGCCAAAGTTTCTCTGGAAGCCCATGCACCTACGGTTTCCTCTGATGACGTGAGCAATTCTTCTTTACTTTCTTTCCTTTCATGCACTTCTACTCTTACACACTTCTTTTCTCAGGCTTTAGTGAAGAGATTTATTGCCTTGGGCACGGAGTGTGCGGGGTACCTAAAGGTTGCGAAAGCTTCCGAAGGTACAATCATGATGTCCAGTCATTACTTTTCTTCTGTGCTTTTTCTTTTCCCCCTTATCTGACTCTCTTTCGTCTTCTTTTGTAGCTGCCTTGGCAACAGCCAATGCTCGAATCGCGTCGCTGGAAGCGGAGCTCAATGCTTCGCGAAAAGCTTATGATGTGGCGGCCGCTGCTAAAGTGGATGCTGAGAAGTCGCAGAAAGCTGCGCTTGGCAAGGCGAAGAAAGCTGAAAAAGCTTTAGCTGAAGCCAACAAGGAGCATGCTCAACGAGAGCAAGCCGTGGCGGAGCGTCTTCACACCATGTCTACTGCCGCTGAAAGTAAGTGCTTCGCCTTGTCTTCTGTTTTCGTCTTCTGTTGCACTGGTGTATTTGTTGACACTTGTCTCTTCTTTTCTTTTCTATTGCTCAGAATTCACCGGGGTATCTCCGTCGTCCTTGCAAACGGACGATGATCCTCTTATGGATGCAGTTAACCTACTCGAAGAAAACTGGATATCTATCCAGGAGACTTTTGAGTTGGTTAGCCGCGTTTTATCACGGCTGTTTGCCGGCTTGTGGCCGAAGAAAAGGGCGACAATTCCGAAGGATAACTTGACTGAACTTGCCAAGTCCTTCGATACCACTGAAGACCCCACTCTCCAGCTGAAAGGTCTTTCCATTAAGCGCGGCGCCGAAGGTGCTATTGCACTTTCCCTTGCTCATGGGACGAATTTCGACTGGGGGAGGGTTAGATCCCCTCATGGCCACACCCGTGACGAGATGAAGGCTTTTTTCGAGAAGGCGAAGAAGTTGGCACCTACCTTGTTGACAACTATTTCTCCTTCGGCGGCCTCTGCAGTGCCTGCTGCACCAGCTTCAGCGGTGGAAAATCCAGTACCACCATTGACTTCTGGCGAAGAAGCTATCGTGCCCTCCTCTGCCACGGAACACAATGCTGAGGTGGCGTAGACTCGGCTTTCTTTGTAGCTTGTAGCTTTCTCCTTTTGGATGCAAAAACATTAGTTGGGTACAACCCGAGAACCTTAGTCATAGGGTGTTGTACTTATGTAAATATATTTCTGGCGTATGAAGTATTATGCTGTCTCTCTGAAATGCTTCTCCTTTCTTTCCCCTTTGGCTTGCAGTCGATGCGCGCCAATGATCCTTTGACTCACGGTCCTGCTCCTTCTTCTACCCGTGTGTTCGGTTCTCAGATTTCGTCGACTCCTAGTCGATGTAATTAGTGCGCAGAGTATTCGGCAAGGATTTCTGACCTTGAGGTTCGCTTGACTTCAGCCAAACGCCAAGCTCAGATGGCGTTTGATAAGGCTAGCAAAACTTCTGCTCTGACGAAGCAGGTGTCGATTCTTAGTGATGAAGTGTCCAGCTTGACGGCAAGGATTTTGCATCACGAAGAATGCAACTCTTTCATTCTTGGTATCGTCGAATCCGCCTGTGAAATGTTGCGATGTAAGCTTCCTCTCGACTTATTTTCTTCTCTTTGTACTGTTACTTTTGTGATATCCTTTGCCCTTATAGGCACTTGCTTGGACTTCGCTGCTGAAGATCGTCGAGTTACCGAACGAAGTGCAGCTCTGGAGAAGATGTCCACAGGTGTTGAAAATTTATGGTCTGATCCTCGACGCCGAAGTGCTATTGTATTGCTTCAGGACCGTGCCCAGCATATTGGCGAGGCAGTGGATGGCTGTAGGAGAGCTCTCGTAACTATGCACTCGGTGATGCTTCCTCGCAATCCTCTGCCTGCTACTTTTCCATTGCTCCTTGACGTTTTTAGATCCAGCCAGCGAATCCATCGGTTGATAGAACTGAACCTAGTAGCAGGTGCCAACTTTGCTCTTGGGTGGATACGCAAGTGGCATCCAAGACTCAATTACAGTTCTATGTTGCTGAGCTATCCTCCTGGTGGGGCAAGCCTTCGAGTACATTTAGAGAGTACCCTGCAGCCTGCCCGACGAATTATAGCCAGGTTGTTGCAAGAAGACTCCGCGTTTTTCCGCGAGTTTCACTACTTGGACCCTTTAGGTGTAGATGATTCTGACAACCCGATGTTGTAATATACTTTTGTGTGTGTGTAACGCGAGAGTATTTTATTTCGTAACGAAAATTTGTTCTCAAGGCGTTATTGTATGACTCGTGCGTTTGCCGCATTTTTCCTTTGAAAGACTCGTAAACTCGAATATGAGGAACGTTTCGTCTTTATTATACTTTGTAATGTAAGATACATGGGGTGACCCAAGAGATCCGGCCTGTGACCTGTGTTCTGGATCTAGAGGGCATTGCCCCTGGTATAACTCGTGGCTTTTACAGCCTTTATTGTTCTACTCTATTGTCTTATGATGCTTATGTCGTCGAGGCTTTCCCTTTTTCCTCTGCGCCTGTGTCTTCTCCTGATGCTCCTACTCGTGGTTTCTTCGTTTCGGGCTCCGCGACGCATCCTTCGAGTAGCTTGACGCCTTCTGTAGTCGCGCTTTTTGCCTTTTCTGCATGGTTGGCTATTACGCCAAAATTTTGCGCCATCTTGTGGAATTCCCTGTCGCAGAGATCTGAAACTTCAAAACTTCCTTTCACTGTAATTATTCCTCTTGGTCCTGGCATTTTAAGTACTAAATATGTATAGTGAGGCACTGCCATGAATCGCGAAAACGCGGGTCGTCCGAGGATCGCGTGATATTGGGATGGCCAGTCCATGACTTTGAAGTCTAGCTTTTCTCTTCTATAGTTTTGTCGGTTGCCGAAGCAAACATTGAGTGCTATTTGACCCAGCGGGTAATTGGCACTTCCTAGTACGATTCCATGGAAGGAACAATCTGTTGGCTTCAGGAACTCTAGTGATATATGCATTGCTCGAAGTGTTTTCGCATATATCAAGTTAATTCCACTCCCTGCATCCATGAATATTCCGTCGACATCATATGCGCCGATTTGAGCTTTGAGTACCAAAGGCGCGTTTCCCGGCCGAGGTACTGTTATAGGGTGATCTTCTCTGTTGAACTCTATTGGTTGCTCTGACCAGTGCAGATACTCCGTTGTAGCTGGAGGTGATATTACTGCTAAGTTGACTTGTCGAGTTATGCTCTTCTCTTCTTTGTTCGACTTGGGTACAGGTTGTATCATTGATATGATGTGTCCTTTTGATGGTACATACCCTTCGTCGTCGTCCTGTCCCTGGTTTTGCTGGTCTTGTCCTTGAGGCGCTCCATTGTTTCCTTGCTGCTTTGTCGGAGGATTGTTACTTCCTTCGAATCCTTGTCGCCTTGCTTCGGTTTGCTTGTTTATTGCTGCTTCTTGCAGTTTTAAGAATGTTGTGCAGTCTTTCATTGCGTGCCTTGATACTCGTTTCCCGTCGACGAACGCTGAGTGTATATGACAAGGCCCGTTGAGCATATCTTCTGGTGATGGGTTGTACTCTCTGGATTCTCTTGTAGGGAACTTCTTATAGTCCTCCTTTCCGTAGCTTCTATATCCTGAACTTCTTCGATCACTTCCTTGATAGCTGTTGTCTTTGTTTCCTGCGGCGACTTGGCTATGAGGGCCATAGTTGTCGAAATTTCTGGACCGTCTTCTTTGACTTCCATATCTATTTCTTCTATCGTCTTCTGGAGATCGCGTCCTTTTGTTGTTGCACGCATCTTCTCCATCTGCGAATCTGTTTGCTGTGTCCATGAGGTCTGACACTGTTTTCAGCTTGATTCTACCCATCTCCTCGACTAGGTCTCTTCGTCTTAATCCAATGATGAACGCATCTATTGCTCTTTCGTCTGAAACTTCGACTGCTGAATTTTTGATAAGGCTCCATCTTTGGATGTATGCCCGTAGTGTTTCGTCGCGTTGTTGCACACATGCTTTGACTTCTTCTATTGATGCTGGTCATTTGTATGTCGACCTGAAGTTGCTTGTAAATTGCTTTGTGAGGTCTTCCCAGCTTCCAATAGATTCTTTCTCTAGTTTGCTCAACCATGACCTCGCTGCGCCGGTGAGGTGTAGTTGCAAACTTTGCATTGCTGTTTCTTTAGTTCCTCCTAATATTTGAACTGCTTGTAAGTAATCTGCGAGCCATGATTGTGGTTCCTGTGATCCATCGTATTTTTGCTGGTCATGAGGTAGTTTGAATCCCTTGGGAACTGGAGTGGTGCGAACCCTGCGGGTAAAGCATGATGCCCCCATCTCTTTTTCGTCATCTTCGTAGTCGCGTTTTTCATTTGGGGACCGCGATCTTCGAGTTCCACCGTGCTGCTTTGGTGATGGTGATCGAGATCGGTGCTTGCTGCTTCTGCGCCGAGGACTATTGTGACGGCGAGGTGACCTTGCTTTGTGCACTTCCTTGTGGTGATATACTTCTTCTCCTTTTGCTGATAGCTTGTGGCCCACCATGTTGAGTCCGTTCAGTGCTGCTCTATGCATATGTTCTCTAGGATCTCCTGGACTTGGTCGAGTTGTAAGTAAATATGCTTGTGCTGCCACTAGTGCTGCTTCAGGAGTTTTTGGTAGGATGTTTCCTTGCTCATCGACCGATAGGAAAGACGAGTCGAGGTTTTTAGAAATACTTTGCCTGTCGGAGTACTCGAGGTTATCGTACCTTGAACCATGTCGACGATTTTTCCTTGCATTGCTATATGATGCGTCACTTCGCGCTTTTCGAGCAGCTTCGCTGGCTGCAATGGCTGAATCTTTTCTTCTTTGTATCTCTATTTTCTCCTTTGCTAATTGCTTGGCCTGCTGCCTTAGGGCGTAGTGATACCCCAAAAGCATGTCTTTGCTAGAATTTGATGGTATTGGCGTGCCGTGTTCTACGGCTTCTCTTATTATCCTCCATTCGTCGACTGATAGTCGAATTTTTTCCCTGCTTGCGAGGGATTCTGGTGTTTGCCCTTCTGCTAGGTGATTTGCTCCTCTGTCGATATTTGCTGGGTTTAGTATTGGATTGTCGTTTTCGTCGAATTCTTCTGAGTTATCTCCTATAATGGCGAGCACCTGGCATTGTTTGCCAATGTTATCGTTAAAGCTTGAGAAGATCGAGTTACTATCCTCAGAAAGCTCTAATCCTGTCTTCCATGTATCTGTTGACTTGTCTGCAGTATCGTCGAGGCAGATCGTGAGATCTTCGAGTTGGACTTTCACGTCAAAATTTTCCTTTTCTTCGTTGTCCTCTGCGATCTTTTCTTTTTGCACTTCCTCTGGGCTGACCGGCGAGTTTACCTCGCTGGAAGAGCCTTCTGAATATTCCATTACTGCTGTTGTCTTGAGCTCACTTGCCGATAGATCTTGTTTCGTCAGATCTGAGAGGTGAGATGAACCCGACGGTCCGATGAGGATGTTTAAGCTTTCGATTGTCAACTCCATCTCGTCGATTTCTGCACTGCTGTTGGCTAAAAGCGAAAAAGCCGTCAAATTCATGATTCCAACGCCCAAGTCCCCACGGTCGGCGCCAATTGACGAGGGTTAACTCGACAAATGTCCTAGATGAAGGACTTAGGATCGGGGAGATAGGGCGTCGGATGAACTCGAAGGTAAAGTTAGTCGAAATAGGTGTGTGTCGAAAGTAAACTTGGGTGTTTAACCTAGCTTGTTTTCAATCTGCCCTACACCGTCCCCTCCTGGCCCCTATATATAGGTGGCCAGGTCTCGAGGACTGGGTAGGGTACGATATAGATTACAATATCGACATATGGTAAGAACTCGTATTCGACTATCATTACAATTGGGCCTAGCTTATCGGGCCTCAGGGGTACGAAACTAGCGGGCTCTATTAACTATACCCTTGTCACCAGGCGAAGATTTCCAAGCACTCATGGAGGAACTCGACGAGCGCGCTTTCCTATGTGGGTTCCAAGGTTACCACTATAGAGGTAGTTTTGCTCGGGTCTGTAGGTGGACCTGAATTTTCTTTGAGTCTTGGGTTGCATCGAAAGCCTGATCTGACAGGGATCGACAGATGTCGGGTAGCACATTGTGATCAGTTTCGCCCCTGAGTCTTGCATATTCAGCTGTCATGCCGAAGGTTTGTGCCATCCTGTTGAATTCTCTATCACAAGTGTTGGATACTTCAAAACTGCCTTGTACCATGATCGTCCCTTTAGGTCCTGGGATTTTTAGTGTTAAATATGCGTAATGAGGGACTGCCATGAATTTTGCAAATGCTGGTCACCCCCAGATTGCATGATACTGCGAAGGCCAGTCCATTACTTTGAACTCTAACTTTTCTCTGCGGTAATTGCCACTATCACCAAAACAAACATCGAGTTCTATTTTCCCGAGGGGGTAATTTGCGTTCCCTGGTACTATTCCGTGGAAGGAGCAATCCATCGGCTTCAGGCTTTCTAACGAGATGCTCATTGCTCTTAAAGTTCTTGCGTATATTAAGTTTATGACGCTTCCTACGTCCATGAATACTCGCCCAATGTCATATCCTCCTATTTGCACCTTCAACACCATTTGCGCATGCCCTGGCCTGGGCACTTTCCTTGGATGATCTGCTTTGCTAAACCTGACTGGTTCATCGGACCACCTCAAGTACTTTGTAGTGGCTGGTGGTGACGATATTGCTAGGTTTACTTGCCTTGATATGCTCTTCTGCTCTTTCTTGGATTTTGGCACTGCCTAGATCATTGCGGATATGTATACTTTTGATTCCAGATGTTTTGCAAGACGTTGTGTTTGATATCCTTGACTTGTACTCCTTCCTTACTGACGTGCTCCTTGGTTCAGATTCAGAGCGCCTTGCAATCTTAGGAATGTTCTATAGTCCTTCATCTGGTGATTAGAAACTCTCTTCCCATCCAAATACGCATAGTGAATGCGACAGGGGCCATGGAGCATGTCTTCTGCCGACGGGCCAGAGTACTTTGGCTTTTCTTCTCCACGACTGCTTCTGCCTTGAAACTCCCTGCTTTCGTAGCCTTCCTCGTCCCTTCTTTCGTATCCTGCGGCTATCTGATTTCGCCTTGTGCGGCTATCCTTATTGCGAGACCTTTGCCTTTGCCTGCTTGCTCTATCGACTTCTAGTGAACGTGCCCTTTTGTTGTTGTACGCATCTTCTCCATCGGCGAATTTGTTTGCCACTTCCATTAATTCTGATATTGTCCTAGGCTTTGTTCTCCCTAAGTTTTCCATGAGGTCTGAACAGCGGAGGCTGGCCAAAAAAGCATCCACTGCCTGCTCGTCGGAGACGTCTTCCGCAGAGTTTTTGATTATATTCCACCGCTGTATGTATGAACACAGAGTTTCGTCCTTCCTCTGTATGCATGACTTGACTTCTTTTAGCAACGCTGGACGTTTGTATGTCGAACGAAAGTTTCTTGTGAATTGACTCTCCAGTTCTCCCCAACTTCCAATAGAATCGTTAGGTAGAGTGCTTAACTAGGACTGTGCTACACCGGTGAGGTGTAACTGCAAGCTTTGCATCGCTGTTGCTCTCGTTCCTCTGAGTATTTGTACTGCTTGTAGGTAGTTTGATAACCATGGTCTGGGTTCTTGTGACCCATCATACTTTTTGCTGATCATGTGGTAGTTTGAATCCTTTGGGTACTCGCGTTCTGCGAACCCTTCGGGTAAAGCATAGCGCGCCCATCTCTTTTTCATCGTCTTCATAATTTTCTTCTTTCCATGCATAGCGCACGTTGTTTACTCTTGCTTGAGCTATGATATTCCTTGCATCCTCCCTTCGTTCCTTGCTCTTTTCATCGCCTGATGACTCGCTTGTTTTGCTTTGCGAGGGTTGGTGCTTAAAGTTTTCTTTTCCCTTATCCTTGTGATATGTCACCTTTTTCCCTGGAGAATGTTTTCTTAGCCTGTCTTCGACCAACCCGAGGCTTCTTATTACGGCTTGATGCATGTGCTCCCGCGGATCTCCGGGTTCTGGTTGTGTAGTTAGTAGATACGCCTGCGCTGCTACTAGTGCTGCCTCTGGTGTTTCCTGCACAAAATCCTCCTCATCATCTGATGGATGTGCGCTTATGCTCCTTACGTGGCTTTCTTTCCTTGCCCATGCTGTTGTCCTCCTGTTGTGTTTTGGGTCTTTGTGCCTTTCTTCGCTGGACTCTGATGCTTTGCTGTAATCATCCCAATATGCTCCACTTGACACACTATTATTTTCTTTACTTCTCGTGAGCTCATCTTTTTCCTCCCTCAACTTCTTTTTGTGTTGATGCAGGGCGTACTAATACCCCATCAGAACTTCTCTTCTTGAATTGGTGGGTACTTTCGTACCATGATTGATGGCTGACATGATGATTCTCCACTCCCCGGTGGAGACGTGAATTTTCTCCTTCTCCTTCTTACTATTGCTCCTTGATTTGTCGACTTGCGCGTCGATTTCTGCGTTGTCTGCATGATCGTTCTCTTCTGCTGCTTCAGTGATGATGATGCATAATTGATGTATGTTTCTGGAGACACCACCGCTTTGGGTGGCAAAGTCCCTTTGACTAATGTACGATTTGTCCATTGTTCCTCCTATGTCGAGTTCTTCCCGAGTTTCATCGAGTTCTTCGATTTTTTCTCCTGTATCTTCTGCTGTTGCGAAGCTGACTGGCGAGTTTACCTCGCTGGAAGAGCCCACCGATGATCCAGACATTGTGGTTGTCTTGATTTTGCTCGCCGACGGATCCAGTTTTGTCGGATCTGAAGGGCGAATCGAACCTGAAAGTCCAACGCAAAAGCTCAGGCTCCCGATCGTCAACTCCATCTTCTGGTTTTCATCGACTTCCAAACTGCCGTTGGCTAAAAGCGAAAAATCCGTTGAATTCATGATTCCAACGCCCGTAGTCCCCACGGTCGGCGCCAATTGACGAGGGTTAACTCGGCAAATGTCCTAGATGAAGGACTTTGGATCGGGGAAATAGAGTGTCGGATGAACTCGAAGGTAAAATCAATCAAACAAGGTGTGTATCGAGAGTAAACATGGAGGTCGACTTGGCTTACTTTCAATCTGTCCCTGACCATCCTCTCCTGCCCCTATATATAGGTGGCCAGGTCTCAAAGAACCGGTCGGGTCCGATACATATTACAATATTGGTATACGACGTGAACTCGTATTTCGACTACGATTACACTTGGGCCTAGCTTAACGGACCTTAGGGGTACTCAAGTAATGAGCTCTATTATCTATACCCTTGTCAGATACATACAACCTTCGTTATTAATATGGATGAGGAATAATGAACACCATTATTAGGCTAGGCAAGAGCTGTTTAACTCATGATGATGTTACAAACAGAAATAGAGCATCAAGTATTCATGCAATCGGCCGACATTTTCATATGCTCTATGTTTTTGTGTAGCTGATGACGTGGGTTTTTGTACTCTGGATGCAATTATCTAAAAAAATAACATGTTTTCATTTTGGGAAACGATCCCGATCGGCCGACCGATCCAGGGGAGCGGTTGGTCCTCCTCTGACAACTTTCTTCCCTTAGGCCCTACCTCACCCTTTCGCTCCTTTTGGCCCAACCTCTGTATGCGTGAGCCCGCCTAACCCAACATGTATTTAATTCAAGCCCAAGTTTCTACGATCTAGCACACAACCATATGTTTTACCAGGAAACATGAGTTGCTGTAAATGTATCATATATTTTCTAATAAAGTCGCACGAGTTTTGTTGAGAAAGCACATGCGAGATATTGTAAGGTTTTTTGGGATTTTTGGCCACAAGTTTATGTTTTCCTCTATATTTTTTATGTTGCATAATTTACTACAATAGATTACAAATTTTTATAGTTGGTGATTTTTGTTGGTAATCAATAATTTAATTCAATGTTGTAAATTTTATGCTTTTTAAAATAGTTGTTAATTTTTGTTGGAATTGTTGGAGAGTTTTGTTGTAAATCAATATGTAGTAAAAAAATTCTTAACCACTTTTTTCCATTTGCTAGAAAACACATGGCTTGTTGTTGTAATAGTTTGCAAATTTTGTTGGAGATTTTGTTGTAAATCAATATACAACAAAAAATAATCTTATATTTACTAATTAGAGGCACCGTACGAGGCCTCACGTTAATCCTCACGTAAAACTAAAAACAATTCGTCTGATATACGGTTGGTGTATTAAGGGTCCTTAGAAGAAGTGTGTCATACCGCTTCGGTAAAATCTCCAAGAAAATTATTTCGCGGCCCACGTACAAGCTGCCAAAACGAATCAGACTTCCTCGCTCGACTATGCCGCCGCCACTGATAATCGTGATCCACGCCTAGGAGCTCCAGGTCTCTCAGAGATTGATTTGATGGAAATTGATCTTGCCTGCCGTAATTTTTTTGAAGGTCTCTTTAGCATCGATGCCTCGATGGTGCATCTCCCGCAAAAAAAGACGGATCGGTGCTCCCGCAAGAAAAGAAAGGATCCGTGCCTCGATGGTGCTTCAGACTACTAGAGAAGATGACATGGAATGTGATGCGCAGGGTGAGCTAAATAGATTTCAGATCTGTTTTTTTAGGTAAAGAGAACTTTATAATCAACGAGACACAAAGAGTTTACAATCACTGTTTAGTGTTTACAAGCTCCCTGATATGATTAGGGATAGCATCACCGAAGAACTGATCACAGCCTGATCTAGCAAGCCTAGCTAAGGCATCAGCGACAGAGTTGCCAACTCTGTTCACGTGAATGACACGGGAGACAATAAATTTATTTAAAAAGGATTTGGCTTCCTCGTAGATAGCACACCACTTGAACCTATCTTGGTCATTTGACTGGAGGGCTTTGACAACAGCGCTGCAGTCAGTCTCTAGGATGAGCAGATTCTGATGTGCATTTCCCAGGTACCTGAGTCCCAGTAGAGCTGCATGAGCTTCAGCCTCTTCCGCTTCATCACAGTTAGGAAGATGGGCGCAGGCAGCAAGCAGGACTTTCCCATCACTGTTGCGCAGCACCAGCCCTGCTCGTCCAGCACCCTCTCTATCACTGAACGAGCCATCCACATTGAGCTTGATCCAACCCACCGGAGGAGCGATCCATTGGGGTTGAATGGTAGGAGCAGCTGTAGTGTTCAGATCCCTGCACAACGAGACAGTAGAGCAGGTTTGTTTCCCTTTATGATCAGAATACACAAAAGATGGATTAATAGTTTCGCCCAGGTAAGTCTGAAGGAAGATGGCCGAGCTGGCAATGGTGGCGTCTCCCTTATGGTGGATGACATCATTCCTCAGATGCCATGCCCTCCAGAGTAGGAGCAGAACTCTGGATCTGGTTGTATTTTCGAGAGGATCAAGCAGAAGTTGGAGCCAGTCACGTCCAGTAAATCTGAACGTATTTTCGGAAGGTAGGAGCCAGTACTTCCGCATCTCATCCGGAGAGCCCTCGCTTTTGTGCACGCCATAGTAGCATGGAAGGCGTCTTCAGAATCGCGTCCGCAAATGGCACAGATGCAGTTTAGTTCAAGAGTTCTTCTCCATTTGTTTTTCTTTGTAGGCAGCGAGTCAGTGGCAACTCTCCAACCGAAAACCTGCACCTTGGGTGGAACATTAGCCTTCCAAATGGTATCCCAAAGCCGATGATCGCCGTGAGTAGCATTACTAGAGGAGCCCTCACTGTGATTTTGATGGTTCAGTTTCACAGCCAGCATGTACGTGCTCTTGACAGTGAAATAGCCATTTTTCTCTAGGTGCCAAGCGACAGAGTCATCAGGGCCAGAAGAAGGGATTTTTATCTTGAGAATGGCTTCCACGTCATGTTCCTGAAACAAATCATAGAGAAGAGGAACATTCCAGTCCCCAGTAGACTGAGTAATTATTTGATTCACCCACCTTATCCTAGTGTTTTTCTTAGGGCTGATGATTTTCAAGCCAGTTTCTCTAGGGATCCACTGATCTCTAAAAATCTGAGTACTTTTCCCGTTGCCAATGCGTTTTATAACACCTTTCTTTAGAAGTTCGAGCCCAAACTCAATCCCTCTCCAAGCCTGGGAAGCGTCGGAGGCGAAGACAGTGTCCAGGATGTTTCCGTTCGGGTAGTACTTAGATTTGAGAACTCTGGTGCAGAGGCTGTTAGGTCTCTGGATGAGTCACCAAGCTTGTCTGGCAAGAAGGGCCTGATTGAACAGCTTAATGTCACGAAATCCGATTCCTCCTTTGCTCTTAGGCTTCGTCAAGTTTTCCCAGGCTAACCAATGCACCTTTCTCTGTCCTTCTTCATCGCCCCACCAGTAGTCTCGAATTAGCCTCTCATACTGATCGCAGAAGCTAGTGGTAATTTTGAAGATACCCATAGCATAGCCCAGGAGAGCTTGGGCTACCGCCTTGATATGTGTTTCCTTTGCAGCGTGCGAGCAGAATTTTTCACACCAATTTGTGAGTCTTTTTGTGAACCTATTCGTGATAGGTTGAAAATGTTCCCCTTTCATACGTCCCTCGGGTGTTGGCAGGCCGAGGTATTTTTCTTCAAAGGTTGAGCTGGTGACACCCAAGGTCGCTTTGATATCATGTTGTACAGGCCCAGGGCAAGCGGCACTAAAGAGCAGCGAACATTTGGATGGACAGAGAAGCTGGCCCGTAGACTTTTGAAACAGCTTGAGAGTTTTATCCACGACTATGGCTTGATCCTTGGTCGCCTTGAAGAAAAGGAGGCAGTCGTCTGCAAACAGAAGGTTGGATATGCCGGGCGATCCTCTCGCGATCTTTAGAGGGGTGATGCACCCTTTTTCAGTTTCCTTTTTCAGTAAGCAGGAGAGGCTCTCGGCAATGAAAAGGAACATATATGGGCTGAGTGGGTCTCCTTGTCTCAGTCCTCGGGTAGGAGTGAAAGGATCAAGAGTGGAGCCATTAATTCTCACCGCGAAGCGTACAGAACATACGCATGTCATGATCCAGTTCACCCATCTCTTGCTGAACCCCATTTTTACCAAAACCCCCTCAAGGAAATTCCAGTCCACTCGGTCATAGGCCTTGGAGAGATCCAGCTTGAAAGCACAGTGGGTGTTGAGTGGATTTTTGCTATGCCGGATCTTGTGGAAACCTTCAAAGGCGAGGATTGCATTGTCTGTGATCATTCTGCCGGGTATGAAAGCACTCTGTGTTTCTGAGATTAAACCATCAAGAAAGGGGTGCAACCGATTGACGAGACACTTCGATATTACTTTGTAGACGACGTTGCACAAGCTAATTGGTCGAAAGTCAGCGAGCTGCTCTGGGTTGGTTCCTTTCGGAATAAGAACAATAATTGTATCGTTGATCCCTTCAGGCATTATACCTTTCTCAAAGAAGTCCTTGACAGCTCTAATCACCTCAGTTTTCAACAGAGCCCAATTCTGTTGGAAAAAGTGTGCAGGTAGACCATCAGGGCCAGGGGCTTTGATAGGCCCGATCTGGAATAGAGCATCACTTATTTCGTCGTCAGAGAACTCTTTGCAAAGCGTGGCATTGATGTTATCTGAGACCGAGACATGGATCTGGTTCAGGATTTCATTTGGCACCACGGTTGTGTCTTGTGTGTACAAATCCTTGAAAAAACTGGTAGCTAGCTCTTCAATCTCTTCCTGTTTATCCACCCATAGGCCATTGTTATTTTTCAGTTTCTTTATCCTATTTTTCCTTTGTCTCCAGGTGGCCTTTTTATGGAAATAACGAGTGTTACGATCGCCCTCCTTCAGCCATGTTGTTTTAGACCTTTGTCTCCACATCAATTCTTCCCTGTGCAGAATTTCATCCAATTCCTTTGCAGTGATTTTAATATCTTCATCTCGTCGTAGTGAGGGAGCTTGATTCTAGAGAGTTTCAAGTCTTCTTCTGAGCTGGTTTCCCCTTCTTGTAACATTACCGAAATTCATTTTACTCCACTCCTTTAGGTGTTGTTGGGTAGTCGAGAGTTTGGAAGCGAGGTCTTGGAGAGACGAGCAAGGTCTTCCATGAGACCAGGCCGTCTCAATAGTTTCCTGCAGAGTGGGGTCTCTTTCCCACATGATCTCATACCGCGGTCCACTTTTCATTCTTCTTTGGAAATTAGTGCTCTCATAGTTCAGCAGCAGCGGAAGGTGATCTGACCTGGAAGAGATGATATGGGATAGCTTGGCTTGGGGGTAGAGATCCGACCAACTATTAGAGGCCACCCCTCTATCAATACGTGCCTTCACATTTTTTCTGCCCATTTGCTTGTTGTCAAAGGTCCATGGAGGACCAGTGAAACCTAAGTCATGCAAATTACAGAAAGAAAGCACGCTTCTGAAGTCTGCCATTTGCCTTTCCAATCTTTTCCTAAAAGAGAAGTGCTCATTCTGCCACATGGTCTCGTTGAAGTCCCCGATCATGAGCCAAGGATCAGAAGCATTAGGTTTGATTCTGCGAAGAGTGGTCCACATGTGATGTCTTTCTGTAACTCTAGGTTCACCATACACGAACGTAGCCCGCCACTTGGGCCATTGGGCACGTCCTTGAGAGACACATCAAAGTACCTCGGTCCATAGGAAAGCAAATTTATTTCAACAGATTCATCCCAAAACAGAGCGATACCTGCACCCTTGCCCTTACCATCATGCGTAATGCAATACTTGAGGCCAAGCCTCCACCTAAGATTTTTTATTCTGGTTTCACTTTGTCTAGTCTCGCTGATGAAAACTATTTTGGGGTGGTGCGTGCGAACAAGGCGCACCAGTTCCTGAACTGTCCGGGGCTGCCCCAAGCCCCGGCAGTTCCAGCAGAGGATACTCATGGCTCTTGACAGGCACCAACACTCGCGCCTGTCAGTTTACCAGCAGCCCCAGGGCTGGTTGCTTCCTGTCCACCATCCTTGCCTTCCATCAGTTCAGAGAACACAACACCCCTGAACTTCTTGTTACTAACGATCACATCAAAGCTGTAGTTGTCTTCATCACCTTCCATCTCTTCCTGAGCACGGTCAGCTCTCTTGCCCAGGACAGAGGTGGCACCGAGCCAGACTCCCTCCTCGCCTCTATTCGCCTCGGCACGCAGCCTGCGGATCAAAGCATTGTCCCCAACCCTTGCGCCGTCACTCAAGGAGGGCACGCTACTGTGGCTCTTCACATTTTGGTTTATTTCTCTGTCGGTGGCGTCCTGATCTTCCGAGGCGTTCGCGGTCTTCCCGTGAGCTAGCACAGGGCTGTTGATGTCGAGCGCTAGCCCACCAGACTTCAGGTTCGTGACGTGGATCTCTTCTGTAGTTTCCGCCATAGCGGTCGGGCTTATTTTGCTCTGTGCTTCCTCCTCCTTTTCCTCCCGGAGGGAGACTGTGATGTTGCCGGCGGGGAGGCAGGCCTTGTCGTTGGTTGGGTTGGCGTCAATGATCTTGTCGGTGTTGGTGACGATGGCCTGGTCGTTGTCGAGGGAAGCTTGAGGTGTGTCATGGGGCTTGGAGGCGATGGAGGACGCGGCAGAGCTCTGGTTCTTCTCCTTGCCATGTCCATTGCCTTCACCCTCGGGTTCCTTGTCCTGCACCGAGAGTCTCGCCACCTCCTGTGCGACGTGGGAGATGATGGCAAGCTGTTGGGGTGCCGGGGATGCCTCCATCCTGGAGGCCGAAGGAGCCACGACACGCCACGGGAGGGCCATGTTGATTGGGCGCCTCGCTTGGCCCGTCGTGGCAGGGAGATACCAGCTCCTTGGATCAGCGACGCTTGTGGCCTTGACGCCAAGGTCGGGGCAGTACCTCTTCTTCTTCAGGGATTCAGGCAAGGAGCAGTTCGCTTCCCGGTGCCCGATCACCCCGCAACAGAGGCAGAAGGTTGGCAGACGCTCGTAGAAGACAGAGACCACCACCTCCTCGTCCGTGATCTCGTCCTCGAGCGTGATCCACCTCTGAAGAGCACGATGGAGGGGAAGCAGGATCCTTGCACGGAGAATTTTGTTGGTCAGTATTCTTCTACGCTTGATCCGGTGCTTCTTGAGGTTCTCATCTGGTTGCAACCAAACCAATCGGAGGAACTGCAGAAGCAGCTAAATGATCCGTTCCAAAAAAAAAGGGCGGCTGACTTGGGTTTCACTTTAGACATGTACGTGATCATTTCCATTCTGATCTCATTCATCGCTTCACTCCACATGGTGGTGTTTGGATCATTGCTTAAGTTCTGGGCCTTCTGGCCATACGTGCCTGCATTACGATCAAATAGGTCACACAAAGCAGGTGGTCTTCTAGTGATGTTTTAGTTTTATGAAGCAAATATATGTAAACATCTTTTAGTGTATAGGTTCGCTCGAATCTGTACACTAAAAGATGTCTAGATACATTAACTTCATAAAACTAAAACATCTTATATTTCCAAACAGAGGGAGTACTTGGAAAGTGACTATATTAAACGCTACTTCTTTTTTATTTTATTTTCAATGTTCTTGATGTCTTATTTAAATTTATAATCATTACTTTTCAATAGCTGACTAAATAATCATGTCTGTTGCCTTGGTCATTTCCTTTGCAGGTGTCCGTTTAATTAAATTAAACAATGCGTTTGAATGTTAGTGTTCCGATTCTCATTGCAGGTTTGAAAAAATCTGCATTACATTTGGTACATATAATCTTCTTACATCTCATATCTTTTTTATATTTACTAATTGGAGGCACCATACAAGACTCCATGTTAATCCTAGAAAACTAGCTAATATTGTCCGTCGGATTGGCCAATATCTAATTTTAGTCGTTTGATGTAGTATTTGTAGCGCACGCCCAGAATCTGAAAAGTGATTTTGTCAAACATAATTCGATCCATCGTCTAGAACGGAACCCTCCTCTCCCGTTGGAAATATCATCTCCGGTGGCGGCCGAAGTGAGGCCATCTTATCATTGTTCTCTTGCCCAGAAGAACGTGCACATCCTCACACTTAAGATCCCAGCCGAGGCCCTCGACGGGAAATCTGGAGCTTTGTGCGCAGGATCAACTATTCAGTACTGATAACCATCGTAATACAGGGAGACCTAACTTGATCAGGTGATACCTCGATTAGCGGTCGTGCACCATGCCCTAATCCACTAATATGTATTTTACCAATTTTTCACGCAGTGCAATTTCTTTCTCCATGCCGTAATCCATGCAAGATGATCGGGAAAATACCATTTGATCTAGACTCAAGTTCAATCTTCAGTTCTGCGCTTCAATCTATCTGAAAATAAAACAACATCCAATCTATAGCCACAATGAGTTTTTTCTTATCAATTTCCAGCTTAGTTATCTACTGACCGGAAGTTTGAACTTTGAAGCAATTCAGACGGTCGTCATGTTCAGAGAATTACACTGCGTCCAACAATTCTCTCGACCTATCATAGCAGCAGAAAAGTCTCTAATCCTCCTACCACTACTTTACAAGTACAAGTATGTGAATTGTTTCATGCGCGTCAGCGTGTTCTCAAAGTAAAACTGGACACGAGTTAGTTGATGGTTTCTTCGGTTTGGCTTGGGGATGAGTTTACAACTAACAACCATGGAAAAGAGAATAGTAGTGGGAGTAAAGATTGGCGAGGATCAGAATAAAAGAGAGGACTAGATTTGCCAAGCGAATAGCAGAATTTATATCGCATTAACTATTGTTTGATAAGTGAATAGCAAGTAGTGAGAGTAAAGATTGGTGAGGACAAATCTTTGATGTTGTTTTGCAGGCATGGTCTCACCTCGGCGGGGAATCTTTGGTCTTGACTTAACGGTACAAGATGTAATTAGATTATTGATTCATGCATAATACAATTTTTTTTTGCATGGATAGTTACTCAAAGCGCAGCTTTGTTTGTAATTTCCTTTTTATCTTTCCTCGGAATTTATTTTTTTGATAAACCAACATTACCATATGGACTACGGTTATGTATCAAAAATATGAACCCAAAGAAATAACTGTCTGTTTGTTAAATTGTACTCTTATCATGATCAGCAGGATGTGATGGCAGTCAGCGTCATGGAGTGAAAATTGCCTACCAAAATGTCTTCTTTTTAGGGACGGAGATACTTTTGTATTATGCATTTTTTAGTTTTACCATTTCCTAGAGTGTTCTGTCATCCTTGAATACAAATATATGGAAGGTACAAGGAATTCCAGCATGACTGCTCTGAAAAGTTTATCATGTAGTCATGCATGCAGGCTGCTGATACATATAAAATTCACACGTGTTATAGCTTATCATTTTAGTTTTTCCACATCTATGCAGAGTTGATGAATAGATATTATAGGGGATTCATTTATTCAAGATTTGTTTTTCCAATGTTGATATTGTCTTCACACTATCTTCACCTGTTTTGTAACGATGTCAAATTCCTGTGTTTAATTATACACCTTATTGTCCTTTCAGGTTGTTAAAGAAATCTATTATGTGTTACTATGATACGTGGGCTGTACCTTGCTATAAAGAAAATGTTTTGTGCGTAAGGCTCATTTTATCTTTAAAATACAAGATGTGTATTTAATTTCACTGACTTTCATGACATAGTAATTCTTTAAACATCTATATGAGCTCATATGAAAAGAGTATAAAAGTTAGAACATGGAGTTCCATGTGGATTATGCTTATATATTTTCTATAACTTCGAGGGTAAAAGACGATGAAATAATGATGTAGCTGGATACTTGGAAACCTCGATTAGCATCTCTGACTTTGCTTTACTTTGTCATGTTCCTTTGTATTTAAACATCTTTAACGGTACCATGTTACTACACTCTTTAGATACAATTTTTTTATTATTTTCTTTATTTCACTACTATAAATTTTAAAATTGTTTAATTGCATATACCTTTTTCTGTCCTATCTGTTCATCTTGGCATTTCCTCTTTTCTGTGCCATATGAGGAGCATGACAAATTTGTAACCTGCGTGCATGCTTTTTTTTAGGGAAAACTATTCTCAAATTGAAAACTCATACTTGATTATTTTCGTGGAATTTAACATGTTTATGCAAATACTTCATCTCTGCATTTATTAGTACTTCTTATGCTGAAAACTACCTTGCTAACTAAATATTTACTAACAATTTATGGTGTACTTTTCAGATAAATTCATGTTTGCGTTCCTCTTTCAGATGCATTTTGTTTGTTATCCATATTCCAACGCATTGAGGATATTATTTTATTTAGGAAAAGAACCATAGAGGAGTAAATAGCAACAAGCTAAACTTGAACCCTTGAGTATTTTAGCCAAAGTATTACTCCCTCTGTTCCATAAAACATATTGATAGAATGAATGTATCTAGACATATTTTAGTTCTAGATACATCCATTTTGGCGACATGTTTTATGAAATGGAGGGAGTAGTGGAGTTAGATATGATTCAGTAATAGTACTGGAGAGCCTAATATTTTGCACCATCGCGTACTACTTTACAAGACTATTAATTACCTCATGTGCTTCTATGTTGCATATTTATTAACCAGCACAGATAAAAAATAATAGTAATGAAAAGGCCTAACAAACCCATATAAAAGATTAACAAATGTAACCATATGTTTCAATCCAATTATTTACAATGTGAAATCTTATTTTAGTAGTAACATTTCCAAAATGTATTAGTATGTTATTTCATACGCATTCCAAGTTGTGAATTATACACATATGGACAAAATAGTTATGAATCTCTCAATATTTTTCAGTAGAAAACCTAGCCCATGCAGTTGCATGGGTTGATGACTAGTGTTGTTTAACCTTTTTTGTAACATTTTACTTTTGTTAGATGTTGTGATATTTTGTTTTATAAAATTGTATTTTTCAAGTTCACGGGGTGAGAAATTTTTGTTACAAAACTCTCAGTTCTTGTTGCAAATCATCACGGTGGCATTTTTTTTAAAATATCGTGATGATTAGGGCAACATGATGTACCCCTTCATTTTAACTGAAAAAGTCAGGACAACAGGTTGATTTTATAAAATCGAGGGGCTAAAAATGCAAAATTATATTAAAGGTTGTTTCATACTTAAATCTCGATCTTAAAACACAGACTGCAATCGATTTTTGGCTCCGGATCGAGCGACCAATGCCCTAGCGCGCCCCTTGCACCTGAGCAACTAGTCACTCCACTTGAACAAATCCTCAAAAAAATACTTCATGTAGGGGGCTGCAAACACCAACTCCTGCGCCGTCCTGCACCGCGTTTGGCAGCTATGCACGTTCGAATTCCCAGCTGTCAACAGTGCCACGAATTCAGGGTATGTACAATGCATAGCTCCAGGGGTGCTGCCTCACAGCTTTAGCTAGGTTCGGGTGGTCCAATTTAGGCTTGGATAATGTACTTTTATAGAGGCGGTCTCTTCTGCAGGAGGCTGCCTCTTCAACACTAAAAGTAAAGAGGGAGGGCAAAAGGTGAGAGACAAAGAGAGAAACTAAAGCAGCTTTTGAGGGAGAGAGAAAATATCATGGATTGGATCAATATTCTTCACACCTATTACTCCATTTACTTTTTAGGTTCGTGTTTACATGGAGCGGTAGCATACCACTGCCCCCATTGCTCATGCCCTCATGTGCCAAGCGGCGTATTGCCTCGCTCCATGACGCAGCGGCCTGCACAAAATCAGCTTTCAGCTCAAGTGGTCCTCGTCTTTTACACCAATCTGCACGGCAAAGACCGGCGTACACCGAGCGCGCGTGTCTGTTTGCCTCGGAATCTCGGATGATGTAGCACAAAAGCAGCATGGAGGAACTCGACCGGATGCTATAGGCTGTAGCGTGCACCGCGCCCGCTATGTGTCTATTCGAATATCCTTAATATCATCGTAGATACCTCTAAAGTTGCAAGGTCTAATTAATACCTTAATAGTTGTTTCTTGTGTATTGGGAACAAGTCAGATCGCCGGTGTATTGGGAACAAGTCAGATCGCCGATGAATGTATCTTGCATGTTCATCTTGGTAATAAGTTGGCAATATATACATAGTTTGTACTTTTTATTGATATAATGAAAGTAGTAATCACAGGAGAATGTTCTTTACAAACAATTTAATTATCTCTTCTATATTACACAACTCTTACCAATTTCTCAATGAAAAGCCATGCATGAAATTAAGCATGGGAATTTAATTTACATAGATTTGGGAGTAGCACGTAGAACCCCCACATGAGAGAGGAGAATCTAAATAAAACTCGTTACAGATGATCGATCACATGAGTTTGTTCCTAGGTACATGGTACAAGAAATTGGTCTCTTATGTGGAGTTGCTCATGTAACTTGATTTATGTAGATATCTCAATACATTTTTGAACGTAGCGCATAGAAGTACAATTGTTAGTAATGCATACTTCAATATTTGGACCTTCTTCTTGGCGAGGCTAGTCCCCATGTTTGCTTGATAAAATAAATATGAAACACGTAGATAAATATGATTTTTTTCTAAATAAAATAAAGTATATTCATGTAAGTGTTAAAATACTATGTGAAAATATAAATTATTTCAACATGTAGAACTTTAAGTACTCTGAGTTATTTGCGCGCACAGAAACCAGCATGTATATATACACTTGTTTAGACATACATATAAAATATTTGGCTGCGAAGCTGGTTCTCGTTCCTTTCGATACTTGGGTATCCCTATCCATTAGAGAAAACTTCTAAATAAAGAAATGAATCCGGTAGAAAATCACTTTGAACGAAAGTTGGGATGCTGGCAAAGCAAGTTGCTCTCATAAGGAGACAACCTTGTGCTTATTAATCCCGTTCAAACTAGCTTACCGATGTTTATGCTATCTTTTCAAAAAACTACCTAAAGGGGTAGAAAAAGGTTACCTGTCTTGTTTCTTTTGGCAAAACAACCAGCTGAAGAGAAAATAACATTTTACTAAATGAAACATTATTTGCCAGCCTAAAGACCAAGGTGCTTTGGGCGTTGTAGTGTTAGATATCAAAAATATATGGTTACTCGGTAAATGGTTGTTTAAGCATATCAATGAGGAGGGAGTGTGGCAAGAGTTGTTACATTACGAGTATCTCCATAATAAAACACTATCAAAAGTGACAGCAAAATGATGACACTAAGCAAGTGTGTCAAGTTGGGACTCCAAGTGCAGAGTGTTGTAGCAAGAGTAAATATTCCCCACGAGGAAAACTCGGGGTTAATATCGAACTCTCGGGAAACAGTCGAAAAAGCTCTTGTCGTTCTTCTTATAGCAACATGCAAAATAATTTCTCGTTCTTGTGTCCCCAACTCCACCGAGTGGTTGTCAAGCATAAGGTGTGAATGTAAGTAAAAATAAAATATGATATACAGTACGGTAAACTAAATAACAATGCAATAAAGTAAATATGATGTGGTAATGATATTTTTGGGTTTTGGTTGTGTATGCAAAGAAGTAAATATATTTTTGTATTTTCAGAATAATTTATTGCTGAAAATAAAAGTGCATATAAAAGTGTCGGAAAGGTGTTTCTTATGATTTAAATTGGACCAGGGTTCATGGGTTCACTTGCCTACACTCTCGTTAAGTTGTGGTGGCATTAAGCGCAATGCGGATGACCGAAACGTTGACATGATTTTATTATGTTACTTGGTAATATTCATATAGGCATCACATCCTAATTTAAAGATTATGCAACACATCTTACTTATACTTTACTAGAAAGGAATAAACTTCAAGCAATCTAGTATTAAGAATTAACAGAGTATAGCCTTAGGTACTTTGACATGATGTTGCACAACAAATATGTTACCACTTAGACATATTACGGTAGAAATTGTGTCGATGAATGTCACTCAGGATTCTCAGTTTTCACTAAGAAATTATAGCACATGCATTCTATTTATCCCTAGCGAAAATAACCGTGGAAGAAGGTACACAACCCTAGCAGATCAATGAATATTGTCATCTATTCAATCAATGCTACCTAGTTATCTCACCAAAACACACCATACCCCTCATGCCCTCGCATACATGTTGGATCAGAACAAGTAATAAAGAACATGGTGATAACATGCATATACTCATACATCAAGAACATAATAAATCATCACATCTCATCAATCATCCAATAAAATAAAGATCCACCACACATAGGAATTACATAATATGCATCATAATCATGTTGGGCAGCTCATATGATGTCTGAAAGATGAAGCACAAGAGAGAAAATAGGACAAGCTACTGCCACAAACCCATAGTCCAAAGGTGGACTACTCCCTCTTCATGGCGGTGATGATGGTGTTGACGTCGGAGAGGGTGGAGAAGCGTCCGGGGCCGACTCCAGCAGCGTTTCCCCCTCCAATCTTCGCTGGAACAGTCTCTATTTCTATGCTTCATGTTTCTCCGCCACCTCTCTTCGCGATCATCGAGGGGGGGGGGGGTCTTTATATGGGTGTTTCTAGGTCAGGCTGAACATCTGGACGCAAAGATGGACGACATCGGAGGTCCCAGGCTCAAACGAGCCTGGGTGGCGCAGCCAAGCAAGGGCCCATGCCACCTGGTGTCGTTTGGCCCATGGGTGTCGTCTCGTGGACTTCTTGATCTCCAGGTGTCTCTCGTGATAAAGTATTAATGCTCCAAAAAATCCCAGGTCAATTTGAGTTCGGGAAGGTTTCTAAAACTTAAAAATGAGCAAAACAAGGTTTTCTCTCCTGCAGAGTTATAACCAAAATAAGGGGAGTCGATGGAAAATCCCCATAAAACATTATAAAACATGATTATAACAACTAATAACATTATAATACGTAGAAATATGCATCATGAAACTACAAAGATCATGCATGTATTTTGCATGCATCAACATCGCCAAGCTTAACCCATGCCACCTGTACACAGTGCCTTCTAGATTTTTATATTTTTGCAAAGGCAATACATACTAGGACGACATGAAAACATACAAATGAACTCCTCTTAAAGTACTCATTTATAAAGTAAATTAAACTTGTTTAAGATAATGAGGAAGTCCATGCTGAAACTTCTACCATGATTAGGCATGGTTTCGGTTAGCGGCCCAATGCTCTTCTCTAACAAATATGCACACTCAAATCTTTAACATGATAACTCCCACTCATTTCACACCGGAAAGATATGCATAACCAAAGGTGTATGAAAACAACGTAATTAAGTTGAAAGTCTTGTTCCATGACAGCATGGTTTAACTTAACCCCAACTAACAAAATGATAAACATGCAACTTACATAAATGAACTCCATCATAGACTGCTACTTTCATGTGGTTTGAATTGCACAATAAAAAGAATATTTTGAATGTAAACACATGGCACATATACTATACTTGGAATAGCATTTTGCTATGTAGGTAGGTATGGTGGAGATTTTATGGAGAAGTATGGCTCAAGGTTTTCATATATACAAGTCTTTGCTTGCTTTCTCTTTTCTTTTCTTGGCCATTGGAAAGGTATAAAAGTCACAAGCATGCATAATGTCCATAATGCTACACATTTATAAATGAACTAAGTAACTGAAGGTTAACCATCAATGCGCATAGAAGAAATAGCACTCAATACGGCACTAGCAAATTACTATTCAATCAAAGCATATAAAGCATATAACATGAGCATTACTTGCATTGCTATCTCCCTTTCCTTCCCAACTTTTTCTCTCAAATACTGCAGTAGATTTCTCATTATTATAAAATTTCCCTTCATGTGGTGGTCTATTTATTCAACAAAAGAGATGCAAACAAAAAAATTAAAACTAAATGCAGACGCTCCAAGTTTATGCAATTGTAAAGTGATGCTCAAAAAACAAGACAAGAATAGTATGCAAATCGAGGAGTTGATAGGTCCAGGGGGTTGAAAGGGACATCCCCAAGATTATGGTGTTATCCATTGCTTAGATGACTCCTTGATCAGTGAATATTCTGTTCCTGTGAAAAAACTTCACCACAAAACTATTTCCCACCTATTTTCTAGAGTGGCCGATATTAGAGGGTTCAAATATAATATAAGTTCTGCAAAGAAAACCCCAAATAAAATTTGATGCAAGGTTTCCAGAGAGTGTATTTAGTTACAAATATTCATTAAATATCAAAAGACTCAAAAAGAATCATTTAGAGACTCAAACAAATGCTCAAAACAACAAAAGATAGAATCTGCCAATAAAAGCAGCAGCAACTTAACAAATTTTTCCAGCCCTCTTAAACAGGCCACGTAATTTTTCTATATTTATATTCAGGTAGAATATGAAAAGTTGCAAATCATAATAAAAGCACAGGTCCATAGGAGTTACAGAACAAATATGAAAAATCGTGCAACAAAAAGTGCAGCGCAGATTTCAGCAACTCCAATAAATTTTTGCAATCTTAAATCATCCAAGATGGATAAAACTTGGCACTTTATTTTTGCTACAGTAGAAACACTAAAAAAAAAATTTCTTGATACAGCAAGGACACAAAAATAAGACTCAAATAAAATTACTCTCATTCAAGAGCAATGAAAACAAAAATCGAAAAAGTAAATACTACCGGGTTTCCTCCCGTAAAATGCTTTCTTTATAGCCATGTAGCTAGGATTTTTATATTATTTCTTCAATAAGGGAAAGTGTCATGGGGGAACTTGTATCTCTTAAAATTCACTTTCTTCCTTGAAAAGTGCTCCCTACACTTCTTGTGTGGGAATTGGAATTTCACATTTCCCTCTTTTGAATCAATAACCGCACCTGTAGTTCTCAAAAAAGGTCTACCAATGATTATAGGACTTGAGGTATTGCTCCTCATGTCCAAAACAATAAAATCTACATGTACAAAATTCATATGGAGTTCAACCATAACATCATTAATTCTACCTAAGGCATGCTTGGTAGAATCATCGGCTACCAATAGATCAATATCATACTTTTCTAGTTTTTTTATCAAGATCAAGTATATCATATAATTATTTGGAGAGGATAGTTAAACTTGATCCCAATTCTAAGATAGAATTGTGTGACTCTTTTCCTACATAAATAAGTATTTTTGGGATCCATACATCCCCAAGATTTGGTGGTATCATAGCCTCATAGTTATAGCATTGTATCTTTTCCTTAATGACATTGTTGGCTATGTAAGATCCAAATCTGGTTTGATGAACATTGAAAGGATCATTAGCAAAGTTTTACAATATATTTATAAGTTCATTCAAACTACATTTATCAAGATTAAGCAGAGGTTCATTAACATTATTAGAGAGCATTTTTAATTCCTCTACTTCTTTTCTTCCACCTTATTTTCTTCCACATTGTTTTCTTCCACATTCATTGATTCGAATTGTTCCAAAAGTAGTTCAAGAATGTCAACATAATCTAACACTTCATTATAAGTCTCTTTAAGTGTTGAAGGTGAAATTTCAGAAACATCTATAGAATTCATGCCTACCATAGGGGAAGCATGAGGTTTTCCCACAGACATGCTTAAAAGAGTTGCTTGATTATCAGCCAATTTAGAAAGAGCTTTATCCAAACCCGCTGATTGGTGTTGTAGACTACGAATATCAGCAATTATTCAAGAGATTGATTGGCTCAATTCTTCTATCATCGAGGTGTGACTAGCAACTTGTTCTAAAATATTCTTATCTAGTTCTTGTTGCTTCCCCGTGTTTTCACTAGAAGGATGAGTAATCGCAGATTTCCACTTGTTTTGAGCTTCATAAGCATTAGGATATGGAACAAAAGGAAAATTCCCATAGTTATTTGCATAAGGCGCCCTAGCATAGGAGTTGTTGAAATTGTTAAATCCATTATTCCCAAAGTTTCTATTATAATTGATGTCTATATTTTTAGGATTACTCTCAACAAGATCGTGTAATGGGACATTATCAACACTTTGTTTAGAGATAAATGATTATATAGCATCAACTTTAGCGGTCAAGGAATCTACTTCCTCAACATAGTCGATTTTTCTACTAGAGGGTGGAGCCCTTTTTGTGTGCCATTGGCTGAAATTTTGTAGCATGTTTTCAAGAATAGCTTTACCTTCATTAATAGTTTTAGTCATAAATGTTCCTCCCATAGCGGAATCTAGCATGCTCCTTGACATATAGTTGAGACCATTATAGAAAGAATGTAATACGGTTCACGCATTCACTCCATGTGATGGGCAAGTGCGTAGCATGATTTTAAATCTCTCCCAAGCAGTTGCTACGTTATCATTTTGCTTAAAGGAAAGTATATTAATTCTGTTTTGCAAAATTTTAATGGAGGATAATATTTCTTGATAAATGCTTCTCTAAGGTTGTCCCATGAATTTATGCTACCATTAGGTAATGAAAGTAGCCAATCTTTAGATTTGCCTCTTAAGAAGAATGGGAATAATTTCAGCTTCACAATATCATTTTCAACATTTTTAAACTTTTGCATATCACAAATCTCGCAAAAATCATGCAAATACATAGAAGCATCCTCACTAGCACTATCACCAAATTGATCTTTAGCAATTAAATCTAGCAGCCCAGGACTAACTTCAAATGAATCGGCCTTTATTTCAGGAGATGTGATAGGACTAGCAATGAATTGTGCATTAGGCGCATTGGTGAAGTCACACAACTTGGTTGTTTGGTCTTCCATAATTTTTTCAGCAGCAGTACTACACTAAATCTTTTAGATTTTAAATATGTATGCAAAAACAAAATGGCAAAAAACAAGAAAATAAAAATTGCATTGCAAACCTAAAAGAGCGAGAAGACTCACAATGGTGTTACCTCCCTAAGCTTAGGTGATTGCCCGACGCATGAAGAAGATCGTTCATTGAAGAATTGCCTTCACTCGATGAAGATAGCAGTTGGGAATGCTTTCCTTTGTTTCCCGGCAACGGCGCCAGAAAATAGTCTTTGATAACACTAAGCAAGTGTGCCAAGTTGGGACTCTAAGTGTGCCAAGTTGGGAAACTCGGGGTTAATATCGAACTCTTGGGGAATAGTAAAAAAACCTCTCATCGTTCTTCTTCCAGCAACTTGCCAAATAATTCCTCATTCTTGTGTCCCCAATTCCATCGAGTGGTTGTCAAGCACAAGGTGTGAATGTAAGTAAAAATATAATATAATATGCAGTACGGTAAAGTAAATAACAATGTAATAAAGTAAATATGATGTGGTAATAATATTTTCAGGTTTTTGTTGTGTATGCAAAGAAGTAAATATGTTTTTATATTTTCGGAATAATTTAGTGCTGAAAATGAAAGTGCATATAAACGTGTCAGAAAGGTGTTTCTTATGATTTAAATTGGAGCGGGATTCATGGGTTCACTTGCCTACTCTCTCGTATTAAATTGTGGTGGCATTAAGCTTAATGCGGATGACCGAAACATTGACATGATTTTATTATGTTACTTGATAATATTCATATGGGCATCACATCCTAATTTAAAGATGATGCAACACATCTTACTAATACTCCACTAGAAAGGAATAAACTTCAAGAAATATAGTATTAAGAATTAATAGAGTATAGCCTTGGGTACTTTGACATGATGTTGAACAACAAATATGCTATCACTTGGACATATTACGATAGAAACTATGTCTATAAATGTCACTCAGGGTTCTCAGCTGTCACTAGAAATTATAACACATGCATTATTTTTATCCCTAGCAAAAATAACCGTGGAAGAAGGTACACAACCCTAGCAGATCAATAAACACTGTCATCTAATCATTGCTACCTAGTTATCTCACCAAAACACACCATACCCCTCATGCCCTCGCATACATGTTGGATCAGAACAAGTAATAAATAACGGGGTGATACCATGCATATACTCATACATCAAGAACATAATAACTCATCACATCTCAGCAATCATCCAATAAAATAAAGGTCCACCATATATAAATTACATAATATGCATCATAATCATGTTGGACAGCTCATATGATGTCTAAAAGATAAAGCATAAGAGAGAAATAGGACAACCTACTGCCACAAACCCATAGTCCAGAGGTGGACTACTCCTTCTTCATGGCGGTGATGATGGCGTTGACGTAGGAGAGGGTGGAGAAGCGTCCGGGGGTGAATCAGGTAATGTTTCCCCCTCCAATCTTCGCTGGAACAGCTTTTGTTTCTGTGCTTCATGTTTCTCTACCGTCTCTCTTCATGATCGTCGAGGGGGGGGTCTTTATATAGGTGTTTTTAGGTCAGGATGAGCATCTGGATGCAAAGATGGATGACATTGGAGGTCCTAGGCTCAAACGAGCCTGGGTGGCGCGACTAGGCTAGGGGCCAACGCCACTGATACGTCCATTTTGCATCACTATTTTATATCATAATTTACTGCTATTCATTGCTATATTTCATATTTAGAGATGATACTTATGTTATTTCATCTATTTTGCATGTTTAATGATTATTGGAGAATTCACTGCCAGAGTCAGGATTCTGCTGGAAAAGGGACCATCAAGACACCATATTTCAGAAGATCAGAAATTACCAACAAATATCCAGAAGTTCCTATTCGGCCAGAAGATGGAAGTAGCCAGAAGGAGAGGGCGAGATGAGCCACCAGGGGCCCACACCACCCCCTAGCGCGGGCCCAGGCCTAGGCCGCACCGACAGGTGGTGTGGCCACCCTAGTCCACCTCTGGCATCGCCCCTTTGCGTATATCATCTCCCTGAAAACCTAAGCCTAGGGAGTGGTCGCAGATAGACTCCGCCGCCTCTGCGGGGCAGAAAACACACACACACAGAGAGAGAGAAAGCTCTCTGGCAGGCAGAAATCTGCCGGGGAAATTCCTTCCCAGAGGGGGGAAATCATCGTCATCGTTATCGCCATCTAGCTGGGCTTCATAGGGATCATCATCATCATCACCAGCACCATCATCACCACGCCGTCCCGCTGTAACATCTTGGGGTGAATCTTGCCCAGTTCATAGGGGAAACTTTCCTGGTGTTGATTACTCTTGTAGTTGATGCTATTGAGTGAAACCATTGAATTAAGGTTTATATCCATATTGTTATTTATCATTATTTCACCTCTGATCATGACCCATATGATGTCTTGTGAGTAGTTCATTAATTATTGAGGACATGGGAGAAGTCAAGATGTTAGTAGTGGAACTATGTTGAGTAATATTTAGGGATTTCTATTCTTGTGCCCCTGGGTCGTTAGTTATACTCAGTTTTTCCCAGACGCTTAACTTTTCCTCAGTTTTCCCCTCGCTCTAGTTTGAAACCCCTCGTAGACGCTCGGACGGGAGGGTTGCCGTCTGGTCAGAAGCCTTGACCATTACCGGTGACGGCTAGGGAGCCACGGTGGTTGTGAATTGACCGATGCTTTTGAATGGTGCTGACGGGTAGGGTCAGGAGACACGTTGGAGCAGCCATCCATCTATCACTGACGTGTGGGCTGTTTTATTTCCTGATTGTATACGCGGTGCTGCCAATGACAAATGGGGCCGCTCTATAGGGCTGCCGCAGCCAATGACCAGTGGGGTCGTGTATTTTTTAGGAAAAGACATATATTGCCGCTCTGTGGGGCCTCCGCAGCCAATGACCAATGGGGCCGCTCTGTGGGGCTGCCGCAGCCAATGACCAGTGGGGTCGTCTATTTATTTAGAGAAAATCATATATTGCCGCTCGGTGGGGCCTCCGCAGCCAATGACCGCTGGGGTCGTCTATTTATTTAGAGAAAATCATATAGAGCCGCTCTGTGGGGCCGCCTCAACCAATGACCGCTGGGGTCACCCTTTTTCTTAAGCTAGACCCAGCAGGTGACTATTTTCGCTAGAGAGAAGCAACAAGTTCGCTAATTAATTTTTCTTAAGCTAGACCCAGCAGGTGACTATTTTCGCAGCTTAATCTAAAGTTAATCTTATGCTAAACATGGCTGGAACCTAGTGTTCTGTATCTCATTAGTCATCGGAGAACCGCTGGCAGCTCGTTCCCCACCCTCGGACGGAGCAGCCATCACCGGCGCCTCATCGTGCCGCCAGCTCTGTCCCCCGGCGGCGTCGGACGGACTGTGGCACTGCACGTCAACCACGGCTCCAGCACTTGTTTCGTCCGCACGCATTGTACCCACCGCAGGAAAGTCCGCCGCAAGCAGATCCGCCGCCCACGACGACCGGAATTTGTTCCGCGCACCAATTGGTAGTATAGCTTGGTAAGACCTCCACTTCCGCCTCCCCCGCCCCCAAATCGATTCGGTTCCCGTAATTTATTGGAGTTTGCAGGTGCGAAATAGTCCTCAATGTCTGGTCGTAGCGGGTACACCGGCGAGGGTGGGGATTCGATCATGTCGTGGCCACGTTCTACTTCTCCTACCTCATCGGAAGTGCAGGTATCTAGCTTCTGCTCTCTGTACTACCGTTGAATTTAAGTGCCGCCATGGCCTGTTGGAGTGATTTTAGTTGTTCTTTTTTTCATTATTGTTACAGTTCGCCAGGCAAGCCGATGATCCATGGTACATTGCATACCAAAATGAATCAACCCAGTGGTGTAGCCAGAGGATGGATTTGGAGGAGAAGGTGGCCAATTTAGGTGATGAATTGGCCCGTAAAAACCTGATGATATTCGAGCTAAAGCGTACTATGGAGGAAGAAAAGAAGAATTCAGAGCTTATTCGCAAGGAGAAGTTGATACTTGAGACAGATCTTGCCGTATCTGATCAAGTGGTAAAAAATCTAGAACATGAACTTCAAGTGATGGGAGAGGCGAAAAGTAGATTCATCTGGGCAGTTTTATTTGGTGTCATCCCTGTCCTAGCAGTTATGTGGTTGTGGTAGATGATTTAGATAGTATAGAATTGTTATTCAGTAGATGGCTCTAACCACTGTATTTTGGTGTGGCTCTAACCACTGTATTTTGGCGTATAATTTCCTAGTTGTGCTAAGTAATGCGCGCGATAATTTTAGCATGCATGAACATCTTATAAAAGTGAAGGGATCCCAAAAGTGAATTTGGATGAGTTCCAAAAGTGAAGGGATCCTAAAAGTGAAAGCATGTACCAGCCTCTCGGATCAAATACATATCAATCTTCCCAATCAAGTTGGGATAGAATTCAAATCATACATTCGGATGTACAGGGACACATCGAGAAAGTGGAGAAGCTTTTTTTGAGACGGAGGTAGTAGTTCGAACAATTTTATCCCAAATTGAAATTGAAAAATATAAATTTATCATAATTTATCCCAATTTGCAGCGTTGAACACGGCCGCGCACCGATGGGCTAGAAGGGCCTAGACGACGGGCGGCTGAGGGGTGGTCATCTGCGCCATCCGCAAACTTGGACATGGAGGAGGGCTGGATCTGCGGCTTCGCAACCACTCTTGGCACCGCCGTGATACGTCTCCAACGTATCTATAATTTTTGATGCTCCATGCTTGTTTTTACACCATTTGTCTATTGTTTTGTTACACTTCGTGGCACTTTTATGCATTTTCTGGAACTAACCTATTAATGAGTTGCCACAGTGCCAGTTCCTTGTTTTCTGCTGTTTTTGTGTTTCAGAAGTGATACACAGGAAATATTCTCGGAATTAGACGAAACAAGTTCCTGAAGTCTTATTTTACCTGGAAGCTTCCAGAGATCCAAAGGAGAGAAGGAGAGGGGCCACCAGGGGCCCACACGCCAGGGCAGCGTGGCCAGGCCCCTGGCCGCGCGAGCCTGGCGTGAGGCCGCCTGGTCCCTCCTCTGACATCGCCCCTTCACCTATAAAGACCCCCCGATGGAAAAAACCTAAGTACCCGATCAATTTTCTAGAACACATCGCGATCCGCTGCCGCCGTCGACCCAAAGATTGGGAGGGTCTAGAAGCTCTTCTCAGCACCCTGCCGGAGAGGGGAATCGCCACCGGAGGTCTTCATCGCCATGCTTGCCTCCGGAGCGATGAGTGAGTAGTCTACCTTGGACTATAGGTCCATAGCAGTAGCTAGATGGTTGTCTCCTCCACCATGTGCTTCATGTTTAGATCTCATGAGCTGCCCTACATGATTGAGATCACCGTTATGTAATTCTACATGTTTGGTTTGTTGGGATCCGATGAATATTGGTGTTTATGATTAAGTTGCTGTACTAAAATATATCTTTTGTTATCTCTATGTTGTTTATGATCTTGCATGCTCTCCGTTGTTAGTAGCTATCTTGGCCGAGTAGTTGCTAGTGACTCCAAGAGGGGGTATTTATGCTCAATAGTGGGTTCATGCCTCTATTTAACCTGGGGGAGTGACAGAAACCTCTAAGGTTGTAGATGTGTTGTTGCTACTAGGGAGAAAACAATATTCATATGCTCAAGGGCATATGCTTTGTTTACATTATACACTTTGCTTAATGCAATTATCTGTTGTTCGCAACTTAATACTTGTGGAGTTCTCCGATTGATTCACCACAAGTGGATTATTAGTCATAGATGCAGTTGGATGGCGGTCTATGTATTTTGTTGTAATGCCCAGAGTAAATCTCATAGTGATCTTCTTGACATATCACGTTTATCTTTATTCTATCAATTGCCCAACTGTAATTTGTTTACCCAGCATGTGTTATTTATCTTATGGAGAGACACCACTAGTGAACTGTGGACCCCGGTCCTATTTCCATCATATTGCTATCACCTGTTTACTTTACTCGCACTGTTTACTTTACTCGCATACTCTATTGTTTTCCACTCGATACACTCATAACCTTTGTTTCAAGCAAACCGGTGAGATTGACAACCTCATCGCAAGTTGGGAACGAAGTACTTGGTTGTGTTGTGTGCAGGTTCTGCGTTGCAGCTAGCAAGCAAAGCTTGGACGAGGCGCCATATATAAATTGTCCGGAGCTGTCGCAAGCTAGCAAGCATCACCTTCAGTCGTTTGTCTCTCCTCTCCAAGAACGATAAACCTTGGTTTCTTAACTGAGGGAAAACTAGCTGCTATACTCATCACACCTTCCTCTTGGGGTTCCCAACGGGCTGGTTATTCTCCATGCACAAGGACCGTCTGCTTGACACCAGCACGCCGCCGTCTTGGTGGCTAGATCTGCGCCATCCGCAAACTCAGACATGGAGGAGGGCTGGATCTGTGCCGTCGCAGCGATGTTGTAGGTGATGGCTTCAATCGTCTTGGCATCAATGACCACTGTCGACACGGCCGCCGTCTTGATGTCCATTAGCAACAGATCTGAGGAGGGCAACGGAAGTGAGACATCGGCAGGCTCTGACATTGAAGGCTGGATCTGCACCGTCACAGCGATGTTGTAGGTTGAAGCGATGTTGTAGGCGATGGCTTCAAGATGATCGGTGAGCACTGTCGACACGGCCGCCATCTTGGTGTCCATCAGCAACAGATCTGAGGAGGGCAACGGAAGTGAGACATCGGCAGGCTCCGACATTGAAGGCTGGATCTGCGCCGTCGCAACGATGTTGTAGGTCGCAGCGATGTTGTAGGCGATGGCTTCAAGATGATCGGTGAGCACTGTCGGCACGGCCACCGTCTTGGTGTTCTTCATCATCAACAGATCTGAGAAGATAAATGAAAGTGAGACAGAGAGAGACATTTCAACTATTTCTGAGGGTTAGATCCTCACCAGCACTCTTAGATCCTCACCGGCACTCTTAGATCCACGCCGCCGCATGGTTAGATCCGCGCCGCTGCACGCACGGTTAGATCCGCGCCGCCGCACGCTGCAGTTCCGCGCGGCCGCACGCACGGTTAGATCCGTGCCGCCGCACGCATGGTTAGATCCGCGCCGCCGCACGCATGCATGCACGAACGCTGCAGATCCGCGCCGCCGCGACCGCCAGAGTAAGAGAGGAAGATGCGACTGCTAGGGTTGGTAGGTATGTGCTCTGCTCTTCTCTCCGTATGCATCCATCGAGGTAGAGAGAGATATACAGGCCGTCCGATCATAAATGATCCCATGGTGCAAGCATACGTTGAGCTATCAACCAACCAAGATCCGTGTGACATACATCTCGACCAATCAGAGATCAGCCAGTGAGTACAAGTGAAGAAAACTGAGTAGAACTAAGAGGGGGAAAAGTGAGAAAATGTTTATCGGAAGGGCAAAACTGAGTAGGACTGAGTAAAACAAGTGGACCCGGAGGGGGAAAACTGAGTAAAACTAAGTAAACCAGGGGCACCCAAATAATAAAGGGAGTAAGGGAAATTATAGCTTTTGGCATAAAAATTATTAGATTGTGTTATTTGAACAATATAGTACATTTTGGCCGACGTGATATTGTTTGCAATTCAAAGATACACAAGTGTGACGAATTTGGACTCATTTGAACAAAGTTTATAAGCATAGTGGGTATTTGGGAGGTGTTTTGAGTAGAAAGCCCTGCATCTTCATAGCTAGTTGCTCATGGACTAGGAAGTGGTTTTGGGAAAAACTTCATATCTCTATATTTCCTTTTCCATTATTATTTCTCTAGGTTGTAGGTAACATAACAAGACTCCATGGGAAGGTTCCACCATGTTTTGAATTATTTTGAATTAAACTAAACCCAAAACTATATTTTTTGAGTTTAGTCACTTAGAAAATGATAAATTACCTTTTCCATTATTATTTCTCTAGGTTGTAGGTAACATAACAAGACTCCATGGGAAGGTTCCACCATGTTTTGAATTATTTTGATTATTTTGAATTAAACTAAACCCAAAACTATATTTTTTGAGTTTAGTCACTTAGAAAATGATAAATGTGGCTTAAGTGATGAACTTATTCGAGGTGCATGACCATAGAAAACTTGCAATAACACATACATTCAAATTAATTGTTCAAAATAAAATCTTTCTCTTGCTCCTGGTGTGACTCACTGGGTCCACCACCTTACTCCGGGTAACCCTACCAGGGATATTACCGGTGTCTACTTTCATTTTGCCATCTTTCTTATTCTTCTTCTTCTTCTCTTCGGGTTGTGCCAAGACCGAGACAACCATATCATACGAAGCTTGTGCTCTTTCTTTTAATGCATTTTCTTCAAATGCTTCAAGCAGCTCTCGATCCATTGCTTCAATGGCCTCTCGATCCATCTGTTCCCTCTGCCCTCGATCCATCGGTTCAAGCAGCTCTCGATCCATCTATTCCCTCTGCTCTCGATCCATCAGTTCAAGCAGCTCTTGGTCCATTGGTTCAAGCAGCTCTTGATCCATCGGTTCAATCTGCTCTGGATCCATCGGTTCAAGCAGCTCATGATCCATTGCTTCAATCTCCTCATGTTGAATTGCTGCTTCATTCTCCTCTACATTTGCTGCTCCCGCCTGATCTTGCATTCCAAAAGCTGGGTCAACTGGATTTTTACAAAGCCTAGCAATGTGTCCAGGGGTTCCACAACATTTGCACTTACGTCGTCGAATCGGTGCACCACCCTCTGCACTAGCTCTGATCCTATTCTTCCTCGGCCTACCTGCCAGTCTAGTCAAAACTGGAGAGTACAGTTTGAAGCCTGGATCGACTGTCATCCATTGGTCATTTCCCAACAAGGTAGGAACATTCATAGCATATGCAGCCCTAAATTTGGCAACAGAGAAATACTCTGACACATACTGATCAACTTCACCTTCTACACCCGCTATAACACTCATAAAAAACAATGCGTGTATGCAGGGTATCCCACGGATCTGCCATCGCCTACAATGGCATGTCCTATCAACCAAACTCACTGGATACCTCCACTGCCTGTTTTTACTGTCAGTGTAGGTTACCTCAGCCTCCATTCCTTTTTTGATGCATTTCATCTTCAATTGTTTTGCCCTGGAATGCAAAGACTTAATCAAAGATGGGAGCATGAGATGGCCAACATATTTTGTGGCTGCAATTCTTTGACGCAGATCGATCTTTATCATGATCATCTGCCTAATCTTATCAAATATTTGCCATAGCATAAGCCCTTTCAATGACTTGACCTTTGCATTGAAACTCTCCGCAAGGTTACTTGTTACATAGTCTACCTTGCAAATTTCATTGAATTGGCTTCTTGACCACACCCTACCATGATGTTCATTCAAGTACTCCTTCACCCCAGGTTTTTGTTTATACAACACTTCCAAATGAAACAGATGCTTCCTAATGCTGCATGTATATGCAGCTGGCCATAGGTTGTCAGTATAAACTTTACCCTTGAATTTCTTTGTAAAATTCTGTACCAAGTGTCGCATACATTCCCTATGCTCCACTCCAGGGAATACTGCTTCTACTGCACTCTCCAAACCTTTGCAAGCGTCTGTGTGGATAGCAAGTCCTAGTGGATGACCTATAAGGTCGCGCAAATTTTGCAGAAACCAAGTCCAACTTTCCTCTGACTCAACCTCCAAAACTCTATAAGCAACAGGGAACATCCAATTGTGTCCATCAACTGCAGTAGCAGCAACTAGCTGTCCTTTAAACCTGCCATGAAGAGTTGTTGCATCCATGGCCAAATAAGGCATGCAATCGTCCAGAAAGCCTTTCCAGCAAGCTTTGAAACAAACAAAAGCCCTTCTAAAACATTCCTTCTGTATTATCCTCCCACTTTTCAATTTGTAGGGAACTGTATACTTGTCTATCGCTACAACACTGCCTGGATTATCCATCTCCACTTCAGCTTTGAAAGTGTAAAGCAACTGAAAGCTTTCATTCCATGGACCATTGATCCTGTCAAGAGCCATTTCCTTTGCATAGAACATCCTCATGTAAGGTATTTTTATAGTAAACTTATCGGATATCAATTTTATGAGTGCTGTTGGACCAAGTGATGGAATTTCTCTCAGCCAATCTATGATTGCATCTGGCAACCACCTAGTCTTCGCTAGCTTTGATTTCTCCTCTGGCGCTCCTGCTCGTGGTGGACAAGTATGGTCGATCGAGTTCTTCTTTATCTGAAACATAATTATAAGGGATGTCAGTAACAGTTAACAAATTTTACACTGTGATCTAATATTCATAACTGGTTGGCGTAGTACTTGAACCACGGTGCTTCTGAGCATTGTGGATGCATGCAGCCTCCACTTACACCTCTTGTATGGGCACTTAACTGTGAACCTACCTGGCTCACTTTTAATAACCTCATAATCATTCTTGGTGAGAATGCAATATGTAGTAATTGCATTACGGCAGTCCATCATCGTTTGAAATACGGTGCCTTCTGCAAGCTGAGGATCCTCCCTGTTCCACTCAATTGTTGGCAAGTCATCACCTTTGTAATCGGCTAAAACGAGGCAGTCATTGTTCTCATCCTTCTCTTCATCATCAGTGTCATCAAATCTGCCACCTTGTGCAATATCTTCCATGTATTGATCCTCCATTGCCTGCTTACTGCATCGATCTACCAATTCAGGAAACATCAACTCATCCTCATCATCTTGAGGAGACGGATCCTCAATCTCTGCATCGTCCTCCACATCGACCGCAGGAACGATCTGGCTACCACTACCACTAGCACTGGGGACAGATGGTGCTGCTGTGGACCTACAAGGAGTGGGGTGGCGCACATGATTAGCAGAGGTAGCAACACTAGAGAGACATGATGCCCGACCACCTGATGATGCCCCAACACCAGATGATGCCTGGACCCTGTCCACATGGATTTGAATTTTATCGACATGGCAAGAATCATTTAAAGCAAAAAGAATTCCCAGATCATCGTCGGAAATTAGTGAAACATATCTTCCCTCCATGCTATTGAAATATTGGAATCAACTAAATCGCCAGCGCCCCAGGCGTACTGAGCGCAGATATTATCTTTTAAATCCCTCAACGAGATGGTAGTTGCAACCACCGCTGGGATGTAAAATCGGCTCACATTGCGTTCAGAATCACGCAAAAAGCTAGTATCCAGCCTAACCACCAGCCGAAAAACTAGCGCTGGATCAATCCTATTCGAAAAGCAACGCAGTTAGTTGAGCAACAACGATTCGCGCTAAAAAACTGCCTACTATTAATTCACATAGGCAGACGATGCTTACCCAGATGGAATCCATGCGTTAGATCCCTCCGATTCCCAATCTTCTCCGCCGTTGAGGGGCATAATCGGCATACCAAACGGATATACAAACTCTACCACGATAGGGGTAGATCTAGTGAAGGCGGAGCCCTCTCCGCCTCCCGGGGGTGGTGGTGGGGGCGGGGGCGGCTCGAGGGCGGACGACGCCATAAGGTAGGAGGGCAGGACGGCGTGGCGGCAAAGGGGAAAGCTTTGGATGAGTGACCGCCAGTTCGACGTGTCTCATTGGGTCAACAGTCAACACCATTCAAAAGCAACGGTCCATTCACAACCACCATGGCTCCCTAGCCATCACCGGTAATGGTCTAAGGCCTCTGACCAGACGGCAACTCTCCCGTCCGAGCGTCTGCGATGGGTTTCAAACTGGAGCGAGGGAAAAACTAAGGAAAAGTTAAGCGGCTAGGGAAAACTGAGTACAACTAACGACCCAGGGGCACGAGAATAGAAATCCCTAATATTTAATGGTTTGATATATATTTGTTGTGGTGCCATTTTACTAGTGGTGTTATGTGAATGTAGACTACATGATACTTCACCTTTATGGGCTTAGTGGAATGCATTGTGTATTTCGCTACTAATTGTGGGGTTGTCGGAGTGACAGAAATCTAAACCTCTGTTAGGAAACCATTGCACCAGGGAGTGTAGGATCTCAGAGTTTAAGGCTGTGGTTAGATTTATCTTAATTACTTTCTTGTAGTTGCGGATGCTTGCAAGGGGTATAATCACAAGTGTGTGTTAGTCCAAGTTGGGGTAGTACATTATCATAGGTTCGCCCCCATAACACCTATCAAACCATTGAAGATTACTTAGCTGTATGAAGCGAAAGCACTTGACAAGATTCCCGTGTGTCCTCAGGAACGCTTGGTCATCATAAGTAACACAACCATCTTGTCCTTTGCTCTAGAAAGGATTGGGCCACTTGCTGCAATTATTATTGTCTTCCATTTACTCGCATTATCAAATACCTCCAAAACCCGTTTGCTAGTATTTGCAGTGATTCTTTGATCAAAACCGCTTGTCAACACCTTCTGCTCCTCGTTGGGTTTGACACTCTTATTTATCAAAAGTACTACGATACACCCCCTATACTTGTGGATCATCAAGACTATTTTCTGGTGCCATTGCTGGGGAGTGAAGCATTATTGAAGAGTGGAATCGGTAAAGGAAACTTTTACTGTGAGTATTATTTTTATTTCTGTCTTTTACTTTATTTTATTATGGAGAAGTCTCCATTGGGAATACTATTGCCACTGTTACGGTAGTAGATGAACCACCGCCTGCTCAACTGGATCCTTTTAAAATACATATGAAAATTATTGAACATGTTATGAATAACTGCTATTCAGGAGATGGAACTGTCCATCCTGGTGATCATGTAGCACCCTACCTTTTGCTAAAGGCAGAACTCCTATGATAATATGTCATTCCCTAGATCAGTAGATAGCACCACAGTACAAAATATAGTAATCATTGCAATAGCATCAATTATTACAACGTAAGTCCAGTTACATAGGTCTTCAACCTTACGAGTATACAACATAAAGCATAGTAGTAATGAGCCTCCATCTTTATCACGTGCCACAGGCAGACATGTTGGAATGTAGACTCGAGATCCTACTGTTCGTTCCTTATCCGAATAAAAACCTGCACGTTTGAATATGCAGCCCCAGAGGGGTCAGTACAACAACGTACTGGCAAATGACACATATTTGGTGGAATTTGTGAAATGACTATACTACAGGGCATTTGGCTTAGTGGATCTCAAAGGCTAGTTTGCATAAAGCCAATTTTATCCTATCTTCTTTGTAAAACTTTCTTTCAAAATTTTAGTTTATAAAGGTCAAGATAACCCCCATACACTACATACTAGCATGTAGTTCTGGGCGAAACTCAACAAAGTTTGAAGTACAGAAATCACCACCCCTCGGAGTGTATGGCCCTAAGCTTCTCTTGTTAGTTTCTAGTCAAATTTTATATCATTCAGAAATGGTGATGAGATTCTTCCGAACATTCAATGACTAGAGACTCAATTGTCCATTCCGAAGACTTAGCTAATCGATTAGATTTTTTTAACACCTTGCAAGGGTTATGCACTTTCACCTTAAGACTCATTTTACGCCCATACATAAAATGAGACAAGACATTTCAGAAAAAGCATTCAACAAAACGGATCAAACCATGCCCCCTATATTTTGCTACCACCCTCTGTCAGTACCCATGGCTGAACCCTTAATCCTACTCAATCAAGACAGAGCCCATATTTTCATAAGGCTGCACTAGAAGTACATCTACTCATGGAAGCCATATTAATCCCTTTAATCCTGAGTGGCCATCCCGAGCGGTATCCTGAGTACACTTCCTTGCAAGGCATGTGCCCCAGGACCCACCTACTTCACTTTCCATCACAAACCAATCCACCCAGGTAGTTCATTTTAGTTGAAGTTGTTAACTTTACTCACAAAACAACTTTAACATGTGATCATAGGATGGCATCAATATTCATATATTTTAGCATCCTACCAAGTGGGTTCAGGGGACAACTACTCACTACTAGGATCTAGCATTTTGTAAAAGGGATTTATATTTTCGTGCCCTCAGGTCGTTAGTTGTACTCAGTTTTCCCCAGCCGCTTAGCTTTTCCTCAGTTTTCCCCTCGCTCTAGTTTGAAACCCCTCGCAGACGCTCGGACGGGAGGTTTGCCGTTTAGTTGACCGTTGGTTGGTGCTGGCAAGTGGGGCCGCCGTTGGTGCCGGCAAGTGGGGCCGCCGTTGGTGCCCCGCAGTGGACACGCCTCCACTTATCCAGATCATCATGGGACCCGCAACTTGTCCACGTTAGCGCGCCAGACCCACAGCTTACCCAGGTGCCCGTTGCAAAATGGGAGCCCGAGCCAGCCCCGCGCCCGTGCCCGTGCCCGTGCCATTGCTTCCCCCTTCTTTCCCCGCGCCCCATTGTTCTTCTTCTCCGGCAGCGGCAGCCCTTCCCCGGCAGGCGGGTGATGTCTAGTTTCTCTTCGACCTCCCGTTCTTCATGGCCGCAATATGGACCCGTGCCTTTGACAAGATGCCCTGACTGCCCACGCCAAGAGCCTCTGAAGCGGTCGATCTGTAAGACGAACGACAACGGCAACCGTGGACGTGAGTTCCTTGCATGCGAGAGCTTGCCATATAGAGAGGGGGATAAGGTTAGATCTCGCTCCAATTGCTCTGTTTTCTATCGATTTTCTTGTTATTCCCTCGAATTTGGGATTTAGGGTTCACGTTGTTGTTTTCAGATCCTGGAGAAATGCAGGTATTTCGAGTGGATCGATGTGTACGTTCAGAGGCTTAAATTGCAGGAATCAATTGGCGGTATTGGGGAGCGCAATTTGGGAGGGGGGGTACTTGCTGTAGAGAATGCGGTGGAGAGAGGGGCCGTCCCGATTATGCCTAATGCTCCCAATGCAGAACTGGTGGAAGTGAAGGGAGAACTGAAGAAAATGAACAAGCAGTTAAAGCAGCTGATCGAGTTGAAGAAGCAAGCTAATCTGATGGCTGGTTGTTTTTTTTGTTGTATAATTGCGGTCGGATTCTTATCATTGCTCGTCAAGCGCTAGAAGTTGTTACAAGGGATCCCTTGTTACAAATCCATTATTCAGTTACATGTACTTGTAGTTGTTTTCAAAGTTAGTGTGTGCATAGTTGATAATTGTTAGAGGGGTGACATATATGTATGTCTCATGTTTATACCAAAATTATACCACTTTTGGGACGTTTCAAATAACCAAAACTATATCCCAAACTATATTCCCTAAAAGAAAAGGAATGCTAAAGAAAGTTGATAATTGTTAGAGGGGTGATAAATAATCCATTCACCGAAATCCCACAAATATGCCAAATATGTATGTCGCATGTTTCTACCAGAATTATACCATTTTTGGGCCGTTTCAAATTGCCAAAACTATATTCCCTAAAAGAAAAGGAATGCTAAAGATAGTTGATAATTGTTAGAAGGGTGATAAATAATCCATTTACCGAAATCCCACAAATATGCCAAATATGTATGTCTCATGTTTCTACCAGAATTATACCATTTTTGGGCCGTTTCGAATTGCCAAAAAACTATTTTCCCTAAAAGAAAAGGAATGCTAAAGATAGTTGATAATTGTTAGAGGGGTGATAAATAATTCATTCACCGAAATGCCCCAAATATGCCAAACATGTATGTCTCATGTTTCTACCAAAATTATACCACTTTTGGGCCATTTTAAATTACCAAAACTAAATTCCCTAAAAGAAAAGGAATGCTAAAGATAGTTGATAATAGGGGTGATAAATATGTATGTCTCTTGTTTACCACTTTTTAGTTTAACATTTTTAAATCGTGGAAAATAATGCATAAATAGACTCCATAAATAATCCATAAATGCACACGGATCGACTCCACCAACCGTTGATAATAGAGGGAAGGGATAGTTACGTGGTAAAATAATCCATAAATGCACACGGATCGACTCCACCAACCGTTGATCCACCGACAGAGAGAGAGGGGTGGCCACGAAGAGAGATAGGGGTGGCCACGAAGAGACGGATAGGGGTATACTGCCCGTTAGATCAGTGGATCAACGGTTGGTGGAGTCGATCCATGTGACAACCGCTCAACCAATCAGAATAAGTTTGGGTTTCTGTGAGCATTTGTGACAGTACTTGAGGGCAAAACTGAGTAGTACTAAGAAACCAAGGGCACCTAAATAGTAAATAGACTAATGTATTCAAACAAAATAATTACAAAATGAAAAATGAGTGTTTTGTACAATATAATTCATATTGGGCTACATCAAATTATTTGCAATTCAAATATACATGAGTGTGACAATTATGGCCTCATTTAGACAAACTATGTTTTGGGGAAGATGTTTTGCAAAGGGGTTTGAGTGGAAAACCATGCATCTTCATAGCTACTAGTGATTATGAGAAGTGGCAATTTGTGGTAAAACATGATTTATCTATGTTGGTTAAGGTGGCAGGTTGCGTAGGAAGACTCCATGAGTAGGTGCCACTATGGTTTTATTTTTTTGGATTTTTTTGCGCATGAAATGACTCAATTAGCTATGTTAATCTCATTTGTTGACTCTCTGTTGACCAGCTACTTGAGGGTAGAACTAAGTATATTGCACTTGCCAGTCTAGTACTCGAGGGGAAAACTGAGTGCATATAAAATTTCTGAATAAGGCCCGAGGGTAGAACTGAGTACGCCTGTCGCGGTGCACGCTGCAGCCGTGCATAGCGGACGCGTGTTGCGGTACACCAAACGCCACCTTCATCTTTATAGAGCCCCTCTCTCTCGACGCTTGCCCACTCTCATTCTCACTGCAACCGCCTCTCCTGTCCCATCATCTTCTCCACTTCGCGTCGAAAAACCCCCTAAGAAAAAACCCCGGCGATGGAGAAGCCTGAGATGTCCATTGCCGACGTAGCCGCCGGCGCATCGGCCGCCGGCGCATCTTCCGGCGCATCGGCCGCCGGCGCATCTTCCGCCGGCGCATCGGCCGCCGGCGCATCGGCCACCGGCCCCGTCCAGGCCCCCGTCGCTGCTTCCGACGTAGGCGCCGGCGCATCAGCCGCCGGCGCAATGGCCGCCGCCCCCGTCCAGGCTCCCGTCCAGGCCCCCGTCCAGGCCCCCGTCCAGGCACCCGTCCAGGCACCCGTCCAGGCACCCGTCGATTGGGACCTGTACGACGACCCGTACGAACCAGTGCCGTACGTCGCGCCGGCGAACCCCTACGACACCAGCATCGTCGACGACTACCCGGAGGTAACCCTTTGTTCCCTTGTTCTTATGCCATTTCAATCCTTTTGTGTTAGATCTAGCGTTATTAGGGTTCGTCTGTTCCTAGTTCAATCCTTTTATGATAGATCTAGCGTTATTAGGGTTCGTCTGTTCCTAGTTCAATCCTTTTATGATAGATCTAGCGTTATTAGGGTCCCTAGTCTGTTCCTAGTTCAATCCTTTTATGATAGATCTAGCGTTATTATGATAGATCTAGCGTTATTAGTGTTTGTGATTTGCTTTTGTTTACAATTCGGTTAACTTATGTGACTAATCAATCCCATCCCGTTAATTTGTGCCGATGATGATGAATATTTGGGCACAAATTGATTCAGGGTTTGGTCTGTGAACAATTGGTGTGTACAAATTTGTTGTGCATGATCTTTGGTTCACTGACCCAAATCTTGGATATAAGTGTGTCCAATGTAACTGAGGCTTCTTTTTTTCGTGCCCATATTATCATGCATGATCTTTTGTTCACTCTCTGTTCCATCATCGCTGCAATTGACTCCGTGTTTTTCGATCTTTGGTGCTACGTGACAGGTGCAGAGCAGCGACGTCGACAGCGACGACGAGTCCTTCCACACCAAGACTCGTCACGTCCTCAGGAGGCTGCAGTCCGGCCATTACGATCGCCACTTTGTTCGAGGCGTTTACAGGTGCCCCTTCTGCAACAGGAGGCTCCGCGCCACCGACTTCAACTGCCTGGTGAACCATGCCGAATCCCTTGGCAGTGCCACCGGCGGCGCTAGAGTTGGAACGACCGTGAACGTGCATGCGTTCATGGCCAAACACAAAGCACTTGGGATTCACCTGCGCAGCCTCCAAGCTTAATCCCATGTAAAATGTAGCTTATGTTGGATCTAGGGATCGGTAGTACTGTTGGATCTGTCCTCAATATATATATATATGCTATGTTGGCTGCTGTATGCAGCTTTTCCTATATTTTCTCGATTTATTATGCTGCTGTGAATTTATCCTCTACTAGCTTCTAGATTTGCTACTAGATTTGTTAACATATTGGGCAAAAAACGAGGGCCAAAAGGCAACAATCATTAAAGAAAGACAGAGATAGAAGCTTCTCTAGATTTGATACTAATTTGGTGAAAAGAGAGAGAACTGTTACAGAGAGAGAGAGGGGAAAAAGGCGCTCTGAAAAATGCCAATTTGGGCCGAGAGAGACAAAACCGAGCTCTCACGTACAACCAAACGCGGTCTCGTCCTGTCCCACGCGGTCCCGTTCTACCAGCCCCACGCGACGCGGCCCCACACGACGCGGCCCCACACATCAGCACGGAACGGTCAACTAAATGGCAAACCTCCCGTCCGAGCGTCTGCGAGGGGTTTCAAACTAGAGCGAGGGGAAAACTGAGGAAAAACTAAGCGGCTGGGGAAAACTGAGTACAACTAACGACCTGAGGGCACGAAAATAGAAATCCCTTTGTAAAATAGTTGAATATTACACCTATCATGCATACTACTGAAAAACACTAATGCATAATAAAAGTGGGTAGGGAATATGTGTGTCACTTGCCTTTTTGAAGAATATGATCTTTCCACTTCTCAACTAATCACGTAGCTCTCCGTTCAAAACTATAACACAGAAATAACATAACATAAACATACAACACAAACACAATCAAACAAGACAACAATTGATAAGTGTTTGTTCAACAATTTAGATTTATTAAGATATTGTGATAAAAGAGATATGACAAAAGATTATGGATTGCAGGAATTAGATTTGAGAGTTTGAGTTGAAAAGATCAAAGTGATTGGAGAGAATTTGGCTAGGCATGATATATTGATAAAGTCTTTATGCTTTATTAAAGCATGAACGAATTTGGGAATAGCTCATGTGAATTGGTTCACATAAGTGGCAAATGGTGCAACAACAACACTATTGAATAAGTGTGACAACAATTACTCATAAATAGTATGCATTACACTTAGGCTTTGGGTATAGATTCTTATGAAGCATCGAATTACTCAATTAACTCATTTGCAAATTGAATAATTCAACACATGTGAACAATATTAAGTGGGCATGGGGATGAATATGAATGAATGATACCTGGTAATATGATACAAGATTCTATTGGTTACATGGAGTAGGAAGAAGTGCTATGATGTAGATTATATCAGCACCACAATAGCAAGAGTAGAATCTATGAATGGGATGTACCACACTTTACTCAAATAACACAATTGTAATTTGAATATGTGTGAGTTGGGCAAACAAGATTTAGATAAATATGTTATTGAATCAAGGTGAAGTCAAGATGTGATTAGGTAATTAGATATGATCATAGGACTCATTGTGATTGAAAGAAACAATGTTGAAGAGATTATAGAATTATTTCTATGGTGAAATTACTCAAATTCCCATATTTGAATTTGAATAATTATGAAGTGGTTTAAGAAAATTTTGAGGTGGTACTAATGGATAGCTTGCAGTAAAGCAAAGCTACTGCGATTGGAATCATTCTAAAATAATTTGTGGAGCTCTAATTATGATCAAAATAGTGATTTGGATAGGTTTGAATGCACAAAGTGTGTGCACATGTCAACTTTTTTTTCTTGATTCTATGATGTTCTACAGGTTGAGAGGATTCCAGAGACTACAATTTTGTAATTTTTGGATGGACAGAATAAAAGATATGATTTAAATAAGTTAACAGATAGGTTTGATTCAATTTGAATATGAATTCAAATTGATTACTGAAACTATGAATTATTAGTGCACTATTGGATTCTACATGTTCTAAGGTTTCCAATGACATATTATTTGTCATTTTCCGAGTTATGAATACAAAGATATGAATTTCTAAAGATTTGGATGAAATCTGGTTTTCAAAATCTAATTTGAATCTATTTTGAATCAGGAGTCGCCACGTGGCTGAATATTACTGGACGGTACTGTTTCGGTTGGATCTTGATTGTGAGCCGTCAGATCTAAAGTGATCTGCACGGTCCAGATTGACTGGTACTGGTTCACTTAAGTGAACTGATCTGGTCCACCGGATCAAGATTGGGCGGTTCAGATTGAAAAAGAGAGGGAGGGGATACCTGCTAGGTTTCCGGCGAGAGATTCTCCGGCAAGGGCGTGCAGGTGGTCAATGTCACCAGCGATCTGGTGGCTTCTGGTCATCGGCGAGGCTACGACGGGTTGCAGGACGACACGGGGAACCCAATGGCGTCAACGACTTCGTCGATTACGTCCAGAGATGATGAAGGGGGGCGGCTGGAGGTGCAGTGTCCTGCAGCAACGTCTGGGTGTGGGACGGTGCGATGTCTGTGAGGAGAGAGGGGAGGCGGCATTTCTTCTGGGATGTGAAGAGCGTCGAGGCGACCATGTTGGTGAAGCCGACGAGCTTGAGGTGGACAGGAGGCGCGGCGATTTCTCGCCGATGTTTCGGGCGGTGGACAGATGGTTCGGCTCGGGCTCGATCTAGGGCTGGGAGAGGAAGAAACAAAAAGAGAGGAGAGGCGGATGCGGGGGGGAGAGGGTTTATAGCAAGGGAGATGTGCAGGTCGGGGTAGGGTTAGGGCTGGGCGCATCGGTGATCGATGGCCAGGGGCAGTCCCGTGCGTGGCCAGGGCTCCTACCCGAGCTAGGTGATGAGCCTGACGGGTAGGGCCCGATCGTCAGCGGCTAGGAGAGTGGGGGTGCGTACCGATTCGGGGCCAGGCGATGTTGGGCCAAGGCCAAATCCGGGGCTGGGCCGAATTGGTTCCCCCTGGCCTTTTATTCTTTTTCTTTTTCTATTTCTTTTTCCTTTTCTTTATTCTGAATTGTTTCAAATTCTTTTGCAAATTGGGTTCAAACCAATTGAAACAAAGTTCTAAATTATTCTAATATTCAAAGCAATGTTTTGAACCAGTAATAGGACTAGTTTTCAAAATAAAAGATGTTTTTCAATAATACTTTATGATCCTAGCAAAGGGGCTTGCTTGCATATAAGAAATGGGATTAGGGTTTGAAAATAATTCTTTGAAAATAGGAGATTAATATTTGATAAAATAATAATTGAGAATCATTCTCCATCATAGTTTTGAAAGTAACAAACCTTTTAAACACACTTGTAATTCACTCCTGTGCAAGCAAGCTTGCATAAGTTTGAATAAAAGACTAAAAACAATATTTTGATACTTGGTCCTTTTCAAAGTAATTCTTCAAGAAATAATAGAAGGTTTAAAATAGTTTTCTAATAGAACCTTTTAAATAAACTCAAAGTTTTAAATCCCTGTGGATTTTTAATCAACACAAACAAAACAAAAACAAAAAATTTCCCCCAAAATTTGATAAAATCCTGGGATGTTACAGATCATTTACTCTTTATACATGAATTATACGAGTTGTTCAAGTGTGTAGGTATTTCAATAAGTGAAGTTAAGAGGAAGCTATTCTCTTTATCACTAAAGGGCAGAGCTGCGGAATGGTGTAAGCTGCTGAAGAATGGCCGATCTATTGGCTGGGAGGAAATTGTACCTCTCTTTTATTCTAAATTTTATCCTCCAAGTGAGATTCATAAAGATTAGAATCAAATATATAATTTTTGGCCTCATGATGGAGAGAGTATTGCCCAAGCGTGGGGGAGATTGAAGTCACTAATGCTCAAATGTCCCATTCATGAGCTTCCCAGTACTATTGTTATTAATAATTTCTATGCAAGGCTTTCTCTTCACGACAAGGATTTATTGGATGCCTCTTGTTCTGGATCATTTACACATATGAAAGATGAAGCTAAATGGGATCTTCTCGACCGTATTCAAGAAAATACTGAAGGATGAGAGAATGACAAAGGAAGAAAGTCAGATATAAATTATGATTATGAATGCATTAAATCTTTTATGGGAACCGATGACTTCCATAATATCAGTGTTGTCTATGGTCTTGATTCTCAAATACTTGCAAACTATTTTAAGGCCTTTGTCTCTTATCTTGATGTTCCAAAGAAGGAATGGAACAAGTACCATGCGCCTTATAAAGATATTGTTAATTGTGTTCCTGCTAGAATTACTGAAGTTTGTACTGTTGATCATATTTTGCCTGAACCTTATATTGAGAAAATCCCCTTTCCTATTAAGGTAAAAGAGCATCCTATGTTAACTAGTGTGATTAACAAAAGTAGAAAGAAAGCTGTAGAACCTGATGAACAAATAACTTTTAAACCTGCAGTAGCAATAGTAAAGGACCTTGTTACTAAAAATGTAGAAGATGGACACATTATTTTTGTGAAGATGCTTCTAATATTGTTTCACATCCTAGTAGATCTAGGAAAACAAGTGTTCCTGTGCTTTCTGTTATGATAGGTGATCATTCCTATTATGGTTTATGCGACATTGGTGCAAGTTCAAGTGTTATTCCTTATGAGCTTTACAAAGAAATCATGCATGAAATTGGTTCTTGTGAACTTGAAGATATTGATGTGGTTATTCAGCTTGCTAACAGAAAAACTATCTCTCCAATTGGTATTGTCAGAGATGTGGAAGTTCTATGTGGTAAGACTAAATATCCTGCTGATTTTCTAGTACTCGGTTTAGCTGCTAGTAAAACTTGTCCTATTATTTTTCGTAGACCTTTCTTGAATACTTGTGGCGCCATTATAGATTGTAAGAATGAGAAAATTTTAAGTTTGATGGAGAATCTTATGAGTTTAACTTTTCTAAGTTTACCAAAGTTCCTTATGAAACTGAATTGCCTAATGAAGATTTTAGAGTTGAATAGCTTGCCTCTATTGCTCTTGCTCCTAATGATGCTTTACAGCAATATATGGAGGACCACGAAAGTGAGATCTTTAGGGAAGAAAGAAATGAGATTGACGATATTCTTCTTTATCAGCCAGAGATGCTTAAACATAATTTACCTGTGGAGGATCTGGGTACCACTTTGCCACCCAAGGAAGATCCTATCTTTGATTTAAAGCCTTTGCCTAATGATCTTAAATATGCTTATATTGATGATAAGAAAATATATCCTATTATTATTAGTTCCAAACTTTCAGAGAAGGAAGAAGAAAGATTATTGGAAATATTGAGGAAACACCGAGGAGCTATGGGATATACTCTTGATAATTTAAAAGGGATTTCCCCTACTATATGTCAGTATGCTATCAATATGGAACCTGATGCAAAGCCAGTTGTTGAGCATCAACGCCATTTAATTCCTAAGATGATAGAAGTGGTAAGGAATGAGGTATTGAAACTCCTCGATGCTGGTATTATTTATCCTATTGCTGATAGTAGATGGGTTAGTCCTGTGCATTATGTTCCTAAGAAAGAAGGAATTACTGTTGTGCCTAATGAAAATAAAGAGCTTATTCCTCAAAGAGTAGTAGTTGGTTATAGGATGTGCATTGATTTTAGAAAGGTTAACAAAGTTACTGAGAAAGATCATTATCCTTTACCATTTATAGATCAAATGTTAGAGAGGTTATCTAAGAAAACTCATTTTTGTTTTCTTGATGGTTATTCCGGGTTCTCTCAAATTGCTGTTAAAAAGCAAGATCAGGAGAAAACCACTTTTACTTGTCCTTATGTAACTTATGCTTATAGATGTATACCTTTTGTTTTGTGTAATGCTCCTACTACGTTTCAAAGATGCATGTCTGCTATCTTTCATGGTTTTTGTGAAGAAATTGTGGAGGTATTCATGGACGATTTCTCCATCTATGGAACTTCTTTTGATAACTGCTTGCACAATCTTGATAAAGTTTTGCAGAGATGTGAGGAAACTAATCTTGTTCTTAATTGGGAGAAATTCCACTTTATGGTTAATGAAGGGATTGTTCTTGGACATAAAATTTCTGAAAGAGGCATTGAAGTTGACAAAGCAAAAGTTGAAGCAATTGAAAAAATACCCTGTCCTAGGGATGTTAAAGGTATTCATAGCATTCTTGGTCATGCTGGTTTATAGGAGATTTATTAAAGATTTCTCTAAAATTTCAAAGCCTCTTACCAATCTTCTTCAAAAAGATGTGCCTTTTGTTTTTGATGATGATTGTAAGGAAGCTTTTAAAACTCTTAAGAAGTCTTTAATTACTGCTCCTATTGTCCAACCACCTTATTAGAATTTACCCTTTGAAATTATGAGTGATGCTAGCAATTTTGCTATTGGTGCTGTTCTTGGATAGCGAGTAGATAAGAAGTTGAATGTTATTCATTATGCTAGTAAGACTCTTGATGCTGCTCAAAAGAATTATGCTACTACTGAAAAAGAGTTCTTAGCTTTTGTCTTTGCATGTGATAAGTTTAGACCTTATATTGTTGATTCGAAAGTTACTATTCATACAGATCATGCTGCTATTAGATATCTCATGGAAAAGTAGGATGCTAAGCCTCGGCTTATTAGATGGGTGTTGCTTTTACGATAGTTTGATTTGCATATTGTAGATAGGAAAGGTGCTGAAAATCCTGTTGCTGATAATTTGTCTAGATTGGAAGATATTTCTTATGATCCTATTCCTGTTAATGATAGTTTTCCAAATGAATAGTTGGCTTCAATAAAGGTGACCTCGTGAGAGAATCCTTGGTATGTTGATTATGTTAACTTCATTGTTTCCAAGTATTTGCCTCCAACCTTTACAACTGAGCAAAGAAGGAAATTCTTTTATGACTTGAGACATCATTTTTGGGATGACCCACATTTATATAAAGAAGGAGTGGATGGTATTATGCGAAGATGTGTTCCTGAATATGAACAGCGAGAGACATTGAGGAAATGTCATGGTAGTGCTTATGGAGGACATCTTGCTGGAGATAGAACTGCACAAAAGGTTCTACAATCAGGTTTTTATTGGTCTACTCTTTTTAAAGATGCAAGAAAGTTTATTTTATCATGTGATGAATGTCAAAGAGTTGGTAATATTTCTAGACGCAATGAAATGCCTATGAATTAGTCCCTTGTTATTGAACCATTTGATTGTTGGGGATTTGACTTTATGGGGCCTTTTCCTCCTTTAGAAGGTTATACGCATATACTTGTTGCTGTTGATTATGTTACTAAGTGGGTAGAAGCTATACCTACGAAGAGTGCTGACGGTGAGACCTCGTTGAAAATGCTTAAGGATGTTAATTTTCCTAGGTTTGGTGTGCCTAGATACCTTACGACTGATGGAGGTTCTCATTTTATTCATGGTGGTTTTACGAAGACTCTTGCTAGATATGATATTAATCATAAGATTGCTTCTGATTACCATCCCCAAACTAGTGGGCAAGTAGAGTTATCAAATAGGGAGATTAAGTCTATCTTGCAAAAGACTGTTAATAAGTCTAGGAAAAATTGGGCTAGTAAGTTAAACGATGCTTTATGGGCTTATAGGACTGCTTACAAAAATCCTATGGGTATGTCTCCTTACAAAATGGTTTATGGAAAAGCTTGTCACTTGCCTTTAGAATTAGAACACAAAGCTTTTTGGGCAGTGAAAGAGCTTAATAAGGATTTTAAGCTTGCTGGTAAGAAAAGGTTGCTTGATTTGAGTTCTTTGGATGAATGGAGGAGTGAAGCTTATGAAAATGCTCGACTCTTTAAAGAGAAGGTTAAACAGTGGCATGATAGGAGAATTCTTAAGAGAGAATTTCATGTTGGTGAGAAAGTTCTATTGTATAGGTCTCGTCTCAGATTTTTTGCAGGAAAATTACTCTTGAAATGGGAAGGACCCTTTATTATTAAAGAGGTGTATCGTTCAGGTGCGATAAAGATTGCTTCGCTTAAAGATAACACTACGCAAGTGGTGAATGGGAAAAGACTCAAGCATTATATTGCTGGAGATTTTTATAATGAAGATATCGATGTTATTCAAGTGGTGACTCTGGAAGAATTTATCAAAGAACAAATGCAGGAAACTGTAGAGTCCGTTTTTGAATAGGTAACAGTTCTAGTCAGAAAAGGTTCATGTTAGACTTTTCTGCTTATACTTTTGTTGTTTTTATTAAATATGAAAAATCACGAGATGAAAACGAGTAGGAAACAGAGCCAGGAGGCACCACACCACCTCGTGGCGCGGGCCCCTTGCTGGCCGCGCCACCTGGTGGTGAGGTCACCTCAGAGCTCGTTTCTGACCCGGTTTCTTCCTATGCCTTTTTTTATTGTTAAACTTTCGCCTATATAACCCCCCATATTGCCTGAGGTCTGTATATCATGTTTTTGTCGTGTTTTCGTTTTGATATGTTTCTGTCAGATTTCATCCTCAAAGCTAGAGCCACAATGTCTTCTTCTAGATCATCCAAGGAGAACTCCCTTGCGGACATCATTAATCCGTACATGAACGAGCTAAAGATGCATCCCAAGGAGTTATTTCTCAAGGATGGGGAGTTGCAGATAGAAGATGTTTGGGGTCCTAAAGGAGAGGGCAGTCTAGAAGCTAGGATGGAAGAGCTGGAGCAAGAAGTCTTCAGATACAAGAAGATGGCAGAAGGCAAAGTGTACATTATCCATAGGATAAATCAAGAACTCGTCGCTGAGCACAAGAAGGAGACTGCCAAGCTCTGGGGTGATATATTGTCACTCCATGAGACCACCAACAAATTACAAGCACATCTCTATGACATGCAAAATCAAAACTATGAGTATGAGACTAGGTTTAAACAAATAAGTGATGCTACCAGTTTCGGGATAATGGAAACCAAGTCATCCTTTCTTGATGCGGGGCCTCTACCTTAGAAGTTTGATGATGATAAAGATGCACTGCCACCACCGAAGGAGTAATTCATCATTGGCAATGGCATCCCCTTGGCTTGTTACAAGCTTGGGGGAGTGCCGCGGTATCACATCATTACCTTTCACCCATTTACTTTTCAATAGAGTCATATCATGAGTTGAGAAGTTATCATATAGGATAGTTTGCAGTGTGGAAGTATCTCTCCTTTAGTTGGTTATCTATGTATCCCTTCATGTGAGTTGTGGTTATGAAATATTAATGAGAAGTTTTATCATTTACTTTCTACACACTTTATTTTAGTTTGCAATTTTTGTTATATGATTAATATTGTTGATTAGTACTGGTATCACTTTGGGAGTATGAGTAAATCTAGTTGGTTTTGGCAAACTTAGCAATGGTCAGTAGCAATAATAATTTGAGGCTTGAGTAGAAAAGAGGGAAATACATGTAGATATATTATTTCATTATCTTTCTTTCATGATTGGCTCATAAGCATTAGTATTCTCAAGTTAAGATTGTTTGTACCTTTCAAGGAAGATTGCATGTTTGTTTTCTATCATATGTATGTATTTTTGTTTTCATTCAACTCTTGTGCTTGCTATCCAGCCTTGCTAGCCAAATACCTGTACTAAGAGGGAATACTTCTTGTGCATCCAACCCCCAAAAAACCAAGTTAATTCCAAAGAGTCCACTATAAATTCCTATGCATGGTATTTCAAGCCATTCCAAGTAAATTTTCATGTGCTACCTTTCAAAAACCTTTAAATACTTCTCATTTTGTGACACTATTTTTAGCTCATGAGGACGTAGTGGTTGGGTTTGTTATCTTCCATACTAAATTAAGTACCCCTTGACTTGCATGCTTCATCTGCTCATCACTAATTTTGCAAGGGAGCTGGTCAGAGCATTATAACAAAAAAAAGGGAGAAAAAGAAAAAGGCACTCCTCCATGGTATGTGAAAGTTGGTGGGCACCCGATGGAATCGGTTAGCCATGGTTTGTGAAAAGAAAAGTGGGGAGGAGTGCCAAACTATAAAGAGCATAAAAATGCCTCTAACAACAATTTGGAATCGCTCTCAACTTGTTTAGTATGGAAGATAGCAAGAAATCCATTACTAGTCGTTGACAGGAACAACCACCTCTCAAAACAATTTTTTATCTCTGTTTTACAAATAAAAAGCTCTAGCATATGTTTAATCCCTGCTTCCCTCTGTGAAGGGCCTATCTTTTACTTTTATGTTGAGTTAGTAAACCTATTCCTCTCTATCTCAAGCAAGCATTTGAGTTGTTATGATTCGACCATCCATATGCTGATTTATTCAATCATGTTCTCCATCTTCCTTTGTTTAGTACGATGCTTTTATCCGAATGAATATATCTTTGAAAGCTATCGATGACCGTAAAGAGATTGTTATGATTGAGCATGTTATTTTTGCATTATAAGCTCTGATATAAAGGCTCTGATCAAAATATAAGTACAATCTGTTCATTGTTCTCTGACCAAGAACAAAAGTTTGCCATCACCAATCATGATTTCCTTTATGCACCTTTATTGTGACTCCCTTTGCTCATTGCAAGTTAGATTATATAAAGGGAAGTTGCTGTCTATTATGACTTATGTATTGATAAATGTGATGCTTCTTGTTCGTATTTTGTTTATCGACACTTCACTCCATAAACCTGTGGACATGTTTACTGAGTTCAGTTTTCGCTTGGGGACAAGCGAGGTCTAAGCTTGGGGGGAGTTGATACGTCCATTTTGCATCACTATTTTATATCATAATTTACTGCTATTCATTGATATATTTCATATTTAGAGATGATACTTATGTTATTTCATCTATTTTGCATGTTTGATGATTATTGGAGAATTCACTGCCAGAGTCAGGATTCTGCTGGAAAAAGACCATCAAGACACCATATTTCAGAAGATTAGAAATTACCAACAAATATCCAGAAGTTCCTATTCGGCCAGAAGACGGAAGTAGCCAGAAGGAGAGGGCGAGGTGAGCCACCAGGGGCCCACACCACCCCCTGGCGCGGGCCAGGCCTAGGCCGCACCGCCAGGTGGTGTGGACACCCTGGTCCACCACTGGCATCGCCCCTTCGTGTATATCGTCTCCCCAAAAACCTAAGCCTAGGGAGAGGTTCGCAGATAGACTCCGCCACCTCTACGGGACAGAAAACACAGAGAGAGAGAAAGCTCTCCGGCAGGCAGAAATATGCCGGGGAAATTCCTTCCCGGAGGGGGGAAATCATCGCCATCATCATCGAGCTGGGATTCATAGGGATCATCATCAGCATCATCACCAGCACCTTCATCACCATCATCACCACGCCTTCCTGCTGTAACATCTTGGGGTGAATCTTGCCCAGTTCATAGGGGAAACTTTCCCGGTGTTGATTACTCTTGTAGTTGATGCTATTGAGTGAAACCATTGAATTAAGGTTTATGTCCAGATTATTATTTATCATTATTTCAATTCTGATCATGACCCATATGATGTCATGTGAGTAGTTCATTTAGTTCTTGAGGACATGGGAGAAGTCAAGATGTTAGTAGTGGAACTGTGTTGAGTAATATTTAATGGTTTGATATATATTTGTTGTGGTGCCATTTTACTAGTGGTGTCATGTGAACGTCGACTGCATGATACTTCACCTTTATGGGCATAGTGGAATGCATTGTGTATTTGGCTACTAATTGTGGGGTTGCCAGAGCGATAGAAACCTAAACCCCCGTTAGGAAACCATTGCACCAGGGAGTGTACGATCTCAGAGTTTAAGGCTGTGGTTAGATTTATCTTAATTACTTTCTTGTAGCTGTGGATGCTTGCAAGGAATATAATCACAAGTGTGTATTAGTCCAAGTTAGGGTACTACATTAGCATAGGTTCACCCCCATAACACCTATCAAACCAATGAAAATTACTTAGCTGTATAAAGCGAAAGCACTTGACGAGATTCCCGTGTGTCCTCAGGAACGTTTGGTCATCATAAGTGCGGTGACCCAGCATACCACTGCATGTGTAGTATGCAAGTCGTTGACATAACACCAATGAAACACTGTCTCACTAGTATTACATCCCTCAGAGTGGTACAACAGAAACATCGCAGGTCCAAGGCATGACTATAGAATTACAATTTTTATCATACAGAAGATCTTCAGAACCTCCTCAACAGGTAGAGGTTTAGTCCTGGCGAGTACAATCGAGAAAGAATACAGCTGAAAGACTAAACTAAATCTACAACTAATGCAGTTGGCTTACTACTCAAACTATAGAACTATTCTATCTACTTAGGTTCTAGGATTAGGGAACTGGTTCCCTTCTATCCCTATGCTAGTTTTCCTCCAAGCTTTGGTAAAGTGATTAACTCCAATGATAATTCCGTTGTTGGTAGAATGCTTGATCTTCACCTTTAGTGTCTTGAGATTGCCTCCTTGAGTTGCCTCCAATCTAAGCAAGGGTTAAGAGGGAGTGGGGTGAGTAACGAGCGTTACCCAGCAAGTTCATATAGGGAATAAGGTGTTTTATGCACTATCTACAGCCGTAGACCCAAGAGTCATTTGGCAATGCAAGCTTTCATAAACATTTCTTCAAGAGATTGCTTTTATTCTGAAGAACTATGTCCGTCAGCCTTCACAGGTTGATTAGAACTTCATGGAGTTCCTTTCCTGCCGCGTTCGCAGTTCCTTCTCGGAACAAGGAGTGACAAGCCACAATTTGATAACTCTGCAGAGGTGCGTTGCTTTACCCATGAGAGACCTTATCCTTGTTGCACAACCGGGCGTACTTTCCCGTCCATACACTTTGGTATGGGGCCCAGTATAAGATCCAAGCCAATCACTGCCCTTCTCCGCGACCCCGCATGCCCACCCTTTTGCTTCGCTCAGGCAACGGTAAGCCCCGATTTACGGCATAGCCAACGTGCAAGCCCCGATTTACATGCCCGAGATACCCGCAATCCATCATAGACACCAGGTACCGAGGGAACTTAGGGGTCCCACCCATGTTGTCAGGCAACGCTATACGATTTACATCCCGACCATTCGGTATGGTCCTCCGTTGACATGCGAAAGGAAGAAGATCCAGCTGACTTTCCCGTCCCATTCCAGATCTCATGGTTAACGCGTATTATACGGCGCAAGAATCACTGGCGACATTTGTTGTTAAGTCCTAAGGTTCACTTTCCCGTACAAATGAAACCTCCACCACAACAATCATACCATGGTTCCATTTGCCAGCCATCCTAGGTTACCACCACTCGGGTCGATAACCAGCTAATCATATTAATTATGAAAAGAGAACATTTTGCTTTTAGATGCAGTAGTAATACCACAGGTATATTTGCAAGTAATTTGATAAAAATAATCAAGAGACATGAGCAAGAGTGAACTTGCCTTTTTGATTGCAAGATTATGCAAGTCAAGGTCTTCGATACGTAAGAAATCCAATTTCTCAAATAGCACCATCATCTGGTAAAGATGATATTAAAAGAACTGTAGCATGATATGCATAATATATGCTATGCATCGCTTAAAGCGCAACCTAACCCCCGATGATTTAGTATTGGTGAGTTGTGGTGACTTCTTGTGATGTGTTGCACTTTTAAGTTCACTAGCACACATGAAGTTGTTAAGGGTTTTAGGTTAATTGACTATGCTACATTAGCAATAAAGTAAAGCTAGCTCAAGACAAGAGTTTTTGCAAAAGACTGATATAGCAATAGGTGAAAACTTGAAAGTAACACTTTTAAGTGGTATTTCATTATTATCAAACAAGTAGCTGATTAAGAACATGCAAAGTTGAGGTATTTCTTATTTGATAAGAATACCTAGTTGGTCTTAGGGTTGACAACAATCTTAACACACAAATAGAATTATTTATGTTCAAACTTAATGAAATTGTTTGACATTTAATTTCATGGTATCTTAAAAGAATAACATTTGAAGAACATATTTCTTACTGAATAGAAGCACTACACATAAGGTTTAGTGTTCTATGGTTTATTATATTTTGCTATTAGTCATGGAGTGGTTACTAGGTGCAATTATGTAAAGGAAACAAATTAAGATTCATCTATTACTTGAAGATTCTTAGTGGATCATGATCATTCAAGGTAATTTACCTTGCTATTACCATATTGGGTTATTTCTATCGTTGACAACATTTATATTACACAAAGGGGTGGTGATTAAGGTGATGACATAAAATTCACATTTAGGGTTCATACTTTTCTTCTACTACTTGACCATATGAACATGCACTCTATTTGCTCGGTAAAGGTTCTAAAGTAGTTGCCAAATGTAGAATTCAATTCTTTAATGGTTTTCTAAGGCTTAAGTCATGTCTTATAGTGATTATAAAGTTGGTTTCTAAACTTCTCATGATTAAGATAACTTTTCTAAAAGAAAGCAATTACTGAATAATGGATTGATATTAGGAATTATATTTACAATTCAACTCGATGCTTATTAATTATTTTCATACATTTCTTTTTATTATTTGAAAGTATTTAGGGAATATATATTAGGGTTTAAATCTTAATAGCTCAAGATTTAAGAATGAATGTTCAAAATAGAGTAAAAATTATATTTGGTTCTTGGACCTCAGAAAATTTGACTACTATCCTTAATTATTATTTTTAAGAATCTCTTATATAAAAAAATGGGTTCGGGTGATTTGTTTTATTCATTTAGTCCTTTAAATTTGTTCCTAAACAGATATTAGTGAAAAATGGTTAATTGGGCTCACCGAATATGATCTAGCCCAACCTGGTCACTGACCCGACCCGACCGGTCCTCGACCCTGGTCGCTCTCCCTCTCCTCTGTTCTCTCCCTCTCTCGTTCCCGAGCGGCTGAGGACGGCGCTGCTCCGCCGCGTCCTCCCGGCTGCTCCCGGCCCTCTCCAACACCGGCGAGGTGAGATCTTCTCTGCCCCGACGTGCTCTACAACCTCCCCGGGTCGATTTGATTTTAAAGGTCGCTCTCGTCCGCCCCCCTCTCCGAGAATCCGAGCTCGACTCCACAGTCTGGTGAGTCCCTGGCCGGTGTCGGCCATCTTCTATGCCGCCGCTCCACGGTTCTCCTAGGGCCCTGCGTACCCTACTTGGCACCATGCCGCTGCAGCTCTCCCGAGCGCCTCCACGCATGCCCACGGCAACCCTAGCCGTGACTAGGTTGCCGGTCTGCTCTGCCCCCTTGCTGCTGTGATGATGTATGGTAATCATGCTAGTGTGGTGATGGTGCTGTGGTGGTGTTACTGTGATGATGCAACCCATCTCGTCTACTTCATCTTCGACGCCGGCAGGATGGCAGTGCTTGCAACCCCGGCATCCACGGTGTGCTGCCTGACGGCTCTGCTGATTTGGTGTTGCTGTACTGACTACCTCAGCCTTGACGCCGGCGGGACGGTGCTGTGGTCGCAACCCCGGCGTCGCCTACATGAGCAACTACACTGTGAGCTATAACTCTGTTACCCTCCATCTCGTTCACTAGCTTGTGCCAAGTGAACCTGTTACTGCTAGTAGTATATCTAGTAAACTTTGATACCAACTGATGGGTTACTGTTATGGGCACTACAATGGCTATGGTGCAGTGCTGGTGTGTTGATTTCATGTGGTGCTATGATAAACTATTGTTGGCTATAGTCTTACTTGGTTGGCCTGTTAATTCGCAATCTGAACACTTGGATGATGTCAGATATGCAGCTTAATCATGTGCTTCAGTGAATTGATTTATAGTCTGAACTGAATATGAAATTCAGTAGTGATGATGTTAAAATTTTCCTAGATATAATCTCTAGACCAGAGACTAATGTTGATGGCTTGGAAATATAGAGATATCTCTGTACAATGCAATACCAGTAAAGCTTTTATACTTGACTAGATAATCTGATGGTGGTTTACTAAATTTAGTTAGGCTTATCTAGCTTAGTAACTCAGTGCCACTAGCTAGAAGGAATAGATCTCATTCTGTGGTACTTCCAGTTGAAGATGCACAGAGGAGTGGTTCATCTAGTTAGCCTAAGGTGCTGGAGATGGCTAAGCTAGCTTGAGCTCCTACTAGATTTTGTTCTCGACCAAATGATGAAAAACATCACTCCACACCCAACTGTTATGGTTATGGGTCATTTGACAGTGAGGTTTTCCTGGGTTAGCTTTATGTGAACTTGATTCTGTAAGATGCTGTTATCTTTTTATCTAGCTCCTATGGTGCCTCCAGGAGAGTATGCACAATGATTATTATGATGGTGTAGCTGGCTGTTTTGGTCTTATATGCCTCTCTGATAGTCATGGAAACTTTGGGTGCTGTTGTGTGCAGAGAATGATCTGGCTAAGCAGAATACTAGTAAGCGCATAGGTTCACTTGTTTGCTTGATCTAGCCAGTGATGCAAGAGTCTGAGGCACAACTCTATGATAAGAGCAGATACTATTTGTGGTTTTCAAATTCTCTGTGATGAATTTGCATAGCACTTCTATGCAAATCTGAGAGAAATCCATCTCCCCAACCTCCTAAATGAAAATCTAGTGGAAGTTCATTTGTTGTGATGATTTTGTGTACTCCCTTTAATTCCCAGAGATGCCCATGTTGTTACTAAGAACAAATACTGCTACTTTGATTTTATGGTGATTCACCTTGTTGTTGAGATCTTTGGAGAAAAGAAGTTGGTATCAGGCTTTGATCTGGTGCCCTTCTATCTCTTCTTGATCTTGTTCTTGTGGCAGCTTTATCTTGCTTGATCTTGTTCTGCTGGTCATCTTGATGTCGCCTTGCTCCTACTTGCTTGGCAGCCCTGCTCCTTGCTTTCTGACCCACCTCTTCTTGCTCTTGTTCTGTTTCTTAGACTCCACTAAGCAACTATTGTGGCTGTGGCGCTTTGCTGGGATTCTGGGGTCATGTTCTTGGGTGTTCTTGAGGTGTGGATAAGGTGATGGGAAAATGAATACTGTGGTGAGTGTGAGGTGCGGCTGCCTCTGTGTCCTGGTGGTTATCTACTCTCAGTGCAAAACACCAATTTTGCTTGCTTACCTTCTCAAGCAAGCCACGGCTGTGATGTTTATCAACATTGGTCATTCCTTGGTACTGCCCAATATATTTCTCATATTGACTAATGGTCCAAGGCTGCGATGATGTTATTTTTTTTATATGTGACTTATAATCCCAACCAAATATTTTCTTTTGTCTCTGTTTATTTTATTTGCAGGGATCAAGATGAAGATCTTACAAGATTTAATTTTAGGATTTGTTTTTCTTTTCTTGAACTTGTAATTGTACTTATATTCTTTTCCTTTATTCTATTTTGTAAAGACTTTGTGTAATTGTATTAATATCAATAAAGAAATGTTTTCTCTATTGCATAATATTTTCTTTTATGAATTACTTGCCTTTCTTTGAATTTCAATTACTTAGAAGTTATTTATTACTTATGACTTGCAAAATGTTAAATTCATGTATTGAAAATAAAGAATATATTTTCTTCATTCCTTATTGTATATTACTTACTTTATTGAATTTCTTTTATTTCTAAAAGTTTAAGTTCCACTTCATCTTTATTAAATATTTAGAGTTCAAATTCTCCCCCAATCAAGCAATTCCGTGAAGGTTGTGCCAAAATTTATCACACTCACTCTGATGTACTAAACTAAACAATCAGAGCGAGAGAAACTTTGATCACTTTGTATTCTAAATGTTTTGCGCGAAAATTCTCCGGATTTTCTGATGCATGAATGCAATGCACACATCGGTTTCCTCTCTATTTCTTATCTCAAATCCTGGGATGTTACAGCCTCTCCCCCTTAAACTAAACTTCGTCCCGAAGTTTGCGCTCTCTTACGTTGTAGGATGAACTTGTTCTTGACATCATCTATCTTTCAGTCCCTTCTGCAACTATTTTGGATATAGATGGTATTCCTTGTCCAGAGTTTCTCTTAAATCTTCCGTTGTCTAACTCCTAACAACGATCACTTAAATTCCGTTCAACCTTATCTCCTCTTGGTAATTCTCTTGATTATCCATGATTTCAACCCTTTTATGGCTTATAGGGTTCTACAAGTTGTTCCAGCAAGTCTTCCTAATTGGATTCTGAGTTTTACCACCTAAGAATGGAGTAGACACATTAAGTGTGTCCATTTCAAGATTTCTAATCCAACTCTATAAATCTTAATTGGTCTTCTAAGTTCAAGACTAGGATTGACTCTAATATCAATCTTCTCCAGCTGTGGTACTTACTAGCTGTTATTCCAACTCATTGAGTCTACTACATCCAACTCATTGCTTAACTCTCCCCCTTAGACCTTTCTAATGATCTATGAACTTATTGTCCTCTAACCATTTGGACCCCATGGTTGGATGATAAATCTTGATCGGTCTTTCCACTACGTCTTTCTAATGGTTTCGCAAAGAAATCTGCGGTGCACCCACACAATTGTGGATATCCGGTATGAATTCTTTGTTTATGTATTCAGACAGGGTGTTCTATTCCACTTTTTAAGATTGATGAGAATCGAGTTTTCCCGTAGTTATTTATCCTAATTCTGGCGGCTAGTTAGATACAAAGCCACTGGAGAAATCCGGCAGAGTTTCTTTTATACCGGAGGACATCCACGACAAGCATTTGTATAAGCTGAACACAATAAGAACTAACAGGACTATAAATGAACCAATTGTCTTCAAAGGATCATTATTAACCCGAAAATCTCACAAGTCTTAGTCCGTACACAAAGACTTCAACTCTATCAATCCGGAAAGGTATTGCTAAAGTCTTAACCACCAATCTACAATTCAAGATTTCAGGACTAGGGATCAATGTTATATAGAGATGTTATGTGTCTTAGTCACGCTATCAACGAGGGTTACTGGGGTTACCACTCCCAGGCTGAATAAAGCAGCAGGCAATACCGGAATGGATCATCGGTACTACAACACCTCAATCAACCCGTGATGTACTAAGCATAACCAAAGCTGCATAACAACGAGCTCAAATACCTTAAACTCAATTGCGGTTACCTAATTAGTGGTTTTACCCAATAAACTAAGGTTACCTCTAGTGTTTTAAGAACTAGAGTGTTATTAAATTCCAACTTTTCTGTTGTTTTACTAAACTAGTTGTGGATCCTTCTAATCTACCTTCAAAGTATCTATGAAGCTTCCTTCTTTTGGCTTCCTTTATCTGTTGATCCTTCATCTTTTGGCTTGATTGCTTTCAGAATTCGTCTCTCCCTCACACGAATCCCTTAACCATCTAGAACTATAACATCAAGTAAGATCTCGATGAGGCAACATGCACTTGCACATCAAAGTCCAACTTCATGTATAGATCTAGTCACACAATAAAATCCAAGAAGATCCAAATTTGTGCTGGCAACATACATCATCATAAGCCTGTGAGTAAAACATCTCTAGAATTCAGGCTTAGATGTGTAGCTTATAGCACCAAATAATATAGGTTTATATTGTGCTATATGCACTTAATGGTGGACTACTACTCTTTGTCTCAAAACTTACCTCAATTACTCAGTTGCAATCGAATAAATTTGAGCAAAGGGATTTGGAAACCATTCTAATGGATTCATATTCCTTTTAAGACGACTAATTCTAACTAACCTTTCATCCTATGGAAGACGAATCTCACATGGTCTCTCAAAACTTCATGTATTCATGAGCATTGTACTTCTTCACCAGACATGGTTCTCACAACTCCCTGACTTATATAGGTCTTTTCTGACTAAAGTCTGTGGTTTTTGGTACACTTGACCTAGTTACCATGGTTGAGAATACTTCATTCACCAATCTTCTTAAGCATCTACCTCCTCAGCTTGAAATTGCTGGTCTACTACGAAGTTCTACTCCTTCATGTGAAGATTCTCAAGTGAATCCAACATGATTAAAGTTTTTATACTGCCAGTACATCTTACTTGTACATGGCATTCTTGAGTATCTACATACATAACTAACCCTGAGGTCCTACTACCTCGTATAGTCTCACTTCATCACTTAACATCATCCTACTACAATTTCAGATGACTTAAGTTTAACAAATTGCCCTTGGTATACTTCTGCCAATAGGATAGTTCCCATTCTGGTTGTATCCTCTCTTTGGACTACCATGTATTGTATACCAAATATAATCCGCTTCCATCCTTTATGAAAGGCTCTTCTGATGTCATACAACTAGGTATGGAACAAGATGTCTAACTTCACTTAGGAAAAATAGGTAAGAATTTTGACTCGAGTGTGTCAGGATTATTCTTTTGTTGAATATCCATCCCAAGTCATAAGAAGAAATGGTTTAGATAAGAAGGCTTCCTATAATCACTACCAATCCTACAGGTCTCCTATTAAAGGGTTTTAATCCTAGGGTCAAAGCGTTTGCTCTGATACCAGCTGCGGTGACCCAGCATACCACTGCATGTGTAGTATGCAAGTCGTTGACATAACACCAATGAAACACTGTCTCACTAGTATTACATCCCTCAGAGTGGTACAACAGAAACATCGCAGGTCCAAGGCATGACTATAGAATTACAATTTTTATCATACAGAAGATCTTCAGAACCTCCTCAACAGGTAGAGGTTTAGTCCTGGCGAGTACAATCGAGAAAGAATACAGCTGAAAGACTAAACTAAATCTACAACTAATGCAGTTGGCTTACTACTCAAACTATAGAACTATTCTATCTACTTAGGTTCTAGGATTAGGGAACTGGTTCCCTTCTATCCCTATGCTAGTTTTCCTCCAAGCTTTGGTAAAGTGATTAACTCCAATGATAATTCCGTTGTTGGTAGAATGCTTGATCTTCACCTTTAGTGTCTTGAGATTGCCTCCTTGAGTTGCCTCCAATCTAAGCAAGGGTTAAGAGGGAGTGGGGTGAGTAACGAGCGTTACCCAGCAAGTTCATATAGGGAATAAGGTGTTTTATGCACTATCTACAGCCGTAGACCCAAGAGTCATTTGGCAATGCAAGCTTTCATAAACATTTCTTCAAGAGATTGCTTTTATTCTGAAGAACTATGTCCGTCAGCCTTCACAGGTTGATTAGAACTTCATGGAGTTCCTTTCCTGCCGCGTTCGCAGTTCCTTCCCGGAACAAGGAGTGACAAGCCACAATTTGATAACTCTGCAGAGGTGCGTTGCTTTACCCATGAGAGACCTTATCCTTGTTGCACAACCGGGCGTACTTTCCCGTCCATACACTTTGGTATGGGGCCCAGTATAAGATCCAAGCCAATCACTGCCCTTCTCCGCGACCCCGCATGCCCACCCTTTTGCTTCGCTCAGGCAACGGTAAGCCCCGATTTACGGCATAGCCAACGTGCAAGCCCCGATTTACATGCCCGAGATACCCGCAATCCATCATAGACACCAGGTACCGAGGGAACTTAGGGGTCCCACCCATGTTGTCAGGCAACGCTATACGATTTACATCCCGACCATTCGGTATGGTCCTCCGTTGACATGCGAAAGGAAGAAGATCCAGCTGACTTTCCCATCCCATTCCAGATCTCATGGTTAACGCGTATTATACGGCGCAAGAATCACTGGCGACATTTGTTGTTAAGTCCTAAGGTTCACTTTCCCGTACAAATGAAACCTCCACCACAACAATCATACCATGGTTCCATTTGCCAGCCATCCTAGGTTACCACCACTCGGGTCGATAACCAGCTAATCATATTAATTATGAAAAGAGAACATTTTGCTTTTAGATGCAGTAGTAATACCACAGGTATATTTGCAAGTAATTTGATAAAAATAATCAAGAGACATGAGCAAGAGTGAACTTGCCTTTTTGATTGCAAGATTATGCAAGTCAAGGTCTTCGATACGTAAGAAATCCAATTTCTCAAATAGCACCATCATCTGGTAAAGATGATGTTAAAAGAACTGCAGCATGATATGCATAATATATGCTATGCATCGCTTAAAGCGCAACCTAACCCCCGATGATTTAGTATTGGTGAGTTGTGGTGACTTCTTGTGATGTGTTGCACTTTTAAGTTCACTAGCACACATGAAGTTGTTTAGGGTTTTAGGTTAATTGACTATGCTACATTAGCAATAAAGTAAAGCTAGCTCAAGACAAGAGTTTTTGCAAAAGACTGATATAGCAATAGGTGAAAACTTGAAAGTAACACTTTTAAGTGGTATTTCATTATTATCAAACAAGTAGCTGATTAAGAACATGCAAAGTTGAGGTATTTCTTATTTGATAAGAATACCTAGTTGGTCTTAGGGTTGACAACAATCTTAACACACAAATAGAATTATTTATGTTCAAACTTAATGAAATTGTTTGACATTTAATTTCATGGTATCTTAAAAGAATAACATTTGAAGAACATATTTCTTACTGAATAGAAGCACTACACATAAGGTTTAGTGTTCTATGGTTTATTATATTTTGCTATTAGTCATGGAGTGGTTACTAGGTGGAATTATGTAAAGGAAACAAATTAAGATTCATCTATTACTTGAAGATTCTTAGTGGATCATGATCATTCAAGGTAATTTACCTTGCTATTACCATATTGGGTTATTTCTATCGTTGACAACATTTATATTACACAAAGGGGTGGTGATTAAGGTGATGACATAAAATTCACATTTAGGGTTCATACTTTTCTTCTACTACTTGACCATATGAACATGCACTCTATTTGCTCGGTAAAGGTTCTAAAGTAGTTGCTAAATGTAGAATTCAATTCTTTAATGGTTTTCTAAGGCTTAAGTCATGTCTTATAGTGATTATAAAGTTGGTTTCTAAACTTCTCATGATTAAGATAACTTTTCTAAAAGAAAGCAATTACTGAATAATGGATTGATATTAGGAATTATATTTACAATTCAACTCGATGCTTATTAATTATTTTCATACATTTCTTTTTATTATTTGAAAGTATTTAGGGAATATATATTAGGGTTTAAATCTTAATAGCTCAAGATTTAAGAATGAATGTTCAAAATAGAGTAAAAATTATATTTGGTTCTTGGACCTCAGAAAATTTGACTACTATCCTTAATTATTATTTTTAAGAATCTCTTATATAAAAAAATGGGTTTGGGTGATTTGTTTTATTCATTTAGTCCTTTAAATTTGTTCCTAAACAGATATTAGTGAAAAATGGTTAATTGGGCTCACCGAATATGATCTAGCCCAACCTGGTCACTGACCCGACCCGACCGGTCCTCGACCCCGGTCGCTCTCCCTCTCCTCTGTTCTCTCCCTCTCTCGTTCTTGAGCGGCTGAGGATGGCGCTGCTCCGCCGCGTCCTCCCGGCTGCTCCCGGCCCTCTCCAACACCGGCGAGGTGAGATCTTCTCTGCCCCGACGTGCTCTACAACCTCCCCAGGTCGATTTGATTTTAAAGGTCGCTCTCGTCCGCCCCCCTCTCCGAGAATCCGAGCTCGACTCCACAGTCTGGTGAGTCCCTGGCCGGTGTCGGCCATCTTCTATGCCGCCGCTCCACGGTTCTCCTAGGGCCCTGCGTACCCTACTTGGCACCATGCCGCTGCAGCTCTCCCGAGCGCCTCCACGCATGCCCACGGCAACCCTAGCCGTGACTAGGTTGCCGGTCTGCTCTGCCCCCTTGCTGCTGTGATGATGTATGGTGATCATGCTAGTGTGGTGATGGTGCTGTGGTGGTGTTACTGTGATGATGCAACCCATCTCGTCTACTTCATCTTCGACGCCGGCAGGATGGCAGTGCTTGCAACCCCGGCATCCACGGTGTGCTGCCTGACGGCTCTGCTGATTTGGTGTTGCTGTACTGAATACCTCAGCCTTGACGCCGGTGGGACGGTGCTGTGGTCGCAACCCCGGCGTCGCCTACATGAGCAACTACACTGTGAGCTATAACTCTGTTACCCTCCATCTCGTTCACTAGCTTGTGCCAAGTGAACCTGTTACTGCTAGTAGTATATCTAGTAAACTTTGATACCAACTGATGGGTTACTGTTATGGGCACTACAATGGCTATGGTGCAGTGCTGGTGTGTTGATTTCATGTGGTGCTATGATAAACTATTGTTGGCTATAGTCTTACTTGGTTGGCCTGTTAATTCGCAATCTGAACACTTGGATGATGTCAGATATGCAGCTTAATCATGTGCTTCAGTGAATTGATTTATAGTCTGAACTGAATATGAAATTCAGTAGTGATGATGTTAAAATTTTCCTAGATATAATCTCTAGACCAGAGACTAATGTTGATGGCTTGGAAATATAGAGATATCTCTGTACAATGCAATACCAGTAAAGCTTTTATACTTGACTAGATAATCTGATGGTGGTTTACTAAATTTAGTTAGGCTTATCTAGCTTAGTAACTCAGTGCCACTAGCTAGAAGGAATAGATCTCATTCTGTGGTACTTCCAGTTGAAGATGCACAGAGGAGTGGTTCATCTAGTTAGCCTAAGGTGCTGGAGATGGCTAAGCTAGCTTGAGCTCCTACTAGATTTTGTTCTCGACCAAATGATGAAAAACATCACTCCACACCCAACTGTTATGGTTATGGGTCATTTGACAGTGAGGTTTTCCTGGGTTAGCTTTATGTGAACTTGATTCTGTAAGATGCTGTTATCTTTTTATCTAGCTCCTATGGTGCCTCCAGGAGAGTATGCACAATGATTATTATGATGGTGTAGCTGGCTGTTTTGGTCTTATATGCCTCTCTGATAGTCATGGAAACTTTGGGTGCTGTTGTGTGCAGAGAATGATCTGGCTAAGCAGAATACTAGTAAGCGCATAGGTTCACTTGTTTGCTTGATCTAGCCAGTGATGCAAGAGTCTGAGGCACAACTCTATGATAAGAGCAGATACTATTTGTGGTTTTCAAATTCTCTGTGATGAATTTGCATAGCACTTCTATGCAAATCTGAGAGAAATCCATCTCCCCAACCTCCTAAATGAAAATCTAGTGGAAGTTCATTTGTTGTGATGATTTTGTGTACTCCCTTTAATTCCCAGAGATGCCCATGTTGTTACTAAGAACAAATACTGCTACTTTGATTTTATGGTGATTCACCTTGTTGTTGAGATCTTTGGAGAAAAGAAGTTGGTATCAGGCTTTGATCTGGTGCCCTTCTATCTCTTCTTGATCTTGATCTTGTGGCAGCTTTATCTTGCTTGATCTTGTTCTGCTGGTCATCTTGATGTCGCCTTGCTCCTACTTGCTTGGCAGCCCTGCTCCTTGCTTTCTGACCCACCTCTTCTTGCTCTTGTTCTGTTTCTTAGACTCCACTAAGCAACTATTGTGGCTGTGGCGCTTTGCTGGGATTCTGGGGTCATGTTCTTGGGTGTTCTTGAGGTGTGGATAAGGTGATGGGAAAATGAATACTGTGGTGAGTGTGAGGTGCGGCTGCCTCTGTGTCCTGGTGGTTATCTACTCTCAGTGCAAAACACCAATTTTGCTTGCTTACCTTCTCAAGCAAGCCACGGCTGTGATGTTTATCAACATTGGTCATTCCTTGGTACTGCCCAATATATTTCTCATATTGACTAATGGTCCAAGGCTGCGATGATGTTATTTTTTTTATATGTGACTTATAATCCCAACCAAATATTTTCTTTTGTCTCTGTTTATTTTATTTGCAGGGATCAAGATGAAGATCTTACAAGATTTAATTTTAGGATTTGTTTTTCTTTTCTTGAACTTGTAATTGTACTTATATTCTTTTCCTTTATTCTATTTTGTAAAGACTTTGTGTAATTGTATTAATATCAATAAAGAAATGTTTTCTCTATTGCATAATATTTTCTTTTATGAATTACTTGCCTTTCTTTGAATTTCAATTACTTAGAAGTTATTTATTACTTATGACTTGCAAAATCTTAAATTCATGTATTGAAAATAAAGAATATATTTTCTTCATTCCTTATTGTATATTACTTACTTTATTGAATTTCTTTTATTTCTAAAAGTTTAAGTTCCACTTCATCTTTATTAAATATTTAGAGTTCAAATTCTCCCCCAATCAAGCAATTCCGTGAAGGTTGTGCCAAAATTTATCACACTCACTCTGATGTACTAAACTAAACAATCAGAGCGAGAGAAACTTTGATCACTTTGTATTCTAAATGTTTTGCGCGAAAATTCTCCAGATTTTCTGATGCATGAATGCAATGCACACATCGGTTTCCTCTCTATTTCTTGTCTCAAATCCTGGGATGTTACAATAAGTAACACAACCGGCTTGTCCTTTGCTTTAGAAAGGATTGGGCCACTTGCTGCAATTATTGTTGTCTTTTATTTACTCGCACTTTATTTAGTCGCATTATCAAATACCTCCAAAAACCTGTTTGCTGGTATTCGCAGTGATTCCTTGATCAAAACCGCTTGTCAACACCTTCTGCTCCTCGTTGGGTTTGACACTCTTATTTATTGAAAGTACTACGATACACCTCCTATACTTATGGGTCATTAGCCACCTGGTCTCGTTTGGCCCCTGGGCCTCTTCTCGTTGACTTCTTGATCTCCAGGTGTCTCTCGTGATAAAATATTATCGTTTAAAAAATCCAAGGTCAATTTGAGTTCGGGAAGGTTCCTGAAACTTAAAAATACGCAAAACAGGGTTTTCTTATCGTGCAGAGTTATAACCAAAATAAGGGGATCGATGGAAAATCCCCATAAAACATTATAAAACATGATTATAACAAATAATAACATTATAATATGTGGGAATATGCATGAATAAACTACAAAGATCATGCATGTATTTGCATGCATCACAAAACCCATCGATTCACCTTTTTTTTGGAATGGTTTGATGGGAGTGAAATAAAATTTATTCACTCGGGGTTATTTTAAGGTTGGCAATGGGTAGAAACTCATTTTTGGGAGGACTCTTGGTTAGAATAAGAAACATTAGCGCAATACCAATTTTCCCTTTATAACGTTGTGCACCAAAACAATGTTTTGGTAGCTGGTGTGTTATCAAGGTCTCCTCTAAATATCGAGTTTGAAGAACATTATCACATAATAGGTGGGAAACTTGACTGCTTTTACTCCAGTGTCTCATGATAATTTATTTAACAGGGAACCAGGACGTATTTGTTTGAAAACATACTAGTTTAGAAACCTTTAATGTTAAATCTTTGTATGCGGATATGATGAATGGTCATACTATTTTCCCATGCAAATACATTTGGAAACTTAAACTACCATTTAATATTAAGATATCTATGTGGTTCCTTTATAAGAAAGTAATTCTCACTAAAGATAACCTCACTAAGCGGAATCAGAATGATTATAGAAATATGCATTTTGTGATTCTGATGATTCTATCAATCACTTATTTTTCTCTTATCCCTTCGCTCGTCTTATTTGGAGTACTATTATATTTACATTTAATATTCCTGTAACACCCCAGATATCGACCTACCTGACGATGCTACCCCGTTAACTAAACAACATGAAGTTTACGAAAAACTCTAAAGTCGGACAGCACCTCCTTCGTATAATGGGACATCCACGACAGACAAATTATAAATGTTCTGCACGTAGCAATACTAGATGGTTCACAAACTCAGGCTATAGTTCCCAAACCCAACCACGAATATACAGAAAAAAGAGCGACCAAAGGCTCAAGCTAGTTAAATCGGTAATTCTCTAAATCTCCAAGAGGTAACTATGAATGTGAATCATCTAAATAATGTGGTGTGACGTGTAAATAGAAGGTGTGCTACTCCCGCCCATGCTTGCCGCAAGTACCTGAAAACCAAATAAAACCAACAACAAGAAAAAAACAAGTGTGAGTAAACAATACCCAGCCAAGTACAATACAGAGCCTTAAAGAAACATAATCACGACAACAAGAAAAATGCTCAGATCACAAGTTCCATTGAATCCAACAAGTATTCCATGATTCCCAATGAGCACTCCAGAGTAGCCCACGTGCAACAAAATTCACCGACCGAAACGGAGTAGCGCACGTGGAACAGAATTTCACCGACCTGGCTCTAGCACAACGGAGTAGCCCACATGTAACAGAAATTTACCGACCGACACGGAGTAGCACATGTGGAACAGTTCTCACCGCACCAGGCTATACATATCCCAAAACACCAAAATCCAACAACATGAGAATCGAGCCACATCAAATACAACAAGCAATTAAAAACAACCCAACAACGGGTGAACCATATAAAAAGTCAGCATGCACTTGCCTTAGAATTGGACGTTCAACAGTCAGCTCTCGCCCCCGAATTTCCAAAACCTGTGGTTTAAACCACTATCAAAATATACACAGCGATGCTCATATAAATTTCTGCAGCTGAAATCCCCACCAATGATGCACGTATATATTCTCTTAAGCAAGTTCAATCTGGAAAGTTGGGTACTTCATACTAAGTGTATTAACAGGATTAATTTCTGTAACTACCTATATGTTCACTAGTTGTTCGGTGCAGCCAACAAGTAATCCTAGCTCGTACCAGGCAAATAGATTTGAACACCAAAACTGACTACTAATATACGTGCAGATTTGAATCAAAACTGCCACCTTCCTTTCTTCCTATTTCAGATCCAATATACAATTGAATTTTGCCGAACTGTACCTCAACTAATTTTCCTTCTCGAGTGTAGAGCTGATGGGTTCCTAGAAGGACAATACTAGATTCGATCCACAACCCAACTGTACTGTTGCTATCCTATGGAAACCAGCGAGCAAACTACTGGACAGATCAAGTACCTCTTCGCCTGGAACCTGTTGATGGTGAGTCAAGGTCGACCATAGGAGGCTCCTGTTAGTCGGCGGCTGCACGCGACGGATATCGCCGATGGCGGCCAGAACCGGCGTTGACACCGGCGGCGGCAGCAGCAAAGGTCTGAACCCTAGTTTGGCAGCGGAGATTAGGTATTGGGAGTGGGTCAACTGGTTTATGGGAGCAGGGCAGGGCGGCCAAAGTTTGTTTTTCCTTCTTTCTTATCAAAATCGATAGCCAATTAAAATTCCGAAAATAACCAAAGGCTAACAAAAAGATTTTCTAAATAAATTATCTAAATTCTGATTCGCACAAACTTGTAGTCGTTTTTCATCAACTTGACGAGGCGAACACAACCATGGTCTCAGATTTCTCAAAAGGATTATCACTTGAATGTCAAAATTTGGATAACACATCTACTTATATGATATCTATGTTGTATGAAAACTGGAGTATTACAATTCCACCACTAGCCATTGTTACAAATATGTTTAGAAATTGGCTAAATGGGGTAGCAAAAATATCCAAAGTACAGATTCAAACGGGTATTTGTGCTTTAATTTGGGCTATATGGAATTGCGAGAACGATATTATTCTTAACAAGAATGCCAATGATAATTTTATACAGTTTATCTATATGGTTACTCACTGAATCCACAAGTGGTACTATTACTCTTTAAGGCACGTCGGGCACATATAAATTGTTGATGCAACCGACTGAAGATGCACGGTTGATCGGGATATGTACAACCAGGGTGGCTGACGGCTTACAAGAAGGATACTAGATTCATACGCGCTATTTTTTTATATTCTTCTATTGGTTGATATTTATGTACACAGTTTGTGATCCTTGAGTAGTACTTTAAACCTCTCAAACATTGCAATAAAATGGTTGTATGCATCAATTGATACAGAGGTCGGGCTGTGCTCTTCATTTTTTTAAAGACATACATATACAAATATTATTGTAAAAAGTATTGGGGGTGTTTGTATGATTACATACTTTTGTCATATAATGGTAAAATAGGAGGAATTTTGTGCTTTCTTTGCGCAAAAATGTATATTTTTTGCCAAAAAGGAAAAAAATTAGCACGTCACACTTGAATTTGTATGAGTAATGTTTTGACTCCTGAGAGCATATGCTCCCTATATTTTGAAATACATATTTGATATATTCCAGGTTGCGCTCGATCTGGGCCTGCCGTGGGCCAGGCGGGCCTGTGGCAGCTTGGATCAGCCCCTGTTTGGTTGCTTCCCCTGGAGGTGCAGCATCGCCGATCTGGTCACGGCGGTGCTTTTCAGGGCACCCATAGGTGGTCGGGCCAGTTCTAGGCCAGGCGGTCCTAGATCTGGTGGCATTCTCACGGTTCAATGAGCCTAGCTCATGTTCTCGTGGTTGGGCCAGTCCTGCGTAGGAAACAGTAGCTCGGATGTCGGTTGTGAATTCGTGGTTGTCGAGTATCGGGCTTGACCGGTGATGGTGCATAGTAGGCACCTAGTTGGGAACCCCAAGAGGAAGGTATGAGGAGCACAACAGCAAGTTTCTCTCAGTTGTGAAACCAAGGTTTATCGAACCAGTAGGAGAAAGCCAAACTTCCGAAGGTTGATGCTCGCTAGCTTCGTGACACTCCAGACAATGGCGCCAGAAAAATACTGGTGCGTAGTTGACGTGGGAGCTTCTTCACCAGCAGCAACGTGGAACCTCCACACAACACAACCAAGAACTTTGCCCCAACTTACGATGAGGTTGTCAATCTCACCAGTTTGCTGTAAACAAAGGATTGAGCGTATCGACTAATAAAAGGTAATAGTATGCAAGAATATAAATAGAGCAAGTAAAAGTAAAATGGTAATAGCAATGTAAAGGAAATTGGACCAGGATCCACAGTTCACTAGTGGTGTCTCTCCATAAGATAAATAACAACATGCTGGGTAAACAAATTATAGTTGGGAAATTGATAGAATAAAGATAGCGTACATATGTCATGAGGATCACTATGTGATTCACTCTGGGCATTACGACAAAATACATAGACCGTAATCCAACTGCATCTATGACTAATAATCCACCCTCCGGATGTCGTCAGAGCAACCATCGGGTATTAAGTTGCGAACAATGGATAACTGCATTAAGCAAAGTGCGTAAAGTAAACAAACAAATGTCCTTGGACACAAGAATGTTGTTTTCTCCCTAGTGGCAATAGCACATCTACAACTTTAGAGGTTTCTCACTCCCCCAGATTACTAGAGTTATGAACCCAACTATCGACCATAAATACCCCCTCTTGGAGTCACTAGCATCTACTCGACCAAGATATCTACTAGCAACGGAGAGCATGCAAGATCATAAACAACATAGAGATAACATAAAGATAATAATTCAGAACATCAACTTGACATAGTACCAATACTCATTGGATCCCAATAAACACAATATGTAGAATTACACAAAGATGATCTTGATCATGATAGGAAGCTCACAAGATCTAAACATGAAGCACATGGTGGAGACGACCATCTGGTTACTGATATGGACCCATAGTCCAATGTAGACTACTCACACATTACTCCGGAGGCGACCATGGTGATGAAGAAGGCCTCCGGCGGTGATTCCCCTCTCCGGCGGGGTGCCGGGAAGAGCTTCTAGACCCTCCCGATCTCGCGTCGACGACGGCGATGGCTTGTAGTATGTTTCGAGGAAAATTGATCGGGTCTTTAGGTTTTTCCCGTCGAGAGGAATATATAGGCCGAAGGGCGGCATTAGGAGGTGGACCATCTGGTCTCACCCCCTGGTGGCGTGGGCTAGGGGTAGGCCACGCCACCCTAGGGTGTGGCCTGGCTCTAGCCCCCCTCCATCTCATCTTTGGACTTCGCGATGCTTCAAAAAAAATAGGACGTTTGGCTTTTATTTCATCCAATTCTGAGAATATTTCCTTTTCTGAAACACAAAAAGGCAGAAAATAGGGAACTGGCACTATGGCATCTCGTCAATAGGTTAGTTCTAGAAAATGCGTAAAAACACCACGAAGTGTAACAAAACACAAAGCAAATGGTGTATAAACAAGCATGGAGCATCAAAAATTATAGATACGTTTGAGACATATCAAGCATCCCCAAGCTTAACTCCTGCTCATCCTCGAGTAGGTAAGTGATAACAAAAGAATAATTTTTGAGGTGACATGCACCATCACAATCTTGATCAGCGAGGTAAAGCATTGAGTGTTGAGATCAAAGAACTTAAAACATGGGCATAAGAGACATAATCTTGATAATAAAACTTAGCAACCATGTTATAACCTGAAAAGAAACACAAACGAAAGATCATGAATAATGAAACAATGAAAGTCAAGTGTGTGTTCAAATCATATGGAAAAACATAGCAAAGTGGTTTTTAGCTTGTCCTTCATGGAATAGCAAAACATAAATGCATAGGACACCTTCAAGTTTAAGAGGGCGACTAGATACAAATAATTTAAGAACAAGCAAAACCATAATCATGAATCAATCAATGATAAACTTTGGGACTATGCATATTAAATTCAAAATGGCAACTATGCTCTCTTAGAAGGTGCATAAAGGTAGAAGGTGGAGACTCAACATAAAAGTAAAAGAAAGGCCCTTCACAGAGGGAAGCAGAGAATGCAAGTTTTATAAACCTTCAAAAATTATGATACTTACTAGCTTTGAGCTCTCATTGCCCCCATCATAGGCATATTGATTGGTTAAAGTTAATGCAAGTACAATTACGAAGCATATGCTTCACAAATCATAAGTTGAAAACCTTGTGTCCTGTGAAGTACGAATACCCAAACCTCATGCTACTCGACTTAGGTCCCAAGCAAGTTCTTGTCATTGTAAGCATACATGTATCATCGAGAACCGCCAACGGGGTACCTCTTGCCCGATGACATGGAACAATCCCACATCAAAATGACAAGACAAACATACAATGAACACCTCGACATCTCTTTTATTTACCATTGGTATAGCTTTTTATTGTGAGATGCGTCGTCGAATGTCTACTATGGGCATGCTGTAAATTTCCACCATGAATGATGCATGGCTTAGATTAGCGGCCCAGGTGTTTCTCTAACCCATATACAAACTCCATGACCTCACAAGATCCCAATTATTTCACATCTCGGGTATCCATAAACAAAAGATCACGATATCAACTCAAATGAGAGAAAGTGCAATGTTGAAAGCTTGCCCCATGACGGCATGGTTGGGCTAATTTCCAACTTACAACTTGCAAGCATAACATCAACATAAGAGAGCCACAATGTCAAAATTTTAAAAGCGAGAAAAGTAAAGTGTTCCATCAGGTTCGTGAGAGCATTACTGACTAATTTTCACATAACACCAAAAAGAGTTTAATTTGAAGGATAGATAAAAGCAAGTCAAATGTACTTGGAATAGCAAATTGCTAATAGGTATGTATGGTGGACACATTGGTAAACTTGGTTTTTGGGAGTTGGATGCACGAGTAGAGCTCATACTCAGTACAAAATGAAGACTAGCAAAAGACTGGGAGCGACCAACTAAGAGAGCAAAAACGGCCATAATCATGCATAGCAACAAAACATCATTAACCGAAGCATAAAGTGGTATCACAAGTCAAAAACTAAATGATCATAGAGGCTTATGGCAACTTGTTAGAGTCAAACATGTTGTAAGCATGCGCCAAGTCAACCCAAATAAAGCATCAAGGAGAAAACCACAATAAAAATGCTTCCATATAATAAAAACAACGTATGATTTTTTCAAAGGCTCATTAAGCAATCTCAGTCATTCGAGACAAGTCATGCTACAGCAAAAACTACTATGCATACTATCAAAATGACGTCAAGCATGGCATGCAAAAGTCTAAGCCACAGTCTAAACAAGCTCCTTTTTTTACCACTTTTTGCATGAAACTTTTTTCTCTTTTCCAACACCTTTCAAACCTTTTTGAGACAACTCTTTTGATGAAAACCAACATAGACCAGTGGTCTAAATAAACCTTGATGCAAAGATATAACAAGATCTGAACAAAAATCAGGGCGAAAAACGAAAGCTAAACGCAGTTCTAGAAAAAGAGAACTCTCGTTGAACGATAAGAGTGAAAACTAGATTGTTCTTGGCAAATGAAAAACGGAGTGCGTCTTCTCCAAAAGAAATTTTTTGGGGTCCAACCATTTATTGCGTCAAACAAAACAAAAAAAAAACTAAAAGCAAAAGTAAAGATGCTCCAAGAAAAACGCATAAAATATGAAGCAATAAAAATATAGTGTCTTGAAAGGTGACCTAATTTTTGCCGATGAAGAAGGGGTGCCTCGGGGGCATCCCCAAGCTTTGATGCTTGTACTTCTTGGATTTTTCTTGGAGTGACATGGGCATCCCCAAGCTTGAGCTTGATGGGTTCGTAGAATAGAAAACAAAAAATTTCCTACGCATGAACGCATAAACTGGCCAAGATACTCTATGAGATGGTAGCAACGGATACTCACCCTCGACGACCGTAAGCGGGGATTACGTTCCCGCACAAACGTTGACGATGGAGAGTTGGTGAAGACGCACGTAGTCGACGTAGTTGTTCACTTGACGTAGTCGATGTCGTGGTTCACTTGACGATCACAAGATCGTGTACCCGGCGCCACAAGTGGCAGCGCCCCCGTACTCGCACACACGTGCAGCTCGACGTCGACTCCTCCACGCCCTCGGTCCAGCGGGGCAGCGGAAGAAGGGATCCGCCGGACACTCCTCCACACACTTCTCTAAGTGTGTGAACTACGAACTACAATTCCGGCAGAGCTTCGCTAAGCCAAGACGGAAAGTGGGCAGCAACTATGCAAGGGAGAGAGGATCAAGAAGTGTGTCACAAGGGAGAGAAGGGGGGTTTATATAGAGGGGGAGGGCAGCCAAGGGGTGGCCGGCCAAGGGTCTCCCCTCTCTTCATTGCCCCTTCTTCATTCCCTTTTATGGTGATTACTCCCTCATCAACATGAGGTAACCCCCATTTTAATGCATGACATTCACGCCAATTAAAATTCACACTTATTGATTTAATAAAACATTTTTATTTCTTTAATATTTGTTAATTCATTCAATTAACAAACATTAACAAATACACCCTTGAGTTATTTTGATATCCCGAAACAGTTTCGGTGCTTTTCTAAAACAACCCTTATGCTGTCCTGTAATTCGATCGGAGTATCGTATCCACTCAAAAACGACGACGAGCCTTAAGTGTGTCACCCTACGGTTCATGAATAACGTGGACATGATCGAGACTCCTCTCCGATCAATAATCAACAGCGGGATCTGGAAATCCATGATGACTCCCACTTACTCAATGATGAACTAGTGATCGTGTGAACCGGTAACGAACATAGTTAATTCCTTTTGTCTCACGATATTATTATTTGTCCGAGATCCGATCATTTGGTATCAACCATACCTAGTTTGATCTCGTTCCCGACAAGTCTCTTTACTCGTTCCGTGATAATGCATTCCTGTGACCTAGTCACATGCTTGCAAGCGATTCCAATGCAATATCACCGAGAAGGGCCCAGAGAATATCTTTCCGTCATCCGGATGGACAAATCCCACTCTTGATCCATGAGCCTCAACTAATACTTTTAGAGTACCCAAATCAACCTTTATAATCACCCTATTATGGTGTGACGTTTGATATCATCAAAGTACCCTTCCGGTATCAGTGATTAACATGATCTCATGGTCTAAGGATTAGAACTACTTCGCATGAGTTTGATATAGCAATGAACTTGATGACTTGATCGTATTGCTATTCGTACTATGGGTGTGAGTGTTCATCACATCATTCTTCTAATGATATGACCCCGTTATTAACAACATCCAATGTTCATGATCAGGAAACCTTGATCATCAGTTAATCAACGAGCTAGTATAAAAGAGAGGCTTTACTAGGAACCCTTTTAGTTTATTAATCACACAAGTATTAATGTTTCTGATTAATACAATTCTAGCATGAAAAATAAACATCTATTATGAACACGGAATAATATAATAACAACTTTATTATTGCCTCTCGGGCATATTCCTTTCAGTCTCCCACTTGCACTAGAGTCAATAATCTAGATTACATAGGGATGAATCTAACACCCATTGAGTTCTGGTGCTGATCATGTTTTGCCTTGGGGAGAGCTTTAGTCAACGGGTCTGCCACATTCAGATCTGTGTGCACTTTGCAAATCTTTACATCACCATCCGCGACATGTTCACGGATGGAGTGAAATCGGCGCTTTACATGCTTGAATTTCTTGTGAGACCTTGGTTCCTGAGTTGTAACGACCCAGGATTTTACCAAATTCTGGGGAATTTTTTTTCGCTTTTGTATTGCTTGAGATGATTGAAATTTCACAGGGATTTAAAACTTTTTAGTCTATTTGAAAGCTTTATTAGAAAACTATTTTAAACCCTCTATTATTTTTTCTTAAAGCTGGCTTGCAAAAGAAAAGTCTTACAAAGTGTTTTATAAAGCTTTCTTTGCCAAGGGATTGTTTGGAAAGTATATTTCAAAAACTATCTTATAAAGGCCTTTCTCTGATTTTTAAAAAGGGATTATTCAAATCCAATTTCTATTTGCATTATGCAAATGAAAGCCCTTGGCCAATTCATATGGTTTTTATGGAAAGTTGTTTTAATTATGAAAACTTGTTTATTACTGTTCAGTATGGTTGTTTTGAATTATTGAAACCTTGCAAAGTTGGTTTGGATCGAATTGGATCAAATTTGAAAAGTGTATGAAAATTTAAGAAAACAGAAAAAAGGAAAAGAAGCAAAGGAGAATAAAAATAAAAAGGACCCCGGGGAAGCCTTTCGGCCCAGCCCCAGAAGCAGCCCGCAGCCCACCTAGCTCAAACCCGAAGCGGTACCCAGCTCCTCTCTTCCCCTCGCTGACTGGTGGGACCCATCTGTCATCTCCCTCCTCCCGCTGATTCCTCTCCCTCTCTCTCCGTTTCTGGAAACGGTCACCGGAGTTACAGCCCCGTTGATTTCTCGCGAGTAATGGCCGTCAAGACCGCGCCTATAAGTGCCCCGCACCCTCCTCTCACTCCCCCTCCCTCCTCTCCTCGAACCAGGCCGCCAGGCTGCTTGATTTCCTCGTCGGAGGTCCGCTTGTCTGCAGACTTCCCGGACGATTCCGACGTCGACGGTGAACCAAGCACTTCCTCTCCTAGCCCATTTTCTTTCTTCTGCTCTGGCGCACCCCTTGATACCCTTGGCTCGAATCCTTTTGCAGAAAATCAAGCTCTCCGGAGTTGGCCAAAGATCACCGAAGCTCGTACCGCCTCCAGCCGCACCATTCGCCCACGTCAGGACGCAATCGACAACGCCGACCAAGTTTTCGAGCCCGCCGTGTCTCCCTGATCATCGTCGTGACATCGCCGCCGTCCAGAACTCACCGGAGCATCGCCGGAGTTCGACCTCTGCACGCCCTCGCCGGATTCTTCGTCGGAACCCTAGCCACTGTGAGCCTCTCTCTCCCTTTCATCATCGCCCGTCAGATCTAAATCGAACGGCCCGAGCAGATCACTTAACCGAATCGGTACCGAGCAATCCAGTGCGTCCAGATCACTTTAGATCCAACGCACCAGAGGCGTGATCCTAACGAATCGGTACAGACCAATCAGAATCAGCCAAGTGTCAGCCTCTGGTTCAAATAGAAACTCAAATTAGAATTTCAAACCAGATTTGGTTTCAATCTTCAGAAATTCATATCTTGTGTTCTGTAGATCCAAAAATAGCAAATGAGATACCGTTGGAATCCTTGAAACCTGTAGAATCCAGCAGTACCATAAAATCTTATATTTTATGGGTCCAATTTGAAACTAATTTCAAATTGGGTTTGAACCTTCTTTTGTTTGTTTAATTCATATCTATTGAACCAAGTATCCAAAAATTACAATTTTGTAGTCTTTGGAAAGCCCTTGATCTGTAGAACACCCTAGGATCAAGAAAATCCAGATTTGATACGTGCACACACTTTGTGCATTCAAATCTTCTTAAATCACTATTTTGGCCATATCTTGAATTCTAAAATTTATTTTAGAATGAATCCAATTGCAATAGCTTTGTTTTACTGCAAGCTGTCCAGTAGCATCACTCCCATATTTTCTAGAGCCAGTTCACAATTACTCAATTCTAATATGAGGATCTGAGTAAATTCTACTATAGGATCAAAACTACTTCCTTAAGATTATTCTTTTCTACCTAGTAAACTCCCAAGATCATCCCTAGACATCATTGTTGTCTGAATAATATCTTGACCAAGATCATATCTACTTAGACCTATCTTATCTAGGTCACACCTATTCAAGTTACAATTGTGTTGCTTGAGTAAAGTGTGATACATCTCAATCATAGTTACTATTCTAACTATCTTAGGTGTTGATCCAATCAATATTATGGCACCTATCCAATATTCCATGTATCCAATAGAAACCTTAAGCCATAATCTCAAATGTGATCTACCCATACTCAATCCCTTGTCCATTAGATCTTGATTTCATGTGTAGGATTATTCAATTAACAAATGAGTTAATTGAGTAAATCAACATATCACAAACCCTTACCCAAGCCTTTATGTAACATGTACTATTTCGAGAAAGTGCCATCACACTTTATCTAGTAGTGTTATGTTGTATCATCCTAAACTCATGTGAACCTATTCACATATTTTGTCTAATTCATGTGTATACTCAAATTGCAATTGTGCTACTTGAGTAGAATATGAATTCATCATAAACCTAAATCCTATCTTGGTTAATATGGTAATATTATAACCCATACCGTAGTGTGTGTTATACACCAAGTTGACCAATAAACCATTTGAGCCATGTCCTCAAATGTCAATCATTTGTACACAATCCAATGCCTACTTAGTTTTGTTCACATGTATTGAACAATTCAAATTGCAAATGTGCTATTTGAGTATTTCAAGCATTCTTAAGATCTAACCTAGTGCCTAAGTGTGATACATGCTATTTAAAGAATAAATGTTGTTACACTTATTCAAATAGTAAATTGATTACACTGTCTCACACCTATGTGACCCATTTCACAAGAGCCTTCTGAAACTCTCTCATGCTTTGATAAAGCATAAGAACTTCATCAATTATATATTGCCTAGTACAAGTCATCTCCCCAATCATGTTGATCTCTCCCAACTAAACTCTTCGATTCATATCTCACAAATCATGAACCTATACCACATCCCTCTTATCATAACATCTCATTACAACTAAATCGTTGAACCAACCCCTTTTAATTGTTTGATTTGTTTGATTGAGTTTGTATGGTGTGTTTATGTTATGCTGTTTCTTGTGCTATAGTTGTGCGAAGAGTTAAGTGCCTAGTTGAGAGAAGGGAAGCATCTTGTTCTTCAGAAAGGCAAGTGACACACATGTCCCCTACCCATTTTTATTATGCATTAGTATGTTCACCTCTTGTAGTATGCATGATAGGTGTTTTACTCAACTGTTTTATCAAATGCTTAGATCCTAGTAGTGTGTAGCAAATCCCTCAGACCCCACCTGATAGGTTGCTAAGTACCTTGTTAATTTTGATGCCATGCTAAGACCACTTGAAATGTGTTTCGTGAAAAGTTAAAGAACTTCAACTAAAAAGAAACACCTGGGTGGATTGGTTTGATAATGGAGGTGGTGTTGAGTGGCGACCTGGGGCTACACTTTGTGTAGTTGCTGCCTGGGCGTACACTTGTGGTCGGCCACCCAGGAATAAAGAGATGGCTATGTCTTCCATGCTTATTGTACTTCCAGTGCAGCCTTATGACATTATGGGCTCTGTCTTGACTGACTAGAATGTGGGAGCGCAACTTGACGGCAAGAAGTGGTGGTAGTCAAATTATAGGTTGGGAGCGGTGCTTGCCAAGTTAGTTGCTCTCTCCTTCTAAAAGGTCTCGTTTCATTTTATGTATGGGCATAAAATGAATCGTAAGGTGAAAGTGCACAACCCCTGCAGGGTGTTTAAATCTAATCGATTAGCCGTGTCCTCGGTTATGGGCAATTGAGTCTCTAGACATGGAATGTACGGAATAATCTCATCACCAATTTCGAATGATTAAAATCTACCTAGAAACCCCTAGGTAGGAACTAAGGTCCATACACTCCGAGGGGTGGTGGTGCCTGAGGTTCCGGCTTTGTCGAATTTCGCCCAGTGCTACATGCCTAGCTAGTATGTGGTTATTGGGGGTTATCTCGACCCTTGAAAATATAAAACTTTGATAGTATTACTTTAAGGAAGAACTATAGGATAAAATTGGCTTTACGCAAATCAGCCTGTGAGATCCACTAGCCAAATACTCATGTAGATAGGCTCCTCACAACAGCCACCAAATATGTGTCATTTGCCAGTACATCATAGTACTGACCCCTTTGGGGCTGCATATTCAACGTGCAGGTTTTACTTCAAGTAAGGAACCAGGATTAGGATCTCGAGCTTACATTCCAACATAGTTGCCTGTGGCACGTGATGAAGATGGAGGCCCCCTGCCACCTTGTTATTTCCGCTGTGTAAATTGTAAGATTTTAGTACCTTGTATCTGGATCCGCGATGTAATCTTGATACTATGTAATGAATATTTCATTTTGTTCTGTGGTGCTATCATTGATCCAGGGAATAGCACTTAACACAGATGTTCCACCTTGTCCTCAAGGTTGGGGCGTTACAGAATGGTATTAGAGCATAGTGTTGCCTGTAGGATCGAGACCCTAGGTTTGGACTAGACTAGGAAGCCCACAAATGATGTCAAATGGATGTCATAGCGCTTAGGATGTGTTTTGAAAATTTTGTTGCATTTTAATTTCAGTTTGCTTTATTTTCTCGTAAGGCTTATCACTTTCATTTTTACTTACACTGTTCTTCTTTCAAAATTTTAGATGACGTTCACCAAGCTGAAGGTCCCCTACGACGATGACGATGAGCTGTTTAGTGATCAGCTATCTCGCCTTTCTCGGATGCTGAACCTGTCACCTCCCATTTTTCGTGGCAGAGTAATACCCTGTGTGGTTCCCGAGATCGTCCGCTGGGAGATTGAGACCAGGATTGAGGGTCGCACTATTGGTGTTCCCACGGACATGGTGGTGTACTCGAGGATGTACCCTGGTTGGGAGACTGGTGTCATGATGGCCATGGAGGAGGCACTAGCCCGCATTTGTGGTATGTATGTCCAGGAGATATCAGAGTTGGACAATTCCATCTATCAGTTTGGGAGGCGTAACCATGAGGGATGGGCCTTGAGGACCCCTGGACGCCGTGAGGATTTACCATGGACTGAGATGCAGTTAGAGGACATGGGATCCTATGCCTTCAACTTGGAGGACATGCTGCGCCATGAGATGGATGCCACAGATGATGCCAAGTACCAGCTTCAGGAGAAGGATGAGAAGATAGATCAGCTAGAGAGCACGATAGAGAAGCTGAAGGAGAAGAACAAGACACTTGAGGCCGCCAATGATAAACTGTCAGGTAAGGTCGAGGATCAGGAGGCCCAGATCGTGGGTTTTCGGGGACAGTGCATTTACCTTCACAAGGACCTGATGAAGTACAAGCCTTGGCCGCCTAAGAAGGGACCAACACCTAATGAAGAGAAGAAGGAGTCGACCTCGGAGAATGGTGGAGCCGAGCCTGAGAAGCAGGAGCCTTGACAGCCCATGGTAGAGGGAGATGCTGTGGAGAAGACTCATGCGACGCCACCTAGCCCTGTGGTGAAGCGACGCAAGACAGGGAACACCAGAGCGTATCTTGCACAGTTCAAGTAGTGAGACCACCACGTTATGTAATAAATCGACGATCTTGTAATGGTTACTCGTGCCACCTAGTGGTATGACCCTTTAGACCTTGTTTTCTTGAAACTTGTAGTTGACTTGTTGTGCTTGAGGATCTATGTTTGATGTGATCGTCTATGCTATCGAGTGCTGGTTGCAATGCTTGTTTTAATCTTGTAGAAATGTGTTTTCTATTTACCTGCTGTGTTTGGGTAGAATCTTCCCTAGGTCTTTTCTGTCTAACCCTCATCTATGCTAAAGCCTAACCCTATCCAAAACCCAAACAGATGCATCCACTACGTCAGAACAGTCCCAACAACCCTCAGTTGGAGATAGCAATGCAACAGTTGGTTGAAGCTCACACAGGAATGATGCGAGTGATGACTCAGAATATGGCCAATCGCGATAGCAAGGAGCTACCCCCAGGGGTGCAGCAAATACTAAATGATCATTCGCGAATAGTGCAAATGATGTCTCAGATGGTGACTAGTGCCTATAATAGCCTACCATCAGAGGAGCATAGTGGAAAGCTAACACAAGTTGATGCGGAGGTGACACAGCAAGCCTGTAAGAGATGTGGAGAAATAGGACACACCTCTAAGGACTGCCATGGGGAGTTCCCCCACCGTGATCCAAGTTACCCAGTTGAAGAATGTCCCGTGAACCAAGTTACTTGTTTCCTATGTGAGGGAACAAATCATATTCCTGCTGAATGCAAGTTTTATTCCACAGTGCAACGAATAAATCAACAAGCTAAGGATAGAATGAGCCAACTGCCAGAAAGGACCCCTGAAGATGGAAAACTTAAAAGAAAGATGGAAGATAAAGATAAGGGGATAGCACTCAACCATACTACTAAGTGCTGCTATTCGTGTGAAGAAGAAGGACACTTGTCTAGGAATTGCCTGAAGAAGAGGGAATATTTCTCCCCTACTGTAGTGGAATATGAAGAAAATGAAGTGAGAGATCTTCTAGCCCTAGAAAGACCAAAAAGGAAGAAGGACAACAGCGAGGTAATGTGCTTCAAATGCAAGGAACTAGGACATTATGCGAGCCAATGCCCAAAGCCGCATCATGAAGTAAACATGCAAGATAGCACGAAAAGAGACCTCCGTATGATCACCTGTTTCAAATGCAAACAGAAGGGACACTACTCTGATAAATGTCCAGAGAAGGGTGCTTCAGGACCTCAGTAGCGTGGAACGACTGAAGGATGCTACAATATACAAGGAGAAAACTCAACAAGATGTAGCCAATTTGGAAGAACTAGTATGCCATTACTGCCTATAATAAATATTGTAGGGACTTGTAAGAGCCAAGGACAACCTGGTTAAGTGAACCATATTCCTCAACGAGATGGCAAGCAAAATGATTTGTAACTCAAGAGTTAACATCTTACGACCGAGTTTGCGCAAAAACCCTAGCTAAGGAACGATAGATTTGTTTTAAAAATTTAGATTGAATCACAGGTTTTCATTTCAAGAAAATTTTGGCAAAACCAGTGAGGTTGACCAAGAGTTAGAATGCGAGGTTTGCAAACCATGTATGAAGTAATGATTTGGGTGCAGGATGGATTGATCACCATTCCTACTACTCTTATTATTCGCTCTCATGATGTTGGTTGTACACACCTAGAGAGACATACCTACATGAAGGACGACGTCTTTAAACCCTGACCTTAGGAGGATAGATATGTTACACCCTTCGTAGTATGCCAGTGTGGCCAAAACGTAAGAATACGATGAGGAACGACTGCACGTTTCAAAAGCGTTTTCTCAGTAGACCTTGAATGCGGAGGCGGTTCAATTACGACTTCATTTCCCGACCTTTCGTTTCGACTCCCCACACGGCCTGTTCGACTACCCCTGATGCCTATAAAAGAGGACTCTCCCCTCTCCAGAGGGTCACAACAGAGACCGCCACCACCAACTATGAGGTTACCACTTGATTCCAAAGCCCAATGCCATCGAAGTCTACCTCATCCCGACCTACTATGTTGTGAGGCACCTCTCAAAATCCATGAAACCCTGTTCCTACCCATGAGAGCTTCGTTAGATCCCCTTTCCCTGAAGGAGAGATCACCTTCGAGATATGATCAAGCTGTACAGCGCCTATCAACAACTACGAAGACGGTTGCTAAAGGAATTCTTAAGGACCATATGGTACTTGTGGCAAGTAGTACGACTTGCTCAGGTAACTTGAAAGGGTTCAACAATGCTGGTTATAAGGCGACCTTCCGTCCCTTGAAGGTGCCAATACTTCTTATAGAGTCCACCTTGTTTACCCCTATGAAATGCTTGAGAAGACTGCAGAGAGATGCCATCCTAATTCCTTGGGATGTGTGGTCTCATCATGTTCATGGGGCAAGCATGCAGTACTTGACTCTGAGTCAGCTTTTGGGATTCTGCAATGAAAATCAGCTGAAAAGCAACAAGGAGTATGGTGATGGCCTGTATGCTGTCATGGCCTTGGTGAGGACCGACCAAGAAAAGGCTAGATACACATTCTTGGACGATGTGGACTACCTTGTTGAAGACAACGCGATGGATGATATCTGCCTATCACCAGAATTGGATGGAGCATCTGAAATGCCACATCCGGATCTAACGGCGAACATCGACACCACCGAGAAGGACGATTTCAAGAAAATGGCCCAACGATGAATTCAAGCTGGGAAAAAAATGCAAGTGCCTAAGGAATCATTGAGATACCACCAAGCAAAAATCTTCTTTAAGGGTGGTAGCACCCTAGTCCCCTTTAGGATCCCTAAACCTTGTAACCTTCCTTCAAATCTCGAGGACGAGATTTCTTTAAGGGTGGTAGTCTGTAATGACCCAGGATTTTACCAAATTCTGGGGAAATTTTTTTCGCTTTTGTATTGCTTGAGATGATTGAAATTTCACAGGGATTTAAAACTTTTTAGTCTATTTGAAAGCTTTATTAGAAAACTATTTTAAACCCTCTATTATTTTTTCTTAAAGCTGGCTTGCAAAAGAAAAGTCTTACAAAGTGTTTTATAAAGCTTTCTTTGCCAAGGGATTGTTTGGAAAGTATATTTCAAAAACTATCTTATAAAGGCCTTTCTCTGATTTTTAAAAAGGGATTATTCAAATCCAATTTCTATTTGCATTATGCAAATGAAAGCCCTTGGCCAATTCATATGGTTTTTATGGAAAGTTGTTTTAATTATGAAAACTTGTTTATTACTGTTCAGTATGGTTGTTTTGAATTATTGAAACCTTGCAAAGTTGGTTTGGATCGAATTGGATCAAATTTGAAAAGTGTATGAAAATTTAAGAAAACAGAAAAAAGGAAAAGAAGCAAAGGAGAATAAAAATAAAAAGGACCCCGGGGAAGCCTTTCGGCCCAGCCCCAGAAGCAGCCCGCAGCCCACCTAGCTCAAACCCGAAGCGGTACCCAGCTCCTCTCTTCCCCTCGCTGACTGGTGGGACCCATCTATCATCTCCCTCCTCCCGCTGATTCCTCTCCCTCTCTCTCCGTTTCTGGAAACGGTCACCGGAGTTACAGCCCCGTTGATTTCTCGCGAGTAATGGCCGTCAAGACCGCGCCTATAAGTGCCCCGCACCCTCCTCTCACTCCCCCTCCCTCCTCTCCTCGAACCAGGCCGCCAGGCTGCTTGATTTCCTCGTCGGAGGTCCGCTTGTCTGCAGACTTCCCGGACGATTCCGACGTCGACGGTGAACCAAGCACTTCCTCTCCTAGCCCATTTTCTTTCTTCTGCTCTGGCGCACCCCTTGATACCCTTGGCTCGAATCCTTTTGCAGAAAATCAAGCTCTCCGGAGTTGGCCGAAGATCACCGAAGCTCGTACCGTGTAACAACTCAGAACTTGTAACCCAACCCTTATTAAATAAAGAGTCAAAAATTGGACCCAAATAAAACTTTTTATTCATTATTGTATGCATACATGTATTCTCTTTATTTGTATTTCTATGATTTTATGTGTGTCCTTTTTGCTTGAGCATTGGTTAAATAATTCTAAGTGAACCAATAGAAACAACTAAGAAAGATATTAGGAACCAAAAGAACCAAAAATAAAAATAGGTAAGAAAGAGATAAAGTTAATATGATCTAGAAACTGTTAATGACTACACCACTTTGAGCCCTTGAATTAAGAAATCTGTAACTCAAATCAGTGTTTGGCCAACTAGTTGAGCTTAACCAAGTGATGGACAAACTCAACCAACAAAGATCTACAAAAAATTCAAACCAGAACACTACTCAAACTTGAGCCAAAGATTGAATCTGAAACAGAAACCATATCCAATTTGAAATATAAATTTTTGCAAAACTCCTTCTTTCTCCAGAACAAAAATATGCCAGGGTACCTTATCCAATATGATGAGCACCCAAAGTGGCAAATTTGAAAAATTCGAATTTTGAGTTCTTGTGGGCATTTCGTCGAACGGTGGCAGAAGAAAATCGAGTGAGATCAACCCCACTGTGCTGCACTGTTCTAAGCGCGACCAAGCGCTGTAGCCATACCCTCTGGCCACCCCTCGACCGATCCCAGCCCCCTCTGCCCCGACCCAAGCCAGGAGAAACGGAGGAACGGCGAGGTTTGCAACCAGGGCCCCCTCCCAGGAACCCACTGTCCCGCGCGATGCCGACCAACGTGAAGGCGCCAGAGGCGACCCACAGTCCCCCGCGGCCGACCCAGTAACTCCCCAGCACGCGAGCGTGGCCGCCGTGACCGGAGGAAGCTTCACGCACCGCCAGGACCCCCGCAACGGCGGGCTTCTGGCCGAGCTTGTCCCTGCCGCCTCGGCCTATAAAAAGCCCCCTCGATCAAACGAAGCAAGGCACCTCACTCCCAGCTACCTCCCAGACATCGCCACTCTCTCCCTCTCGCTCTGCTTCGCCGTAGCCAACCTCGCCGGCGCGGTACTGGACAGGAGCAGCGCCGCCGCGTTCGAGCACCGGGAGGCAAACTTCTGCAGGGAATCGGAGGAGGAGGAGTACCGCAGCCGATCCCGAGCGTCGCCGTCGAGCCCTGCTTCCCCTACGCCTCGCCATCGCCGTCGAACAGTCGTCTCTGCTCGCAGGTGAGCCCCCGCTGTGACTGAGGAAGAAGACGATCGTGAACCGTTAGATCGAGATCAGACGATAACTTACCGATTCGGGTTTTGAATTAGGTCTGACATCGCGAGCCCACCTGTCAGCACCCCTTTTATTTCTCCCCAGCCGCGCGAAACGGTATCAGGCCGGCCCGTTCGGGTTTGTTCTGAATTGGGCCCAGCTCATTTCGAATACGGTCCGATTCGTTTTAATTAAATTCCCGCCCTTTTTCTTTTATTTCAAATCTGTTTCAAATGGTATTTTCAAATTCAAATTCCTAGAGTTTTATAAGTCCAAATTTAGCAAATAAATATTCGTTGGAAAGCTTAGAAAATACTCTATCCAATAGTACTGGTTAGATTTCCAAATCAGTTAAGAATAAAAATGGTTATGAATAGTGTGACCCTAGCTTGTGAATTAATGAAAGATTTCTAGAAAATTATTTAAGCTTTCAAAAATCATGAAAATTAAAATGTGAACTTACTAATGACCCCTCTTACTGTTAGTCAACACTAATCTACCCAAACCATATTAGTGTGATCATTTAGACCCTAACCCAAACCTATTTGTTAGCATAAAATGATGGAGCCCTAATGCACACTTAGAATTAATTGCCCTCTTTACCCATTTCACTTAGTGGATCATTCCCACTTAAACTTGCCTTATTAACTCTAAATCAACCCCAATGCTGCACAAGTGAACCACTTATGCTACCTAGTAGAGAAACTAGCTTGCACACTTGAAGAAAAACTTAGAAGAAAAACTTACAATCCAACCCCATAACAATGCAACCTAACTGCTTGGTTAGCAAACAAGAATGTGTGCTTGGTGTGTTGTTGGTTTGGTGAAGTGATGGTGTGTTTTGTGTTGTTCGTTATTAGACGCTAGTGTTGCCGAGGAGGATATTGGAGGGGATTATTATTATCAAGAAGAAGAAGAGAACCCCGGACACCTTGCCAACCAAGGCAAGCCATCTTTTGATTCATACTCCCACTACCTAGTTTTAATATTGCATTCTACTTGTTTTAAGTAAATTGCATGATTGAATTGCTAGAGTAGAATGATAGAAGTAAATTGCATGATTGAATTGCTAGAGTAGAATGATAGAAGCATATTGATGTCTTGGTCATCAAGAGCATCAAGCTGAGTTTATCCAACCATAGTAGTAGTACTATCACTCAATGTAGTTGCTTAGTCGCTAATAAAAGTTGAGGCTATCTATGGAGGAACCCCATTGGAAAGGGGGTGACTTGACATTGAAACTTGAAATGGGAGTTTGCTCCTACATGATGGCTTTATGAAAGAAAATAATCTGGACTAAGAACTATGAAATGTATTTCTCAACTGACAACGAGTGATGTACATGGGTGCCAATTATAACGTACAACCACGTTACCCCTATATGGGAAGGGGCTAAATCCGTAGCTTGTTGATCTTAGTATGGGAGGTCTTGCATCAAATCTTCATGGAAGGACTCCACGGGCGGATACTTCTTGACCAAGTGGATTCCACTAACCCGGTCTCCGGGATGGGCAAAACTAGAGGCGCCGGAGCGGGAATTCCGTATCCTGGGCTCTAGGGAAGGATCCTATACTAGGATGAGCAAGTGAAAGAAATTGTTTGATTATCTGAAAGCCGCATACCTTTGTGTATAGCGAACCGTGGATTTCTCCCGGCAGATGTATCGAATCTTGTGGGTAAAGTGTACCCCTCTGCAGAGGTTTCAAACTATTCGAATAGCCGAGTCCTCGGTCATGGACGGTTGGCAAACTCTACCTGGCTTTTGTCAAGACTAAAAATAACAAGGGTGAACTTGGTGAATGACTTGACTTTGAATTGACATGACTTGACCGGGATCTTGACACATTGAACTTCCTCTTTAGAATGAACTTAGAGAACTAAACCTCTTTTCTACAAATGAGCATTCTTGGGAAATAAAACTAGCTTTTGCAAAACCAACTTAGTGCTTAGTCCACTATACCCAACCTTGCATATCTACTTCATCTTTTCATTTATAAGATGGTTTGCGAGTGCATCCAATGTACTCACGGCTGTGTCCCTGGCTATCAACTTGGCCAGAATATGGGGAGGAGCACCAGGAGGAAGGGTATGAAGAAGAGTACCAGAACTAAGCTCGTCTCCGTGAGTCGCCAAATTGCCTGTAGGGAGAAGGCATGGGCCGAAGACGTTATTTCCGCTGCTACATTGTGTTGTAATATGACTTGGTCTATATGACCATTGTATTTGAATCATCGTATTGTAATGTCTATGGAACTGGTTACCAACTACGTTATGTATATCGCAACAATGATTTTGGGATTGCGGTGGAATACATAACGGGCACTTCGAATTTGTTATCAAATTTGAGGTCGTCACAAGTTGGTATCAGAGCCTAGGCTGACCATAGGAGGCCTTAGTTAGAATGGGCGTTAAAACAAAACCTTGATAAAAGAAAGATACAAGAACGGTTGCAAAAATTGCTTAGTCTTTCCTCTCTAGTTACAAAGTTTTATACATACTTCAGTTTTAGCTTACTTAAAATTTTGCACACTTGAGTTGATCACTAACTTGAACTAATTTAAAATTTTGTAGATGGCCCTGGTATTCACTGAGCAGTACCAGTTGGGCCAAGGTGGCAGCCTTTGTTTCGAGCGCGACCTCACCACTTTGACCTTGTTCCTGAACCGTTTGTACCCGGAGTTCAAGGGAGCCGTGCTCAATGAGCACCCGGATGGAGAGCTACGGTGGCTCATCCGAGCTAGTTGCCGTGGCAAGAAGGGGATGTTGGGTTCTCCAAGGGTCAAGTTTGAGCTTGTGGAGAACACTTGGGCCGATGGTTTGGTCCGAGCGATGCAGGAGATGCACGCCCGCTTATGCGGACTGCACGTTGAGGAGGTTCAGGGAGGACGCTTCAAGGACTTTGCTCGGCGTGATGCGGATGGGCGTCCCGCAAACATGCCCGGGCAGAATGAGCCGAGTACCTACATCGACCACATGGACTTCTTGCTATACTCCACTCAGCAGGAGGCCGACCGTGCCCGTACTAGGGCCAACCTCGAGCACGTTGCACTGGTGGAAGCAAGGAGCACTATCAGGATTCTTGCGAAGGAGCGCAAGAGCCTTCGTCGCCAGCGCGATGAGAAGGAACAGGACCTTGAGGAGTTGAAGGCCAATGTGGCGGAATTAACTGCGTACATTGAGAGTCTTGAGGATCACCTTGGTGAGGAGGAAGGCATTGATCTCCGCACGGAGGATAATGCCCTCATTAGTGATGAGGATGACTTCATGGAGGACCTCGATGATCCGGAGGATGGTGGTCACAATGGATTCATTGTGAGTGACGAGGAGGAAGACCCCGAGGAGCCCGCTGTTTAGGTCCGAGATCCACGTATTAGCTAGCTATGAGTTCCACTTTATGATCACTTCGTGTAGGTGTGAGTTGTATCCCCCTCTCTAGTAGACGAGTCGCAATGGTTTGATGTAAACCATTTGTAATGTGTGAACTCGTATGTATGATATGTTTGATGAGTGATGAATGAAATTTGAATTTGGCCTCTAAGGCCTTAGTAAAACAAAATTGCATCATCCATGTACCTTTAAATCTTAGCAAATTAGCTTTTCCCTCTTGTCTTACGCACCTTATCTTCAGATGCCGCGAGCACCCCCACCCCCGAACCCGGAAATGGCCGAATTGCTAAGGTTGATCATGGAAGACCGGGAAGCAGCCCGAGCTGAGCGCCAAGCCAACTTGGCCACTCTTCAGCAGTTAACCCAGATGGCAACGAACCACAACAATGGAAATGGCAATGGTGAAGGAGAAAACCATGGCAATGGAGAGCACCGATCCAAGTTAAGGAGTTTCCAGAACACCAACCCTCCTATATTCACTAAGTCTGAAGAACCCTTAGATGCCGATGATTGGCTGCGTACCATGGAGAACAACTTGGCAGTCGCTGAAGTAGGTGAAAATGAGAAGGTCTTATACACCACCCACTATCTTGCTGGAGCGGCAAGAGCTTGGTGGGACAGTACCCGTGCAATGCAAGTCCCAGGGTATGTGATGCCGTGGGAAGAGTTCAAGAGCAAGTTTAGCAAAGCCCATGTTCCCATGGGATTGGTAAAAAGGATGAGAGATGAGTTCAGAAATCTGAAGCAAGGTTCCATGTCGGTGGTGGATTACCGTGACAAGTTCCTTACCTTGTCTAGGTATGCCCCAGATGACACCAACACCACTGAGAAGAAGCAAGAAAGGTTTCTGGATGGACTTCATGATGAGATGCAATGTGTCCTGGTTAGTATTCCCTTTGCCGACCTGGAGTCATTGGTTGACTCTGCCATTCAGATGGAAGGCAAACTCAAGCAAGCTACCGAGAACCGCAAGCGCCGTATGATGTATCAAGGCAACTCGAGCAACTCGCAGAAGCCAAGGGGAAATGCACCAATGGGTTTCACCCCTAGACCAATGAGGCCGTCTGCACCTGCTCCGCGTCCCAACTATCCTAACCGCCCACCCGGCAACAACTTCAACCGTGCACCCCCAAGACCTAGTGGCAACAACTTCAACACCAATACTCCAAGGCCAAATGGCGCCCCTGTGTTACCCAAGCCTGGTGACAAGTCTGGTGTTACATGTTATGAGTGTGGACAAAAAGGGCACTACTCCAATGAGTGCCCCAAGAAGCTGAATGATGCATCCAAGACTACTGCTCCTGCTCAGCAACAGCGCCGTGTGGGAAATGGCAAGAACTATCCACCAAGGAACCAGCCTCACTCTCGAGGCCGTCTGAATCACATGAATGTTGAAGAAGCTCAGGAAGCAACCGACGTGGTGCTTGGTATGTTCCCTGTTAACTCAGTTCTTGCAAGAGTCCTGTTTGATTCTGGAGCTTCACACTCATTTGTTACCCAATTATTCGTTGATAAAAGTGGACTTCAACCCACACCCTTGAAAGACGTCATGTCTGTGCAAATTCCCGGGTCAGTAACAAAAGCTAGTTGTACTTGCTTGGCAGTGCCCATAGAAATCCATGGGATAGCTTTCTTAGCTGATTTGATAGTGTTGGGAACCAAGGGTTTGGAAGTAGTTCTTGGTATGAATTGGATGTCTTTTCATCAAGGAGTGATAGATTGTGCCAAAAAGACCATCACCATGAAGAGTAGCAATGGAATCATAGTCAAGCATGTGTCCGTAAAACCACCCCAAACCACCAGATGTCATAAGAGTATCTCAGGACCGACTTTGGAGCAAGTTCCCATCGTCTGTGAATACCCGGATGTCTTTCCCGATGAGTTACCCGGAATGCCACCGGATCGGGATATTGAGTTTATCATTGAGCTTATCCCCGGAACTGGATCAATAGCCCAACGACCCTATCGTATGAACCCAGCTGAATTAGTTGAATTGAAGAAGCAATTGGATGACCTCTTGAGCAAAGGATTAATTCAACCAAGTTCTTCTGCTTGGAGATCACCCGTTCTGTTTGTGGATAAAAGTGACGGTTCTAGCCGACTGTGCACTGATTATCGCAAGCTTAACGATGTGACCATCAAGAACAAGTATCCTCTCCCGAAGATTGAAGATCTGTTTGACCAATTGACTGGAGCAAGAGTATTCTCGAAGATAGATCTTAGAACCGGATACCACCAACTGAAGATCCGTGCAACGGATATCCCCAAAACAGCCTTCACTACCCGATACGGATTGTATGAGTACACCGTAATGTCCTTTGGATTGACCAATGCCCCTGCTTATTTCATGAATCTCATGAATAAGGTTTTTATGGAGTTCTTGGATAAGTTTGTTGTTGTCTTCATTGACGACATTCTTATCTACTCCAAATCCGAAGAAGAGCATGCAACCCATTTGAGATTAATTCTAGAGACCCTAAGAGAGCATCAGCTATATGCTAAGTTCAGTAAATGTGAGTTCTGGTTGAAGGAGGTTGGATTCTTAGGCCATGTGCTGTCAGCAGGAGGAATATCGGTAGATCCCAAGAAGATCAAATCAGTCCTGGAATGGGAAGCCCCTACCACTCAAACGGAAGTTAGAGGTTTTCTCGGATTAGCGGGATATTACCGCAAGTTCGTCGAAGGATTTTCCAGTATTGCCCGTCCGATGACCCAATTATTGAAGAAGGACAAGAAGTTTGAATGGACCCCTAAGTGTGAAGAGAGTTTTCAAGAGCTCAAGAAGCGATTAGTGACCGCCCCTGTCCTAACCATGCCCGATATCACCAAGAATTTTGATGTCTATTGCGACGCTTCCAAACTTGGACTTGGTTGCGTACTGATGCAAGAAGGAAAGGTCATAGCTTACCTCTCTAGGCAGCTTAAACCTCATGAAGAAAATTATCCAACCCATGATCTAGAGTTAGCAGCCGTTGTTCTAGCTTTGAAGACTTGGAGGCATTATTTGATGGGCAACCGCTGTGAGATCTATTCGGACCACAAGAGTTTGAAGTATATTTTCACCCAGAAGGAGTTGAACATGAGGCAACGGAGATGGATAGAGTTGATCAAGGATTATGATCTGGAAATTCACTATCACCCTGGTAAGGCCAATGTAGTGGCCGATGCGTTGAGTCGGAAGCCATGCTCATTGAATATGAGGATCAAGGAAGAGCAACCTATGTTGCACCAAGAGTTTGAAAGATTTGGATTGGAACTAGTCAGTCAAGGATTTCTCGCCAACCTTGAGCTTCAACCCACCTTGATGAGCCAAATCAAAGAAGCCCAGAAGGGAAATGAGAGTATTGAAGGAATCAAGCGCAGAATTGGTTCCGGCAAGGTGCCAGGATTTGAAGAAGATGATCAAGGAGTTCTTTGGTACAAAGGCCGTATTTGTGTGCCCGCTGACTCAGAATTAAAGGAAGTAATTATGAAGGAAGCCCATGAGACACCTTACTCCATCCACCCCGGTGGAACTAAGATGTACCAAGATTTGAAGGAACAATTTTGGTGGCATGGAATGAAGCGCGAGATTGCATCGTTTATATCCAAGTGTGATATCTGCCAAAGAGTCAAGGCTGAACATCAACGTCCTGCTGGTTTGCTGCAACCTTTGCAAGTTCCGGAATGGAAGTGGGAATCTGTTGGAATGGATTTCATCACTGGATTTCCAAAGTCTAGCCGTGGAAATGACTCTATTTGGGTCATTGTGGATAGACTAACCAAAGTGGCCCACTTTATTCCTGTCAAGACCACTCATCGCTCAGATCAGCTAGCAGATCTGTATCTGTCCAGAATTGTCAGTTTGCATGGAATCCCTAAAACCATCGTTTCTGATCGAGGAACCCAATTCACCTCGAGATTTTGGAAAAGCTTACATCAAGCTTTGGGAACCAAGTTAGCCTTCAGCACCGCTTACCACCCTCAGACTGATGGACAGACTGAAAGAGTAAATCAAATACTTGAAGATATGTTGAGAGCCTGTGTCTTAGCTTATGGAGCTAAGTGGGAAGATTGTCTGCCCTTCGCGGAGTTTTCGTATAACAACAGTTATCAAGCCAGTTTGCAAATGGCCCCATTTGAAGCTTTGTATGGAAGAAAGTGTCGTACCCCTCTGAATTGGTCAGAAACCGGAGACAGCCAGATTTTTGGACCAGATATGCTGCAAGAGGCTGAGGAGAAAGTTCGCATAATTCGTGAATACCTCAAGGCAGCCCAATCAAGACAAAAGAGTTATGCCGACAAGAGACGTCGAGAATTGATCTTCCAGATTGGAGATTTTGTTTATCTTAGAGTATCACCTCTCAAGGGAATGCAAAGATTCCAAGTAAAAGGAAAGCTTGCCCCAAGATATATTGGACCCTTCAGGATACTAGACCGCAGAGGAGAAGTGTCTTATCAGTTGGAAATGCCCCCTGAATTGTCTGAAGTACACGATGTCTTTCACGTGTCGTTACTTCGGAAATGTCTTGAAGTTCCGGAGAAGCCCGAAGTCTTCAAGAATATTGATCACCGTTCTGTGGACATCAACAAGGACTTGACCTATCGTGAAAGGCCTATCCGTATCCTCGAGGAAGCTTATCGAACCACTCGAACCCGAAGCATCAAATTTCTGAAAGTTCAGTGGAGTAATCACACCGAAGAGGAAGCCACTTGGGAACGAGAAGATTACCTTCAGAAAGAATTTCCCAATCTTTTCAGTTCTTAATTAGTGAATCTCGGGGACGAGATTCTTTTTAAGGAGGGAAGATTGTAACAACTCAGAAGTTGTAACCCAACCCTTATTAAATAAAGAGTCAAAAATTGGACCCAAATAAAACTTTTTATTCATTATTGTATGCATACATGTATTCTCTTTATTTGTATTTCTATGATTTTATGTGTGTCCTTTTTGCTTGAGCATTGGTTAAATAATTCTAAGTGAACCAATAGAAACAACTAAGAAAGATATTAGGAACCAAAAGAACCAAAAATAAAAATAGGTAAGAAAGAGATAAAGTTAATATGATCTAGAAACTGTTAATGACTACACCACTTTGAGCCCTTGAATTAAGAAATCTGTAACTCAAATCAGTGTTTGGCCAACTAGTTGAGCTTAACCAAGTGATGGACAAACTCAACCAACAAAGATCTACAAAAAATTCAAACCAGAACACTACTCAAACTTGAGCCAAAGATTGAATCTGAAACAGAAACCATATCCAATTTGAAATATAAATTTTTGCAAAACTCCTTCTTTCTCCAGAACAAAAATATGCCAGGGTACCTTATCCAATATGATGAGCACCCAAAGTGGCAAATTTGAAAAATTCGAATTTTGAGTTCTTGTGGGCATTTCGTCGAACGGTGGCAGAAGAAAATCGAGTGAGATCAACCCCAATGTGCTGCACTGTTCTAAGCGCGACCAAGCGCTGTAGCCATACCCTCTGGCCACCCCTCGACCGATCCCAGCCCCCTCTGCCCCGACCCAAGCCAGGAGAAACGGAGGAACGGCGAGGTTTGCAACCAGGGCCCCCTCCCAGGAACCCACTGTCCCGCGCGATGCCGACCAACGTGAAGGCGCCAGAGGCGACCCACAGTCCCCCGCGGCCGACCCAGTAACTCCCCAGCACGCGAGCGTGGCCGCCGTGACCGGAGGAAGCTTCACGCACCGCCAGGACCCCCGCAACGGCGGGCTTCTGGCCGAGCTTGTCCCTGCCGCCTCGGCCTATAAAAAGCCCCCTCGATCAAACGAAGCAAGGCACCTCACTCCCAGCTACCTCCCAGACATCGCCACTCTCTCCCTCTCGCTCTGCTTCGCCGTAGCCAACCTCGCCGGCGCGGTACTGGACAGGAGCAGCGCCGCCGCGTTCGAGCACCGGGAGGCAAACTTCTGCAGGGAATCGGAGGAGGAGGAGTACCGCAGCCGATCCCGAGCGTCGCCGTCGAGCCCTGCTTCCCCTACGCCTCGCCATCGCCGTCGAACAGTCGTCTCTGCTCGCAGGTGAGCCCCCGCTGTGACTGAGGAAGAAGACGATCGTGAACCGTTAGATCGAGATCGGACGATAACTTACCGATTCGGGTTTTGAATTAGGTCTGACATCGCGAGCCCACCTGTCAGCACCCCTTTTATTTCTCCCCAGCCGCGCGAAACGGTATCGGGCCGGCCCGTTCGGGTTTGTTCTGAATTGGGCCCAGCTCATTTCGAATACGGTCCGATTCGTTTTAATTAAATTCCCGCCCTTTTTCTTTTATTTCAAATCTGTTTCAAATGGTATTTTCAAATTCAAATTCCTAGAGTTTTATAAGTCCAAATTTAGCAAATAAATATTCGTTGGAAAGCTTAGAAAATACTCTATCCAATAGTACTGGTTAGATTTCCAAATCAGTTAAGAATAAAAATGGTTATGAATAGTGTGACCCTAGCTTGTGAATTAATGAAAGATTTCTAGAAAATTATTTAAGCTTTCAAAAATCATGAAAATTAAAATGTGAACTTACTAATGACCCCTCTTACTGTTAGTCAACACTAATCTACCCAAACCATATTAGTGTGATCATTTAGACCCTAACCCAAACCTATTTGTTAGCATAAAATGATGGAGCCCTAATGCACACTTAGAATTAATTGCCCTCTTTACCCATTTCACTTAGTGGATCATTCCCACTTAAACTTGCCTTATTAACTCTAAATCAACCCCAATGCTGCACAAGTGAACCACTTATGCTACCTAGTAGAGAAACTAGCTTGCACACTTGAAGAAAAACTTAGAAGAAAAACTTACAATCCAACCCCATAACAATGCAACCTAACTGCTTGGTTAGCAAACAAGAATGTGTGCTTGGTGTGTTGTTGGTTTGGTGAAGTGATGGTGTGTTTTGTGTTGTTCGTTATTAGACGCTAGTGTTGCTGAGGAGGATATTGGAGGGGATTATTATTATCAAGAAGAAGAAGAGAACCCCGGACACCTTGCCAACCAAGGCAAGCCATCTTTTGATTCATACTCCCACTACCTAGTTTTAATATTGCATTCTACTTGTTTTAAGTAAATTGCATGATTGAATTGCTAGAGTAGAATGATAGAAGTAAATTGCATGATTGAATTGCTAGAGTAGAATGATAGAAGCATATTGATGTCTTGGTCATCAAGAGCATCAAGCTGAGTTTATCCAACCATAGTAGTAGTACTATCACTCAATGTAGTTGCTTAGTCGCTAATAAAAGTTGAGGCTATCTATGGAGGAACCCCATTGGAAAGGGGGTGACTTGACATTGAAACTTGAAATGGGAGTTTGCTCCTACATGATGGCTTTATGAAAGAAAATAATCTGGACTAAGAACTATGAAATGTATTTCTCAACTGACAACGAGTGATGTACATGGGTGCCAATTATAACGTACAACCACGTTACCCCTATATGGGAAGGGGCTAAATCCGTAGCTTGTTGATCTTAGTATGGGAGGTCTTGCATCAAATCTTCATGGAAGGACTCCACGGGCGGATACTTCTTGACCAAGTGGATTCCACTAACCCGGTCTCCGGGATGGGCAAAACTAGAGGCGCCGGAGCGGGAATTCCGTATCCCGGGCTCTAGGGAAGGATCCTATACTAGGATGAGCAAGTGAAAGAAATTGTTTGATTATCTGAAAGCCGCATACCTTTGTGTATAGCGAACCGTGGATTTCTCCCGGCAGATGTATCGAATCTTGTGGGTAAAGTGTACCCCTCTGCAGAGGTTTCAAACTATTCGAATAGCCGAGTCCTCGGTCATGGACGGTTGGCAAACTCTACCTGGCTTTTGTCAAGACTAAAAATAACAAGGGTGAACTTGGTGAATGACTTGACTTTGAATTGACATGACTTGACCGGGATCTTGACACATTGAACTTCCTCTTTAGAATGAACTTAGAGAACTAAACCTCTTTTCTACAAATGAGCATTCTTGGGAAATAAAACTAGCTTTTGCAAAACCAACTTAGTGCTTAGTCCACTATACCCAACCTTGCATATCTACTTCATCTTTTCATTTATAAGATGGTTTGCGAGTGCATCCAATGTACTCACGGCTGTGTCCCTGGCTATCAACTTGGCCAGAATATGGGGAGGAGCACCAGGAGGAAGGGTATGAAGAAGAGTACCAGAACTAAGCTCGTCTCCGTGAGTCGCCAAATTGCCTGTAGGGAGAAGGCATGGGCCGAAGACGTTATTTCCGCTGCTACATTGTGTTGTAATATGACTTGGTCTATATGACCATTGTATTTGAATCATCGTATTGTAATGTCTATGGAACTGGTTACCAACTACGTTATGTATATCGCAACAATGATTCTGGGATTGCGGTGGAATACATAACGGGCACTTCGAATTTGTTATCAAATTTGAGGTCGTCACATACCGCCTCCAGCCGCACCATTCGCCCACGTCAGGACGCAATCGACAACGCCGACCAAGTTTTCGAGCCCGCCGTGTCTCCCTGATCATCGTCGTGACATCGCCGCCGTCCAGAACTCACCGGAGCATCGCCGGAGTTCGACCTCTGCACGCCCTCGCCGGATTCTTCGTCGGAACCCTAGCCACTGTGAGCCTCTCTCTCCCTTTCATCATCGCCCGTCAGATCTAAATCGAACGGCCCGAGCAGATCACTTAACCGAATCGGTACCGAGCAATCCAGTGCGTCCAGATCACTTTAGATCCAACGCACCAGAGGCGTGATCCTAACGAATCGGTACAGACCAATCAGAATCAGCCAAGTGTCAGCCTCTGGTTCAAATAGAAACTCAAATTAGAATTTCAAACCAGATTTGGTTTCAATCTTCAGAAATTCATATCTTGTGTTCTGTAGATCCAAAAATAGCAAATGAGATACCGTTGGAATCCTTGAAACCTGTAGAATCCAGCAGTACCATAAAATCTTATATTTTATGGGTCCAATTTGAAACTAATTTCAAATTGGGTTTGAACCTTCTTTTGTTTGTTTAATTCATATCTATTGAACCAAGTATCCAAAAATTACAATTTTGTAGTCTTTGGAAAGCCCTTGATCTGTAGAACACCCTAGGATCAAGAAAATCCAGATTTGATACGTGCACACACTTTGTGCATTCAAATCTTCTTAAATCACTATTTTGGCCATATCTTGAATTCTAAAATTTATTTTAGAATGAATCCAATTGCAATAGCTTTGTTTTACTGCAAGCTGTCCAGTAGCATCACTCCCATATTTTCTAGAGCCAGTTCACAATTACTCAATTCTAATATGAGGATCTGAGTAAATTCTACTATAGGATCAAAACTACTTCCTTAAGATTATTCTTTTCTACCTAGTAAACTCCCAAGATCATCCCTAGACATCATTGTTGTCTGAATAATATCTTGACCAAGATCATATCTACTTAGACCTATCTTATCTAGGTCACACCTATTCAAGTTACAATTGTGTTGCTTGAGTAAAGTGTGATACATCTCAATCATAGTTACTATTCTAACTATCTTAGGTGTTGATCCAATCAATATTATGGCACCTATCCAATATTCCATGTATCCAATAGAAACCTTAAGCCATAATCTCAAATGTGATCTACCCATACTCAATCCCTTGTCCATTAGATCTTGATTTCATGTGTAGGATTATTCAATTAACAAATGAGTTAATTGAGTAAATCAACATATCACAAACCCTTACCCAAGCCTTTATGTAACATGTACTATTTCGAGAAAGTGCCATCACACTTTATCTAGTAGTGTTATGTTGTATCATCCTAAACTCATGTGAACCTATTCACATATTTTGTCTAATTCATGTGTATACTCAAATTGCAATTGTGCTACTTGAGTAGAATATGAATTCATCATAAACCTAAATCCTATCTTGGTTAATATGGTAATATTATAACCCATACCGTAGTGTGTGTTATACACCAAGTTGACCAATAAACCATTTGAGCCATGTCCTCAAATGTCAATCATTTGTACACAATCCAATGCCTACTTAGTTTTGTTCACATGTATTGAACAATTCAAATTGCAAATGTGCTATTTGAGTATTTCAAGCATTCTTAAGATCTAACCTAGTGCCTAAGTGTGATACATGCTATTTAAAGAATAAATGTTGTTACACTTATTCAAATAGTAAATTGATTACACTGTCTCACACCTATGTGACCCATTTCACAAGAGCCTTCTGAAACTCTCTCATGCTTTGATAAAGCATAAGAACTTCATCAATTATATATTGCCTAGTACAAGTCATCTCCCCAATCATGTTGATCTCTCCCAACTAAACTCTTCGATTCATATCTCACAAATCATGAACCTATACCACATCCCTCTTATCATAACATCTCATTACAACTAAATCGTTGAACCAACCCCTTTTAATTGTTTGATTTGTTTGATTGAGTTTGTATGGTGTGTTTATGTTATGCTGTTTCTTGTGCTATAGTTGTGCGAAGAGTTAAGTGCCTAGTTGAGAGAAGGGAAGCATCTTGTTCTTCAGAAAGGCAAGTGACACACATGTCCCCTACCCATTTTTATTATGCATTAGTATGTTCACCTCTTGTAGTATGCATGATAGGTGTTTTACTCAACTGTTTTATCAAATGCTTAGATCCTAGTAGTGTGTAGCAAATCCCTCAGACCCCACCTGATAGGTTGCTAAGTACCTTGTTAATTTTGATGCCATGCTAAGACCACTTGAAATGTGTTTCGTGAAAAGTTAAATAACTTCAACTAAAAAGAAACACCTGGGTGGATTGGTTTGATAATGGAGGTGGTGTTGAGTGGCGACCTGGGGCTACACTTTGTGTAGTTGCTGCCTGGGCGTACACTTGTGGTCGGCCACCCAGGAATAAAGAGATGGCTATGTCTTCCATGCTTATTGTACTTCCAGTGCAGCCTTATGACATTATGGGCTCTGTCTTGACTGACTAGAATGTGGGAGCGCAACTTGACGGCAAGAAGTGGTGGTAGTCAAATTATAGGTTGGGAGCGGTGCTTGCCAAGTTAGTTGCTCTCTCCTTCTAAAAGGTCTCGTTTCATTTTATGTATGGGCATAAAATGAATCGTAAGGTGAAAGTGCACAACCCCTGCAGGGTGTTTAAATCTAATCGATTAGCCGTGTCCTCGGTTATGGGCAATTGAGTCTCTAGACATGGAATGTACGGAATAATCTCATCACCGATTTCGAATGATTAAAATCTACCTAGAAACCCCTAGGTAGGAACTAAGGTCCATACACTCCGAGGGGTGGTGGTGCCTGAGGTTCCGGCTTTGTCGAATTTCGCCCAGTGCTACATGCCTAGCTAGTATGTGGTTATTGGGGGTTATCTCGACCCTTGAAAATATAAAACTTTGATAGTATTACTTTAAGGAAGAACTATAGGATAAAATTGGCTTTACGCAAATCAGCCTGTGAGATCCACTAGCCAAATACTCATGTAGATAGGCTCCTCACAACAGCCACCAAATATGTGTCATTTGCCAGTACATCATAGTACTGACCCCTTTGGGGCTGCATATTCAACGTGCAGGTTTTACTTCAAGTAAGGAACCAGGATTAGGATCTCGAGCTTACATTCCAACATAGTTGCCTGTGGAACGTGATGAAGATGGAGGCCCCCTGCCACCTTGTTATTTCCGCTGTGTAAATTGTAAGATTTTAGTACCTTGTATCTGGATCCGCGATGTAATCTTGATACTATGTAATGAATATTTCATTTTGTTCTGTGGTGCTATCATTGATCCAGGGAATAGCACTTAACACAGATGTTCCACCTTGTCCTCAAGGTTGGGGCGTTACATGAGTATTGGCTATGGCACCATTGTTGTCACAATAGATAACCATTGGATCCAATGCACTCGAAACCACACCCAGTTCGGATATGAACTCCTTCATCCAAACTGCTTCTTCTGCCGCTTCTGAAGCAGCAATGTATTCCGCCTCTGTTGTTGATCTCGCCACCACGCTTTGCTTGGAACTCCTCCAGCTTACTGCTCCTCCATTCATAACAAATACGTACCCGGATTGAGACTTAGAGTCATCCGGATCAGTGTCGAAGCTAGCATCGACGTAACAACTTGCGATGAGCTCTTCTTCACCGCCATATACGAGAAACATATCCTTAGTCCTTCGTAAGTACTTAAGGATATTCTTGACCGCCGTCCAGTGTTCCAAACCTGGATCAGATTGGTACCTACTAGTCAAACTAATAGCATGTGCCACATCTGGTCTTGTACATAACATGTCATACATGATAGAGCCTATGGCAGAGGCATAGGGAATCTTATCCATCTCTTCTCTATCTTCAGCTGTAGCCGGACCTTGAGTCTTACTCAAGATCTTTCCTTGCAACATAGGTAAGAACCCTTTCTTACTATCTTCCATTCTAAACCTCTTTAGAATCTTGTCAAGGTATGTACTTTGTGATAGCCCAATTAAGCGTCTTGATCTATCTCTATAGATTTTGATGCCTAAAATATACGCCGCTTCACCAAGGTCTTTCATTGAAAACTTACTGTTTAAGTAATCTTTTACGCTCTTCAAAAGTTCCGTATCATTTCCAATCAGCAATATGTCATCCACATATAATATTAGAAATGCTACAGAGCTCCCACTCACTTTCTTGTAAATACAAGTTTCTCCATAAGTTTTGACAAATCCAAACCCTTTGATAACTTCGTCAAAACGGAGATTCCAACTCCGGGATGCTTGCTTCAGTCCATAAATGGATCGCTGAAGTTTGCATACCTTGTTAGCATCCTTAGGATCAACAAAACCCTTGGGCTGTACCATGTACAACTCTTCCTCAATGTTCCAATTAAGGAACGCGGTTTTCACATCCATCTGCCAAATTTCATAATCGAAAAATGCAGCAATTGCTAACATAATCCTAACAGACTTTAGCATCGCTACGGGTGAGAAAGTCTCATCGTAGTCAATTCCTTGAATTTGTCGGAAACCTTTTGTGACAAGTCATGCTTTATAGACGGTCACATTACCATCAGCGTCTGTTTTCTTCTTGAAAATCCATTTATTCTCAACGGCCTTTCGGTCATTGGGAAGTTCTACCAAAGTCCATACTTGGTTTTCATACATGGATTCCATTTCGGATTTCATGGCTTCATGCCATTTGTTGGAATCTGGGCTCATCATTGCTTCATCATACGTCGCAGGGTCATCGTTCTCAACAATGGTATTTACGACAAGATCACCGTACCATTCAGGAGTGGTGCGTGTTCTTGTCGACCTGCGAGGTTTGGTAGTATCCTCTTTTGGAGTTTCATGATCTTCATCATTAGCTCCCACTTCATTTGGTGAAGTCACCACCGGAACGGTTTCCGGCGCTGCGCCACTCGCCAATTCATGAAGAGGAGGTTCAATAACCTCATCGAGTTCTACCTTCCTACTATTCACGCCTTTTGAGAGAAACTCCTTCTCTAAGAAGGATCCATTCTTAGCAACAAACACTTTGCCCTCGGATCTGTGATAGAAGGTGTACCCAATTGTTTCCTTAGGGTATCCTATGAAGACACATTTTTCCGCTTTGGGTTCGAGTTTATCAGGCTGAAGTTTCTTCACATAAACATCGCATCCCCAAACTTTTAGAAATGACAGCTTAGGTTTGTTTCCAAACCATAATTCATACGGTGTCATTTCAACGGATTTAGATGGAGCCCTATTTAAAGTGAAAGCGGCTGTTTCTAGCGCATAACCCCAAAAAGATAGTGGCAGATCCGTAAGAGACATCATAGACCGAACCATATCCAATAAGGTACGGTTACGACGTTCGGATACACCATTTCGTTGTGGCGTTCCAGCGGGAGTGAGTTGTGAAACTATTCCACATTCTCTCATATGTGTGCCAAACTCGTAACTAAGATATTCTCCTCCACGATCAGATCGTAGAAATTTAATCTTTCTGTTACGATGATTTTCTACTTCACTCTGAAATTCTTTGAACTTTTCAAACGTTTCAGACTTGTGTTTCATTAAGTAAATATACCCATATCTACTTAAGTCATCAGTGAAAGTAACAAAATAACGATATCCACCACGCGCCGGCACACTCATAGGTCCACATACATCAGTATGTATGATTTCCAATAAGTCCGTCACCCGTTCCATTGAACCGGAAAACGGCGTTCTAGTCATCTTGCCCATAAGGCATGGTTCACATGTTTCAAATGATTCATAATCAAGTGATTCCAGAAGTCCATCCGAATGAAGTTTCTTCATGCGTTTAACACCAATATGACCTAAACGGCAGTGCCACATGTATGCGGCTATATTATCATTTGACTTAATTCTTTTGGCATTCACATTATGAATATGTGTTTCATTACTATCAAGATTCAAAAGAAATAAACCTTTCTTCTCAGGTGCATGTCCATAAAAGATATTATTCATATAAATCGAACAACCATTGTTCTCAGACTGAAATGAATAATTGTCTCGCATTAAACAAGATCCGGATATAATGTTCATGCTCAACGCAGGCACCAAATAACATTTATTTAGGTTTAAAACTAATCCAGATGGTAAATGTAGAGGTAGCGTCCCGACGGCGATCACATCAACTTTTGATCCATTGCCGACGCACATCGTGACCTCATCCTTCGCAAGTTGCCGCCTATTCTTTAGCCCCTGTTTCGAGTTACATATGTGAGCAACCGAACCGGTATCAAATACCCAGGTGCTATTGCGACTACTAGTAAGGTACACATCAATAACATGTATATCATATATACCTTTGTTAATCTTCCCGTTCTTCTTATCCGCCAGATACTTTGGGCAGTTGCGCTTCCAGTGCCCTATTTCCTTGCAGTAGAAACACTCAGTTTCAGGTTTAGGACCAGCCTTGGGTTTCCTTTTAGAACCGGCAACAGATTTGCCATCCTTCTTGTTTCTACCCTTGGACTTATTATCCTTTCTACCTTTCTTGAAACTAGTGGTATTATTGACCATCAACACTTGATGTTCCTTTTTGATCTCCACTTATGCAGTCTTAAGCATTGAGAGAAGCTCGGGGAGAGACTTCCTCATGCCCTGCATGTTGTAGTTCATCACAAAGCCCTTGAAGCTAGGTGGGAGAGATTGGTGAACCCGATGTATTCCCAACTCATTGGGAATCGTTATTCCCAAAGAGATGAGCTTATCGGCGTACCCAGACATTTTGAGTACGTGCTCGCTAACGGAGCTGTTCTCTTCCATCATGCAGCTAAAGAACTTTTCTGAAGCATCATAACTCTCCACGGCAGTATGGGAGTCGAAGATCAATTTCAACTCTCCCATTGTATCATAAGCGTTGCTGTTCTCGAAACGTTTTCGCAGCTCCGGCTCAAGTCCATACAGTATGCCGCAATGAACTAAACTGTGGTCCTCCTTGCGAGTCAGAAAAACATTTTTCTCTTCATCGGGAGCATCTTCTGCAGGCGGGTTACCTAGCGGTGCCTCAACCACATAGCCCTTTTGAGAAGCATTGAGGAGGATCCTCAAGTTAAGTGCCCAATTTGCGAAGTTGCTACCGTTGGTGGCTAGTTTTTCTTTCTCTATGAACGCATTGAAATTCAGAGCAGGTGGTGCCATGATCTACAAATTATTTGCAAAGTTAACTTAGACTAAGTTCATAATAGAATGAGTTCAGGTTAAATCAAATTCTACGTGAACTCCCACTTAAAAACAACATCCCTCCTAGTTTTCTTAAGTGATTACACGAACCAAATCCACTATACCGCAACCGATCATCACGTGCAATGGTATAGTTTCAAAGGCGAACATCACCATGTTCATCATATCAACCATATGACTCATGCTTAACCTTTCGGTTCGTGTTCCGAGGCCATGTCTATACATGCTAGGCTCGCCAAGTAGAACCATAACATTTGCGTGTGTAAAACTGTCTTACACCCGTCATATGTGAACGTAGAGTCTATCACACCCGATCATCACGAGGTGTCTCAAAACGACGAACTTTCGTGACGGTGCATGTTATGGGAGAACACATTTTATCTTGATATTTATGTGAGAGGGATCATCTTATAATGCTACCGCGCGATCAAATCTAAGCAGAATAAGATGCATAAAAGGATAAACATCACATGCATATATAATGTGATATGATATGGTCCTTCACGCACTCGATCTCCATCTTGTGCGTCATGGCATGATCTCCATCATTCCACCGGCGTAGCACCAAGGTCCATGGTGCGCCAACTTGGTTGTCTTCCTCCATTACAATATATCACTTGGATATATATATACGGCACACAGGCCATTTAAAAAGTAAAGACAACCATATGGCTCCTGCCGGTTGTTTATAACTTACAAAAAGGATCATCGCATACAATTTGTAACATAAACAATTTGACCATATCACATCACATGCCCCTGCAAAAACAAGTTAGACGTTTCTAATTTGTCTTGCATATTTTACGTGGTTTGGGGCTTTCTAGGAAGAACCGTTCTTACCTACGAACAAGAACCACAACGGTGATAAAAATATTATTAACAACTCTTTGTAAAATAGATCATAACTATAGTGGGAGAAACGTGCACCCGCAAAGCCACATATGCCGAAGCATGTCAAGTGTGGGACAAGTCTCGTGAACGCGGTCACGTAAGGTTAGTCTCGGGCAGCTTCAATCCCACTCTGCCACTATGATCCAAAATACCAAAAAAATTGCAATAACATGATCATCAACGCCCACATCCACATGTGTTCTAACCGTGCATACCAACTACGCATAGAGATGGCTCTGATACCACTGATGGGTTCGTAGCATAGAAAACAAAAAATTTCCTATGCATGAACGCATAAACTGGCCAAGATACTCTATGAGATGGTAGCAACGGATACTCACCCTCGACGACCGTAAGCGGGGATTATGTTCCCGCACAAACGTTGACGATGGAGAGTTGGTGAAGACGCACGTAGTCGACGTAGTTGTTCACTTGACGTAGTCGATGTCGTGGTTCACTTGACGATCACAAGATCGTGTACCCGGCGCCACAAGTGGCAGCGCCCCCGTACTCGCACACACGTGCAGCTCGACGTCGACTCCTCCACGCCCTCGGTCCAGCGGGGCAGTGGAAGAAGGGATCCGCCGGACACTCCTCCACACACTTCTCCAAGTGTGTGAACTACGAACTACAATTCCGGCAGAGCTTCGCTAAGCCAAGACGGAAAGTGGGCAGCAACTATGCAAGGGAGAGAGGATCAAGAAGTGTGTCACAAGGGAGAGAAGGGGGGTTTATATAGAGGGAGAGGGCAGCCAAGGGGTGGCCGGCCAAGGGTCTCCCCTCTCTTCATTGCCCCTTCTTCATTCCCTTTTATGGTGATTACTCCCTCATCAACATGAGGTAACCCCCATTTTAATGCATGACATTCATGCCAATTAAAATTCACACTTATTGATTTAATAAAACATTTTTATTTCTTTAATATTTGTTAATTCATTCAATTAACAAACATTAACAAATACACCCTTGAGTTATTTTGATATCCCGAAACAGTTTCGGTGCTTTTCTGAAACAACCCTTATGCTGTCCTGTAATTCGATCGGAGTATCGTATCCACTCAAAAACGACGACGAGCCTTAAGTGTGTCACCCTACGGTTCGTGAATAACGTGGACATGATCGAGACTCCTCTCCGATCAATAATCAACAGCGGGATCTGGAAATCCATGATGACTCCCACTTACTCAACGATGAACTAGTGATCGTGTGAACCGGTAACGAACATAGTTAATTCCTTTTGTCTCACGATATTATTACTTGTCCGAGATCCGATCATTTGATATCAACCATACCTAGTTCGATCTTGTTCCCGACAAGTCTCTTTACTCGTTCCGTGATAATGCATTCCTGTGACCTAGTCACATGCTTGCAAGCGATTCCAATGCAATATCACCGAGACGGGCCCAGAGAATATCTTTCCGTCATCCGGATGGACAAATCCCACTCTTGATCCATGAGCCTCAACTAATACTTTCAGAGTACCCAAATCAACCTTTATAATCACCCTATTACGGTGTGATGTTTGATATCATCAAAGTACCCTTCCGGTATCAGTGATTAACATGATCTCATGGTCTAAGGATTAGAACTACTTTGCATGAGTTTGATATAGCAATGAACTTGATGACTTGATCGTATTGCTATTCGTACTATGGGTGTGAGTGTTCATCACATCATTCTTCTAATGATATGACCCCGTTATTAACAACATCCAATGTTCATGATCAGGAAACCTTGATCATCAGTTAATCAACGAGCTAGTATAAAAGAGAGGCTTTACTAGGAACCCTTTTAGTTTATTAATCACACAAGTATTAATGTTTCCGATTAATACAATTCTAGCATGAAAAATAAACATCTATTATGAACACGGAATAATATAATAACAACTTTATTATTGCCTCTCGGGCATATTCCTTTCAGAGCTTTTGTCCATACTTCATCTCATCTCATCACTCTCCATTCCCTACACTTGAAAACTTCCTTCATACAAAACTTCACACAATTCTATTAGCAACATTAGCATAAGCATAATAGTAAATCAACCCTTTTGGTTCAGATTTCAACTCAAAGACACCACATATAAAGCATACTACCGTAGCAACTTCCTCAAAAGTTCCATGATAAAAAAAACTCAAAAAGAAAGTGATCGAGAGGCTAACACAAATAGTGGTAGAAATATGTTAAAACAGAACAACTGACAAAGATCAATTTTTTCGAACACCTTTTGTTGCTCAAATCTGTAACACCCCAACTTTTGTAACCATGATTAAGCAGAGTTTAGTAATGCAAAAATGAGGGCCAACAAAAACTTTTTGGTGCTTAACCAGATTTACTAGAGTATCTTGCATGTTTTCCTTGTTTGATGTGTGATTGTTGCTTTTGAGTTGCTTGTTGTATAAGATTGTGGACCAACCCCTCCTATTAACAAATGGTTTGACTTTGTGCAATGGGTTGATGTTGTGTGACCGGTTTGACTTTGATTGAGTTCCTTGTGTGTACCTATGATCTACAGGTAGGCCTGTGGTCTAACCTATCTAGAGCAAAACATTATAAGATGGCCAGTGGGGATATTCCTATAAACTGCTTTCAAATTATTTTCTATATAAAATCTATTTTGATGTTTCCCTCTTTGTAAAACCCTACCACTCTATTCCATATGGAAGGAGTATTTATTTTCAAAACTTAGGTCTATCAGGAATCAGAAATGAGGTTCCCTCCTTATAGGCACTCATTTCATTTTTCAACATCTTCTATAAAAGTATTTTCCCAACTACTTTTCCTTTTTACAAAGATAGGAGAAATGGGAAGAATACCTCTCTGGTATTATCCTTGTCTATGAAAATTACGGGAATAGCACCCCGGGTTTATATATGTTTTGAGATCTCTCTCTAATGTTCAAAAATCCCACTTGGCTAGAAATCAACTCTTGTTTGTAAATTGACCAAAACAAGTTGTTTTGCTCTCAATCCTAAAATCTCTAACTCTAATGTCTTAGTCTTACCCTAAGACATTAGGAGCCCCTTTTTGAGGAATCTTAAAACTAATCAAACTAGCCCAAGGAAAGCACCCATGGTGTTATTAGAATCATCTACATCCCACCCTAGGAGGCTCCTCCCAGTTTTCACAAAATATTTTCTTGCAGTCATTTTATCAAACACCTAGTGTGCAGACTATCTTAGTGTCTGTTAACAGATTCAATTTTCTAACACTTGTATTAAGCTCCTCTATCCTAACCATGGCAATGTACCTTCCTAGAACTCATCTTTGATATATATTTTTCTATTCTTTCCATTAGCACCTAGTCATTTGAGGTCATCTGCTACTTGTTCTAGTCTTGTTTCTGACCCTAATCAAACTACTGACCATTTGACTATTATCAGTTGCACTTTTGCTCCCACTTTTAAACTTTGAAATAAATTGTTCAGAGACCATCCAATGACCTATTCCTCTTATTTTTGATCTACTCTAACTACCTATGCACTTGCATGTGCATTTTGAGGTATGCCACCTATTTATGTGACTAGGTTTTGAACCCTAGTCAAAAATTGTTTTCACTTTCTAGTTTTCCTTGATCCTCTTGGTAATTTGTTAGCACTCATCATAAAATCTCTCCATAAATTCTTTTCCTCTCTACTAGCATTTGGAAATGTTATTCATGCACAATACCACTTTTCCTCCATCAAAATAACTATTTCTTTATCTCATCTTTCTTGCTTAACAAAATGCATATGATTGGTAGCCATGTTATTTCATGCACTTTTTCTTCTCATCAAGTACTTTTATAACCTCCTACCATGTTATCCTATTCCTATAGGACCCTATGGACCCAAAAACCCTAGTGGCTCATCTTTAAATTCTCAAAACCTTGTCTCAAGTAGTATAGTGCAAATCTTCACATTCCAATTTTTGGTGGTCTTGCCTATTCCCAAATAAAATCTTTCAACTTGGCAATACCATTAATCTCTCCAAATTACACCTATCTGATCCACCCTTGCATGCCATTGCTTGATATGCTATGAACCAAATTAAAATCCAAAATTTGATCCTCACATGCATCATCACCAATCTTAACTAAAATGTTTTGTAACACCATCAAACTCCCCCATTGCCCTTGCCAGCTCACAAAACCTCCTCTCTGGTCACCATGCACTGTAGTAGCACCCTCCTCTTTGTCTCTTAGTGTTTGGAGGGAGAAAGAGAGGAGCATTGTCAAAAAAAAATTTGCCCATCAATTAAATAAGGTGCTGCAGCCTCACCCTCTGTTCCTAGCCGACCAGGACACCTCCTAGAACCCTCTCACCCTTCCCACTGTCCTCCTGGACCAACCAGAGCCCCTCCATGGACCCCACTTTGCCCAAACTGACCTTGTCAACATGCCCACACCCCCTTTCTAAAATAAAAGGCCACAGCCTCTCTCAGCCCTCCCCTTCACCCCCATTCGGTTCCCACACCACCACCATACCCTCCCAAGGCACCCAGAACCACCCCATGGTCTATAGCAGAGGAGAAAGGAGGAAACCCTAGTTTTGTTATGCGAGGAAGAGGAGAAGAATGCCGCCGACTTGGACCATCTCTGACCTCTCTCTCTGCAAGCTTGTACTCCCCTCTGCAGTACCAATCTAACCCACCCCTTTTCTTGACCCAGGGACGCCAGAACAATGAACTTCTGGAGCCCCAATCGAGCTTCTCCTCTGTCGACATGCAGATCCTCATCCCAGAAGCAAAACCGCCGCTGCCGCCCCTCTCCGAGGTCGCCCCGTCGAGCCACTTCCCCTCATCACCTCGCCCTAGCCGGGGGAGGCCCTAGGTGAGCCCCTCGAACCCCTCTATCCACGGGCTAGGGTTTCTGCCCGCCGGATCTGTTGTGGGGAGGACGACGATGGCCGACTGTCGATCCTCACTTGATCGAACGGCCGGCATCGCTCCTTACCCCTTCAGGCGCCCTGGCCCACTGGCACCCCTGGCCCGCCTGTCGGGTGGTTTAAACCACCACTCCCGCGCGTCGCGGCCTGGCGTGGGCCGGCCCAAAGCTGTGCCGCCCAGCCTATTAGAATCCGGCCCGATCTATTTTTTTTAGGATTTTCGTTTTAAACTTTTGATTGATCTATAAACTTGTAAAATTCGTAGAAAAATAAGTATGAACCCAAATTTAGTGATTCAAATTCCTGTGAGTTTATATTAATGCGTACTATCCAGAAAAATTGCATGCTTGAATATTTGACCCTTGTAGAATGCTGGTGGTATTAGATGTGTAGATCTAGCCCCTTTTTATTCAAAAATGCAAAACTTGAGTTTTGTGTACTGGAATTGAGTGATACCAATTTCCAGAGGTAGCTTAGTGATATATCTTGCTTGACTAACTGGTTATACTATTTTAGGAAGTATAACCTTGCAGTAGTCATTAAAATGGCATTGTGTGTAATTAATCTTAGGAAAATCATCATTTGCAGTAGGAATAGAATTTTGTACTGAATCCAACTTTGTTGCATTGTGTTCTGGAAGGGCTTTCCAAAACATTTTACCTCATGTTTTTCTGAAAAAAAGAAAATATCTGGGGATTATTTTGGTGTGCGAGTGTTATTTCCATTGATTTATTTATAGGAAATCAACCATAATTTGTTTTTCGGTAAATCCAACTTTGTTAGGTTCTTAAGATTGTTGTCAACCTGCAAGTATGCTAAGTATGCTGTTTGATCCATCTGACTACCTGCATTCTTGAGTTGGATTGCTAAGTTGTTGTGATTTCTTCAAAATAAGAAACCCATGTTTCTAATAGGGTTAATTACTAATTAAAAACCTATAAAATCTTGACTTACTTTCTAAACATTTTTGTTTCTGATTCTCTATGTTGGCGTGGTATGAGTGCTGAAATATTTGTGACTTGTGCATCCTTGTATACTTATTTGTGCATTATTATTATTTTCCGGCGATAGAATCGAACGAGGAGTGTACCGAGGAAGGTGAAGTGTACGAGTATCAGGACGAAGAGGACCAGGGACAAGCCAACCAAGGCAAGCCATCTAAACTTGTTGCATATCTGATCCCAGTTTTACTTATTGCATGATTTATTATTGTTTATGAAAATGCATGGTTTTATGTTGCTATTGCCCAAAATAGCAATTGTTGGCGACTTGGCTCCGCAAGTCAGATGATATCATCCTCATGGATGACCCCTATCTTGACACTTGCTTATTCCCCAGAATTAGTGGTGTGATGGTTAGCATCATAACCTTTGGAAAACTTTGAAGTGGAGCAAAACTCTAGGTTGGGGACACTCAATTGGGATGTTTTGAAAATGACTTCAAAAACCTTGGAATAGGAAGCTATTCCATTGATTGATTCCAAAATGAGGTTTTGAAAATAAGGTGGGGATGAACATCCCGGAGATGGAGACAAGTTTGGTTTCATAAGAAAAACATTGGTGTTTCTTTGTAGTGTTCAGAACAATTAACCCGTGCAACCACGATTACCCTGGTATGGGACGAGGCTTAACTCGCAGTTTGTTTATTTTAGTATGGGAGTCTCATAACTATATAAGGGTACGTTGTACCCTATAATCTGGGTTGATGCCTATTGAGGGTCAACACATTACAACGGCATATCCCGAGCCGCCGAAAGACACTATGGGTCTCCTGACGTGGCACTGGAGTTACGCTCGAACGTGGAGGTAGACTGCCAGGGTGTGCCGGGGAGGTACATACTCCATAGGGTAGATTCCCATACTAAGGTAGATAAGCGAAAGGCTTTGATCGGGTGCTTGTTGTGGCATATGATGTTATGCGGGGAAGCTGCCCACACGATGAGTATCCGGATGGTTGTGGGTAAAGTGTTGATACGTCTCAAACGTATCTATAATTTTTGATGCTCCATGCATGTTTTTACACCATTTGCCTATTGTTTCATTACACTTAGTGGCATTTTTATGCATTTTCCGGAACTAACCTATTAACGAAGTGCCACAGTGCCAGTTTCCTGTTTTCTGCTGTTTTTGTGTTTCAGAAGTGATACACAGGAAATATTCTCGGAATTGGACGAAACAAGTTCCCGAAGTCTTATTTTACCCGGAAGCTTCCAAAGATCCGAAGGAGAGCCGGAGAGGGGCCACCAGGGGCCCACACACAGGGGTGGCGCGGCCAACCCCTGGCCCGCGCCACCACCTTGTGAGGGAGCCTGGCTCCACCTCTGACATCGCCCCTTCGCCTATAAAGACCCCCCGACGAGAAAAACCTAAGTACTCGATCAGTTTTCCAGAACACATCGCGATCCGCCGCCGCCGTCGACCCGAAGATCGGGAGGGTCCAGAAGCTCTTCCCGGCACCCTGCCGGAGAGGGGAATCGCCACCGGAGGTCTCCTTCATCGCCATGATTGCCTCCAGAGCGATGAGTGAGTAGTCTACCTTGGATTATGGGTCCATAGCAGTAGCTAGATGGTTGTCTTCTCCACTATGTGCTTCATGTTTAGATCTTATGAGCTGCCATACTTGATTGAGATCACCGTTATGTAATTCTACATGTTTGGTTTGTTGGGATCCGATGAATATTGGTGTTTATGATTAAGTTGCTGTACTGAATTATATCTTTTGTTATCTCTATGTTGTTTATGATCTTGCATGCTCTCCGTTGTTAGTAGCTTTCTTGGCCGAGTAGTTGCTAGTGACTCCAAGAGGGGGTATTTATGCTCGATAGTGGGTTCATGTCTCTATTTCACCTGGGGGAGTGATAGAAACCTCTAAGGTGGTAGATGTGCTATTGCTACTAGGGAGAAAACAACATTCATATGCTCAAGGGCATATGCTTTGTTTACATTACACACTTTGCTTAATGCAATTATCTATTGTTCGCAACTTAATACTTGTGGAGTTCTCAGATTGATTCACCACAAGTGGATTATTAGTCATAGATGCAGTTGGATGGCGGTCTATGTATTTTGTTGTAATGCCCAGAGTAAATCTCATAGTGATCTTCTTGACATATCACGTTATCTCTATTCTATCAGTTGCCCAACTGTAATTTGTTTACCCAGCATGTGCTATTTTATCTATGGAGAGACACCACTAGTGAACTGTGGACCCCGGTCCTATTTCCATCATATTGCTATCACCTGTTTACTTTACTCGTACTGTTTACTTTACTCGCATACTTTTACTGTTTTCCACTCGATACACTCATAACCTTTGTTTCAAGCAAACCGGTGAGATTGACAACCTCATCGCAAGTTGGGAACAAAGTATTTGTTTGTGTGTGTGCAGGTTCCACAAACACCTTCAGTGATCATTGTCTCTCCTCTCCTGATCGATATTAAACCTTGGTTTCTTAACTGAGGGAAAACTAGCTGCTATACTCTTCATACCTTCCTCTTGGGGTTCCCAATGGGCTGGTTATTCACCACGCACAAGGACAGTTTGCTCCCACGGAAACCTCCCGCGTCAACTTGGCGCTAGCAACATCCACCTGGAGTAGCAACTAATTTTCTGGCACCGTTGCCGGGGAGGAAGATAAGACTTCTACAAGGGGAGTTCTTCGCACACACATTCTTTACTTTGTTATTGTTTTGCTTTACTTTATTTTATTTTACCTGCATTGCTTTTTATCAAAAACCCAAAAAAAATAGAATCCTTGGCAGCTGTTTTTACTTATCTGCTTTTAGTTTTGTTAAAATGAGTAATCCTGAAGTAGAAGTTCGTAGTTTTAAGCAACAAGGGGGAGAAAGTTTAAAAGATGCTTGGTACCATATTAATAATGCTCATCATAGGTGTACCAAAAAGCACTCTACCACGATCCTACTTAGAAATTTTTATGTTGGTATATCCAGTTGGAATAGGTATGTTCTTGATACTCTTACAGGAGGTAATTTTCTGGGTACTCCCGCTGGAGAAGCATGCACTATAATTGAAAGTTTAGTGGGAATACCACCTATTCATGTTGCTAAAACTAAAACCACACTAGAGGAGGTGGTAGAAAAGCTCAGCTCTTTAGAGAAAAGTTTGCCAAGTATCCTAGAAAATGCTAGTCGCGTTAGTGAATTAATAGAAAACATGGGTAAGAGAATTACCAATTTAGAGGCTAGCACTACTCATGACAATCAAAACTTAAGGATTGGTAAACTAGAGGAGTCTATGGAAACTCTTAGCTTAATCTTCTCTTCTCTTAAATTTAAGAAAGAGAAAGTGTTTGTTGGAAAAGAGCAAAAATTTATGTATGTTCCCAAGGTTTCTGCGCTTAAATCTCAACATGTTCTTAAAATTGGTAAGACTCTTAGTTCCACTAAGGGTGACTTGCAGGTTGAATCATCTTCGGGAACCTTCAAAGAGCCTACGGAGGTAACTAGCACTTCATCTATTGATATTACTTGATTCGCAATTTTCTGCGCCTAGCTCAAAGGCGTTAAAGAAAAGCACTCTTGGGAGATAACCCAATGTTTTATTTTCAGTACTTTTTCTTTTATTTGAGTCTTGGAAGTCATTACTACTGTAATGACTGCCCCTTATCTTGTTTATTTCGTTTTTGTGCCAAGAGAAGCCTCTAATTTGAGTGAGGTAAAGATTTGGGGATGTTGCTGTCCTGAAACTGTTTTCGGTGCTGCACCGTAAAAATTCGTGAAAATTCTCTGTTTATCTTTTGGACCTGCGATTTCTTGTGCATATGCCCCAGGATATATCCAAACTTTTCTTAGTTGAACACCTTTTGATTTGAGCAACAGAAAATCCTTCAAAAATTCGACCTTTGTCAGCTGTTTAGTTTTGACAGATTTCTGCCAATATTCGTGTTTGCCACTTTATCGCTTTCTTTTGAGTTTTTTTGATCATGGAACTTTTGGGGAGGTTGCTACAGTAGTATATGCTATATATGTGGTGGTTTTGAGTTGAAACCTGAAGCAAATAGAGGATTGATTATATGTTATGCTTGCACTAATGTTGCTAATAGAATTGTGTTTAGTTTTGTATGAAGGAAGTTTTCAAGTGTAGGGATTGGAGAATGATGAGATGAGTTGAAGAATGGACAAAAGCTCAAGCTTGGGGATGCCCATGCATCACTTCAAGAAGTATCCAAGAAGTACAAGCATCAAAGCTTGGGGATGCCCCCGAGGCACCCCTTCTTCATCGGCAAAAATCAGGTCACCTTTCAAAACACTATATTTTTATTGCTTCATGCACTATGTGTTTTTCTTAGAGCGTCAGTTGTTTTAGTTTTCTTAGTTTGTTTAGTTTGTTTGTTTGCTGCAATAAATGGTTGGACCCCAACAAATTTTCTTTGGAGGAGATGTACTCATTTTCATTTGCAAAGAACGCTCAGTTTTCACTCTTATTAAAAATCATGCGTTCTTCTTTTTCTGCTACTGCTTTTGGTTTTCGTTTTCGCCTTGATTTGTGTTCAGACCTTGTCATATCTTTTCTTCAAGGTGTATTTTTGCCTCTGATCTTCATTGGTTTTCATCAAAAGAGGTGTTTATAAAAATTTCAAATGGTGTTGGAAAAGAGAAAAAGCTTTGTGCAAAATAGTGGTACAAGAAGGAGCTTGTGTAGACTGCGGCTTAGGCTTTTGCATGTCATGCTTGATGTCTTTTTGATAGTATGCTTAGTGGTTTTGCTGTAGCATGACTTGTCTCAAATAACTGAGATTGCTTAATGAGCCTTTGAAAAAATCATGCGTTGTTTTTATTGTATGGAAGCATTATTTTGGTTTTCTCCTTGATGCTTTATTTGGGTTGACTTGGCGCATGCTCACACATGTTAGACTCTTACAAAGTCGCCAATAGCCTTCATGATCATTTAGTTTTTGACTTTTGATGTCATCAAATGCTTCTTTTAATGTCGCTTTGTCGCTTTGCATGATTATGGCCATTATTGCTCTCTTAGTTGGTCGCTCCCAGTCTTTTGCTAGCCCTCGCCTTGTACTGAGTATGAGCTCTACTCGTGCATCCAACTCCTAAAAGCCAAAGTTTTCCAAAGTGTCCACCATACATACCTACTAGCAATTTGATATTCCAAGTAAATTTGACTTGCTTTTATTTTCTCTTCAAATTAAACTCTTACCAGTGTTATGCGAAATTCGGTCAGTAAAGCTCTCACGAACCGGAAGGCACACTTTACTTTTTCCTGTTCTTAAAAATTTGACATTGTGGTCTCTTATGTTGAGTTGTTATGCTTGCAAGTTGTAAGTTGGATTCTAGCCCAGCCATGCTGTCATGGGCAAGCTTTCAACATTGCACATCTTAATTGAGTTGATATCGTGATCTTTTGTTTATGGATGCCCGTGGTGTGAAATGAATTGGGAATCTTGTAGGGATCATGGAGTTTGTATATGTGTTAGGGAAACGCCGGGCCGCCAATCTAAGCCATGCATAATTCATGGTGGAAATTTGCAGCATACCCATGGTGAACATTCGACGACGCATCTCACAATAAAAAGCTAAACAATATAGCAAATAAAAGAGATGTCGAGGTGTTCATTGTCTGCTTGTCCTGTCATTTTGGTGTGGGCTTGTTCCATGTCATCGGGCACGGAGGTACCCCATTGGCGGTTCTCAATGATATGCATATACTTACAATGACAAGAGCCTTGCTTGGGACTCTAAGTAAAGTAGCATGAGGTTTGGGTACTCGTATTCACGGGGCACGAGGTTTTCAACTTATGATTTTTCAAGCATATGCATCATAATTGTTCTCGCATTAACCTTAACCATTCAAGATGCTTATGATGGGGGCAATGAGAGCTCAAAGCTGGTAAGTACCATAATTTTTGAAGGTTATAAAACTTGCAATCACTGCTTCCCTCTGCGAAGGGCCTTTCTTCTACTTTTATGTTGAGTCACCACCTTCTTTCTTTATGCACCATTAAGAGAGCATAGTTGTCATTCTTAGTGTGATATGCATTGTCCCAAAGTTCATTGATTGATTCATATTGTTGGTTTCACTTGTTCTTAAATTATTTGTATCTAGTCGCCCTCTTAAACTTGAAGGTGTCCTATGCATTTATGTTTTGCTCTCTTTGAAGGACAAGCTGAAAACCATTTGTATGTTTTTTCTTATGATTTGAAAACACGTTTGACTTTCATTGTTTCATTTTCATGATCTTTTGTTTGTGTTCATTTGCATGTTTACAACATGGTTGCTAAGTTCTTATTGTCATAATTATATCTTCATGCCCATGTTTTAAGTTCTATTGATCCCAGCTCACCAATGCTTACATATATGATCAAGATTGTGTAGGTGCATGTCACCTCAAAAATTATTCTTTTGTTATCACTTACCTACTCGAGGACGAGCAGGAGTTAAGCTTGGGGATGCTTGATACATCATAAACGTATCTATAATTTTTGATGCTCCATGCTTGTTTTTACACCATTTGCCTATTGTTTCATTACACTTAGTGGCATTTTTATGCATTTTCCGGAACTAACCTATTAACGAAGTGCCATAGTGCCAGTTTCCTGTTTTCTGCTGTTTTTGTGTTTCAGAAGTGATACACAGGAAATATTCTCAGAATTGGACGAAACAAGTTCCTAAAGTCTTATTTTACCCGGAAGCTTCCAGAGATCCGAAGGAGAGCCAGAGAGGGGCCACCAGGGGCCCACACACAGGGGTGGCGCGGCCAACCCCTGGCCTGTGCCACCACCTTGTGAGGGAGCCTGGCTCCACCTCTGACATCGCCCCTTCGCCTATAAAGACCCCCCGACGAGAAAAACCTAAGTACCCAATCAGTTTTCCAGAACACATCGCGATCCGCCGCCGCCGTTGACCCGAAGATCGGGAGGGTCTAGAAGCTCTTCCTGGCACCCTGCCGGAGAGGGGAATCGCCACCGGAGGTCTCCTTCATCACCATGATTGCCTCCGGAGCGATGAGTGAGTAGTCTACCTTGGACTATGGGTCCATAGCAGTAGCTAGATTGTTGTCTTCTCCACTATGTGCTTCATGTTTAGATCTCATGAGCTGCCATACATGATTGAGATCACCGTTATGTAATTCTACATGTTTGGTTTGTTGGGATCCGATGAATATTGGTGTTTATGATTAAGTTGCTGTACTGAATTATATCTTTTGTTATCTCTATGTTGTTTATGATCTTGCATGCTCTCCGTTGTTAGTAGCTTTCTTGGCCGAGTAGTTGCTAGTGACTCCAAGAGGGGGTATTTATGCTCGATAGTGGGTTCATGTCTCTATTTCACCTGGGGGAGTGACAGAAACCTCTAAGGTGGTAGATGTGCTGTTGCTACTAGGGAGAAAACAACATTCATATGTTCAAGGGCATATGCTTTTTTTACATTACACATTTTGCTTAATGCAATTATCTGTTGTTCGCAACTTAATACTTGTGGAGTTCTCGGATTGATTCACCACAAGTGGATTATTAGTCATAGATGCAGTTGGATGGCGGTCTATGTATTTTGTTGTAATGCCCAGAGTAAATCTCATAGTGATCTTCTTGACATATCACATTATCTCTATTCTATCAATTGCCCAACTGTAATTTGTTTACCCAGCATGTGCTATTTTATCTATGGAGAGACACCACTAGTGAACTGTGGACCCCGGTCCTATTTCCATCATATTGCTATCACCTGTTTACTTTACTCGTACTGTTTACTTTACTCACATACTTTTACTGTTTTCCACTCGATACACTCATAACCTTTGTTTCAAGCAAACTGGTGAGATTGACAACCTCATCGCAAGTTGGGAACAAAGTATTTGTTTGTGTGTGTGCAGGTTCCACAAACACCTTTAGTCGTCATTGTCTCTCCTCTCCTGATTGATATTAAACCTTGGTTTCTTAACTGAGGGAAAACTAGCTGCTATACTCTTCATACCTTCCTCTTGGGGTTCCCAACGGGCTGGTTATTCACCACGCACAAGGACAGTTTGCTCCCACAGAAACCTCCCGCGTCAACTTGGAGCTAGCAACATCCACCTGGAGTAGCAAGTGTACAACCTCTACAGAGTGTAAACCTATTCGAATAGCCGAGTCCTCGATCATGGACGGTTAGAAAGATCACTACATTGGCCAATGCAGTTTTGGTTTTACAAGTGGATTTCGGAAAAATGGAGAAAGGTGCCGGATGGAGTACTCGGAGGGTACTGCCATGGCACGGGTATGGTTCGGAGTACTTGTAGGGTACTGCCAAGGAAATGGAGATGGTCATGTGTGATTTACCTGGTTTCATGAATGGAGATGGTCATGTTTGATTGACCTAAGTCTGGGAAATAAAAAGGGTTTCTCCCTTCCTAGAGATTTTACTAAACTTGTTTTATAAATGTTGTTTTTAATAAGGATATAGAGGTGTCATAGAACATGGTTCTGTACATGCTATATCAACATGAGAAAACCGTGTTTTGAAGAAAATAAACCAGACTACAGCCTATCCTTGCTACAACCATACTGCATATCAAACTCCTTCTCTTTAGATGGTTTGCGAGTACAATTCAAATGTACTCACGGCTTTGTCCCTGGCTATTAACTTGGTCAGATTATGATGAAGAATATGAGGATGACGGTGAGAAGTTCGACGACGCCGGTGTGAACTAGGAACGTCTCCCAGTTAGTTGCATGTAGGGTAGTAGGCTTGATGTGGGTCATCTACGCCGTTTGGTATCCGTTGTTTAATTGTAGACTTGCCCTGTGTGGCGATATCATACTTGGTCATGTGACCAATTGTAAGTATTTTATTCGGTACTATAATGGATGGTGTAATTCTGTTATCAACTCGGATATGTGGATTCATGACACACTGATCATGGGATCGTGAATTGTATGCATATCGGGTATTCCAGATGGGTAATCCGGGGTCCCTACAGAGTTGGTATCAGAGCCATCCTGACTTTAGGAGACCCTAGTTTAGCATGGGCGTTAGTTAGGAAAATACTTCTTGAGTAAACCCATTTGCAACACTTATTTTCATATGAAGCCAATAGAATGGCTTGTATTATTCTCACATCTTCAAAACTTCTAATCTTATCTATCCGATTGCCAAAGTTTTTACATTTTTTACTATTTTATCTCATCCTCTTCAAAATTTAGGACGTTGTACCCCAAATAGACCTAAAGCTTAGCAGCACAAGTTTGAGAAAATATTCAGAAGGACATATTCAAACCTCGCCAACTGCAAAGAAAGAAGAGTGTCGACAAATATTTTGCCTTTGGTTGACACCAACGGCTCTGTCAAGGAACTAACTTTGTTCCTCCCTGGACTTGCACTTTTGCAGTCGCCAAGGACCAAGTACTTAGTTGCTTGACTAGTATTTATTAGGTTTGTCGGGCGAGTATGCCACCAATGGCACACTTCAGCAATCCCTCTGAAGACCTTGCAATCATGTGATGTGATACAAGAAGACTTACAAGGCTGCACCTCCCAAGTCAACATCAACGGCTCAACAACACTTCAACTTCACCACCAACTGCCATCAAATTTCTGCTAAAGCGAGAGTCAAGGAGAATGAAGACATCCACAACTATGGCCAACCACGACCCTAGGATGAATAGGACTAACCCCAAATATCGCGAGTTGTTAGTCATCTTTGGTACTTGAAGTACCTCGTGTGATTTCTGCAATTGTTTGTTGTTTACCTTGTGTGTTCTTGATAGTGTTTGCAGTTGCTTAGAGTGTTCTTGAGTGTGTATTGTTACCTTGTGCTTGTGCTTGTTTTGGCCTCTTGGCCTTAAAAACCCACTGGTCTGTAAAAGAACCCTGGTTAGGAAACCTCTCTATACTATGTATTTCCCTCCCATCCATTTACATCAGCTCGAGTACCATAGGTAAGTTAAAAGTAAAATTCTAACTCTAACATTGATAATAGAGGGTTATAACTCTTCTCGCAAACACATACCCGAGATCCCATACAATGATTTGTTCTGAGTGTCTCAAGCTTCATCAAGACCTCTCTACAACGTCAAGGGAGCAGAAGATAGACCCGCCTGGACTACAAAGGACTTCTAGGGGACAAAGACTTCACTAACTCGGATCGCCTAACCTTAAATCTAGAGATTCGCTAACATTAATGGTACTCTCTCAACCCCCCCCCCCCCCAACACTTGCTAATCTTCTAACAAGCCAACTAACATGGAGTATGTAAGTATCAAAGCCAAGCCTAACTTTCGAAGATCAACCCATTATCTTCACTTGAAGCCCGAAGACCCACATGCTTGATCTCCATGGAGCAAATAGAAGGATGAAGGCTCTCCAAAATCAGGCGGTCAATGTCGACTCCACCTTTAGGAGACATCAATGAAGGTAGCAATAAGAAGAAGTGAAGACTTTTCTAACTAATTCACTCGCTTGTTCAAATTTTGACGGGTTAGAGACCAAAACTGACTTATGCCACGGGAATAAATCCACCTGAAGATTTCTCGGAAGATGAAGTCAACTCAAGGTATCCCAATATACCTCAGGATCCTCAAGGCTACAAGAAGATGGAGAAGCAGGAAGATCTTCACTAGCCTCCACCAACCCAAAGACAAGAACAAATAGATCATTGACTTCTGAATACACATCATTGGTGGTGCACCGTCACCTAGAGTTTTTTTTAGCTCAAACACAAGAAAACCCAGAAGAATGGTTTCTAGTCGAACTAACGTGCGCCTTGGTAGTTAGGAAGCATAGAGGACTAAGTCGACAGATTTGGCGTGCCTATCCTGATCGAAGCATAAATTATCTTGTCTACCATCCTCGGAGGACTGCAAGCTCGAGACTAAAGGTCTACACCAACATCAAATATCAAGACGCGACTCCAAAAATCGAAGACTCCATCAGTATACATGAAGGAAGCGACAACCCCGAGACAATAAAAGCTGCCCGAGAAGCCTCGACTCTTCAAGACTTCAATTTGCGAGCTGGAAAAACCTTCTAACTCTCGGAAAATCTTTTCGGGCATACTAGATAGCCTAACCCCGCTAACCTTTAAAAAAATGCCCCAACGAGGTTTCGACTAGATACTTTCAGCAACATCAACTCTTCGGCCATCAACTTCAGCAACTGAAGATGATCTACACCTTCGGCAAAAACATGTCCTCGATGCAACTCAGATTATCACCGGTGAGTTGGAAGATCAACCATTGAGGCCTAACTCTAACTTAGTCTCATCACCTCTTACTACTATGCTTAGGAATCTCGGGACGAGATTCTGTTTAAGGGGGGAAGAGCTGTAACACCCCAACTTTTGTAACCATGATTAAGCAGAGTTTAGTAATGCAAAAATGAGGGCCAACAAAAACTTTTTGGTGCTTAACCAGATTTACTAGAGTATCTTGCATGTTTTCCTTGTTTGATGTGTGATTGTTGCTTTTGAGTTGCTTGTTGTATAAAATTGTGGACCAACCCCTCCTATTAACAAATGGTTTGACTTTGTGTGATGGGTTGACGTTGTGTGACCGGTTTGACTTTGATTGAGTTCCTTGTGTGTAGCTATGATCTATAGGCAGGCCTGTGGTCTAACCTATCTAGAGTAAAACATTATAAAATGGCCAGTGGGGATATTCCTATAAACTGCTTTCAAATTATTTTCTATATAAAATCTATTTTGATGTTTCCCTCTTTGTAAAACCCTACCACTCTATTCCATATGGAAGGAGTATTTATTTTCAAAACTTAGGTCTATCAGGAATCAGAAATGAGGTTCCCTCCTTATAGGCACTAGTTTCATTTTTCAACTTCTTCTATAAAAGTATTTTCCCAACTACTTTTCCTTTTTACAAAGATAGGAGAAATGGGAAGAATACCTCTCTGGTATTGTCCTTGTCTCTGAAAATTACGGGAATAGCACCCCGGGTTTATATATGTTTTTGAGATCTCTCTCTAATGTTCAAAAATCCCACATGGCTAGAAATCAACTCTTGTTTGTAAATTGACCAAAACAAGTTGTTTTCCTCTCAATCCTAAAATCTCTAACTCTAATGTCTTAGTCTTACCCTAAGACATTAGGAGCCCCTTTTTGAGGAATCTTAAAACTAATCAAACTAGCCCAAGGAAAGCACCCATGGTGTTATTAGAATCATCTACATCCCACCCTAGGAGGCTCCTCCCAGTTTTCACAAAATATTTTCTTGCAGTCATTTTATCAAACACCTAGTGTGCAGACTATCTTAGTGTCTGTTAATAGATTCAATTTTCTAACACTTGTATTAAGCTCCTCTATCCTAACCATGGCAATGTACCTTCCTAGAACTCATCTTTGATATATATTTTTCCGTTCTTTCCATTAGCACCAAGTCATTTGAGGTCATCTGCTACTTGTTCTAGTCTTGTTTCTGACCCTAATCAAACTACTGACCATTTGACTATTATCAGTTGCACTTTTGCTCCCACTTTTAAACTTTGAAATAAATTGTTCAGAGACCATCCTATGACCTATTCCTCTTATTTTGATCTACTCTAACTACCTATGCACTTGCATGTGCATTTTGAGGTATGCCACCTATTTATGTGACTAGGTTTTGAACCCTAGTCAAAAACTGTTTTCACTTTCTAGTTTTCCTTGATCCTCTTGGTAATTTGTTAGCACTCATCATAAAATCTCTCCATAAGTTCTTTTCCTCTCTACTAGCATTTGGAAATGTTATTCATGCACAATACCACTTTTCCTCCATCAAAATAAATATTTCTTTATCTCATCTTTCTTGCTTAACAAAATGCATATGATTGGTAGCCATGTTATTTCATGCACTTTTTCTTCTCATCAAGTATTTTTATAATCTCCTACCATGTTATCATATTCCTATAGGACCCTATGGGCCCAAAAACCCTAGTGGCTCATCTTCAAATTCTCAAAACCTTGTCTCAAGTAGTATAGTGCAAATCTTCACATTCCAATTTTTGGTGGTCTTGCCTATTCCCAAATAAAATCTTTCAACTTGGCAATACCATTAATCTCTCCAAATTACACCTATCTGATCCACCCTTGCATGCCATTGCTTGATATGCTATGAACCAAATCAAAATCGAAAATTTGATCCTCACATGCATCATCACCAATCTTAACTAGAATGTTTGGAACACCATCAAACTCCCCCATTGCCCTTGCCAGCTCACAAAACCTCCTCTCTGGTCGCCATGCACTATAGCAGCACCCTCCTCTTTGTCTCCTATTGTTTGGAGGGAGAAGGAGAGGAGCATTGTCAAAAAAAATTGCCCATCAATTAAATAAGGTGCTGCAGCCTCACCCTCTGTTCCTAGCCGACCAGGGCACCTCCTAGAACCCTCTCACCCTCCCCACCGTCCTCCTGGACCAACCAGAGCCCCTCCATGGGCCCCACTTTGCCCAAACCGACCTTGTCAACATGCCCACACCCCCTCTCTGAAATAAAAGGCCACAACCTCTCTCAACCCTCCCCTTCACCCCCATTCGGTTCCCATACCACCACCATACCCTCCCAAGGCACCCAGAACCACCCCATGGTCTATAGCAGAGGAGAAAGGAGGAAACCCTAGTTTTGTTATGCGAGGAAGAGGAGAAGAATGCTGCCGACTTGGACCATCTCTGACCTCTCTCTCTGCAAGCTTGTACTCCCCTCTGCAGTACCAATCTAACCCACCCCCTTTTCTTGACCTAGGGACGCCAGAACGATGACCTTCTGGAGCCTCGATCGAGCTTCTCCTCTGCCGACATGCAGATCCTCATCCCAGAAGCAAAATCGCCAATGCCGCCCCTCTCCGAGGTTGCCCCGTTGAGCCGTGTCCCCTTGTCACCTCGCCCTGGCCGGGGGAGGCCCTGGGTGAGCCCCTCAAACCCCTCTGTCCACAGGCTAGGGTTTCTGCCCGCTGGATCTGTTGCGGGGAGGACGACGATGGCCGACCGTCGATCCTCACTTGATCGAACGGTTAGCATCACTCCTTACCCCTTCGGGGGCCCTGGCCCGCTGGCACTCCTGGCCCGCCTTTCGGGCGGTTTAAATCGCCACTCCCGCGCACCGCGGCCTAGCGTGGGCCGGCCCGAAGCTATGCCGCTGAGGCCTGTTAGAATCCGGCCCGATCTATTTTTTTTAGGATTTTCGTTTTAAACTTTTGATTGATCTGTTAACTTGCAAAATTCTTAGGAAAATAATTATGAACCCAAATTTAGTGATTCAAATTCCTGTAAGTTTATATTAATGCGTACTATGCAGAAAAATTGCACGCTTGAATGTTTGACCCGTGTAGAATGCTGTTGGTATTAGATGTGTAGATCTAGCCCCTTTTTATTCAAAATGCAAAACTTGAGTTTTGTGTACTGGAATTGAGTGATACCAATTTCCAGAGGTAGCTTAGTGATATATCTTGCTTGACTCACTGGTTATACTATTTTAGGAAATATAACCTTGCAGTAGTCATTAAAATGGCATTGTGTGTAATTAACCTTAGGAAAATCATCATTTGCAGTAGGAATCGAATTTTGTACTGAATCCAACTTTGTTGGATTGTGTTCTGGAAGGGATTTCCAAAACATTTTACCTCATGTTTTTCTGAAACTCAGAGAATATCTGGGGATTATTTTGGTGTGCTAGTGTTATTTCCATTGATTTATTTATAGGAAATCAACCATAATTTGTTTTTCAGTAAATCCAACTTTGTTAGGTTCTTAAGATTGTTGTCAACCTGCAAGTATGCTAGGTATTCTGTTTGATCCATTTGACTGCCTGCATTCTTGAGTTGGATTGCTAAGTTGTTGTGATTTCTTCAAAATAAGAAACCCTAGTTTCTAATAGGGTTAATTACTAATTAAAAACCTATAAAATCTTGAATTACTTTCTAAACATGTTTGTTTCTGATACTATATGTTGGTGTGGTATGAGTGCTGAAATATTTGTGAGTGTGCATCCTTGTATACTTATTTGTGCGTTATTATTTTTTCCGGTGATAGAATCGAACGAGGAGTGTACCGAGGAAGGTGAAGTGTACGAGTATCAGGACGAAGAGGACCAGGGACAAGCCAACCAAGGCAAGCCATCTAAACTTGTTGCATATCTAATCCTAGTTTTACTTATTGCATAATTTATTATTGTTTATGAAAATGCATGGTTTTATGTTGCTATTGCCCAAAATAGCAATTGATGGCAACTTGGCTCCGCAAGTCAGATGATATCATCCTCATGGATGACCCCTATCTTGACACTTGCTTATTCCCCAGAATTAGTGGTGTGATGGTTAGCATCATAGCCTTTGGAAAACTTTGAAGTGGAGCAAAACTCTAGGTTGGGGACACTCAATTGGGATGTTTTGAAAATGACTTCAAAAACCTTGGAATAGGAAGCTATTCCATTGATGGATTCCAAAATGAGGTTTTGAAAATAAGGTGGGGATGAACATCCCGGAGATGGAGACAAGTTTGGTTTCGTAAGAAAAACATTGGTGTTTCTTTGTAGTGTTCAGAACAATTAACCCGTGCAACCACGATTACCCTGGTATGGGACGGGGCTTAGCTCGTAGTTTGTTTATTTTAGTATGGGAGTCTCATAACTATATAAGGGTAGGCGGTACCCCGAAATCCGGGTTGACGCCTATTGAGGGTCAACACATTACAACGGCATATCTTGAGCCGCCGAAAGACACTATGGGTCTCCTGATGTGGCACTGGAGTTACGCTCGAATGTGGAGGTAGGCTGCCAGGGTGTGCCGGGGAGGTACATACTCCATAGGGTAGATTCCCATACTAAGGTAGATAAGCGAAAGGCTTTGATCGGGTGCTTGTCATGGCATATGATGTTATGCGGGGAAGATGCCCACATGATGAGTATCCGGATGGTTGTGGGTAAAGTGTACAACCTCTGCAGAGTGTAAACCTATTCGAATAGCCGAGTCCTCAGTCATGGACGGTTGGAAAGATCACTACATTGCCCAATGCAGTTTTGGTTTAACAAGTGGATTTCAGAAAAATGGAGAAAGGTGTCGGACGGCGTACTCGGAGGGTACTGCCGTGGCACGGGTATGGTTTGGAGTACTTGTAGGGTACTGCCGAGGAAATGGAGATGGTCATGTGTGATTGACCTGGTTTCATGAATGGAGATGGTCATGTTTGATTGACCTGGGTCTGGGAAATAAAAAGGGTTTCTCCCTTCCTAGAGATTTTACTAAACTTGTTTTATAAATGTTGTTTTTAATAAGGATATAGAGGTGTCATAGAACATGGTTCTGGACATGCTATATCAACATGAGAAAACTGTGTTTTGAAGAAAATAAACCAGACTAGAGCCTATCCTTGCTACAGCCATACTACATATCAAACTCCTTCCCTTTAGATGGTTTGCGAGTACAATTCAAATGTACTCACGGCTTTATCCCTGGCTATTAACTTGGTGAGATTATGATGAAGAATATGAGGATGACGGTGAGAAGTTCGACGACGCCGGTGCGAACTAGGAACGTCTCCCAGTCAGTTGCCTGTAGGGTAGTAGGCATGATATGGGTCATCTACGCTGTTTGGTATCCGCTGTTTTAATTGTAGACTTGCCCTGCGTGGCGATATCATACTTGGTCATGTGACCAATTGTAATTATTTTATTCGGTACTATAATGGATGGTGTAATTCTGTTATCAACTCGGATATGTGGATTCATGACACACTGATCATGGGATCGTGAATTGTATGCATATCGGGTATTCCGGATGGGTAATCCGGGGTGCCCTCAAAATCGAAAAGTGCAAAACTAATGAAAGTTTGGATATAACCTGGGGCATGTGAACAAGAAATCGCAGATCAAAAAGATATTCTAAGAATTTTCACGAATTTTTACGGTGCAGCGCAGAAATCAGTTTCAGGACAGCAACTTCCCCAAATCTTACCTCCCTCAAATTAGAGGTTCTTCTTGGCACAACAATGAAATAAAAATGATAAGGAGAGGTCATTACAGTAGTAATTACTTCCAAGACTCAAATAAAAGAAAAAGTACTGAAAAGAAAACATTGGGTTATCTCCCAAGAGTGCTTTTCTTTAACGCCTTTGAGCTAGGCGCAGAAAGTGGAAATCAAGTAATATCAAGCGATGAAGCATCAAGTTCATAATTTGCTCTAAGAATAGAGTCAAAAAGTAATTTCTTTCTCCTTCTAGGGAAGTGTTCCATACCTTTTTTGAGTGGGAATTGATATTTAATTGTGCCTTTCTTCATGTCAATGATGGCACCTACAGTTCAAAGAAAAGGTCTTCCCAAAATAATAGGACATGAAGCATTGCATTCAACATCCATAACAAGAAAATCAATGGGAACAAGGTTATTATTAACCATAATAAGAACATCATTAATCCTTCCCAAAGGTTTCTTCTTAGCAACATCAACAAGAGGAACATCAAAATAACACTTTTCAAGCGGTGGTAAACCAAGCATATCATAAATCTTTCTAGGCATAATAGAAATACTAGCACCTAGATCACATAAAGCATGGCAATCAAAACCATTAACATGCATATCAATGATGGGCTCCCAACCATCTTCTAACTTCTTGGGAATAGAAACCTTTTGTTTCAACTTTTCCTCCCTAATTTGCATGAGAGCATTTGTAATATGCTTTGTAAAAGCAACATTCATAGAACTAGCATTAGGACTCAAAGCAAGCTTTTTTAAGAACAAAATAACTTCAGATGTATTGCAGCCGTCAACATCAAAATCATTAAAAGAAATAGAGCTATCATCTCCTATACTCCAAAAAAATTTAGTACTTTTTGTAGAAAAAGTTTTTGCAGTTTTGGGCTTTTTCGCACAAGGAGTAGGAGATTTCTGTACACCAATCAAAGTAAGAGGATTGCTAGAATTTGGAATAACATCATTAGAGGTGGTAATAGTACATACCTTCATCTTTCTAGCCATCTCGTCTTCTCTTTCCCACCTGGCTTGCAATTCTGCTAATATCCTAACATTTTCATCAATTCTAACCTGGATGGCATTCAAAGTAGTGCTTTCTTTCACATCATTAGGAAACACTTTTAGTTTCAGAAGTTCAACATCAAGAGTAAGGCTATCAACTTTAGAAGCAAGAATATCAATTTTACCCAACTTTTCCTCAACAGACTTGTTAAAAGCAGTTTCCTTACCGATGAAGTCCTTGAGCATGACTTCAAGTTTAGAGGGCTTGCCCCTAGTGTTGTTGGAGGAATTACCATCAGAGTTACCATAACCATTACCATTGGTAGAAGGATACGGCCTATAATCATTGCTAGCAAAATTGTTCCTATAAGCACTGTTGTTGAAATTATTATTTCTAATAAAGTTTACATCAATATGCTCTTCTTGGGAACCAAAGAGGCCAAAGGAACATTATTAGGATCAACATGAGCTCTATCATTAGCAAGCATAAGCATAATAGTATCAATCTTATCACTTAAGGAAGAGGTTTCCTCAATAGAATTTACCTTCTTACCTTGTGGAGCTCTCTCGGTGTGCCACCCAGAATAATTTACCATCATGTTGTCGAGAAGCTTTGTTGTGGCGCCCAAGGTAAGGGACATAAAAGTGCCTCCAGCAGCTGAATCCAATAGATTTCTCGAAGAAAAATTTAGTCCTGCATAAAAGGTTGGGACAATCATCCAAGTAGTCAGTCCATGAGTGGGACAATTCTTTATCATAGATTTCATTCTTTCCCAAGCTTGAGCAACATGTTCATTATCAAACTGTCTAAACTTCATAATATCACTATGCAAAGCTATAATCTTAGCAGGAGGATAATATTTTCCAATAAAAGCATCCTTACACTTATCCCAAGAATCAATACTATTTCTAGGCAAAGATAGCAACCAATCCTTAGCTCTTCCTCTTAAAGAGAAAGGAAACAACTTAAGCTTAATAATATTACCATCTACATCCTTATACTTTTGCATCTCGCATAGCTCAACAAAATTGTGGAGATGAGCTGCAGCATCATCAGAATTGGCACCAGAAAATTGCTCTTTCATAACAAGATTCAACAAAGCAGGCTTAATCTCATAAAAATTTGCCTCTGGAGCAAGTGGCGCAATAGGAGTGCAGATAAAATCATTGTTTTTGGTGCTAGTAAAATCACACAACTTGGTGATCTCAGGAGTACCCATTCTAGCAAAACTATAAGCAGACAAGTAAAAATAACAACTAAGGAACTATTTTTTTCGTATTTTTGATAAAATGATGCAAGTAAAAATAAAGTAAAGCAAAACAATAACAAAGTAAAAGATTGAGCGTGAGAGACTCCCCTTGCAGAAATCTTCTTTCTCCCCGGCAATGGCACCAAAAAAATGCTTGATGGTGCATAGTAGGCACCCAGTTGGGAACCCCAAGAGGAAGGTATGAGGAGCAAAGCAGCAAGTTTCCCTCAGTTGTGAAACCAAGGTTAATCGAACCAGTAGGAGAAAGCCAAACTTCCAAAGGTTGATGCTCGCTAGCTTCATGACACTCCAGACAATGGCGCCAGAAAAATACTGGTGCATAGTTGATGTGGGAGCTTCTTTACCAGCAGCAACGTGGAACCTGCACACAACACAACCAAGAACGTTGCCCCAACTTACGATGAGGTTGTCAATCTCACCGGTTTGCTGTAAACAAAGGATTGAGCATATCGAGTGGTAAAAGGTAATAGTATGCAAGAATGTAAATAGAGCGAGTAAAAGTAAAATGGTAATAGCAATGTAAAGGAAATTGGACCGGGGTCCACAGTTCACTAGTGGTGTCTCTCTGATGTCTACGCACTTCTATTCCTGTAGACACTTGTTGGGCCTCCAAGTGCAGAGGTTTGTAGAACAGCAGCAAGTTTCCCTTAAGTGGATCACCCAAGGTTTATCGAACTCAGGGAGGAAGAGGTCAAAGCTATCCCTCTCAAGCAACCCTGCAATTACGATACAGAAAGTCTCTTGTGTCCCCAACACACCCAATACACTTGTCAGATGTATAGGTGCACTAGTTTGGCGAAGAGATAGTGAAATACAAGTGGTATAGATGATTATAAGTAGCAAACGTGATGTGAAATAAATATCGCTGCGAGCAAACAAGTAACAAAATAGCAAGTAAACGGTATGCAAAGCTTGGAAACAAGGCCTAGGGATCATACTTTCACTAGTGGACACACTCCCAACAATGTAACATGAATGAACAAGTAACTTCTCTTGCTAAGGTACTCTGAATTACTCTCCTATTGAATAACACTAATCATTGTGTAGTGGCTACAGAAGCACCCCTTAAAGTTCATCAAGTACTTGACAAACACCACTCATAGAGATATCCAAATCAGATCACAATTCAAGATAGAAATCATTGCAACTTAGACCAAGTACTAACACGGTGCACACACTCTCACCTTTACACCATGAAAGGAGGAATAAATCACTCAAACTATCATAGCAATAATTATTCTCATAATCCACAAGGGATCACAATCATAGCCTAAACCAAGTACCACCATGGTGCACGCACTGTCACCGTTACACCATAACAGGAGGAATAGATTACTTTAATAACATCACTAGAGTACACAAAATATCTGAATAATAACATGTACTTGTTCAACATGATACAAAGCTCACGATCACATAAAGATCACATCATGGGAGAGAGAGGTGAACCACATAGCTACCGGTAGAGCCCTTAGCCCCGGGGATGAACTACTCCCTCCTCATCATAGGAGACAGCAAGGTTGATGGAGATGGCGGTGAGGTCGATGGAGACGGCGAAGACGGCGATGGAGACCGATGGAGATGGCTCCGGGGGCACTTCCCCGTCCCGGCAGGGTGCCGGAACAGAGACTTCTGTCCCCCGAAATTCGTCGGTGGCGGCGGCGGAGCTGCGGAACTGCTTCTGGAAAATTGCCGAATCCCCTAGGGTTTTCCGTCCCGAGGCTTCTTATAGGTGAAGGGGCGATGTCAGAGCGGGGCCAGGGCCTCCTCACACATGGGTGGCGCGGCCAGGGGCCTGGCCGCGCCACCTGTGTGTGTGGGGCCCCTGTGGCCCACCTCCTACTCCTCTTTGGATCTCTGGAAGCTTCCGGGCGAAATAAGACTTCTGGCTTTTGTTTCGTCCAATTCCGAGAATATTTCCTGTGTATCACTTCTGAAACACAAAAATAGCAGAAAACAGGGAACTGGCACTGTGGCACTTGTTAATAGGTTAGTTCCGGGAAATGCATAAAAGTGCCACTAAGTGTAACGAAACAATAGGCAAATGGTGTAAAAACAAGCATGGAGCATCAAAAATTATAGATACGTTGGAGACGTATCAGCATCCCCAAGCTTAACTCCTGCTCGTCCTCGAGTAGGTAAGTGATAACAAAAGAATAATTTTTGAGGTGACATGCACCTACACAATCTTGATCATATATGTAAGCATTGGTGAGCTGGGATCAATAGAACTTAAAACATGGGCATGAAAGATATAATCATGACAATAAGAACTTAGCAACCATGTTGTAAACATGCAAATGAACACAAACAAAATATCATGGTAATGAAACAATGAAAGTCAAACGTGTGTTCAAATCATAAGGAAAAACATACAAGTGGTTTTCAGCTTGTCCTTCATGGAGAGCAAAACATAAATGCATAGGACACCTCAAAGTTTAAGAGGGCGACTAGATACAAATAATTTAAGAACAAGTGAAACCAACAATATGAATCAATCAATGAACTTTGGGACAATGCATATCACACTAAGAATGACAACTATGCTCTCTTAATGGTGCATAAAGAAAGAAGGTGGTGACTCAACATAAAAGTAAAAGAAAGGCCCTTCGCAGAGGGAAGCAGTGATTGCAAGTTTTATAACCTTCAAAAATTATGGTACTTACCGGCTTTGAGCTCTCATTGCCCCCATCATAAGCATCTTGAATGGTTAAAGTTAATGCGAGAACAATTATGATGCATATGCTTGACAAATCATAAGTTGAAAACCTCGTGTCCCGTGAATACAAGTACCCAAACCATGCTAATTTACTTAGAGTCCCAAGCAAGGCTCTTGTCATTGTAAGTATATGCATATCATTGAGAACCGCCAATGGGGTACCTCCGTGCCCGATGACATGGAACAAGCCCACACCAAAATGATAGGACAAGCAGACAATGAACACCTCGACATCTCTTTTATTTGCTATATTGTTTAGCTTTTTATTGTGAGATGCGTCGTCGAATGTTCACCATGGGTATGCTGCAAATTTCCACCATGAATTATGCATGGCTTAGATTGGCGGCCCGGCGTTTCCCTAACACATATAAAAACTCCATGATCCTCACAAGATTCCCAATTCATTTCACACAGCGGGCATCCATAAACAAAAGATCACGATATCAACTCAAATAGAAGTGCAATGTTGAAAGCTTGCCCCATGACAGCATGGCTGGGCTAGTCTCCAACTTACAACTTGCAAGCATAACAACTCAGCATAAGAGACCACAATGTCAAATTTTTAAGAACAGGAAAAAGTAAAGTGCGCCTTCCGGTTCGTGAGAGCTTTACTGACCGAATTTCGCATAACACTGGTAAGAGTTTAATTTGAAGAGAATATAAAAGCAAGTCAAATTTACTTGGAATAGCAAATTGCTAGTAGGTATGTATGGTGGACACTTTGGAAAACTTTGGCTTTTAGGAGTTGGATGCACGAGTAGAGCTCATACTCAGTACAAGGCGAGGGCTAGCAAAAGACTGGGAGGGACCAACTAAGAGAGCAATAATGGCCATAATCATGCAAAGCGACAAAGCGACATTAAAAGAAGCATACGATGGCATCAAAAGTCAAAAACTAAATGATCATGAAGGCTAATGGCGACTTTGGAAGAGTCTAACATGTGTGAGCATGCGCCAAGTCAACCCAAATAAAGCATCAAGGAGAAAACCAAAATAATGCTTCCATACAATAAAAACAACGCATGATTTTTTCAAAGGCTCATTAAGCAATCTCAGTTATTTGAGACAAGTCATGCTATAGCAAAACCACTAAGCATACTATCAAAAAGACATCAAGCATGACATGAAAAAGCCTAAGCCGCAGTCTACACAAGCTCCTTCTTGTACCACTATTTTGCACAAAGCTTTTTCTCTTTTCCAACACCATTTGAAATTTTCATAAACACCTCTTTTGATGAAAACCAATAAAGATCAGAGGCAAAAATACACCTTGATGAAAAGATATAACAGGATCTGAACGCAAATCAAGGCGAAAATGAAAACCAAAAGCAGTAGCAGAAAAAGAGAACAATCATTGAAACGATAAGAGTGAAAAACAGAGTGTTCTTGGCAAATGAAAAGCGAGTTCATCTCGTCCAAAAGAAACATGATGTGATCTAACCATTTATTGCAGCAAACAAACAAACTAAACCAACTAAGAAAACTAAAACAACTGACGCTCCAAGAAAAACACATAGTGCATGAAGCAATAAAAATATAGTGTTTTGAAAGGTGACCTGAGTTTTGCCGATGAAGAAGGGGTGCCTCGGGGGCATCCCCAAGCTTTGACGCTTGTACTTCTTGGATGTTTCTTGGGGTGCTGGGCATGGGCATCCCCAAGCTTGAGCTTTTGTCCATTCTTCATCTCATCTCATCATTCTCCAATCCCTACACTTGAAAACTTCCTTCATACACAACTAAACACAATTCTATTAGCAACATTAGTGTAAGCATAAAATATATTCAACCTCTTTTAGCTTCAGGTTTCAACCCAAAACCACCATATATAAAGTATATACTACTGTAGCAACTTCCCCAAAAGTTCCATGATCAAAAGAACTCAAAAGAAAGCGATAAAGCGGCAAACACAAATATTGGCAGAAATCTGTCAAAACTGAACAGCTGACAAAGGTCGAATTTTTTGAGGGGTTTTCTGTTGCTCAAATCAAAAAGTGTTCAACTAATGAAAGTTTGGATAAAACCTGGGGCATATGCACAAGAAATCGCAGGTCCAAAAGATATACAGATAATTTATACGAATTTTTACGGTGCAACACCGAAAACAGTTTCAGGACAGCAACATCCCCAAATCTTTACCTCACTCAAATTAGAGGCTTCTCTTGGCACAAAAACAAAATAAAAAGGATAAGGAGCGGTTATTACAGTAGCAATAACTTCCAAGACTCAAATAAAAGAAAAAGTACTGAAAATAAAACATTGGGTTATCTCCCAAGAGTGCTTTTCTTTAACGCCTTTGAGCTAGGCGCAGTAATTTGCAAAGATGCTCATGTGGGCGCCATATGAAAGCTTGAGGCAAAGGCGCCATATAGGAACTTAAAGCAATAGAGAGCATCAAAAAGCAAATGTGAAAGACATTTATATCTGAACCACTTCCTATGAAAAGTAGTCTTGTAAAGAGACAAGTCATGAAAGCGCAAAGCAAAAAGCATAGGAAGGCAAAACAAGTACAACTTCAAGAATTGCAACATAAAGAGGGGAAACTCAATATTGTTGAGATTCATCAAACCATGTTTCCCTCTCTCATAATAACTTTCAGTAGCATCATGAATAGAATTAACAATAGAACTATCACATAAAACATCTCTATCATGAGCCACATGCCTAAAAGAATTAATACTCCCCACATGAACAATAGTAGTAGGAGCAGAATCAATAGAATAATTATTCTCATCACCATAATCATCAAAGACAGGAGGCATATTATAATCATAACTATTTTCATCCTCAAGAGTAGGTGAACTGAAAACATTATACTGATCATCATAAATGAGAGGCTTAGTATCATCAAGAGATAGAGAACTACTATGTCGCAAAGCATATTCATCAAACATATCATCATAAGAAGGAACATGGATAGCACTAATGGTACAACAATTATTAACCTTAGAATTGGTACCAAAAAGATTTTCAATATCAAAAGTAGAGTGCTTTTCCCAATCATGATCACTAACATAGGTAACAGGCATAGGAACATCATCCCAATCAGAATTATCATAATCTATAGCAGGATCATAAAGCTTAAGGGAAGATACCATGTCCTCTCGCCTCTTACTCCTCTTCTTCTTCTTCTTCTTCTTCTTACTCTCTCCTTTAGGAGGGAGAGACTTGAAGGGCATCTTCTCCACATATTCTTTAGGAGGGAAAGGCATCTTCTCCACAAAATTTGGTTTGCTGACAGAAACAACAGAAGAAACTTTGGAGGATTCCTCCTCTCTATTAATAAGATCGAAACATCTATTAGTCCTATCATAGCTTGGCAAACCATCAGGTTTAATAAGATCTTGTAAGTAAGTATTTGTGAGGCAATCTTTAGCACAATAGAGAAGACAACCGCGAAGGGTGCTATTAATATCAACATCATTCATGTCTACCAAAGCAATCTTTCTAGATATCTCTTCACAATTCAAAAACAAAGTAAGCTCATCATACTGATTGGAAGTAATCTTATCATCACAATACAAATCTGCGGTACTCGTTCGATTAATTGGGCATTGAAAATTAAAGTGCCCCTTTTCACCGCAAAATTCACAAAGAAAAGGATAAAGCTCACAAACCCATTCACCAAGCACATCTAGATCCTTGAGCCACATGCTGGTTTCTTCATTTGCGTGGGTGATGTAATAATCTTCCTTGTTGTAACTCTGTTCACAAGGTCTATGTATTCCACAAAAATTAACATGCTTATAAGAAATAGGACTTTTAGAAGTTTGAGCATGTTTATTGGAATCATCAACAATAATATCACTTTCTATGCAAGTGTCCTTAAAAGGTTCATGATACACGTCCCCAATTCCTTTAGGAACATTCATATGGGAAGCAAAGGCTTTAAAGCAATCAACTATAATTTGAGGATCAAGACCATACTTAGCACTAAGCTCTTGAAAATTAGCGGTTTTAGCGAAAGACTTAATGCAATCAAACTCGTAATTCATACCTGATCCTTTACCTTTGTCGCTATCCCAACCTTCCATATTGTTTTGAATTGTCTCAAGCAGACCCCACTTGGTGTCGACATCCTTGCTTGTGAAAGACCCATCAAAGCATGCATCTAGATAGTCCTTATAATTTCTTGAAAGCCTTGCATAAAAATTATTAATAACAATATTATGAGGAAGATCATGAATAGGACATTTATGCATTAGTAACTTCAATCTTCCCCACGCTTGGGCAATGCTTTCTCCCTCATGAGGCCAAAAGTTATATATTCGATTACGATCTTTATGAATCTCACTTGGAGGATAGAATTTAGAATAAAAGAGAGATACAATTTCCTCCCATGCAATAGATGGACCATCATCAAGCAGCCGATACCATTCCTCAGCTCTGCCTTTCGGTGACAAAGAGAATAGCTTCTTCTTAACTTGGTTCATTGAAATACCTGCACATTGGAACAACTCGCATAATTCATGTATAAAAAGCAAATGATCACCAGGATGGACAGTTCCATCTCCTAAATAGCAGTTATTCTTAATATGATCAACAATTTCCATAGGTATTTCAAAAGGATGAGGAGCACAAGCATCATTAGAAACATCACATGTGGGAGATAAAATATCATCGGAGCAAACTTTCTCCACTAAAGCTGGGGGACTAAAAATATCATACTCAACAAAACTAGCTTCCCCAAGCTTAGACTTTTCTATAGCATTAGCATTAACGGTATTCAAAGCATTCGTACTAATAACATTGCTATGCGAAATAAGCTCCAAAGGATTTTCAATTTTCTCTTCAAATCTAAAATCAGGAAAAAGACTAAAGAACTCTTTGTTTTCCATTAAGCCTAACTAGTGAAAATAAAAACAAGAAACAAAAAGATGTAATTGCAGAATCTAAAGGAAATAACTTCGAGTACTCACACAGGAGGATGCGAGTACCTTTTACCTTACCTCCCCGGCAACGGCGCCAGAAAAGAGCTTGATGTCTACGCACTTCTATTCCTGTAGACACTTGTTGGGCCTCCAAGTGCAGAGGTTTGTAGAACAGCAGCAAGTTTCCCTTAAGTGGATCACCCAAGGTTTATCGAACTCAGGGAGGAAGAGGTCAAAGCTATCCCTCTCAAGCAACCCTGCAATTACGATACAGAAAGTCTCTTGTGTCCCCAACACACCCAATACACTTGTCAGATGTATAGGTGCACTAGTTTGGCGAAGAGATAGTGAAATACAAGTGGTATAGATGATTATAAGTAGCAAACGTGATGTGAAATAAATATCGCTGCGAGCAAACAAGTAACAAAATAGCAAGTAAATGGTATGCAAAGCTTGGAAACAAGGCCTAGGGATCATACTTTCACTAGTGGACACACTCCCAACAATGTAATATGAATGAACAAGTAACTTCTCTTGCTAAGGTACTCTGAATTACTCTCCTATTGAATAACACTAATCATTGTGTAGTGGCTACAGAAGCACCCCTTAAAGTTCATCAAGTACTTGACAAACACCACTCATAGAGATATCCAAATCAGATCACAATTCAAGATAGAAATCATTGCAACTTAGACCAAGTACTAACACGGTGCACACACTCTCACCTTTACACCATGAAAGGAGGAATAAATCACTCAAACTATCATAGCAATAATTATTCTCATAATCCACAAGGGATCACAATCATAGCCTAAACCAAGTACCACCATGGTGCACGCACTGTCACCGTTACACCATAACAGGAGGAATAGATTACTTTAATAACATCACTAGAGTACACAAAATATCTGAATAATAACATGTACTTGTTCAACATGATACAAAGCTCACGATCACATAAAGATCACATCATGGGAGAGAGAGGTGAACCACATAGCTACCGGTAGAGCCCTTAGCCCCGGGGATGAACTACTCCCTCCTCATCATAGGAGACAGCAAGGTTGATGGAGATGGCGGTGAGGTCGATGGAGACGGCGAAGACGGCGATGGAGACCGATGGAGATGGCTCCGGGGGCACTTCCCCGTCCCGGCAGGGTGCCGGAACAGAGACTTCTGTCCCCCAAAATTCGTCGGTGGCGGCGGCGGAGCTGCGGAACTGCTTCTGGAAAATTGCCGAATCCCCTAGGGTTTTCCGTCCCGAGGCTTCTTATAGGCGAAGGGGCGATGTCAGAGGGGGGCCAGGGCCTCCTCACACATGGGTGGCGTGGCCAGGGGCCTGGCCGCGCCACCTTTGTGTGTGGGGCCCCTGTGGCCCACCTCCTACTCCTCTTCGGATCTCTGGAAGCTTCCGGGCAAAATAAGACTTCTGGCTTTTGTTTCGTCCAATTCCGAGAATATTTTCTGTGTATCACTTCTGAAACACAAAAACAGCAGAAAACAGGGAACTGGCACTGTGGCACTTGTTAATAGGTTAGTTCCGGGAAATGCATAAAAGTGCCACTAAGTGTAACGAAACAATAGGCAAATGGTGTAAAAACAAGCATGGAGCATCAAAAATTATAGATACGTTGGAGACGTATCACTCTCCATAATATAAATAAAAACATGCTGGGTAAACAAATTACAGTTGGGCAATTGATAGAATAAAGATAGCGTACATATGTTATGAGGATTACTATGAGATTCACTCTGGGCATTACGACAAAATACATAAACTGTAATCCAACTGCATCTATGACTAATAATCCACCCTCCGGATGTCGTCTGAGCAACCATCGGGTATTAAGTTGCAAACAACGGATAACTGCATTAAGCAAAGTGCGTAAAGTAAACAAAGCAAATGTCCTTGGACACAAGAATGTTGTTTTCTCCCTAGTGGCAACAACACATCTACAACCTTAGAGGTTTCTCGCTCCCCCAGATTACTAGAGGCATGAACCCAACTATCGAGCATAAATACCCCCTCTTGGAGTCACTAGCATCTACCCGGCCAAGACCGATGAAAGATAACATCGACGTAATCTTCCATTTTCTTTTTTTCAAAATTATTAGGATCAAAAATGATCTGGTGGACACTTTTGACTTGCTCTTTTTTATTCAAATATTCATAATGATACTCATGTAATTGAGTGATTTTTGATAATCGCTTTGGCATACTAACATACCTCCAAACAAAGTTCCTTAGTAAAATACTGACCACAACCATTAAGAGAAGAGAATCCTCTGGTCTATCCATTTCATAGACATAAACCCAAAAACCATCGCATTCTTTTTTGAGAGTTGCAGAACACCACCCATCTTCTGCTTCGCTTATGATTCTATCGAATTGAAAATAGGGCAAGTCATTCAACCGGTAATATGATTCCAAAATAATGGGAATTGGAACATTGTTTCTATTTCCAAGGAAATTGTGTCAAAACTAGTGAGGTTGACCAAGATGTTAGAATGCGAGGTTTAACAAACCAAGTGTGGAGTAATGACGGGGTGCATGATGGATTGATCACCCATCCTACTACTCATATTATTCACTCTAACAGTGTTGGCTTTGCAAACCTAGAGAGACATACCCACGAGAGACGATGCTATTAAGCCTTGACCTTAGGAAGATAGGATATTATACCCCTATAGTAGGCAAATGCTGCCAAAACGTAGGAAATACGATGAGGTTGAGCCACAAGCTTACCGTTGAAAAAGACTTATGATGGAAAGAGTCCTGCCAACATGAAGAGCTCTGCTTGAGCCAAAAGTGCTTACAAAGGAATGAATCATAAGATGAAGGACCTCTAAGAATGTCGACTAAAAGAGGAGATAAAGACAGGAGACCCCTTAACTTGGTCTTCTGAATGACCCAAAGAGTGACCCCTCAGTGTCTAAAGTAGTTCAACAAAAGACCTTGCTGGATGGAATCCCCACAAGGGAGCAGAGTTATACTCAAGCAACTCTTGAGGGAGATATGAGGTCCAAATTTGTGAATAGACACCCACCTATTGGAAATGAAGATAGAATCTAACTATAGATTCAAAAGATGACCCAGTGCCAAGTCAAACCCAAGGTGTACCTGGTTGAACCCAAGGACCTAGGCTACCTACAAAAGTTTCTTTTAAGGGTGATAGCCACCTAGGTATCTTTCCAAACCCTTCTTTCTAGCCTTTCTGAATCTCAGGGATGAGATTCATTTTAAGGGTGGTAGTCTATAACATCCCAAGTTTTTATCAAATTTTAGAATAAAAAATTGTTTTGATTGTGTTGATTGAAATTTCTCAGAGATTTAAAACTTTTGAGAAAATAGAATTTCAAAATACTAATTTCTTTCATTTATTCAAAACCTATGCAAGCTAATTTGCATAGAAAGCATTTACCAATTGGTTTATATTAAATAAAGGTTGCATCTTCAAAACTATGCTGGAAAATGAATTTCAAATATTATTTTTCTATAATTTTCAAAGGATTATTTTCAAAACCATAATTTCTATTTTCCTTTATGCCCATAAACCCCTCCTGGCTAATCAAGTAAAGTTTCGATGAAAATAAGCTTTACCTTTGAAAAACTAGTTACTCACAGTTAAAAAATGCTTAAATATTTGAAAATTTTAGGTTTTGGTTTGAAGTGTTTTGAAACTATTTTGAAAAATTTATAAAAGAAAATAGAAAACAGAAAAGGAAGAAAGGAAAAGAACAAAAAAAGAGAAAGGCCGCGGGGACCGAATCTGGCCCAGGCCAGAATCCGGCCCATGGCCCGCTTACCTCTCGCGCCCGATATAGTGCGCAAAGCCGACGCCTAGCTGCTGATAGGTGGGGCCTACCTATCAGCTCCTTCCTCACGCTAGTGACTGGCCCGGTCACGGCTTCCTCCGCCACCGTCCGATCCGATCTGTGCCGCCCCGCCCAAAACCCTAGCCCCTTATGCAAGCCGAGGCCGCCTATTTAAACCCCTCGACCCCTTCTCTCACTTCGCCCCCACGTAGATGAATTCGATGCCTTCAGCTCACCAGATTTTTGCTTGTATCTTATTGCTTGTTGCGTGGTGAATGACCAGCCCGTTGGGAACCCCAAGAGGAAGGTGTGATGAGTATAGCAGCAGATTTTCCCTCAGTTAAGAAACCAAGGTTTATCGTTCAGGAGAAGAGCAGACAATTTGACTGTAGGTGATGCTTGCTAGTTTGCCACAGCTTCGGACAATTTATATATGGCGCCTCGTCCAAGCTTTGCTTGCTAGCTGCAACACGGAACCTGCACACACATAACCAAATACTTTGTTCCCAACTTGCGATGAGGTTGTCAATCTCACCGGTTTGCTTGAAACAAAGGTTATGAGCGTATCGAGTGGAAAATAGTAGAAGTATGCGAGTAAAGTAAACAGTGCGAGTAAAGTAAACAGGTGATAGCAATATGATGGAAATAGGACCGGGGTCCACAGATCACTAGTGGTGTCTCTCCATAAGATAAATAGCACATGCTGGGTAAACAAATTACAATTGGGCAATTGATAGAATAAAGATAACGTGATATGTCAAGAAGATCACTATGCGATTTACTCTGGGCATTACAACAAAATACATAGACCGCCATCCAACTTCATCTATGACTAATAATCCACTTGTGGCGAATCAATCCGAGAACTCCACAAGTATTAAGTTGCGAACAACAGATAATTGCATTAAGTAAAGTGTGTAATGTAAACAAATCATATGCCCTTGAGCATATGAATGTTGTTTTCTCCCTAGTAGCAACAGCACATCTACAACCTTAGAGGTTTCTGTCACTCCCCCAGGTTAAATAGAGGCATGAACCCACTATCGAGCATAAATACCCCCTCTTGGAGTCACTAGAAACTACTCGGCTAAGATAGCTACTAACAACGGAGAGCATGCAAGATCATAAACAACAAAGAGATAACATAAGATAAATTTCAGTATACCAACTCAATCATAACACCAATATTCATCGGATCCCAACAAACCAAACATGTAGAATTACATAACGGTGATCTCAATCATGTAGGGCAGCTCATGAGATCTAAACATGAAGCACATGGTGGAGGAGACAACCATCTAGCTACTGCTATGGACCCATAGTCCAAGGTAGACTACTCACTCATCGCTTCAGAGGCAAGCATGGCGATGAAGAAGACCTCCGGTGGTGATTCCCCTCTCCGGCAGGGTGCCGGGAAGAGCTTCTGGAGCCTCCCGATCTTTGGGTCGACGGCGGCGGCGGATCGCGATGTGTTCTGGAAAAGTGATCGGGTACTTAGGTTTTTTCCGTCGGGGGGTCTTTATAGGCGAAGGGGCATCGTCAGAAGTGGACCGAGGTGGCCTCACACGTAGGGGGCATGGCCAGGGCCTGGGCTTCGCTGCCCTAGTGTGAGGGTGGCCTGTGGCCCCTCTCCAACTCCTCTTTGGATCTCTGGAAGCTTCCGGGAAAAATAAGACTTTAGGAACTTGTTTCGCCCAATTCCGAGAATATTTCCTGTGTATCACTTCTGAAACACAAAAACAGCAGAAAACAGGGAACTGGCACTGTGGCGACTTGTTAATAGGTTAGTTTTGAAAAATGCATAAAAGTGCCACGAAGTGTAACGAAACAGTAGGCAAATAGTGTAAAAACAAGCATGGAGCATCAAAAATTATAGATACGTTGGAGACGTATCAAGCATCCCCAAGCTTAACTCCTGCTCGTCCTCGAGTAGGTAAGTGATAACAAAAGAATAATTTTTGAGGTGACATGCACCTACACAATCTTGATCATATATATAAGCATTTGTGAGCTGGGATCATAAGAACTTAAAACATGGGCATGAAGATATAATCTTGACAATAAAGAAACTTAGCAACCATGTTGTAAACATGAATATGAACACAAACAAAAGATCATGAAAATGAAACAATGAAAGTCAAACATGTGTTCAAATCATAAGGAAAAACATACAAGTGGTTTTCAGCTTGTCCTTCATAGAGAGCAAAACATAAATGTATAGGACACCTTCAAGTTTAAGAGGATGACTAGATACAAATAATTTGAGAACAAGTGAAACCAACAATATGAATCAATCAATGAAAACTTTGGGACAATGCACATTATACTAAGAATGACAACTTTCCTCTCTTATGGTGCATAAATATAGAAGGTGGTGACTCAACATAAAAGTAAAAGAAAGGCCCTTCGTGGAGGAAAGCAGTGATTGCAAGTTTTATAACATTCAAAAATTATGGTACTTACCGGATTTGAGCTCTCATTGCCCCCATCATAAGCATCTTGAATGGTTAGAGTTAATGCGAGAACAATTATGATGCATATGCTTGACAAATCATAAGTCGAAAACCTCATGTCCCGTGAATACGAGTACCCAAACCTCATGCTACTCAACTTAGAGTCCCAAGCAAGGCTCTTGTAATTGTAAGTATATATGTATCATCGAAAACCGCCAACGGGGTACCTCCATGCCCGATGACATGGAACAAGCCCACATCAAAATGATAGGATAAGCAGACAATGAACACCTCGACATCTCTTTTATTTGCCATTTGTTTAGCTTTTTATTGTGAGATGCATCTTCGAATGTCCACTATGGGTATGCTGCAAATTTCCACCATGAATTATGCATGGCTTATATTGGTGGCCCAGGCGTTTCCCTAACACATATACAAACTCCATGATCCCCACAAGATTCCCAATTCATTTCACACTGCGGGCATCCATAAACAAAAGATCACGATATCAACTCAAATAAGAAGTGCAATGTTGAAAGCTTGCCCCATGACGGCATGGATGGGCTAGAATCCAACTTACAACTTGCAAGCATAACAACTCAACATAAGAGACCACAATGTCAAATTTTTAAGAACAAGAAAAAGTAAAGTGTGCCTTCCGGTTCGTGAGAGCTTTACTGACCAATTTTCGCATAACACTGGTAAGAGTTTAATTTGAAGAGAAGATAAAAGCAAGTCAAATTTACTTGGAATAGCAAATTGCTAGTAGGTATGTATGGTGGACACTTTGGAATACTTTGGCTTTTAGGAGTTGGATGCACGAGTAGAGCTCATACTCAGTACAAGGCGAGGGCTAGCAAAAGACTGGGAGCGACCAACTAAGAGAGCAATAATGGCCATAATCATGCAAAGCGACATTAAAAGAAGCATAAGATGGCATCAAAAGTCAAAAACTAAATGATCATAGAGGCTATTGGCGACTTTGTAAGAGTCTAACATATGTGAGCATGCATCAAGGAGAAAACCAAAATAATGCTTCCATACGATAAAAACAACGCATGATTTTTTCAGAGGCTCATTAAGCAATCTCAGTTATTTGAGACAAGTCATGCTACAGAAAAACCACTAAGCATACTATCAAAAAGACATCAAGCATGACATGAAAAAGCCTAAGCCACAGTCTACACAAGCTCCTTCTTGTACCACTATTTTGCATAAAGCTTTTTCTCTTTTCCAACACCATTTGAAATTTTTTAAGACACCACTTTTGATGAAAACCAATAAAGATCAGAGGCAAAAATACACCTTGATGAAGAGATATGACAAGGTCTGAACACAAATCAAGGTGAAAATGAAAACCAAAAGCAGTAGCGGAAAAAGAAGAACACTCGGTGAACGATAAGAGTGAAAAACTGAGTGTTCTTGGCAAATAAAAACGAGTACATCTCCTCCAAAGGAAATTTGTTGGGGTCCAACCATTTATTACAGCAAACAAAACTAAACTAACTAAGAAAACTAAAACAATTGATGCTCCAAGAAAAACACATAGTGCATGAAGCAATAAAAATATAGTGTCTTGAAAGGTGACCTGATTTTTGCCGATGAAGAAGGGGTGCCTCGGGGGCATCCCCAAGCTTTGACGCTTGTACTTCTTGGATATTTCTTGGGGTGATGCATGGGCATCCCCAAGCTTGAGCTTTTGTCCATTCTTCAACTCATCTCATCATTCTCCAATCCCTACACTTGAAAACTTCCTTCATACAAAACTAAACACAATTCTATTAGCAACATTAGTGTAAGCATAACATATAATCAACCTCTTTTTGTTTCAGGTTTCAACCCAAAACCACCACATATATAGCATATACTACTGTAGCAACTTCCCTAAAAGTTCCGTGATCAAAAGAACTCAAAAAGAAAGCAATAAAGCGGCAAACACAAATATTAGCAGAAATCTGTCGAAACAGAACAGCTGACAAAGGTCGAATTTTTTAGGAGTTTTCTTTTGCTCAAATCAAAAAGTGTTAAACTAACGAAAGTTTGGATATAAACTGGGGCATATGCACAAGAAATTGCAGGTCCAAAAGATATACAGAGAATTTATATGAATTTTTACGGTGCAGCACCGAAAACAGTTTCAGGACAGCAACATCCCGAAATCTTTACCTCACTCGAATTAGAGGCTTCTCTTGGCACAACAATAAAGTAAAAAGGATAAGGAGAGGTCATTATAGTAGTAATGACTTCCAAGACTCAAATAAAATAAAAAGTACTAAAAAGAAAACATTGGGTTATCTCCCAAGAGTGCTTTTCTTTAACGCCTTTGAGCTAGGCTCAGTAATTTGAGAAGATGCTCACATAAGAAATATGAATAGAAGCCAAAAAGAGCATAAAGGAGCAAATATGAAACACATTTAAGTCTAACCCACTTCCTATGCATAGGAATCTTGTAAGAAAATAAATCAAAGAAGCACATAGTCACAAGTTTGGGTAGATAAAACAAGAGCAACTTCGGAACTTTCAATATAAAGAGAGGTGTTTCAGTAACATGAGAATTCCAACACCCATATTTTCCTCTCTCATAATAATTTCTAGTAGCATCATGAACAAAATCAACAATATAAATATCACACTCACCCTCCTTTTTTAAGCATGGAGGGCGATCAAATAAGGTATTAGTTAAAGAGTTACTCTTATTGGGAGGTAGACATGGGTAGCTCCATTCTTCCTCCTCTTGATCATCACTCTCCTCTTCTTTATTATCCAATGAGCTTCCAGTTTTAGCAATTTCTTCTTCCATACGCTCCTTCAAGGCATTAGTCTCTTCCGTTGGAGAGCATCTATTAAGATATTTAAGAATATAGCCATTTCCTTCCTTGTAATTATCAAAGCAAAATGTAAGTATATCATAAACCTCATATTTATAAGGTGCATCATCAGTATTTTCAAGAAAGTTCGAATGCACCCTTCCAAGCAATAAATTCTTCAATTTGTTCCACATCATAAAAGTCATAATTTCCATTAATATAAGAAGATATGGTAACAACATCGTTATACTCACATTGAAAAGGGAGGTGTTTATACCTCCTACAGCAACAAGATCTATCAAAGCAATAAGTAACATTATAAGTAGAGCACACATTTCTAGCAATGATATACAATCTATTGATTTGTTCCCATAAGTGTTTCCCTTTTTGTGACAAGCGGTGTTCCTCATAATAATTTTGCTGCTCTTTCGTGAACCCACCTTGCCAAAAAGATTTAGTTTCAAAGAAACCAACCATTGATAGAAAGCATGATAAAGCAAGACAAGTAAAAACAACTATCAAGGATTCTAATTTTTTTGGGTTTTTGATATAAAATGATGCAAGTAAAAATAAAGTAAAGCAAAACTTAAAACAAAGTAAAGGATGTGTGTGCGAAAAACTCCCCTTGCAGAGGTCTTCCACTCTTCCCCAGCAACGGCGCCAGAAAAAGCTGTTGCTTGTTGCGTGGTGAATGACCAGCCCGTTGGGAACCCCAAGAGGAAGGTGTGATAAGTATAGCAGCAGATTTTCCCTCAGTTAAGAAACCAAGGTTTATCGTTCAGGAGAAGAGCAGACAATGCGACTGTAGGTGATGCTTGCTAGTTTGCGACAGCTTCGGACAATTTATATATGGCGCCTCGTCCAAGCTTTGCTTGCTAGCTGCAACACGGAACCTGCACACACACAACCAAATACTTTGTTCCCAACTTGCGATGAGGTTGTCAATCTCACCGGTTTGCTTGAAACAAAGGTTATGAGCGTATCGAGTGGAAAACAGTAGAAGTATGCGAGTAAAGTAAACAGGTGATAGCAATATGATGGAAATAGGACCGGGGTCCATAGTTCACTAGTGGTGTCTCTCCATATGATAAATAGCACATGCTGGGTAAACAAATTATAGTTGGGCAATTGATAGAATAAAGATAACGTGATATGTCAAGAAGATCACTATGCGATTTACTCTGGGCATTACAACAAAATACATAGACCGCCATCCAACTGCATTTATGACTAATAATCCACTTGTGGCGAATCAATCTGAGAACTCCACAAGTATTAAGTTGCGAACAACAGATAATTGCATTAAGCAAAGTGTGTAATGTAAACAAAGCATATGCCCTTGAGCATATGAATGTTGTTTTTTCCCTAGTAGCAACAGCACATCTACAACCTTAGAGGTTTCTATCACTCCGCCAGGTTAAATAGAGGCATGAACCCACTATCGAGCATAAATACCCCCTCTTGGAGTCACTAGCAACTACTCGGCCAAGATAGCTACTAACAACGGAGAGCATGCAAGATCATAAACAACATAGAGATAACATAAGATAAATTTCAGTATAGCAACTCAATCATAACACCAATATTCATCGGATCCCAACAAACCAAACATGTAGAATTACATAACGGTGATCTCAATCATGTAGGGAGCTCATGAGATCTAAACATGAAGCACATGGTGGAGGAGACAACCATCTAGCTACTGCTATGGACCCATAGTCCAAGGTAGACTACTCACTCATCGCTCCGGAGGCAAGCATGGCGATGAAGAAGACCTCTGGTGGCGATTTCCCTCTCCGGCAAGGTGCCGGGAAGAGCTTCTAGACCCCCCCGATCTTCAGGTCAACGGCGGCAGCGGATCGCGATGTGGTCTAGAAAAGTTATCGGGTACTTAGGTTTTTTCCGTCGGGGGGTCTTTATAGGCGAAGGGGCATCATCAGAAGTGGACCGAGGTGGCCTCACACGTAGGGGGCGCGACCAGTGCCTGGGCCGTGCTGCCCTAGTGTGAGGGTGGCCTGTGGCCCCTCTCCAACTCCTCTTCGGATCTCTGGAAGCTTCCGGGAAAAATAAGACTTCGGGAACTTGTTTCGTCCAATTCTGAGAATATTTCCTGTGTATCACTTCTGAAACACAAAAACAGCAGAAAACAGGGAACTGGCACTGTGGCGACTTGTTAATAGGTTAGTTCCGGAAAATGCATAAAAGTGCCACGAAGTGTAACAAAACAGTAGGCAAATGGTGTAAAAACAAGCATGGAGCATCAAAAATTATAGATACGTTGGAGACGTATCACATCTCCGCAGACGCCGCCGCCCTCCTGCCTAGCAATAGCGCCGCCCTTGGACGCAATCAATGACGCCACCGTGCCCATTGTGCTCACCTTGACACGGTGCACCTCGTCATTCTCTCCATCAGCGCCAGAAGCCCCGAAAATGCTGTTGATGACCACCTACAGTGCCGCAGCTTGTCGAAACCCTAGCGCTGGTGACCTTCGCCCGTCCCCCTTCTCCTCTCCGTCCGATCTCAGTTCAACAGCCAAGATTAGAACACCCAAAAGGGGTATCAGCAAATCTGAGCCGCTCAGATCTAATAAGATCTAACGGCCACAGACCCTGATCCGACCGAAGCGATACAGACCAATAAGGTCATGCCGCGTGTCAGCCCTAGACCGGCCCCGATTTCAAATCTGTTTTCAAATTGTTTTAAATTGCTAAAATTTGCAAAATTCGTATCTTTCAAACCATAGATCCAAAAATTACAAACTTTATGTCTCTAGAAAGGTAATAAAGTGTAGAATCCATTAGTGCAATAAAAATGTATAGTTTCCGTAATCAATTTGAATTCATTTTTGAATTGATTCAAATCTATCTGTTACACCATTTAATTCATATCTTTTGTTCTACACATTCAAAAATCACAAATTTGTATTCTTTGGAATCCTCTGATCTTGTAGAACATAATAGAATCAAGAAACTAGAAATTTGATACGTGCGCACACTTTGTGCATTCAAATTTATTCAAATCACTATTTAGAACATAACTGGAGTTCCAAAATTGATTTTTGAATGAATCCAATTGCAGTAGCTTTTTTTACTGTAACCTATCCAGTAGCATTACTTCCCAACTTTCTTGAACCACTTCACAAACATTCAAATTCAAATATGAGAATTTGAGTATTTTCATTTTAGGAATGATTCTATTTCTTTTCAGCATTGTTTTCTTTCACAATAGTAAATCCTATAATCATGCCTATCCACCAAAGATCATCTTGACATTTCCTTTACCAAATATCATGCCTATCGAAGTCTTGCTTGTCTAGTCCACATATATTCAAATTACAATTGTGTTATTTGAGTAAATTGTGAGATAACTCAATCATAGGTTTTGTTTCTGCTGTTGTGGTGTTGTTTTACTCTACTCCACATCACATGATCATACTCCATGTTGTCCAACAGAAATCTTGAATCATATTCTCAAATGTCTTTCATTCAAATCCAATCCCATGACACTTAATCTTGTTGACTTATATTGAACTATTTAGTTTGCAAATGAGTTAACTGAGTGATGCAATGTTTCCCAAATTCATACCCAATGCCTATGTGTAATTTATACTATTTATGAGTACTTGTTGTCACACTAATTCAATAGTATTGTTGTTGCACTATTTGACCTTTATGTGACCCAATTCACATGAGTTATCCCAATTTCTACTCATGCTTATGTAAAGCATAAAGAATTTTCAATCATGTCTTGGATAGCCCAATCTTTCTCAAATCATTTGGACTTGCTTTCCAAACTCAAAAAATCCATGACTTGAAAGCCAAACCTTTTTTCCATATCTCTCTTATTATAGCATCTTAATAAAACTAAAATGTTAGACCAACACTTTTCAATTGTTGTCTTGTTTGGTTATGTTGTCATTGTATGGTGTGTTTATGTTGTGCTATTTCTATGTTATAGCTTTGTGCGGAGAGTTACGTGTTTTTGTTGAGCGAAGTGAAAGTTTGTGGACTTCAAAAAGGAAAGTGACACACATATCTTCTACCTACTTTTACTACCGCATTAGTGTTTTTAGTAGTATGCATGATAGGTGGAATTATTCAACTGTTTTACAAAATGCTTAGATCCTAGTAGTGTGTAGCTATCCTTTAAACCCCACTTGTTAGGATGCTAAATACTTTGAAAAATATTGATGCCATGCTATGATCACTTGTTAAAGTTGTTTTGTGAACAAATTAAGAACTTTAACTAAAATGAATCACCTGGGTGGATTGGTTGTTATGGAGGCAAAGTAGGTGGGTTCTGGGACACATGCCTCGATGAGGATGTGCACTCAGGGTGCCACTCGGGTTTGCCACTCAGGATTAAAGATATTACTATATCTTCTATTTTTTAGAGTACTTCCAGTGCAGCCTTATGACACTATGGGCTCTGTCTTGATTGAGTATGATGTAAGGGTTTAGCCATGGGTACTGACAGAGGGTGGTAGCAGAATTGTAGGGGGTATGGTCAGACTCGTTTGGTTGAATGCTTCTTCTGAAAGGTGATATCTAAAAGGACCCATTGGGAAACCCCAAGAGGAAGGTATGATGAGCATAGCAGTAAGTTTTCCCTCAGTATGAAACCAAAGTTTAATCGACCAGTAGGAGAAAGAAATCACTTCCGAAGGTTTTTGGTAGCTGGCGCCAGAAGGCAGTTGATGGTGCGGTGTCAGCACCAACAGCAATGTGGAACCTGCACACAACACAACCAAAGTACTTTGCCCCAACTTACAGTGAGGTTGTCAATCTCACTGGTTTGCTGAAAACAAAGGATTAGACGTATAGTGTGGAAAGAGATGTTTGTTTGTGGTGAAGTAAAATAATGCTTGCGGAAAGTAAACAGTATTTGCAGTAGATGGTAATATAAATGTAAAAGAATGGACCAGGGTCCACAGTTCACTAGAGGTATCTTGCCATAAAGATATGACATGCTGGGTGAACAAATTACAGTTGGGCAGTTGAAAAAATAGAGAATGCATAACAATGCATGTACATGTCATGAAGATCACTATGAGATTCATTTGGGAATTACAACATAATACATAGACCGCAATCCAACTGCATCTATGACTAATAATCCACCTGCAGGATATCATCCGACCAACCCTTCGGTATTAAGTTACAAGCAACAGATTATTACCTTAAGCAAAGTGTGTAATGTAAACAATACAATTATCCTTGAACAAAAAATTGTTGTTTTCTCCCTAGTAGCAACATCACATCTACAACCTTAGAAGTTATTGTCACTCTCCCAGATTACTAGAGGCATGAACCCACTATCGAGCTTAAATACTCCCTCTTGGAGTTACAAGCATCTACTAGGCCAAAGTATCTACTAGGAAGGGAGAGCATGCAAGATCACAAATAACATAGACATGATAAATCAACAATCAACTTGACATAGTAGTCAATATTCATCAGATCCCAAAAAACACAACATGTGTAATTACATAAAGATAATCTTGATCATGATAGGCAGCTCACAAGATCTAAACATGAGGGGCATAGAGGATAAGACAACCATCTAGCTACTGCTATGGACCCGTAGTCCAGGGATGAACTACTCATGCATCGCTCAGGGTATGGGTACTGTATTGCTCTACCCTGCCCATACCTTGGCATGGCAATGAAGAAGGCCTCCGATGATGATTTCCCTCTCTGGCAGGGTGCGAGGAAGAGCTTCTGGACCCTCCCGAACTAGGCTCGATGATGGTGGCGGCTTACAGTACTTTTCGTGGATAGATATTCAGGCCCTTAGGGTTTTCCCGATGAAGTGAATTTATAGGCAGAAGGACGATGTCAGAGGGTGCCTGGGAGGCCCACACCAAGGCCTGGCACGGCCAGTGGGTAGGCCACGCCACCCCATGGTGTGGCCGCCTCCTGGCTCTTCTCTGTCTCTCCTTTGGACTCCGTCTTCGTGTCAGGTAAATAGGAACTTCTGCTTTTGTTTCGTCCTATTCTGAGAATATTTCCTGTATAACTTTTCTAAAATACAAAAATAGCAGAAAACAGGAACTGGCACTGTGGCATCTTGTTAATAGGTTAGTTCCAGAAAATGCATAAAAATGCCACAAAGTGTAAACAAAACATAATTGAATTGGTGTAAAACAAGCATGGAGCATAAAAAATTATAGATACGTTTGCAGCGTATCAACATCCTCAAGCTTAACTCCTGCTCGTCCTCGAGTAGGTAAGTGATAACAAAAATAAATAATTTTTGAGGTGACATGCAGCCAACACAATCTTAATCAAGTCAATGTAAAGCATTGCAAGATGAGATCAAAGTACTCTAAACATGGGCATAAAAGATATAATCTTAACAATAGAACTTAGCAACCATGTTACAACATGAAAAGTAACACAAACAAAAGATCATGAATAATAATGCATTGAAAGTTATTTGTCTGTTTTGAGCATAGAGAAAACATAGCAAAGTGGTATTCAGCTTGTCCCTCATGGAGTAGCAAAACATAAATGCATAGGACACCTTCAAAGTTCAAAAGGGTGACTAGATACAAATAATTTGAAAACAAGCAATACCATAATCATGAATCAATCAATAATAAATTTTGGGACTACGCACATTATACTCAGAATGACAACTATGCTCTCTTAATTGGTGCATAAAGATAGAAGATGAAGACTCAACATAAAAGTAAAAGAAAGGCCCTTTCACAGAGGGAAGCGGGAATTTAACATGTGCTATAGCTTTTCATTTGTAAAATAGAGATAAAAATTGTTTTGGGAGGTGGTTGTTCCTGTCAACGAATGGCAATGGGGTTCTTGTTATCTTCCATACTAAACAAGTTGAGAGCGGTTCCAGTTCTTGAAAACTGTCATTTACATGCTCTTTTATAAAATTTAGCACTCCTCCCCACCTTTACTTTCACAAACCATAGCTAACCGAATCCTTTGGGTGCCTGCCAACAATCTCATACCATGGAGGAGTGCTTTTTTTCTTTTTCTTTTTTAAAGGTTACAATGGTCTCACCAGTGGTGGTGCGGTGTTGATGTAGGAGTTATATATATATAACCACCCAGTTGGAAACCCCAAGAGAAGGTTATGATGAGCACAGCAGCAAGTCTTCCCTCAGTTGTGAAACCAAGGTTTATCGAACCAGTAGGAGAAAGAACCAAACTTCCAAAGGTTGATGCCCGCTAGCTTTGCAACACTCCGGACAATGGCGCCAAAAAACTTGTCAGCGTGTAGCTTTTCACTAGCAGCAACGTGGAACCTGCACACAACACAACCAAGTACTTTGTCCCAACTCACAGTGAGGTTGTCAATCTCACCGATTCGCTGTGAACAAAGGATTAAGCGTATCAAGTGGTAAAAGGTAATAGTTTGCAAGAATGTAAATAAAACAAGTAAAATGTAAACGGTAATAGCGATGTAAAAGGAATGGACCGGGGTCTGATATGTCCAAAACGTATCTACTTTCCCAAACACTTTTGCTATTGTTTCTCCCCTAATTTGTGTGTTTTGAATACAACTAACACGGACTGACGCTGTTTTCAGCAGAATTGCTCTGGTGTCTCGTTTTTGTGCAGAAATTCAACATCCAGTAAAAATTTGGGAAAAATCATGAAAAATCCTATTTCACCAGAAGACCCACGGAGCCAGAAGACCGGAGGGAGAAGGGACTCGAGGGGCCATCACACACTGGTGGTGCGGCCCAGCCCTGGCCGCGCCACCTATGCGTGAGGGGGGCCCAGGTCCCCTCTCGACCTCCCCTCTCGCGTACATATACCCCCTGATGACATATTATCGGGGAGACGGCATTTTTCCCAGATAGACTTCCGTTGCGCCGCCGCCATCAGAAACCGCGATTCGGAACCAGAAACTCTGTTCTGGCACCCTGCCAGGATGGGGATTCGGAGGAGATCTTCATCACCATCACCACCGACGCTCCTCCATCGACCATCCATGACTCCCCCATCCATGTGTGAGTAATTCCCCTGCTGTAGGTGAGGGGATGGTAGGGATTGGATGAGATTGTTCATGTAATTTGATATGAGATTGATAGGGCATAGTGCCTAGTATCTTTATTTAGTGCCTATGACATTGTTGCAACTTGTTGTGCTTAATGCTTGTCAGATCTGAACATGTTATTATTTCTATGATGATACTTGTTGTTTATGGTCTTACCTATAAGTTGTATACACATATTGTTGTCCGGAACCCGAGGCCCCAAAGTGACAGAAATTGGGATAACCGGATGGGATGGCTATGATGTGAGGATCACATGTGTTCACTGAGTGCTAATGCTTTGCTCCGGTACTTTATTAAAAGGAGTACCTTAATTACCAGTAGTTTCCCTTGAGGCCCTGCTGCAACAGGCTGGTAGGACAAAAGATGTCATGCAAGTTTCTCCTTGCGAGCACGTATGACTATATACGGAACACATGCCTATGATTGTTTGTACTAGGATGCTTTATCATTATTTATCTGCAATGCCCATATCTCATTGATTTCATGAATTATCTTATCCATGCAACGCCCATAATCCATCCCTATGCCTACAGTATTTGTTTCTACTGTTTACAACTGTTACTATTACCGCTGCTATTTTACTACTGTTGTTACTATTTTCTTGTTGTCACTGCTATAAAACTATTGCTACTGATAAACCGCTGCGAGTAAGACTGTTTCCAGGTGCAGCTGAATTGACAACTCATCTGTTAAGGCTTACATATACTCTTTGGCTCCCCTTGTGTCGAATCAATATATTTGGGTAATACTTCCCTCGAAGACTGTTGCGATCCCCTATACTTGTGGGTCATCAAGACTATTTTCTGGCGCCGTTGCCGGGGAGCCATAGCTTTATTTGTAAGTTCACTCGGTATTCATATTGTTCACTGCAATCCTTTCATCATGGGGAAACCAAAAAGTTCCTATATTGCCATCCACTACAAGAAGAGGTACGACTCTCAACACCTCTATTGCTCTTGATTCGCCATCTGTTATGAGTAAGTTGCTTACACCACCACACCCACACGCTACTGCTACTACTTCTACTGAGATTGAAAGTGCCACTGATAATTTAGATGATGCTTCTACTATGCTTGATGAGAGAGGTTCGCTAGGTTCCTTTTTAGAAGCTACTATTGCTAGAGCTAAGTTGGGAAACACCACTGTTACACCTGTTAGTTCACCTGAGTCTAGGGAATGTTCTAGTGATGATTATGATGATGAGGCTTACATTGAGCTTAATGATGATTTTATTGCAGAAGCACGTGCTGCTCATAATGCAGGTAATGTTAAAGAATTTTTTGCTAGACGCTCTGTTAGATATAATTTGTCTCCTGACCCTAAGTTTGCTGCTTCTCCTATAAATATTAGAGACAAGGATTATGATTTCTCTTTGGATTTATCTTACATATCTATTGTTGAGAAAACTCCTTTTTGTGGTACTAAAGATGAGAGTGCTATGGAGCACATGAATGAGCTTTCTACTTTGAGTAATTTGTTTTCTGATGATATTAAGCTCCGCACCTATTTTATTGCTAAGATTTTTTCCTTTCTCATTGAAAGATGCTGCTAAAACTTGGTTTAATAGCTTGTTTCCTGGATCTCTTACTAGTCCTATTGCTTTGGTTAATGCTTTCTTTCAGAAATATTTTCCCGCTAGTGCTCAACATGCTGCTGTGCAGAAAATCTTTGATTTTGAACAGGGAAAAGGAGAGATATTGCCTGAATCTTGGACAAGGTTTTGTTCTTTAATTAGAGCTTTGCCTAAAGAACCATTGCCTAAAAATGAACTCCTTGACATATTTTATAATGGACTAACAGATGAATCTAAGTCATATTTGGATAGTTGTGCTGGTTGTGTTTTCAGGGAAAGAACTCTGGCTGAAGCTGAAGAATTAATGGCTAAAATAAGCCGGAATCATGATGATTGGACTTTAGTTGAGCCAACACCAGCACCAACTCCTGCGCCATCTACAGAGCCTACGCCGAAGAAGAGAGGGATGATTGAATTAAATGATGAAGTTATGAAGGAGGCTAAGAAATCTCTTAAGGAGAAAGGTATTAAGGCCGAAGATGTGAAGAATTTACCTCCTATAGAAGAATTATGTAAGCCAATCCCTCACTCATCTACCATTGAGGTACACTCTCTCCAATGCTTTGATGAAAGAGATATTCCTTACACTAAACCTCCTGATCAATGCTTAGACGAATTTGATAATTTTATTGTTAAGCAAGAAAATTTTAATCAAATGGTGCATAATTATCTGTTGGAGAATTCTAGAGTTATTAACAAGTTGCAGGATATTGTGGAGAGAACCGCCAATGATGTGAAGATACTTGCTAAACATTTTCAAATGGTTCAAACACAAATTGATCAGCTTACCAAGGTGCAAAAAGACTTGCTAGTTAATGCTGCCAGAGAGAAGCAAGCATGTGAAATACGCACAAGAAGTGGTGCAGCTACTCAAGACCCATTATATCCTGAAGGACATCCTAAGAGGGTTGAGCAAGATTCTCAACACACTTCAAGTGATGATATTCCTCTTAAGAAGAAGAAGAAGAAGCATAAAACAACTGCAGAATCCTCTGATGCAGGTAAAGATCCTAATAGTGTTTCTATTTCTGATGCTGAAACTGAACCAGGAGATACCTCCGATAAAGAAGAAGATAAAGAAGAAGTTGAAGAAGAACCAGAGAAGATTGATAAGAGTGCAAAGTACACCAAAGAAGACTTCATTGCCAACAAGCATGGTAAGGAGAGGGAACCTTGGGTACAGAAGCCAATGCCTTTTCCTAGTAAGAAACACAAGTCCAAGGAAGAAGAACACTACAACAGGTTTTGTGAATGGATGAGACCTTTATTTTTGCAAATTCCTTTGACTGATGCTATTAGAATACCTCCTTATGCAAAATATATGAAAGATATTGTCACTAACAAAAGGAAAATTCCTAGTGAGGAAATTTCCACTCTACTTGCTAACTATTCTTTTGATGGTAAAGTTCCAGAGAAGCTTGGAGCTCCAGGTATACCAACTATTCCCTGCTCCATTAAAAATAACTATGTTAGAACTGCTTTATGTGATTTGGGAGCTGGAGTTAGTGTCATGCCTTTTTCTCTTTACAAGAGACTTGATCTGGAAAAATTGGTTTCAACTGATATATCCTTGCAGATTGCTGATAAGTCTACTACTATTCCTATTGGTGTATGTGAGAATGTTCCTGTTCAAGTTGCTAACAGCTGTTTGATATTAACAGATTTTGTTGTGTTGGAAATGCCTGAAGATGATAATATGTCTATTATTCTTGGGAGACCTTTTCTAAACACTGCAGGTGCTGTTATTAATTGCAATCAAGGAAAAGTTACTTTTAATGTTAATGACAAAGAATATACGGTTTATTTTCCCAAGAAGATTGATAGGAAGAATGCTCTAAATACAATCAAGCATGTTGAGACCATCAAAGTTGGTCAAATTATTTGTTCAGAGCAAAAGCCCAAGGAAGAATGTCAAATTGTTATGGTTGGGGCTATACCTATCAAAGTTGAGGTAACATAAGCATTAAGTGAAGTGCAAAGTTTTGCCTCATAAAAAGTTAGTTTGGTAGCAAGACTTGATCAACCTTGTTAACAAAGTAATTTTATATGAACGAAACTTCATTTTCACCGCATCCACTCCACCTCACTCGTATTTACTTTCATAAAATTTTATTCCTTCAGTTTAGTTGCATGATTGAGAGCATCTCAGAGCTACTGCATGTTTAGTTTTGATTTGCTTGAAATCTTTTCATCCTTGTTTTTCTGAGTTTTATCGATATGCCAATTTCTGAAAAATCCTCGAAAATAAAGTTTCTCGAAAAATTCCAGAAAATTCTTTATAAATTTTTATGTCAAAATTGGGGCAGAGAGACACCTGGGAGGCACCAGGTGGGGCAGCCACGCCACCTCACACACAGGTGGCGCGGCCCAGCCCTGGCCGCGCCACCCATGTGTGAGAGGGCCCCACCAGGCCCCTCACTCATCTCTTCTTCCCCTGCTCTTTATCTCTCCCGAAAAACACCGCCCCATTTGCTCAAGCTCGAGTTCTTGCTGTTCTTCACCTGGATTTTTCGATCTCCTTGTTCAGCCCAACATTTTTGCTGAAACTTGGATCATTTGCTCTCCGGTATGTGACTCCTCTACTTGTCCAAGTAGATTTCCTTTTGGTAGAGTATTTCTTGAGTACTTTAGCATTGTAGGTGACAGCATAAATGAGTATGCATGCTTATTCTATTGTTTAGAAAGGTTATTTTGATGCATGATAGCTCTCTAGTCATTCACTATAGTAGTTTCCTACATTTGCTTGTCTTTAAATCACTTTTTATGAGTTGGTTGAAAAATTTCAGAAATGGAGGAGAATGTGTATCAACTCTCTCAACATGAACTAGAAGTGCATGATGTTATGAAAGTTCACCGTGAAGAGAAGGTTTTTCCCTCACTCTATCCATGCTCAGCATTCTTGAGTGCTGCTGGAATCCTACAAGATTTTCAAACCTTGCTTTCTAATGCAGGATTAAAATATTTTGTTGAGGGTGAACCTCCCCAATATGTTAAACTAACAATGTCTGTGGTACAGGATTTCAGATTTAGTTGGTCCACTTCTAATCCCATGGTTCATTATAAAATTTATAACAAATCTGTGAACTTGCCTCTCGATGTTTTCTGCACAGCTATTAGAGTACCACTGTGGGGATCGCTAGAGAAGATAAGGGGGCAACCAAGGCAATTGTTAGAACTATACGAGGAGATTTGTCAAGGAAGGAGCTTCACAGGAGAGGGTGGTAAAATTCGAAACATTCATTTCCCATCCATTCGATATTTTGCCTTCTTCATTACCAAATGTGTTCTTGCTAGGAAATCTGCAACTAAATTGTCTCTCCATGATCTAGCTTTTATTGCTGCTGCTTTAAGGCGTGATAGAACTTACAATTTGGGTGCCTTAATAGCTTTCCGTCTTGATATTAACCGTGAGAAAGGGGGAATCTGTGGGGGGCTTATAGCTTCACGCCTGTTAGCTTTTCATGGTGTTTTGCCTCATTTTCGAGACCTGCAGTTCCCCGAAGAGAAACTTGGTCTTGATGCTATGGTACAACATAAGTTTATTTCTCCTCCTGCCAGTTTGATTAATTTAACATTTGAGCTAACCTTTTTCAAGAAGACTACCTGGAAGGTAGTAAAGACTGAACGATCAATCCGTTTGCCTGCACCTCTCTTGTTTAACCTTGATTGCAGGAATGGATGGTCGCTTACTGAAGATGAGCTTGATGCTTACGTGGAGGAGCACCCGCCGCCTGTGCACGATGAAGAGGGCACCGAAGAGTCGGGGCAGCCCTCCAACACTACGAATTTCCCATATGAGCAGCCTTATTATGATTATGCGCCGTCAGCTTCATCTTCACGAGAACCGGGGTACGATTACACCTATGATGACCCACCAGCTTGGAGCAGCTACCCGAGTTGGGATTGATCTCCACTTAGGCCAAAAGCCTAAGCTTGGGAGGAGGTACGCCGATGATTCACTCATCTACATATCATATTCTGTTGGTCCTTTGTATATTCGTATTTCGCTTTCTTTATTGTTCTTGTTCTTGTTTTCATTTCTTTCAAAACACAAAAAGACCAAAAATATTTCCGTTGTTTCTCTCTATTTGGTTCTTTAGTTTTCCATCCTTGGGTTGCTTTAATTGCTATTTCGGTCTGCTATTTGAAAAATCCAAAAATATTTTGCTTTGTTTGCTATTTCCTTCTGCTTTTGTTTCAAAAGTCGAAAACCCCAAAAATATTTGTTGTTCTTCTTCGGTTTTGTAAAGTTTGTTGCAGAGTTCAGTCTCTCATTACACCATTGGAGCTTGGTATTCACTTTATATTATTCAAGCCACACAAGTGAAGAGCAATAATGATGATATATGACAATCCGAGATGTGGTAAGAGGCTGGTATGAACTCTATTTGTTTTCATTTTTGTACATATACTCATCTATGTGGACATGCTTAGTTGGTTCATGTAAGGTATATGTTATCTAATGGATGCTTTGTAGTTCTTGCTCTCATATGATTAGTTCCAATTTACTATTAGCCTGTAGCATGTCATGTATACGCTTGCATGCATTTGTTTTATTCATAGTATGGTATGATATTGTGGTATCCACCTCTGGAAGCTTCATTTGAATCGACTTGGCACATGCTCATGCATATGACTGAACAAAAAGTCAATTAAGCCTCGATGATCTAAATTGCCTCAGAGTTCTTGTATCATTTTTATGCCTATATTAATTTTGTTTTGTCGCAAGCATGATTATGACAGTTTTTGCTCTCTCGATTGTCGCTTCCCAGTCTTTTGCTAGCCTTCATTTGTACTGAGTATGAGCTCTACTCGTGCATCCAATTACCAAAACCAAGTTTTCCAAAGAGTCCACTATAAATTCCTATGCATGGTATTTGTAAGCCATTCCAAGTAAATTTTCATGTGCTACCTTTCAAAACTTTCAACTACTTCTTATTTTGTGCCATTGTTTTTAGCTCATGGGGACGTAGTGGTTGGAATTGCTATCTTCCATATTAAATTAAGTACCTCTCGACTAGGCAGCTTCATCTGCTCGTCATTAATTTTGCATGAGAGCTGGTCAGACCATTATAATTTTAATTCTAAAAGAAAAAATGCACTCCTCCAAAGGAATGAGAAAGTTGGTGGGCACCCGATGGAATCGGTTAGACATGGTTTGAGAAAGGAAAAAGGTGGGGAGGAGTGCCAAAGCCTTATAAAAGAGCACCAATGTGCCAAATTTCAAAGAACTCGGAACCGCTCTCACTTGTTTATTATGGAAGATAGTAAGTCCCCATTGCTAGTCGTTGACATAGAACAACCACCTCTCAAAAGAAACTTGTATCTCTGTTTTACAAATGAAAAGCTCTAGCACATGTTAAATCACTGCTTCCCTCTGCGAAGGGCCATTCGTTTACTTTTATGTTGAGTCACCATCTTCTAACTTTAAGCACTTCATGAGAGCATAGCTGTTATTCTTAGTGTAATGTGCTTGTCCCAGAACACGGTTAATTGTGTTATAACTTTGATGCCTGTATCTTTGATATTTCTACTTCTAGTCTTCCCTTGGACTTCAGAGGTGCCTCAGCATTTATGTTTTGCTCTGCAAATAAAGGCAAGTGGGATACCATTCTTTCATATCATTTATGCATATTACAATCTTGTAGCTTCTCATGCACATGTTACTTGTTATTAGTACATTGGCACTCTTTCATAGCTTGCTTGACTATGAGGTGACATTAGTTGCATATTTCTTATTATGAATTGCCTGAGTACTTGATCGTATAGTTAGCATATATACATCATATGAGCAAATGTGTTCGTGAAAGTTTCTTTTATCGCTCTCAGTTGTTAACTGAATTGCTTGAGGACAAGCAAATAGCTAAGCTTGGGGGGAGTTGATACGTCCAAAACGTATCTACTTTCCCGAACACTTTTGCTATTGTTTCTCCCCTAATTTGTGTGTTTTGAATACAACTAACACGGACTGACGCTGTTTTCAGCAGAATTGCTCTGGTGTCTCGTTTTTTGTGCAGAAATTCAACATCCAGTAAAAATTCGGGAAAAATCATGAAAAATCCTATTTCACCAGAAGACCAACGGAGCCAGAAGACCGGAGGGAGAAGGGACTCGAGGGGCCGTCACACACTGGTGGCGCGGCCCGGCCCTGGCCGCGCCACCTATGCATGAGGGGGCCCCAGGTCCCCTCTCGACCTCCCCTCTCGCGTACATATACCCCCTGATGACATATTATCGGGGAGACGGCGTTTTTCCCAGATAGACTTCCGCTGCGCCGCCACCATTAGATACTGCGATTTGGAACCAGAAACTCCGTTCTGGCACCCTGCCGGGACGGGGATTCGGAGGAGATCTTCATCACCATCACCACCGACGCTCCTCCATCGACCATCCATGACTCCCCCATCCATGTGTGAGTAATTCCCCGCTGTAGGTGAGGGGATGGTAGGGATTGGATGAGATTGTTCATGTAATTTGATATGAGATTGATAGGGCATAGTGCCTAGTATCTTTATTTAGTGCCTATGACATTGTTGCAACTTGTTGTGCTTAATGCTTGTCACTTTGGGCCCGAGTGCCATGATTTCAGATCTGAACATGTTATTATTTCTATGATGATACTTGTTGTTTATGGTCTTACCTACAAGTTGTATACACATATTGTTGTCCGGAACCCGAGGCCCCAAAGTGATAGAAATTGGGATAACCGGAGGGGATGGCTATGATGTGAGGATCACATGTGTTCACCGAGTGCTAATGCTTTGCTCCGGTACTTTATTAAAAGGAGTACCTTAATTACCAGTAGTTTCCCTTGAGGCCCTGCTGCAACAGGCTGGTAGGACAAAAGATGTCATGCAAGTTTCTCCTTGCGAGCACGTACGACTATATACGGAACACATGCCTATGATTGTTTGTACTAGGATGCTTTATCATTATTTATCTGCAATGCCCATATCTCATTGATTTCATGAATTATCTTATCCATGCAACGCCCATAATCCATCCCTATGCCTACAGTATTTGTTTCTACTATTTACAACTGTTACTATTACCGTTGCTATTTTACTACTACTGTTACTATTTTCTTGCTGTCACTGCTATAAAACTGTTGCTACTGATAAACTGCTGCGAGTAAGACTGTTTCCAGGTGCAGCTAAATTGACAACTCATCTGTTAAGGCTTACATATACTCTTTGGCTCCCCTTGTGTCGAATCAATAAATTTGGGTAATACTTCCCTCGAAGACTGTTGCGATCCCCTATACTTGTGGGTCATCAGGGTCCACAGTACACTAGTGGTGTCTCTCCATAAAGTAAATAACATGCCGGGTAAACAAATTACAGTTGGGCAATTGATAGAATAAAGCTAGCATACATATGTCATGAGGATCACTATGAGATTCACTCTGGCATTACGACAAAATACATAGACCGTAATCCAACTGCATCTATGACTAATAATCCACTCTCGAGGTGTCATCCGAGCACCCGTTGAGTATTAAGTTGCGAACAACAGATAACTGCATTAAGCAAAGTGCATAAAGTAAACAATGCAAATGTCCTTGAACACAAGATTGTTGTTTTCTCCCTAGTGGCAATAACACATCTACAACCTTAGAGGTTTCTGTCACTCCCCTAGATTACTAGAGGCATGAACCCACTATCGAGCATAAATACTCCCTCTTAGAGTCACTAGCATCTACTCGGCCAAGATAGCTACTAGCAACGGAAAGCATGCAAGATCAAAACAATATAGAGATAACATAAAGATAATAATTCAGCACATCAACTCAACATAGTATCAATATTCATCGGATCCCAACAAACACAACATGTAGAATTACACAACGATGATCTTGATCATGATAGGCAGCTCACAAGATCTAAACATGAAGCACATGGTGGAGAAGACAACCATCTAGCTACTACTATGGACCTGTAGTCCAAGGTAGACTACTCACACATCACTCCGGAGGCGACCATGGTGATGAAGAAGGCCTCCGGTGGTGATTCCCCTCTCTGGCAGGGTGCCGGGAAGAGCTTATGGACCCTCCCAATCTCGCATCAATGACAGTGGCGGCTTGCAGTAGGTTTCATGGAAAATTGATCGGGGGTTTAGGTTTTTCCCATCGAGGGGAATATATAGGCGGAAGGGCAGTGTCAGGAGGTGGACCAGGGGGCTCACCCCCTGGTGGTGCAGGCCAGGGCCTGGCAACGCCGCCCTAGGGTGTGGCCGGCCCCCGGTCTCCCTCCGTCTCTTCTTCGGACTTTGATTCATGTCTAGAAAAATAGGAGGTTCAACTTTCGTTTCGTCCAATTCCGAGAATACTTCTGTGTAGCTTTTCTGAAACACAAAAATAGCAGAAAACAGGGAACTAGCATTGTGGCATCTCGTTAGTAGGTTAGTTCCAGAAAATGCATAAAAACGCCACAAAGTGTAACAAAACACAAAGCAAATGGTATAAACAAGGATGGAGCATCAAAAATTATAGATACGATTGAGACATATCAAGCATCCCCAAGCTTAACTCCTGCTTGTCCTCGAGTAGGTAAGTGATAACAAAACAATAATTTTGAGGTGACATGCACCATCACAATCTTGATCAACGAGGTAAAACATTGAGTGCTGAGATCAAAGTACTTAAAACATGGGCATAAGAGACATAATCTTGACCATAAAACTTAGCAACCATGTTATAACATGAAAAGTAACACAAATAAAGATCATGAGTAATGAAGCAATGAAAGTCAAGTGTGTGTTTCAACCATATAGAAAAACATAGTAAAGTGGTTTTCAGCTTGTCCCTCATGGAGTAGCAAAACATAAATGCATATGACACCTTCAAGTTTAAGAGGGCGACTAGATACAAATAATTTAAGAACAAGCAAAACCATAATCATGATTCAATCAATGATAAATTTTGGGACTATGCACATTAAACTCAGAGTGACAACTATGCTCTCCTAGACGGTGCATAAAGGTAGAAGGTGGAGACTCAACAAAAAAGTAAAAGAAAGGCCCTTCGCAGAGGGAACCAGTGATTGCAAATTTTATAAACCTCCAAAAATTATGATACTTACTAGCTTTGTGCTCTCATTGCCCCCAGCATAGGCATCTTGAGTGGTTAAGGTTAATGCGAGTACAATTATGAAGCATATGCTTAACAAATTATAAGTTGAAAATCTCGTGTCCCTTGAAGTACGAATACCCAAACCTCATGCTACTCGACTTAGGTCCCAAGCAAGTTCTTGTCATTGTAAGCATACATGTATCATCGAGAACCGCCAACAGGGTACCTCTTGCCCGATGACATGGAATAAGCCCACATCAAAATGACAAGACAAACAGACAATGGACACCTCGACATCTCTTTTATTTACCATTGGTATAGCTTTTTATTGCGAGATGCGTCGTCGAATGTCCACTATGGGCATGCTGTAAATTTCCACCATGAATGATGCATGGCTTAGATTAGTGGCCCAGGTGTTTCTCTAACACATATACAAACTCCATGAGCTCACAAGTTTCCAACTTATTTCACATCGCGAGTATCCATAAACAAAAGATCACGATATCAACTAAATAAAAGAAAGTGCAATGTTGAAAACTTGCCCCATGACGGCATGGTTGGGCTAACCTCCAACTTACAACTTGCAAGCATAACGTCAACATAAGAGAGCCACAATGGTCAAAATTAAAAGCAAGAAAAGTAAAGTGTGCCGTCAGGTTCGTGAGAGCTTTACTGACTAATTTTCACATAACACCAAAAAGTTTAATTTGAAGGATAGATAAAAGCAAGTTGAATGTACTTGGAATAGCAAATTGCTAATAGGTATGTACGGTGGACACATTGGAAAACCTAGTTTTTGGGAGTTGTATGCATGATAAGTATTCCCTCTTAGTACAAAATGAAGGCTAGCAAAAGACTGGGAGCGACCAACTAAGAGAGCAATAATGGCCATAATCATGCATAGCGACAAAACATCATTAACCGAAGCATAAAGTGGTATCACAATTCAAAAACCAAATGGTCATAGAGGCTTATGGCAACTTGTTAGAGTCAAACATGTTGTAAGCATGTACCAAGTCAACCCAAATAAAGCATCAAAGGAGAAAACCACAATAACATGCTCCCATATAATAAAAACAACGCATGATTTTTTCAAAGGCCCATTAAGCAATCTCAGTCATTTGAGACAAGTCATGCTACCAAAACAAACTACTAAGCATACTAGCAAAATGATATCAAGCATGACATGCAAAAGGCTAAGCCGTAGTCTAAACAAGCTCCCATTTGTACCACTATAGGCATGAAACTTTTTTCTCTTTTCCAACACCATTCAACCCTTTTTGAAACAACTCTTTTCATGAAAAACCAACATAGACCAGTTGTATAAATACACCTTGATACTAAGATATAACAAGATCTGAACAAAAATCAAGGCAAAAAATGAAAGCTAAACGCAGTAGTAGAAAAAGAGAACACTCGTTGAATGATAAGAGTGAAAACTAGAGTATTCTTGGCAATGAAAAATAGAGTGTGTCTTATCCAAAAGAAATTTATTGAGGTCCAACCATTTATTGAAGCAAACAAAACAAAACAAAACTAAAAGAGATAGCAAAGACGCTCCAAGAAAAATGCATAGAATATAAAGCAATAAAAATATAGTGTCTTGAAAGGTGACCTAATTTTTGCCGATGAAGAAGGGGTGCCTCGGGGGCATCCCCAAGCTTTGATGCTTGTACCTCTTGGATATTTCTTGGGGTAACATGGGCATACCCAAGCTTGAGCTTTTGTCCATACTTCATCTCATCTCATCTCATCACTCTCCATTCCCTACACTTGAAAACTTCCTTCATACAAAACTTCACACAATTCTATTAGCAACATTAGCATAAGCATGATAATAAATCAACTCTTTTAGTTCAGTTTCAAACTCAAACACACCAAATATTAAAGCATATACTACTGTATCAACTTCCTCCAAAGTTCCGTGATCAAAAGAACTCAAAAGAAAGCGATCGAGAGGCAAACACAAATAGTGGCAGAAATCTGTCAAAACAGAACAACTGACAAAGATTGATTTTTTTGAGGACTTTCTGTTGCTCAAATAAAAAATTACAAAACTAATAAAAGTTTGAAAATAACCTGGGGCATATGATTTAGAAATCACAGATCAAAAAGATATTCTGATAATTTTCATGAATTTTTACGGTGCAGCGTAGAAATCTGTTTCAGGACAGCAACTTCCCCAAATCTTACCTCCCTCAAATTAGAGGTACTTCTTGGCACAAAAACGAAATAAAAATGATAAGGAGAGTTCATTACAGTAGTAATAACTTCCAAGACTCAAATAAAAGAAAAAGTACTGAAAAAAAAACATTGGGTTATCTCCCAAGAGTGCTTTTCTTTAACGCCTTTGAGCTAGGCGCAGAAAGTGCAAATCAAGTGATATCAAGCGATGAAGCATCAAGTTCATAATTTTCTCTAAGAATAGAGTCAAAAATTAATTTATTTCTCCTTCTAGGTAAGTGTGCCATACATTTCTTGAGTGGGAATTGATATTTAATGGTGCCTTCCTTCATATCAATGATGTCACCTACAGTTTGAAGAAAAGGTCTTCCCAAAATAATAGGACATGAAGCATTGCATTCAACATCCATTACAAGGAAATCAATGGGAACAAGGTTATTGTTAACCATAATAAGAACATCATTAATCCTTCCCAAGGTTTCTTTTTAGCAACATCAGCAAGAGGAACATCAAAATAACACTTTTCAAGTGGTGGTAAACCAAGCATATTATAAATTTTTCTAGGCATAATAGAAATAGTTGCACCTAGATCACATAAAGCATGGAAATAAAAACCATTCACATTCATATCAATAATGGGATCCCAACCATCTTCTAACTTCTTGGGAATAGAAACCTTTTGTTTCAACTTTTCTTCCCTAATTTTCATGAGAGCATTTGTAATATGCTTTGTAAAAGCAACATTCATAGAACTAGCATTAGGACTCAAAGCAAGCTTTTGCAAGAATAAAATAACTTCAGAGATATTGCAACCATCAACATCAAAATCATTAAAAGAAATAGAGCTTTCATCTCCCATACTCTGAAAAATTCCAGCGCTTTTTGTAGAAAAAGTTTTTGCAGTTTTAGGCTTTTTCGCACAAGGAGTAGGAGTTTTCTCTACACCAATCAAAGTAAGAGGATTGCTAGCATTTGAAACAACATTGCTAGAGGTGGTGATAGTACATACCTTCATATTTCTAGCCATCTCATCTTCTTTTTCCCACCTGGCATGCAATTCTGCTAACATCCTAACATTTTCATCAATTCTAACTTGAATGGCATTCAAAATATTGCTTTCTTTCATATAATTAGGAAACACTTTTAGTTTCAGATGTTCAACATCAAGAGCAAGGCTATCAACTTTAGAAGCAAGAATATCAATTTTACCCAACTATTCCTCAACAGACTTGTTAAAAGCAGTTTGCTTACCGATGAAGTCCTTGAGCATGACTTCAAGATCAGAGGGCGCGCCCCTAGTGTTGTTGGAGGAATTACCATAAGAGTTACCATAACCACTACCATTAGTAGAAGGATACGGTCTATAATTGTTGCTAGCAAAATTGTTCCTATAAGCACTATTGTTGAAATTATTATTTCTAATAAAGTTTACATCAACATGCTCTTCTTGAGCACTATTGTATTTTTGATAAAACGATGCAAGCAAAAATAAAAATAAAGCAAAACAATAACAAAGTAAAAGATTGGAAGTGAGAGAATCCCCTTACAGAAATCTTCTTTCTCCCCGCCAACGGCGCCAGAAAACTTGTTGGTGGTGTGGTGTTGATGTGGGAGTTTTATATATATAACCACCCAGTTGGAAACCCCAAGAGAAGGTTATGATGAGCACAGCAGCAAGTCTTCCCTCAGTTGTGAAACCAAGGTTTATCAAACCATTATGAGAAAGAACCAAACTTCCAAAGGTCGATCCCGCTAGCTTTGCAACACTCCAGACAATGGTACCAAAAAACTTGTTGGTGTGTAGGTTTTCACCAGCAGCAACATTGAACCTGCACACAACACAACCAAGTACTTTGTCCCAACTCACAGTGAGGTTCTCAATCTCACCGGTTTGCTGTGAACAAAGGATTAAGCGTATCGAGTGGTAAAAGGTAATAGTTTGCAAGAATGTAAATAAAACAAGTAAAATGTAAACGGTAATAGCAATTTAAAAGGAATGGACCGGGGTCCATAGTTCACTAGTGGTGTCTCTCCATAAAGTAAATAACATGCTGGGTAAACAAATTACAGTTGGGCAATTGATAGAGTAAAGCGAGCATACATATGTCATGAGGATCACTATGAGATTCACTCTGGGCAATACGACAAAATACATAGACCGTAATCCAACTGCATCTATGACTAATAATCCACTCTCGAAGTGTCATCCGAGCACCCGTTGAGTATTAAGTTGTGAACAACAGATAACTGCATTAAGCAAAGTGCGTAAAGTAAACTATGCAAATGTCCTTGAACACAAGATTGTTGTTTTCTCCCTAGTGGCAACAACACATCTACAACTTTAGAGGTTTCTGTCACTCCCCCAGATTACTAGAGGCATGAACCTACTATCGAGCATAAATACTCCCTCTTGGAGTCACTAGTATCTACTCGGCCAAGATAGCTACTAGCAACGGAAAGCATGCAAGATCATAAACAACATAGAGATAACATAAAGATAATAATTCAGCACATCAACTCAACATAGTATCATTATTCATCGGATCCCAACAAACACAACATGTAGAATTTCACAACGATGATCTTGATCATGATAGGTAGTGATACGTCTCAAACGTATCCATAATTTTTGATGCTCCATGCTTGTTTTTACACCATTTGCTTTATGTTTTGTTACACTTCATGGCATTTTTATGCATTTTCCGGAACTAACCTATTAATGACATGCCACAGTGCTAGTTCCCTATTTTCTGTTGTTTTTGTGTTTCAGAAAAGTTACACAGGAAATATTCTTAGAATTGGACGAAATAAAAGCCGAACCTCCTAATATTTAACGAAGCTTCCAGAAGACCAAAGAGGAGACAGAGGGGGGCCACGGGCTAGCCACACCATAGGGTGGCGCGGCCAGCCCCTGGCCCGCGCCCCCTATAGGTGAGGCCGCCCTGGTCCACTCCTGACGCTGCCCCTTCGCCTATAAAGACTCCCCGACGGGAAAAGCCTAAAGACCCGATCAATTTTCTAGAAACACATCGCGATCGGCCGCTGTCGTCGACCCGAGATCGGGAGGGTCCAGAAGCTCTTCCCGGCACCCTGCCGGAGAGAGGAATCACCACTGGAGGTCTTCTTCATCGCCATGCTTGCCTCCGGCGCGATGAGTGAGTAGTCTACCTTGGACTATGGGTCTATAGCAGTAGCTAGATGGTTGTCTTCTCCACCATGTGCTTCATGTTTAGATCTTGTGAGCTGCCCTACATGATCAAGATCATCTTTATGTAATTCTACATGTTGTGTTTGTTGGGATCCGATGAATATTGGTGTTACGATTAAGTTGATGTTCTGAATTTTATCTTATGTTATCTCTATGTTGTTTATGATCTTGCATGCTCTCCGTTGTTAGTAGCTATCTTGGCCAAGTAGATACTAGTGACTCCAAGAGGCGGTATTTATGCTTGATAGTTGGGTTCATGCCTCTATTTAATCTGGGGGAGTGACAGAAACCTCTAAGGTTGTAGATGTGATGTTGCCACTAGGGAGAAAACAACATTCTTGTGTCGAAGGACATTCGCTTTGTTTAAATTACACAATTTGCTTAATGCAGTTATCTGTTGTTCGCAACTTAATACTCAAGGGGTCCTCGGATCATTCCCCGCGAGTGGATTATTAGTCATAGATGCAATTGGATGGTGGTCTATGTATCTTGTTGTAATGCCCAGAGTAAATCTCATAGTGATCCTCCTGACATATGCACGTTATCTTTATTCTATCAATTGCCCAACTGTAATTTGTTTACCCAGCATGTCGTTATTTATCTTATAGAGAGACACCACTAGTGAACTATGGACCCCGGTCCAATTTCCTTTATATTGCTATTACTGTTTACTTTTACTCACACTGTTTACTTTCTCACATACTACTATTGCTTTCCACTTGATATTCCCATTCCTTTGTTTATAGCAAACCGGTGATATTGACAACCTCATCGTAAGTTGGGAGCAAAGTATTTGTTTGTTTTGTGTGCAGGTTTCATGTTGCTGCTGGTGCAAAACAAAGCACTGGACGAGGTGCCCTATAAATTGTCTAGAGCTATCGCGAAGCTAGCAGGCATCACCTTCTAAAGTTTGGCTTTTTCCTACTGGTTCGATAAACCTTGGTTTCTTACTCAGGGAAGACTTCCTACTGTGCTCATCATACCTTCCTCTTGGGGTTCCCAACTGGGTGGTTATCTGCCTGTATCAAGCACTTTTTCTGGCACCATTGCCAGGGAAAAAGGAGATTTCTGCAAGGGGAGTCTCGCACGCACAATCTTTACTTTGTTTTTGTTTTGCTTTACTTTATTTTTACTTGCATCATTTTATCAAAAATACAAAAAATTTAGCTTCCTTTATAGTTGTTACTTTATTGCTCTTAGTTCATTATGTTGTTCCCTAAGTATGTTTTGGAGGACCTCTCAGTAGGTAAAAGTAACATCGAGGAGTTCTTTAATCATATTAGTATGCATAAAGATGTTGAGGATAGATCTTTGCTGAGCTTGCTCCTAGTTATGAAGTTGCTTCTGCTTATTTAGTTCACATGTTGGAGGCTAGGTTTGCTAGCCTTAATCCTTTTATGCAACACATGTTTCTTAAGCTTCATGATATAGAAGACTCCAAAAAGATAGATTTTATCTTGGAGACTTTGCGTAGAGAATTTAGAGATGTTGCTATTGAAGCTAGGAACATTTTTAAGCGTTTTAATAAGCTTGGCTCACATGTAGATATTTTTGGTACAAACAATGAAGAAACCCAAGTACCAATACCTAGCAAACTCTTGGGATTGCATGAAGCTTTTGAAAATAATTTTGATTGGATCTGTCCCAAAAATCTTTTTAGCGAATTGAGTGAACCAAAGCGTGATCACAAGGGGTCTTCAAAAACTTATGTGGATGTAATACAATGTCTTATTGAAAAGACTTCTACAATTGATCTTAATGCTTCACTTGATATTACTTGATTTGCTTCTTTCGGCGCCTAGCTCAAAGGCGTTAAAGAAAAGCACTCTTGGGAGATAACCCACTATTTTACTTTCAGTTCTTTTTCTTTTATTTGAGTCTTGGAAGTTATTAATACTGCAATAACCTCTCCTTATCATTTTTATTTCGTTGTTGTGCCAGGAGAAACCTCTAATTTGAGTGAGGTAAGATTTGGGGAAGTTGCTGTCCTGAAACAGATTTCGGTGCTGCACCATACAAAATTCGTGGAAATTCTTAGTATATCTTTTTGACCTGCGATTTCTTATGCTTATGCCCCAGGTTATATCCAAACTTTCACCAGTTTACACTTTTTGATTTGAGCAACAGAAAACCCTCGAAAAAATCGATCTTTGTCAGCTGTTCTGTTTTCACAGATTTCTGCCACTATTTGTGTTTGCCTCTCGATCAATTTTTTTTGAGTTCTTTTGATCACGGAACTTTTGGGGAAGTTGCTACAGTAGCATATGCTTTATATGTGGTGGTTTTGAGTTGAAAGCTGAACCAAAAAGGGTTGATTCATTATTGGGATTTCTATTTTTGTGCCCTCGGGTCCTTAGTTGTGCTTAGTTTTCCTCAGCCGCTTAGTTTTTCCTCAGTTTTGCCCAAGCGCTTGTCTGAAACCCTCACAAGGAGCTCGGACGGGAGGAATCCCATTTAGTTGACCATTTGTTGGTGCTGGCAAGTGGGGCCACTGTTGGTGCCCTGCAGTGGACACGTCTCCACTTATCCAGATCATCGTGGGACCCACAACTTGTCCACGTTAGCGCACCGGACCCACAGCTTACCCAGGTGACCATTGCAAAATGGGAGCCCGAGCCAGCCCCGCGCCCGTGCCTATGACATTGCTTCCCCTTTCTTTCCCCATTGTTCTTCTTCTCCTCCAGCGGCAGCCCTTCTCCGGCAGGCGGGTGATGTCTAGTTTCTCTTCGACCTCCCGTTCTTCATGGCCACAGTATGGACCCGTGCCTTTGACAAAATGCCCTGACTGCCCATGCCAGGAGCCTCTAAAGCGGTCGATCTGTAAGCAACCGTGGACGTAAGTTCCTTGCATGCGAGAGCTTGCCATATAGAGAGGGGGATAAGGTTAGATCTCGCTCCAATTGCTCTGTTTTCTCTCAATTTTCTTGTTATTCCCTCAAATTTGGGATTTAGGGTTCACGTTGTTGTTTTCAGATCCTCAAGAAATACAGGTATTTCGAGTGGATCGATGTGTACGTTCAGAGGCTTAAATTACAGGAATCAATTGGCGCTATTAGGGAGCGCAATTTGGGAGGGGGGACTTGCTATAGAGAATGCAGCGGAGAGAGGAGCCATTCCGATTATGCCTAATGCTCCCAATGCAGAACTGGTGAAAGTGAAGGAAGAAAATGAACAAGCAGTTAAAGTAGCTGATCGAGTTGAAGAAGCAAGCTAATCTGATGGCTGGTTGTTTTTTTGTTGTATAATTGCGATCGGATTCTTATCATTGCTCATCAAGCGCTAGAAGTTGTTACAAGGGATCCCTTGTCACAAATCCATTAGTCAGTTACATGTACTTGTAGTTGTTTTCAAAGTTAGTGTGTGCATTCACCGAAATTACCAAAAAAAAGTGTTATGGAATATAGGAATGCTAAAGATAGTTGATAATTGTTAGAGGGGTGACAAATAATGCATGCACCGAAATCCCACAAATATGTATGTCTCATGTTTATACAAAAATTATACCACTTTTGGGACGTTTCAAATAACCAAAACTATATCCCAAACTATATTCCCTAAAAGAAAAGGAATGCTAAAGAAAGTTGATAATTGTTAGAGGGGTGATAAATAATCCATTCACCAAAATCCCCCAAATATGCCAAATATGTATGTCTCATGTTTCTACCAAAATTATACCACTTTTGGGCCATTTCAAATTGCCAAAACTATATTCCCTAAAAAAAAGGAATGCTAAAGATAGTTGATAATTGTTAGAGGGGTGATAAATAATCCATTCACCGAAATCCCCCAAATATGCCAAATATGTATATCTCATGTTTCTACCAAAATTATACCACTTTTGGGCCATTTCAAATTGCCAAAACTATATTCCCTAAAAGAAAAGGAATGCTAAAGACAGTTGATAATCGTTAGAGGGGTGATAAATAATCCATTCACCGAAATCCCCCAAATATGCCAAATATGTATGTCTCATGTTTCTACCAAAATTATACCATTTTTGGGCCGTTTCAAATTACCAAAACTATATTCCCTAAAAGAAAAGGAATGCTAAAGATAGTTGATAATTGTTAGAGGGGTGATAAATAATCCATTCACCAAAATCCCCCAAATATGCCAAATATGTATGTCTCATGTTTCTACCAAAATTATACCACTTTTGGGCCATTTCGAATTACCAAAACTATATTCCATAAAAGAAAAGGAATGCTAAAGATAGTTGATAATTGTTAGAGGGGTGATAAATAATCCATTCACCAAAATCCGCAAATATGTATGTCTCTTGTTTACACCAAAATTATACCACTTTTTAGTTCAACATTTTTAAATCATGGAAAATAATGCATAAATAGAGGGAATATAGTTATGTGGCAAAATAATCCATAAATGCACGTCTCTTGTCACACGGATCGACTCCACCAACCGTTGATCCACCGACAGAGAGAGAGAGGGGTGGCCACGAAGAGAGAGAGAGAGGGGTTGCCACGAAGAGACAAATAGGGGTATACTGCCCGTTAGATCAGTGGATCAACGGTTGGTGGAGTCAATCCGTGTGACAACGGCTCAACCAATCAGGATAAGTTTGGGCTTCTGTGAGCGTTTGTGACAGTACTTGAGGGCAAAACTGAGTAGTACTAAGAAACCAAGGGCACGTAAATAGTAAATAGACTAAGGGATTCAAACAAAAGAATTACAAAATGAAAAATGCATGTTTTGTACAATATAATTCATATTGGGCTACATCAAATTATTTGTAATTCAAATATACATGAGTGTGACAATTATGGCCTCATTTAGACAAACTATGTTTTGGGGAAGATATTTTGCAAAGGGGTTTGAGTGGAAAACCATGCATCTTCATAGCTACTAGTGATTCTGAGAAGTGGCAATTTGTGGTAAAACATGATTTATCTATGTTTGTTCAAGGTGGCAGGTTTCGTAGGAAGACTCCATGAGTAGGTGCCACTATGTTTTTATTTTTTTGGATTTTTTTGCGCATGAAATGACTCAATTAGCTATGTTAATCTCATTTGTTGACTCTCTGTTGACCAGCTACTTGAGGGTAGAACTGAGTATATTGCACTTGCCAGTCTAAGTACTCGAGGGGAAAACTGAGTACAGATAAAATTTCTGTATAAGGCCCGAGGTTAGAACTGAGTACACCAAACGTCGAAAGGTTAGCCTCGTGTCGCGGTGCACGCTGCAGCCGTGCATAGCAGATGCGTGTTGTGGTACACCAAATGCCACCTTCGTCTTTATAGAGCCCCTCTTTCTCTCCCTTGACGCTCGCCCACTCTCTCATTCTCACTGCAACTGCCTCTCCTGTCCCATCATCTTCTCCACTTCGCATTGAAAAAAACCCCAAAGAAAAAACCTCGGCGATGGAGAAGAATGAGATGCCCATTGTTGGCGCTTCCGATGTAGCCGTCGGCGCATCAGCCGCCGGCACATCGGCCGCCGACGCATCGGCCGCCGGCACATCGGCCGCTGCCCCCGTCCAGGACCCCGTCGCTGCTTCGAACATAGCCACCGGCGCATCGGCCGCCGCCCCCGTCCAGGCCCCCGTTGCTGCTTTCAATGTAGCCGCCGGCGCATCAGCTGCCGGTGCATCGGCCGCTGCCCCCGTCTAGGCCCCCGTCCAGGCCCCCGTCCAGTTTCCCGTCGATTGGAACCCGTACGAACAAGAGCTGTACGTCGCCCCGGACAACCCCTATGACACCAGCATCGCCGACGACGAGGAGGTAACCCTTTGTTCCCTTGTTTTTATTCCATTTCAATCCTTTTTGTGTTAGATCTTGCATTATTAGGGTTCGTCTGCTCCTAGTTCTATCATTTTATGTTAGATCTTGCGTTAATAGGGTTCGTCTGTTCCTAGTTCAATCCTTTTGTGTTAGATCTTGCGTCATTAGGGTTCTTCTGTTCCTAGTTCTAGATCTTGCGTGTTAGTTCTTACGTTATTAGGGTTTGTCTATTCCTAGTTCTAGATCTTGCGTTATTAGTGTTTGTGATTTGCTTTTGTTTAAAATTTGGTTAACTTATGTGAGTAATCAATCCCATCAGGTTAATTTGTGCCAATGATGATGAATATTTGGGCACAAATTGATTCAGGGTTTGGTCAGTGAACAATTGGTGTGTACAAATTTGTTGTGCATGATCTTTGGTTCACTGACCCAAATCCTAGATATAAGTGTGTCCAATGTAACTGAGGCTACCTCTTTTTTTCGTGCCCATATTATCATGCATGATCTTTTGTTCACTCTTTGTTCCATCATCGCTGCAATTGACTCCGTGTTTTTTGATCTTTGGTGCTACGTGACAGGTGCAGAGCAGCGACGTCGACATCGACGATGAGTCCTTCCACACCAAGACTCATCACGTCCTCAGGAGGCTGCAGTCCGGCCATTACGATCGCCACTTTGCTCAAGGCATTTATAGGTGCCCCTTCTGCACCAGGAGGCTCCGCGCCACCGACTTCAACTGCATAGTGAACCATGCCGAGTCCATTGGCAGAGCCATTGGCGGCGCTAGAGTTGGAACAACCGTGAACGTGCATGCGTTCATGGCCAAACACAAAGCACTTGGGATTCACCCGCGCAGCCTCCAAGCTTAATCCCATTCATGTAAATTGTAGCTTATGTTGGATCTCGGTCGGTAGCTACTGTTATCTATGCTATGTTGGCTACTGTATGCAGCTTATCGTATATTTTCTCTGGATTTGTGCCCTAGATTTCCTACTCCCTCCGATCCATATTACTCTTCGCTAATGTGGTTGTATCTAAACACATTTTAGTGGTTGATGCATCCATATTAGTGAAGAGTAATATGGATCGGAGGGAGTACCTGATTGGGTAAAAACGATGGCATAAAGAAATGAATGGCGTTAAGAAACAGAAGGAGAAGATGCTCTAGATTTGCTACCAATTTGGGCAATCAAGAATGAATGAGATCGAGCGAGAGAGAGGAAAAAGGTGCATTGAAAACTGCTAATCTGGGCGAAAGAGACAGAAACCACTCATGCCCACGTCCCAGACCCGCATGGCTCCGCACGCTACGGCCCCACACGCTACGGCCTCAGCTCCGCTCGTATGACCAAACACGGTATCGTCCTGTCCCACGCGGTCCCTTTCTACCAGCCCCACACGATGCGGCCCCACATGACGTGGCCCCACTCTTCCGCACGGAATGGTCAACTGAACGGGATTCCTTCCATCCGACTAGAAAACTGAGTACAACTAAGGACCCGAGGGCACAAAAATAGAAATCCCTTCATTATTATGCTTACACTAATGTTGCTAATAGAATTGTGTTGAGTTTTGTATGAAGGAAGTTTTCAAGTGTAGGGATTGGAGAATGATGAGATGAGTTGAAGAATGGACAAAAGCTCAAGCTTGGGGATGCCCACGTATGCCAAGAAATATTCAAGAGGTACAAGCGTCAAAGCTTGGGGATGCCCCCGAGGCACCCCTTCTTCATCGGCAAAAATCAGGTCACCTTTCAACACACTATATTTTTATTGCTTTATGCACTATGCGTTTTTCTTGGAGCGTCTTTACTTCAGTTTTCAGTTTTCTTTAGTTTTGTTTGCTGCAATAAATGGTTGTACCCCAACAAATTTCTTTTGGAGGAGATGTACCCGTTTTCATTTGCCAAGAACACTCCGTTTTTCACTCTTATCGTTCAACGAGTGTTCTCTTTTTCTGCTACTGCGTTTAGTTTTTGTTTTTTGCCTTGATTTTTTTTCAGATCTTGTTTTATCTTTGTATCAAGGTGTATTTTGACCTCTGGTTCATATTGGTTTTCATCAAAAAAGTTATTTCAAAAAGGTTTGAATGGTGTTGGAAAAGAGAAAAAGTTTCATGCAAAAAAGTGGTACAAAAAGGAGCTTGTTTGGACTGCGGCTTAGACTTTTTTCATGCCATGCTTGATGTCATTTTGACAGTATGCTTAGTGATTTTTGCTGTAGCATGACTTGTCTCAAATGACTGAGATTGCTTAATGAGCCTCTGAAAAAAATCATGTCTTGTTTTTATTATTTGGAAGCATTAATTTGGTTTTCTCCTTGATGCTTTATTTGGGTTGACTTGGCGCATGCTCACAACATGTCATGACTATAAACAAGTCACCATAAGCCTCTATGATCATTTAGTTTTTGACTTTTGATGACATTGTATGCTTCTCTTAATGATGTTTTGTCGCTATGCATGATTATGGCCGTTATTGCTCTCTTAGTTGGTCACTCCCAGTCTTTTGCTAGCCCTCATTTTGTACTGAGTATGAGCTCTACTCGTGCATCCAACTCGCAAAAACCAAGTTATTCCAATGTGTCCACCATACATACCTATTAGCAATTTGCTATTCCAAAGTACATTTGACTTGCTTTTATCTATCCTTCAAATTAAACTCTTTTTGGTGTTATGCGAAAATTGGTCAGTAAAGCTCTCACGAACCTGATGGCACACTTTACTTTTCTCGCTTTTAAAAATTTGACATTGTGGCTCTCTTATGTTAGGTTGTTATGCTTGCAAGTTGTAAGTTGGAAATTAGCCAAACCATGTTGTCATGGGGTAAGCTTTCAACATTGCACTTCTTATTTGAGTTAATATCGTGATCTTTTGTTTATGGATACTCATGATGTGAAACAAGTTGGGAATCTTGCGGGATCATGGAGTTTGTATATGTGTTAGAAAAATGCCTGGGCCGCTAATCTAAGCCATGCATAATTCATGGTGGAAATTTACAGCATGCCCATAGTGAACATTCGACGACGCATCTCAAAATAAAAAGTTATACCAATGGTAAATAAAAGAGATGCTGAGGTGTTCATTGTCTGTTTGTCCTATCATTTTGATGTGGGATTGTACCATGTCATCGGGCACGGAGGTACCCTGTTGGCGGTTCTCGATGATACACGTATACTTACAATGACAAGAGCTTGCTTGGGACTCTAAGTCGAGTAGCATGAGGTTTGGGTATTCGTACTTCACGGGACATGAGGTTTTCAATTTATGATTTGTCAAGCATATGCTTCATAATTGTACTCACATTAAATTTAACCATTCAAGATGCTTATGATGGGGGCAATGAGAGCTCAAATCTAGTAAGTACCATAATTTTTGAAGGTTTATAAAACTTGCAATCACCGCTTCCCTTTGCGAAGGGTCTTTCTTTTACTTTTATGTTGAGTCACCACCTTCTACCTTTATGCACCGTCTAAGAGAGCATAGTTGTCATTCTGAGTTTAATGTGCATAGTCCCAAAGTTTATCATTGATTGATTCATGATTTTGGTTTCACATGTTCTTAAATTATTTGTATCTAGTCGCCCTCTTAAACTTGAAGGTGTCCTATGCATTTATGTTTTGCTATTCCATGAAGAACAAGCTGAAAACCATTTGCTATGTTTTTCCATATGATTTGAACATGCGTTTGACTTTCATTGTTTTATTTTTCATGATCTTTCGTTTGTGTTCTTTTTCATATTATAACATGGTTGCTAAGTTTCTTCTATCAAGATTATGTCTTTCATGACCATGTTTAAAGTTCTTTGATCTCAGCACTCAATGCTTTACATAGATGATCAAGATTGTGATGGTGCATGTCACCTCAAAAATTATTCTTTTGTTATCACTTACCTACTCGAGGACGAGCAGGAGTTAAGCTTGGGGATGCTTGATACGTCTCAAACGTATCTATAATTTTTGATGCTCCATGCTTATTTTTACACCATTTGCTTTATGTTTTGTTACACTTCATAGAATTTTTATGCATTTTCCAGAACTAACCTATTAACGAGATGCCATAGTGTCAGTTCCCTGTTTTCTGCTGTTTTTGTGTTTCAGATAAGTTACACAGGAAATATTCTCGGAATTGGACGAAACAAAAGCCGAACCTCCTATTATTTAACGAAGCTTCTAGAAGACTAAAGAGGAGACGGAGGGGGGCCATGGGCCAGCCACACCATAGGGTGCGGCCAGCCCCTGGTCCATGCCCCCTATAGGTGAGACCGCCCTGGTCCACTCCTGATGCCGCCCCTTCGCCTATAAAGACCCCCCGATGGGAAAAACCTAAAGACCCGATCAATTTTCTAGAAACACATTGCGATCCGTCGCCATCGTCGACCCAAGATCGGGAGAGTCCAGAAGCTCTTCCCGGCACCCTGCCGGAGAGGGGAATCGCCACCGGAGGCCTTCTTCATCACCATGCTTGCCTCTGGCGTGATGAGTGAGTAGTCTACCTTGGACTATGGGTCCATAGCAGTAGCTATATGGTTGTCTTCTCCACCATGTGCTTCATGTTTAGATCTTGTGAGCAGCCCAACATGATCAAGATCATCTTTATGTAATTCTACATGTTGTGTTTATTGAGATCCGATGAATATTGGTGTTATGATTAAGTTGATGTTCTGAATTTTATCTTATGTTATCTCTATGTTGTTTATGATCTTGCATGCTCTCCGTTGCTAGTAGCTATCTTGGCCAAGTAGATACTAGTGACTCCAAGAGGGGGTATTTATGCTCGATAGTTGGGTTCATGCCTCTATTTAATCTGGGGAAGTGACAGAAACCTCTAAGGTTGTAGATGTGCTGTTGCCACTAGGGAGAAAACAACATTCTTGTGTCTAAGGACATTTGCTTTGTTTATATTACACACTTTGCTTAATGCAATTATCTGTTGTCCGCAACTTAATACTCAAGGGGTCCTCGGATGATTCCCCGCGAGTGGATTATTAGTCATAGATGTAGTTGGATGGCGGTCTATGTATCTTGTTGTAATGCCCAGAGTAAATCTCATAGTGATCCTCTTGACATATGCACGCTATCTTTATTCTATCAATTGCCCAACTGTAATTTGTTTACCCAGCATGTCATTATTTATCTTATGGAGAGACACCACTAGTGAATTGTGGACCCCGGTCCAATTTCCTTTATATTGCTATTACTGTTTACTTTTACTCGCACTGTTTACTTTCTTGCATACTACTATTGCTTTCCACTCGATACGCTCATTCCTTTATTTATAGCAAACCGGTGAGATTGACAACCTCATCGTAAGTTGGGAGCAAAGTATTTGTTTGTGTTGTGTGCAGGTTTCACGTTGCTGCTAGTGCAAAGCAAAGCACTAGACGAGGCGCCCTATAAATTGTCCGGAGCTATCGCGAAGCTAGCAGGCATCACCTTCTGAAGTTTGGCTCTTTCCTACTAGTTCGATAAACCTCAGTTTCTTACTGAGGGAAGACTTGCTACTATGCTCATCATACCTTCCTCTTGGGGTTCCCAACTGGGTGGTTATCTGCCCACATCAGGCAGCTCACAAGATCTACACATGAAGGACATGGTGGAGAAGACAACATCTAGCTACTACTATGGACCCGTAGTCCAATGTAGACTACTCACACATCACTTCGGAGGCGACCATGGCGATGAAGAAGGCCTCTCGCGGTGATTCCCCTCTCCGGCAGGGTGCCGGGAAGAGCTTCTGGACCCTCCTGATCTCACATTGATGATGGCAGCGGCTTGTAGTAGGTTTTGTGGAAAATTGATTAGGAGTTTAGGTTTTTCCCATTGAGGAGAATAGATAGGCGGAAGGGCAGCGTCAGGAGGTGGACCAGGGGGGCTCACCCCCTGGTGGTGCGGGCCAGGGCCTAGCCGCACCGCCCGAGGGTGCGGCCGGCCCCTGGCCCCCCTCCATCTCATCTTCGGACTTTGACTCGTGTCTGGAAAAATAGGAGGTTCGGCTTTTGTTTCAACCAATTCCGAGAATACTTCCTGTGTAGCTTTTCTGAAATACAAAAACAGCTAGAAAACAGGGAACTGGCACTATGGCATCTCGTTAGTAGGTTAGTTCTGGAAAATGCATAAAAATGCCACAAAGTGTAACAAAACACAAAGCAAATGGTGTATAAACAAGCATGGAGCATAAAAAATTATAGATATGTTTGAGACGTATCAACCAGCTCTCTTGCAAAATTAGTAATGAGCAGATGAAGCATGCAAGTCAAGGGGTACTTAATTTAATAAGGAAGATAACAAACCCGACCACTACGTCCTCATGAGCTAAAAACAGTGTCACAAAATGAGAAGTATTTTGAAGGTTTTGAAAGGTAGCACATGAAAATTTGCTTGGAATGGTTTGAAATGCCATGCATAGGAATTTATAGTGGACTCTTTGGAATAAGTTTGGTTTTTGGGAGTTGGATGCACGAGTAGAGCTCATATTCAGTACAGGTGAAGGCTAGCAAAAGACTGGGAGCGACCAACTAAGAGAGCAATAACGACAAAACATTATTAATCAAAGCATAAAGTGATATTAAAAGTCAAAAACTAAATGATCATAGAGGCCTGAGGCGACTGGTTTATAGTCATAACATGGTATAAGCATGCGCCAAGTCAATCCAAATAAAGCATCAAAGGAGAATACCACAATGTTATGCTTTTTGTATGACACAAACAACGCATGATTCTTTTAATGGCACATCAAGCACTCTCAGTCATTTGAGAAAATTCATGCTACAACAATAGCTACTAAGCTTATAATAAAAATAATATCTAGCATGACATGCTAAAGTCTAAGCCACAGTCTAAACAAGCTTCCTTTTGTACCACTATAAGCATGAAATATTTTACTCTTTTCCAACACCAATCAACTTATTTGAAACAACTCTCAAAGATAAAAATCAACAAAGACCAGAGGGCTAAACACACCTAACTACAAAGAACTAAAAAGTTCTGAACAAAATTAAAGGTGAAAAACAAAAGCTAAACGTAGTACTAGCAAAAGAGAACACTCGCAGAACAGTAAGAGTGAAAACTAGAGTGTTCTAGGCGATGAAAATAGAGTGTGTCTTCTCTAAAATAAGTATGCTGGGGTCCAACCATTTATTACCGCAAAAAAACAAAAGAAAACTGAAAGCAAAAATAAAGACGCTCCAAGAAAAACACATAGCATATGAAGCAATAAAAATATAGTGTCTTAAAAGATGACCTGATATTTTTGTTGATGAAGAAGGGGGTGCCTTGGGCATCCCTAAGCTTTGATGCTTGTACTTCTTGGATATTTCTTGGGGTGAAATGGGCATCCCCAAACTTGAGCTTTTGTCCATCCTTCATCTCATCTCATCATTCTCCTTTCCCTACACTTAAAACTTCCTTCATACAAAACTTCGCACAATTCTCATTAGCAACATTAGTGTATGCAAGATAGTAGATCCACTTTTGGTTCAGTTTCAACTCAAGTACAACATCCATTAAAACATTAGATACTGTAGCAACTTCTTCTAAAAGCTCTTCTGATCAAAATAACTCAAAAAGAAAGAGATCAAGAGGCAAATGCAAATAGTGGCAGAAATCTGTCAAAACAGAACAGCAGGCAAAGATCAATTTTATTGAAAATCTTCTGTTGCTCAAATCAAAAAGTGCAAAACTAATGAAAGTTAGATAATAACTTGGGGCATGTGCACAAAGAATTGCAGATCAATACGATGTTCTGATATTTTTCACGAATTTTTACAAAAAGTGCAGAAATCTGTTTTGGGACAGCAACTTCCCCAAATCTTACCTTCTTCCTATTAGAGGCTATTCTTGGCACAAAAACGAAATCAAAAGGATAAGGAGAGGTCATTACAGCAGTAACAACTTCCAAGACTCAACAAAAGAAAAATTACTAAAAGAAAACATGGGTTATCTCCCAAGAGTGCTTTTCTTTAACGCCTTTCAGCTAGGCGCAGAAAGTAAGAATCAAGTATTTTCAAGTGAAGAAGCATCAAGACAAATACCAGAAGTCTTTTCAACAAGGAATTGTATTTTATCCATATAAGTTTTCGAAAATCCTCCGTCAACACTCTTGGGTTCACTACTTTCATCAAATGGGTTTTCAGGAACAATCCAATCAAAATTCTTTTCCAAAGCTTCATGCATTCCTAAGAGTTTAAAAGGTATTGGTATTTTGATTTCCTCCCCATTTTTGGGTTTGGTTTTGTCTATCTTTTCAAGTGTACCAATAACATCTACACATGAGCCTAGCATATTAAAATGATCAAAGACTTTCCTAGCTTCTATAACAACATCTCTAAATTCTTTACGCAAAGTTTCCAAAATAAAATCCCTCTTTTTAGTGTCTTGAACATCAAGAAGTTTAAGAAACATTTGTTGTATTATGGGGTTAAGGTTAACAAACCTAGCCTCCAACATGTGAACTAAGTAGGCAGCAGTAGTTTCATAATTAGGAGCAAGTTCTGCTACGGATCTATCCTCAATATCTTTGTGCTTACTAACATGATTAAAGAATTCTTCAATGTTATCTTTCCCTATTATAGAACCACTACCTACTAATAAGTCTTTCAGAACATACTCAGGGATCAACATAATGAACTAAAAATAAGGTAACAAAATACCAACTATAAAAGGAACTAATTTTTTATTTTTGATAAAAAGAAGCAAACAAGATAGAGTAAAGAAACTAAGCAAAACAATAACAAAGTAAAGAGATTGGAAGTGAGAGACTCCCCTTGCAGAAATCCTCTTTCTCCCCGGCAACGGTGCCAGAAAATAGTCTTGATGTCTGATACGTCTCAAACGTATCTATAATTTTTGATGCTCCATGCTTTGTTTTACACCATTTGCCTATTGTTTCGTTACACTTAGTGGCATTTTTATACGCTTTCCGGAACTAACCTATTAACAAAGTGCCACAGTGCCAGTTTCCTGTTTTCTGCTGTTTTTGTGTTTCAGAAGTGATACACAGGAAATATTCTCGGAATTGGACGAAACAAGTTCCAGAAGTCATATTTCATCGGGGAGCTTCCAAACATCCGAAGGAGAGTAGGAGACGGAGGACCAGGGGTCCACACACAGGGGTGGCGCGGCCTACCCCTGGCCCGCGCCACCTATGTGTGAGGCCACCTAGGGCCTCCTCTGACATCGCCCCTTCGCCTATATATACCCCCTGACGAGAAAAACCTAAGGGCCCGATCAGTTTTCCAGAATACATCGCGATCCGCCGCCGCCGTCGACCCGAAGATCGGGAGGGTCCAGAAGCTCTTCCCGGCACCCTGCCGGAGAGGGGAATCGCCACCGGAGGTCTCCTTCATCGCCATGATTGCCTCCGGAGCGATGAGTGAGTAGTCTACCTTGGACTATGGGTCCATAGCAGTAGCTAGATGGTTGTCTTCTCCACCATGTGCTTCATGTTTAGATCTCATGAGCTGCCCTACATGATTGAGATCACTGTTATGTAATTCTATGATGTTGGTTTGTTGGGATCCGATGAATATTGGTGTTTATGATTAAGTTGCTGTACTGAATTTTATCTCATGTTATCTCTATGATGTTTATGATCTTGCATGCTCTCCGTTGTTAGTAGCTATCTTGGCCGAGTAGTTGCTAGTGACTCCAAGAGGGGGTATTTATGCTCGATAGTGGGTTCATGCCTCTATTTCACCAGGGGGAGTGACAGAAACCTCTAAGGTGGTAGATGTGCTGTTGCTACTAGGGAGAAAACAACATTCATATGCTCGAGGGCATATGCTTTGTTTACATTACACACTTTGCTTAATGCAATTATCTGTTGTTCGCAACTTAATACTTCTAGGGTGTTCGGATGATATCCCCGGGGGTGGATTATTAGTCATAGATACAGTTGGATGGCGGTCTATGTATTTTGTTGTAATGCCCAGAGTGAATCTCATAGTGATCTTCTTGACATATCACGTTATCTTTATTCTATCAATTGCCCAACTGTAATTTGTTTACCCAGCATGTTATTTTATCTATGGAGAGACACCACTAGTGAACTGTGGACCCCGGTCCTATTTTAATCATATTGCAATCAACTGTTTACTATTCCCGCACTGTTTACTTTACTCGCATATACTCTACTGTTTTCCACTCGATACACTCATAACCTTTATTTCAAGCAAACCGGTGAGATTGACAACCTCATCGCAAGTTGGGAACAAAGTATTTGTTTGTGTGTGTGCAGGTTCCGCGTTGCTACTGGCTGAAGACGAGTCAACAAGTATCGTTAACGGCGCCCTTGTTGGAGTGTTACTAAGCCAGTGCGCATCACCTTCAGTCGTCACCGTCTCCCTTCTCCTGAACGATAAACCTTGGTTTCATAACTGAGGGAAAACTAGCCGCTACACTCATCATACCTTCCTCTTGGGGTTCCCAACGGGCTGGTCAATCACCACGCACAAGGACATCTGTTCCCACGTCAACTTGGCATCAGCTAATTTTCTGGCGCCATCAACCGTTCACAAGTGTAGGGATCAGCTAATTTTCTGGCGCCGTTGCCGGGGAAGGAAGAGAAGACTTCTGCGAGGGGAGTTCTTCGCACACACATTCTTTGCTTTGTTATTTGTTTGCTTTACTTTACTTTATTTTATCTGCATTGCTTTTTATATCAAAAACCCAAAAAAATTAGAATCCTTGGTAGCTGTTTTTACTTGTTTACTTTCTTTTTGCTGAAATGGCCAATCCTGAAAACACCAAGTTGTGTGACTTCACTAGCACAAACAATAGTGATTTTATCTGCACTCCTATTGCACCACCTGCTACTGCTGCAAACTTTTATGAGATCAAGCCTGCTTTATTGAACCTTGTTATGAAAGAGCAATTTTCTGGAGCTAGTACTGAAGATGCTGCAGCTCATCTCAACAATTTTGTTGAGCTATGTGAGATGCAGAAATATAAGGATGTTGATAGTGATATTATTAAGCTCAAGTTGTTTCCTTTTTCTTTGAGAGGAAAGGCTAAAGATTGGTTGCTGTCTTTGACTAAGAATAGTATTGATTCTTGGGCTAAGTGTAAGGATGCTTTTATTGGTAGATACTATCCTCCTGCTAAGATTATATCATTGCGTAGCAATATTATGAAGTTTACTCAGTTTGATAATGAACATGTTGCTCAAGCTTGGGAAAGAATGAAATCTATGATAAAGAATTGCCCCACTCATGGACTGACTACTTGGATGATTATCCAAACTTTTTATGCAGGACTGAATTTTTCTTCAAGGAACCTACTTGATTCAGCTGCTGGAGGCACTTTTATGTCCCTCACATTGGGCGCCGCCTCAAAGCTACTCGACAACATGATGGTAAATTATTCTGAATGGCACACCGAGAGAGCTCCACAAGGTAAGAAGGTAAATTCTGTTGAGGAAACCTCTTCCTTGAATGATAAGATTGATACCATTATGGCTATGCTTGCTAATGATAGGACTCATGTTGATCCTAATAATGTTCCTTTGGCCTCTCTGGTTGCTCAAGAAGAGCAAGTTGATGTGAATTTCATTAGAAACAACAATTTTAACAACAATGCTTATAGGAACAATTTTGCTAGTAACAATTATAGGCCGTATCCTTCTACCAATGGTAATGGTTATGGTAACTCTTATGGTAATTCCTACAACAACACTAGGGCCGCGCCCTCCGAGCTTGAGGTAATGCTCAAGGACTTCATCGGTAAACAAACTGCTTTTAATAAGTCTGTTGAGGAAAAGTTAGGCAAAATTGATGCTCTTGCTTCTAAAGTTGATAGCCTTGCTCATGATGTTGAACTTCTGAAATTAAAAGTGTTTCCTAATGATGTGAATGTGAGCAATATTGTTGCTGCCGCTAATGCTAACCAGGTTAGAATTGATGAAAATATTAGATTGTTAGCAGAATTGCATGCCAGGTGGGAAAGAGAAGATGAGATGGCTAGAGAGATGAAGGTATGTACTATTACTACCTCTAATGATGTTGCTCCTACTGATAGCAATCCTCTTACTTTGATTGGGGTAGAGAAAACTCCCACTCCTTGTGCTAAAAAGCCTAAAACTGCCAAAACTTTTTCTCAAAAGAGTGCTGAAATTTTTCGGAGTGTGGGAGATGATAGCTCTATTTCTTTTAATGATTTTGATGTTGATGGCTGCAATATATCTGAAGTAATTTTGTTCTTGCAAAAGCTTGCTTTGACTCCCAATGCTAGTTCTTTAAATATTGCTTTTACTAAGCATATTACCAATGCTCTTATAAAGATTAGGGATGAAAAGTTGAGGCAAAAAGCTTCTGTTCCCAAGAAGTTAGAAGATGGTTGGGAACCCATCATTGATATGCATGTTAATGGTTATGATTGCCATGCTTTATGTGATCTAGGTGCTAGTATTTCTATCATGCCTAGAAAGATTTATGATATGCTTGATTTACCACCACTTGAAAAGTGTTATTTTGATGTTCCTATTGCTGATGTTGCTAAGAAGAAACCTTTGGGAAGGATTAATGATGTTCTTATTGTGGTTAACAGTAACCTTGTTCCCGTTGATTTTCTTGTTATGGACGTTGAATGCCATGCTTCATGTCCTATTATTTTGGGAAGACCTTTTCTTCGAACTGTAGGTGCTATTATTGATATGAGGGAAGGCACTATCAAGTATCAATTCCCACTAAAGAAAGGTATGGTACACTTCCCTAGGAAAAGAAAGAAATTACTTTTTGACTCTATTCTTAGAGCAAATTATGAGCTTGATGCTTCATCTCTTGATATTACTTGATTCGCACTTTTCTGCGCCTAGCTCAAAGGCGTTAAAGAAAAGCACTCTTGGGAGATAACCCAATGTTTTCTTACAGTACTTTTTTTTAATTTGAGTCTCAGAAGTCATTACTACTGTAATGACCGCTCTTTATCTTGTTTATTTCGTTTTTGTGCCAAGAGAAGCCTCTAATTTGAGTGAGGTAAAGATTTGGGGAAATTGCTGTCCTGAAACTGTTTTCGGTGCTGCACCGTAAAAATTCGTATAAAATCACTGTTTATATTTTGGACCTGAAATTTCTTGTGCATATGCCCCAGGTTATATCCAAACTTTCGTTAGTTGAACACTTTTTGATTTGAGCAACGGAAAATCCCTCAAAAATTCGTCCTTTGTCAGCTGTTCAGTTTTGACAGATTTCTGCCAATATTTGTTTTTGCCACTTTATCGCTTTCTTTTGAGTTCTTTTTGATCATGGAACTCTTGTGGAAGTTGCTACAGTAGTATATACTTTATATGTGGTGGTTTTGAGTTGAAACCTGAAGCTAAAAGAGGGTTGAATATACTTTATGCTTACACTAATGTTGCTAATAGAATTGTGTTTAGTTTTGTATGAAGGAAGTTTTCAAGTGTAGGGATTGGAGAATGATGAGATGAGTTGAAGAATGGACAAAAGCTCAAGCTTGGGGATGCCCAGCACCCCAAGAAACATCCAAGAAGTACAAGCGTCAAAGCTTGGGGATGCCCCCGAGGCACCCCTTCTTCATTGGCAAAAATCAGGTCACCTTTCAAAACACTATATTTTTATTGCTTCATGCACTATGTGTTTTTCTTGGAGCGTCAGTTGTTTTAGTTTTCTTAGTTTGTGTAGTTTGTTTGTTTGCTGCAATAAATGGTTGGACCCCAAAAAATTCCCTTTGGAGGAGATGTACTCGTTTTCATTTGCAAAGAACGCTCTAGTTTTCACTCTTATTTAAAATCGAGCGTTCTACTTTTTCTGCTACTGCTTTTGGTTTTCGTTTTTGCCTTGATATGCGTTCAGATCTTGTCATATCTTTTCATCAAGGTGTATTTTTGCCTCTGATATTTATTGGTTTTCATAAAAAGAGGTGTCTTTAAAAATTTCAAATGGTGTTGGAAAAGAGAAAAAGCTTTGTGCAAAATAGTGGTACAAGAAGGAGCTTGTGTAGACTGCGGCTTAGGCTTTTTCATGTCATGCTAGATGTCTTTTTGATAGTATGCTTAGTGGTTTTGCTGTAGCATGACTTGTCTCAAATAACTGAGATTGCTTAATGAGCCTTTGAAAAAAATCATGCGTTGTTTTTTTTATATGGAAGCATTATTTTGGTTTTTTCCTTGATGCTTTATTTGGGTTGACTTGGCGCATGCTCACACATGTTAGACTCTTACAAAGTCGCCATAGCCTTCATGATCATTTAGTTTTTGACTTTTGATGCCATCGTATGCTTCTTTTAATGTCGCTTTGTCGCTTTGCATGATTATGGCCATTATTGCTCTCTTAGTCGGTCGCTCCCAGTCTTTTGCTAGCCCTCACCTTGTACTGAGTATGAGCTCTACTCGTGCATCCAACTCCTAAAAGCCAAAGTTTTTCAAAGTGTCCACCATACATACCTACTAGCAATTTGCTATTCCAAGTAAATTTGACTTGCTTTTATATTCTCTTCAAATTAAACTCTTACCAGTGTTATGCGAAATTCGGTCAGTAAAGCTCTCACGAACCGGAAGGCACACTTTACTTTTTCCTGTTCTAAAAATTTGACATTGTGGTCTTTTATGCTGAGTTGTTATGCTTGCAAGTTGTAAGTTGGATTCTAGCCCAGCCATGCCGTCATGGGGCAAGCTTTCAACATTGCACTTCCTATTTGAGTTGATATTGTGATCTTTTGTTTATGGATGCCCGCTGTGTGAAATGAATTGGGAATCTTGTGAGGATCATGGAGTTTTTATATGTGTTAGGGAAACGCCGGGCCGCCAATCTAAGCCATGCATAATTCATGGTGGAAATTTGCAGCATACCCATGGTGAACATTCGACGACGCATCTCACAATAAAAAGCTAAACAATATAGCAAATAAAAGTGATGCCGATGTGTTCATTGTCTGCTTGTCCTGTCATTTTGGTGTGGGCTTGTTCCATGTCATCGGGCACGGAGGTACCCCATTGGCGGTTCTCAACGATATGCATATATTTACAATGACAAGAGCCTTGCTTGGGACTCTAAGTAAACTAGCATGGTTTGGGTACTCGTATTCACGGGACACGAGGTTTTCAACTTATGATTTGTCAAGCATATGCATCATAATTGTTCTCGCATTAACTTTAACCATTCAAGATGCTTATGATGGGGGCAATGAGAGCTCAAAGCCGGTAAGTACCATAATTTTTGAAGGTTATAAAACTTGCAATCACTGCTTCCCTCTGCGAAGGGCCTTTCTTTTACTTTTATGTTGAGTCACCACCTTCTTTCTTTATGCACCATTAAGAGAGCATAGTTGTCATTCTTAGTGTGATATGCATTGTCCCAAAGTTCATTGATTGACTCATATTGTTGGTTTCACTTATTCCTAAATTATTTGTATCTAGTCGCCCTCTTAAACTTTGAGGTGTCCTATGCATTTATGTTTTGCTCTCTTTGAAGGACAAGCTGAAAACCACTTGTATGTTTTTCCTTATGATTTGAACACACGTTTGACTTTCATTGTTTCATTATCATGATCTTTTGTTTGTGTTCATTTGCATGTTTACAACATGGTTGCTAAGTTCTTATTGTCATGATTATATCTTCATGCCCATGTTTTAAGTTCTATTGATCCCAGCTCACCAATGCTTACATATATGATCAAGATTGTGTAGGTGCATGTCACCTCAAAAATTATTCTTTTGTTATCACTTACTTACTCGAGGACGAGCAGGAGTTAAGCTTGGGGATGCTTGATACGTCTCAAACGTATCTATAATTTTTGATGCTCCATGCTTTGTTTTACACCATTTGCCTATTGTTTCGTTACACTTAGTGGCATTTTTATATGCTTTCCGGAACTAACCTATTAACAAAGTGCCACAGTGCCAGTTTCCTGTTTTCTGCTGTTTTTGTGTTTCAGAAGTGATACACAGGAAATATTCTCGGAATTGGACGAAACAAGTTCCAGAAGTCATATTTCATCGGGGAGCTTCCAAACATCCGAAGGAGAGTAGGAGACGGAGGACCAGGGGTCCACACACAGGGGTGGCGCGGCCTACCCCTGGCCCGCGCCACCTATGTGTGAGGCCACCTGGGGCCTCCTCTGACATCGCCCCTTCGCCTATATATACCCCCTGACGAGAAAAACCTAAGGGCCCGATCAGTTTTCCAGAATACATCGCGATCCGCCGCCGCCGTCGACCCGAAGATCGGGAGGGTCCAGAAGCTCTTCCCGGCACCCTGCCGGAGAGGGGAATCGCCACCGGAGGTCTCCTTCATCGCCATGATTGCCTCCGGAGCGATGAGTGAGTAGTCTACCTTGGACTATGGGTCCATAGCAGTAGCTAGATGGTTGTCTTCTCCACCATGTGCTTCATGTTTAGATCTCATGAGCTGCCCTACATGATTGAGATCACTGTTATGTAATTCTATGATGTTGGTTTGTTGGGATCCGATGAATATTGGTGTTTATGATTAAGTTGATGTACTGAATTTTATCTCGTGTTATCTCTATGATGTTTATGATCTTGCATGCTCTCCGTTGTTAGTAGCTATCTTGGCCGAGTAGTTGCTAGTGACTCCAAGAGGGGGTATTTATGCTCGATAGTGGGTTCATGCCTCTATTTCACCTGGGGGAGTGACAGAAACCTCTAAGGTGGTAGATGTGCTGTTGCTACTAGGGAGAAAACAACATTCATATGCTCGAGGGCATATGCTTTGTTTACATTACACACTTTGCTTAATGCAATTATCTGTTGTTCGCAACTTAATACTTCTAGGGTGTTCGGATGATATCCCCGGGGGTGGATTATTAGTCATAGATGCAGTTGGATGGCGGTCTATGTATTTTGTTGTAATGCCCAGAGTGAATCTCATAGTGATCTTCTTGACATATCACGTTATCTTTATTCTATCAATTGCCCAACTGTAATTTGTTTACCCAGCATGTTATTTTATCTATGGAGAGACACCACTAGTGAACTGTGGACCCCGGTCCTATTTTAATCATATTGCAATCAACTGTTTACTATTCCCGCACTGTTTACTTTACTCGCATATACTCTACTGTTTTCCACTCGATACACTCATAACCTTTGTTTCAAGCAAACCGGTGAGATTGACAACCTCATCGCAAGTTGGGAACAAAGTATTTGTTTATGTGTGTGCAGGTTCCGCGTTGCTACTGGCTGAAGACGAGTCAACAAGTGTCGTTAACGGCGCCCTTGTTGGAGTGTTACTAAGCCAGTGCGCATCACCTTCAGTCGTCACCGTCTCCCTTCTCCTGAACGATAAACCTTGGTTTCATAACTGAGGGAAAACTAGCCGCTACACTCATCATACCTTCCTCTTGGGGTTCCCAACGGGCTGGTCAATCACCACGCACAAGGACATCTGTTCCCACGTCAACTTGGCATCAGCTAATTTTCTGGCGCCATCAACCGTTCACAAGTGTAGGGATCAGCTAATTTTCTGGCGCCGTTGCCGGGGAAGGAAGAGAAGACTTCTGCGAGGGGAGTTCTTCGCACACACATTCTTTGCTTTGTTATTTGTTTGCTTTACTTTACTTTATTTTATCTGCATTGCTTTTTATATCAAAAACCCAAAAAAATTAGAATCCTTGGTAGCTGTTTTTACTTGTTTACTTTCTTTTTGCTGAAATGGCCAATCCTGAAAACACCAAGTTGTGTGACTTCACTAGCACGAACAATAGTGATTTTATCTGCACTCCTATTGCACCACCTGCTACTGCTGCAAACTTTTATGAGATCAAGCCTGCTTTATTGAACCTTGTTATGAAAGAGCAATTTTCTGGAGCTAGTACTGAAGATGCTGCAGCTCATCTCAACAATTTTGTTGAGCTATGTGAGATGCAGAAATATAAGGATGTTGATAGTGATATTATTAAGCTCAAGTTGTTTCCTTTTTCTTTGAGAGGAAAGGCTAAAGATTGGTTGTTGTCTTTGACTAAGAATAGTATTGATTCTTGGGCTAAGTGTAAGGATGCTTTTATTGGTAGATACTATCCTCCTGCTAAGATTATATCATTGCGTAGCAATATTATGAAGTTTACTCAGTTTGATAATGAACATGTTGCTCAAGCTTGGGAAAGAATGAAATCTATGATAAAGAATTGCCCCACTCATGGACTGACTACTTGGATGATTATCCAAACTTTTTATGCAGGACTGAATTTTTCTTCAAGGAACCTACTTGATTCAGCTGCTGGAGGCACTTTTATGTCCCTCACATTGGGCGCCGCCTCAAAGCTACTCGACAACATGATGGTAAATTATTCTGAATGGCACACCGAGAGAGCTCCACAAGGTAAGAAGGTAAATTCGGTTGAGGAAACCTCTTCCTTGAATGATAAGATTGATACCATTATGGCTATGCTTGCTAATGATAGGACTCATGTTGATCCTAATAATGTTCCTTTGGCCTCTCTGGTTGCTCAAGAAGAGCAAGTTGATGTGAATTTCATTAGAAACAACAATTTTAACAACAATGCTTATAGGAACAATTTTGCTAGTAACAATTATAGGCCGTATCCTTCTACCAATGGTAATGGTTATGGTAACTCTTATGGTAATTCCTACAACAACACTAGGGCCGCGCCCTCCGAGCTTGAGGTAATGCTCAAGGACTTCATCGGTAAACAAACTGCTTTTAATAAGTCTGTTGAGGAAAAGTTAGGCAAAATTGATGCTCTTGCTTCTAAAGTTGATAGCCTTGCTCATGATGTTGAACTTCTGAAATTAAAAGTGTTTCCTAATGATGTGAATGTGAACAATATTGTTGCTGCCGCTAATGCTAACCAGGTTAGAATTGATGAAAATATTAGATTGTTAGCAGAATTGCATGCCAGGTGGGAAAGAGAAGATGAGATGGCTAGAGAGATGAAGGTATGTACTATTACTACCTCTAATGATGTTGCTCCTACTGATAGAAATCCTCTTACTTTGATTGGGGTAGAGAAAACTCCCACTCCTTGTGCTAAAAAGCCTAAAACTGCCAAAACTTTTTCTCAAAAGAGTGCTGAAATTTTTCGGAGTGTGGGAGATGATAGCTCTATTTCTTTTAATGATTTTGATGTTGATGGCTGCAATATATCTGAAGTAATTTTGTTCTTGCAAAAGCTTGCTTTGACTCCCAATGCTAGTTCTTTAAATATTGCTTTTACTAAGCATATTACCAATGCTCTTATAAAGATTAGGGATGAAAAGTTGAGGCAAAAAGCTTCTGTTCCCAAGAAGTTAGAAGATGGTTGGGAACCCATCATTGATATGCATGTTAATGGTTATGATTGCCATGCTTTATGTGATCTAGGTGCTAGTATTTCTATCATGCCTAGAAAGATTTATGATATGCTTGATTTACCACCACTTGAAAAGTGTTATTTTGATGTTCCTATTGCTGATGTTGCTAAGAAGAAACCTTTGGGAAGGATTAATGATGTTCTTATTGTGGTTAACAGTAACCTTGTTCCCGTTGATTTTCTTGTTATGGACGTTGAATGCCATGCTTCATGTCCTATTATTTTGGGAAGACCTTTTCTTCGAACTGTAGGTGCTATTATTGATATGAGGGAAGGCACTATCAAGTATCAATTCCCACTAAAGAAAGGTATGGTACACTTCCCTAGGAAAAGAAAGAAATTACTTTTTGACTCTATTCTTAGAGCAAATTATGAGCTTGATGCTTCATCTCTTGATATTACTTGATTCGCACTTTTCTGCGCCTAGCTCAAAGGCGTTAAAGAAAAGCACTCTTGGGAGATAACCCAATGTTTTCTTACAGTACTTTTTTTTATTTGAGTCTCAGAAGTCATTACTACTGTAATGACCGCTCTTTATCTTGTTTATTTCGTTTTTGTGCCAAGAGAAGCCTCTAATTTGAGTGAGGTAAAGATTTGGGGAAATTGCTGTCCTGAAACTGTTTTCGGTGCTGCACCGTAAAAATTCGTATAAAATCACTGTTTATCTTTTGGACCTGAAATTTCTTGTGCATATGCCCCAGGTTATATCCAAACTTTCGTTAGTTGAACACTTTTTGATTTGAGCAACGGAAAATCCCTCAAAAATTCGTCCTTTGTCAGCTGTTCAGTTTTGACAGATTTCTGCCAATATTTGTTTTTGCCACTTTATCGCTTTCTTTTGAGTTCTTTTTGATCATGGAACTCTTGTGGAAGTTGCTACAGTAGTATATACTTTATATGTGGTGGTTTTGAGTTGAAACCTGAAGCTAAAAGAGGGTTGAATATACTTTATGCTTACACTAATGTTGCTAATAGAATTGTGTTTAGTTTTGTATGAAGGAAGTTTTCAAGTGTAGGGATTGGAGAATGATGAGATGAGTTGAAGAATGGACAAAAGCTCAAGCTTGGGGATGCCCAGCACCCCAAGAAACATCCAAGAAGTACAAGCGTCAAAGCTTGGGGATGCCCCCGAGGCACCCCTTCTTCATCGGCAAAAATCAGGTCACCTTTCAAAACACTATATTTTTATTGCTTCATGCACTATGTGTTTTTCTTGGAGCGTCAGTTGTTTTAGTTTTCTTAGTTTGTTTAGTTTGTTTGTTTGCTGCAATAAATGGTTGGACCCCAAAAAATTCCCTTTGGAGGAGATGTACTCGTTTTCATTTGCAAAGAACGCTCTAGTTTTCACTCTTATTTAAAATCGAGCGTTCTACTTTTTCTGCTACTGCTTTTGGTTTTCGTTTTTGCCTTGATATGCGTTCAGATCTTGTCATATCTTTTCATCAAGGTGTATTTTTGCCTCTGATCTTTATTGGTTTTCATCAAAAGAGGTGTCTTTAAAAATTTCAAATGGTGTTGGAAAAGAGAAAAAGCTTTGTGCAAAATAGTGGTACAAGAAGGAGCTTGTGTAGACTGCGGCTTAGGCTTTTTCATGTCATGCTAGATGTCTTTTTGATAGTATGCTTAGTGGTTTTGCTGTAGCATGACTTGTCTCAAATAACTGAGATTGCTTAATGAGCCTTTGAAAAAAATCATGCGTTGTTTTTATTATATGGAAGCATTATTTTGGTTTTTTCCTTGATGCTTTATTTGGGTTGACTTGGCGCATGCTCACACATGTTAGACTCTTACAAAGTCGCCATAGCCTTCATGATCATTTAGTTTTTGACTTTTGATGCCATCGTATGCTTCTTTTAATGTCGCTTTGTCGCTTTGCATGATTATGGCCATTATTGCTCTCTTAGTCGGTCGCTCCCAGTCTTTTGCTAGCCCTCACCTTGTACTGAGTATGAGCTCTACTCGTGCATCCAACTCCTAAAAGCCAAAGTTTTTCAAAGTGTCCACCATACATACCTACTAGCAATTTGCTATTCCAAGTAAATTTGACTTGCTTTTATATTCTCTTCAAATTAAACTCTTACCAGTGTTATGCGAAATTCGGTCAGTAAAGCTCTCACGAACCGGAAGGCACACTTTACTTTTTCCTGTTCTAAAAATTTGACATTGTGGTCTTTTATGCTGAGTTGTTATGCTTGCAAGTTGTAAGTTGGATTCTAGCCCAGCCATGCCGTCATGGGGCAAGCTTTCAACATTGCACTTCCTATTTGAGTTGATATTGTGATCTTTTGTTTATGGATGCCCGCTGTGTGAAATGAATTGGGAATCTTGTGAGGATCATGGAGTTTTTATATGTGTTAGGGAAACGCCGGGCCGCCAATCTAAGCCATGCATAATTCATGGTGGAAATTTGCAGCATACCCATGGTGAACATTCGACGACGCATCTCACAATAAAAAGCTAAACAATATAGCAAATAAAAGTGATGCCGAGGTGTTCATTGTCTGCTTGTCCTGTCATTTTGGTGTGGGCTTGTTCCATGTCATCGGGCACGGAGGTACCCCATTGGCGGTTCTCAATGATATGCATATATTTACAATGACAAGAGCCTTGCTTGGGACTCTAAGTAAACTAGCATGGTTTGGGTACTCGTATTCACGGGACACGAGGTTTTCAACTTATGATTTGTCAAGCATATGCATCATAATTGTTCTCGCATTAACTTTAACCATTCAAGATGCTTATGATGGGGGCAATGAGAGCTCAAAGCCGGTAAGTACCATAATTTTTGAAGGTTATAAAACTTGCAATCACTGCTTCCCTCTGCGAAGGGCCTTTCTTTTACTTTTATGTTGAGTCACCACCTTCTTTCTTTATGCACCATTAAGAGAGCATAGTTGTCATTCTTAGTGTGATATGCATTGTCCCAAAGTTCATTGATTGACTCATATTGTTGGTTTCACTTATTCCTAAATTATTTGTATCTAGTCGCCCTCTTAAACTTTGAGGTGTCCTATGCATTTATGTTTTGCTCTCTTTGAAGGACAAGCTGAAAACCACTTGTATGTTTTTCCTTATGATTTGAACACACGTTTGACTTTCATTGTTTCATTATCATGATCTTTTGTTTGTGTTCATTTGCATGTTTACAACATGGTTGCTAAGTTCTTATTGTCATGATTATATCTTCATGCCCATGTTTTAAGTTCTATTGATCCTAGCTCACCAATGCTTACATATATGATCAAGATTGTGTAGGTGCATGTCACCTCAAAAATTATTCTTTTGTTATCACTTACTTACTCGAGGACGAGCAGGAGTTAAGCTTGGGGATGCTTGATACGTCTCAAACGTATCTATAATTTTTGATGCTCCATGCTTTGTTTTACACCATTTGCCTATTGTTTCGTTACACTTAGTGGCATTTTTATACGCTTTCCGGAACTAACCTATTAACAAAGTGCCACAGTGCCAGTTTCCTGTTTTCTGCTGTTTTTGTGTTTCAGAAGTGATACACAGGAAATATTCTCGGAATTGGACGAAACAAGTTCCAGAAGTCATATTTCATCGGGGAGCTTCCAAACATCCGAAGGAGAGTAGGAGACGGAGGACCAGGGGTCCACACACAGGGGTGGCGCGGCCTACCCCTGGCCCGCGCCACCTATGTGTGAGGCCACCTGGGGCCTCCTCTGACATCGCCCCTTCGCCTATATATACCCCCTGACGAGAAAAACCTAAGGGCCCGATCAGTTTTCCAGAATACATCGCGATCCGCCGCCGCCGTCGACCCGAAGATCGGGAGGGTCCAGAAGCTCTTCCCGGCACCCTGCCGGAGAGGGGAATCGCCACCGGAGGTCTCCTTCATCGCCATGATTGCCTCCGGAGCGATGAGTGAGTAGTCTACCTTGGACTATGGGTCCATAGCAGTAGCTAGATGGTTGTCTTCTCCACCATGTGCTTCATGTTTAGATCTCATGAGCTGCCCTACATGATTGAGATCACTGTTATGTAATTCTATGATGTTGGTTTGTTGGGATCCAATGAATATTGGTGTTTATGATTAAGTTGATGTACTGAATTTTATCTCATGTTATCTCTATGATGTTTATGATCTTGCATGCTCTCCGTTGTTAGTAGCTATCTTGGCCGAGTAGTTGCTAGTGACTCCAAGAGGGGGTATTTATGCTCGATAGTGGGTTCATGCCTCTATTTCACCTGGGGGAGTGACAGAAACCTCTAAGGTGGTAGATGTGCTGTTGCTACTAGGGAGAAAACAACATTCATATGCTCGAGGGCATATGCTTTGTTTACATTACACACTTTGCTTAATGCAATTATCTGTTGTTCGCAACTTAATACTTCTAGGGTGTTCGGATGATATCCCCGGGGGTGGATTATTAGTCATAGATGCAGTTGGATGGCGGTCTATGTATTTTGTTGTAATGCCCAGAGTGAATCTCATAGTGATCTTCTTGACATATCACGTTATCTTTATTCTATCAATTGCCCAACTGTAATTTGTTTACCCAGCATGTTATTTTATCTATGGAGAGACACCACTAGTGAACTGTGGACCCCGGTCCTATTTTAATCATATTGCAATCAACTGTTTACTATTCCCGCACTGTTTACTTTACTCGCATATACTCTACTGTTTTCCACTCGATACACTCATAACCTTTGTTTCAAGCAAACCGGTGAGATTGACAACCTCATCGCAAGTTGGGAACAAAGTATTTGTTTGTGTGTGTGCAGGTTCCGCGTTGCTACTGGCTGAAGACGAGTCAACAAGTATCGTTAACGGCGCCCTTGTTGGAGTGTTACTAAGCCAGTGCGCATCACCTTCAGTCGTCACCGTCTCCCTTCTCCTAAACGATAAACCTTGGTTTCATAACTGAGGGAAAACTAGCCGCTACACTCATCATACCTTCCTCTTGAGGTTCCCAACGGGCTGGTCAATCACCACGCACAAGGACATCTGTTCCCACGTCAACTTGGCATCAGCTAATTTTCTGGCGCCATCAACCGTTCACAAGTGTAGGGATCAATGTCTCAAAGGATCCATCGGAAAACCCCAAGAGGAAGGTATAATGAGCACAGCAGTAAGTTTTTCCTCAGTATGAAACCAAAGTTTATACGACCAGTAGGAGAAAGAAATCACTTCCGAAGGTTGTTGGTAGCTGGCGCCAGAAGACAGTTGATGGCGCGGTGTCAGCGCTAGCAGCAACATGGAACCTGCACGCAACACAACTAAAGTACTTTGCCCCAACTTACAGTGAGGTTGTCAATCTCACTGGTTTGCTGAAAACAAAGGATTGGACGTATAGCGTGGAAAGAAATGTTTGTTTGCAGTGAAGTAAAATAATGCTTGTAGAAAGTAAATAGTGTTTGCAGTAGATGGTGATACGTCTCAAACGTATCTATAATTTTTTATGCTCCATGCTTGTTTTTACACCATTTGCTTTGTGTTTTGTTACACTTCATGGCATTTTTATGCATTTTCTGGAACTAACCTATTAACAAGATGCCATAGTGTCAGTTCCCTATTTTCTGCTATTTTTGTGTTTCAGAAAAGTTACACAGGAAATATTATCAGAATTGGATGAAACAAAAGCCGAACCTTCTATTTTTACCGAAGCTTCGAGAAGATCGAACAGGAGACAGAGGGGGGCCATGGGCCAGCCACACCATAGGGTGGCGCGGCCAGCCCCTGGCCCGCGCCTCCTGGCGGTGAGGCCACCTGGCCCACCTCCTGACGCCGCCCTTCCGCCTATAAATTCCTCCCGACGGGAAAAACCTAAGGACCCGATCAATTTTCCAAAAACACATTGTGATCCGCCGTCATCGTCGACCCGAGATCGGGAGGGTCCAGAAGCTCTACCCGGCACCTTACCGGAGAGGGGAATCGCCACCGGAGGTCTTCTTCATCGCCATGCTTGCCTCCGGTGCGATGAGTGAGTAGTCTACCTTGTACTATGGGTCCATAGCAGTAGCTAGATGGTTGTCTTCTCCACCATGTGCTTCATTTTTAGATCTTGTGAGCTGCCCTACATGATTGAGATCATCTTTATGTAATTCTACATGTTGTGTTTGTTGGGATTCAATGAATATTGGTGCTATGTTAAGTTGATGTTCTGAAATTTATCTTATGTTATTTCTATGTTGTTTATGATCTTCCATGCTCTCCGTTGTTAGTAGCTATCTTGGCCGAGTAGATACTAGTGACTCTAAGAGGGGGTATTTATGCTCGATAGTTGGGTTCATGCCTCTATTTAATCTGGGGGAGTGACAGAAACCTCTAAGGTTGTAGATGTGCTGTTGCCACTAGGGAGAAAACAACAATCTTGTGTCTAAGGACATTTGCTTTGTTTACATTACACACTTTGCTTAATGCAATTATCTGTTGTTCGCAACTTAATACTCTCGGGGTCCTCGGATGATTCCCCATGAGTGGATTATTAGTCATAGATGCAGTTGGATGGCGGTCTATGTATTTTGTTGTAATGCCCAGAGTAAATCTCATAGTGATCCTCATGACATTTGCATGTTATCTTTATTCTATCAATTGCCCAACTGTAATTTGTTTACCCAGCATGTCGTTATTTATCTTATGGAGATACACCACTAGTGAACTATGGACCCCGGTCCAATTTCCTTTACATTGCTATTACTGTTTACTTTTACTCACACTGTTTACTTTCTCGCATACTACTATTGCTTTCCACTCGATACGCTCAATCCTTTGTTTACCGCAAACCGGTGAGATTGACAACCTCATCTTAAGTTGGGAGTAAAGTTCTTGGTTCTGTTGTGTGCAGGTTCCACATTGCTGCTGGTGCAAAGCAAAGCCCTGGACGAGGCGCCTTATAAATTGTCCAGAGCTATCGCGAAGCTAGCAGGCATCACCTTATGAAGTTTGGCTTTTTCCTACTTGTTCGATAAACCTCGGTTTCTTACTGAGGGAAGACTTGCTACTGTTCTCATCATACCTTCCTCTTGGGGTTCCCAACTGGGTGGTTATCTGCCCGCATCATGCATTTTTTCTGGCGCCTTTGTCGAGGAGAAAGAAGATTTCTGCAAGGGGAGTCTCGCATGCACAATCTTTTACTTTGTTATTGTTTTGCTTTACTTTATTTTTGCTGGCGTATTTTTATCAAAAACACACAAAAATTAGCTTCTTTCATAGTTGTTATTTATTTACTTTTAGTTCATTATGTTGTTCCCTAAGTATGCTTTGGAGGACCTCTCAGTAGGTAGTGGTTCTATAATTGGGAAAAGTAACATTGAGTAGTTCTTTAATCATATTAGTATGCATAAAGATGTTGAGGATAAATCTTTAGCTAAACTTGCTCCTAGTTATGAAGTTGTTGCTTCTTATTTAGTTCGCATGTTAGAGGCTAGGTTTGCTAGCCTTAATCCTTTTATGCAAGAAATGTTTCTTAAGCTTCATGATATCGAAGACTCCGAAAAGAGAGATTTTATTTTGGAGACTTTGCGTAGAGAATTTAGAGGTGTTGTTAAAGAAGCTAGGAAAGTTTTTGAGCATTTTAATATGCTTGGCTCACGTATAGAGGTTGTTGGTACAAACAAGGAAGAAATCAAAGTACCAATACCTTGCAAACTCTTAGGATTGCACGAAGCTTTTGAAAAGAATTTTGATTGGATTTGTCCTAAAAATCCTTTTAATGAAATGAGTGAACCAAAGAGTGATCACAAGGGATCTTCTAAAACTTATGTGGATGCAATCCAATGCATTGTTGAAAGGACTTCTGCAATTGATCTTAATGCTTCATCACTTGATATTACTTGACTTCCACTTTCTGCGCTTAGCTCAAAGGCGTTAAAGAAAAGCACTCTTGAGAGATAACCCAATGTTTTATTTTTAGTACTTTTTCTTTTATTTGAGTCTTGGAAGTTATTACTACTGTAATGGCCTCTCCTTATCATTTTTATTTCGTTGTTGTGCCAAGAAAAACCTCTAATTTGAGTGAGGTAAGATTTGGGGAAGTTGCTGTCCTGAAACAGATTTCGGTGCTACACCGTAAAAATTCGTGAAAATTCTCAAAATATCTTTTTGACCTGTGATTTCTTTTACATATTTCCCAGGTTATTTCCAAACTTTCATTAGTTTTACACTTTTTGATTTGAGCAACAGAAAACCCTCAAAAAAATCGACCTTTGTCAGCTGTTCTGTTTTGACAGATTTCTGCCACTATTTGTGTTTGCCTCTCGATCACTTTCTTTTTGAGTTCTTTTGATCACGTAACTTTTGAGGAAGTTGCTGCAGTAGTATATGCTTTATATATGGTGTTTTTGAGTTGAAACCTGAACCAAAAAGGGTTGATTCATTATTATGCTTACACTAATGTTGCTAATAGAATTGTGTTAAGTTTTGTATGAAGGAAGTTTTCAAGTGTAGGGATTGGAGAATGATGAAATGAGGTGAAGAATGGACAAAAGCTCAAGCTTGGGGATGCCCATGCAACCCCCAAGAAATATCTAAGAGGTACAAGCATCAAATCTTGGGGATGCCCCCGAGGCACCCCTTCTTCATCGGCAAAAATCAGGTCACCTTTCAAAACACTATATTTTTATTGCTTCATGCACTATGCATTTTTCTTGGAGCGTCTTTCTTTTGCTTTCAGTTTTCCTTTGTTTTGTTTTATGCAATAAATGGTTGGACCCCAACAATTTACTTTTGGAGAAGATTTACTTCGTTTTTCATTGCCAAGAACATTCTAGTTTTCACTCTTATCGTTCAACGAGTGTTCTCTTTTTCTACTACTGCGTTTAGCTTTCATTTTTTGCCTTGATTTTTGTTCAAATCTTGTTATATCTTTGCATCAAGGTGTATTTTGACCTCTGGTCCATGTTGGTATTCATCAAAAGAGTTGTTTTAAAAAGGTTCGAATGGTGTTGAAAAAGAGAAAAAATTTCATGCAAAAAAGTGGTCCAAAAAGGAGCTTGTTTAGACTGCGGCTTAGGCTTTTGCATGTCATGCTTGATGTCGTTTTGATAGTATGCTTAGTGATTTTTGCTGTAGCATGACTTGTCTCAAATGACTGAGATTGCTTAATGATCCTTTGAAAAAAATCATGCGTTGCTTTTATTATATGGGAGCATTATTGTGGTTTTCTCCTTTGATGCTTTAATTGGGTTGACTTGGCGCATGCTTACACCATGTTGACTACAAAGTAAGTCGCCTATAGCCTCTATGATCATTTGGTTTTTGACTTGTGATGCCACTTTATGTTTCTCTTAATGATGTTTTGTCGCTATGTATGATTATGGTCGTTATTGCTCTCTTAGTTGGTCACTCCCAGTCTTTTGCTAGCCCTCATTCTGTACTGAGTATGAGCTCTACTCATGCATCCAACTCCTAAAAACCAAGTTATTCCAATGTGTCCACCATACATACCTATTAGCAATTTGCTATTCCAAAGTACATTCGACTTGCTTTTATCTATCCTTCAAATTAAACTCTTTTTGGTGTTATGTAAAAATTAGTCAGTAAAGCTCTCACAAACCTGATGGCACACTTTACTTTTCTCGCTTTTAAAATTTTGACATTGTGGCTCTCTTATGTTGAGTTGTTATGCTTGCAAGTTGGAAATTAGCCCAGCCATGCCGTCATGGGGCAAGTTTTCAACATTACACTTTCTCTCATTTGAGTTCATATCGTGATCTTTTGTTTATGGATACTCATGGTGTGAAATAAATTGGAATCTTGTGGAGTTCATGGAGTTTGTATATGTGTTAGAGAAACGCCTGGGCCGCTAATCTAAGCCATGCATCATTCATGGTGGAAATTTACAGCATGCCCATAGTGGACATTCGATGACGCATCTCAAAATAAAACGCTATACAAATAGTAAATAAAAAAGATGCCGAGGTGTTCATTATCTGTTTGTCCTATCATTTTGATGTGGGCTTGTTCCATGTCATTGGGCAAGGAGGTACCCCGTTGGCGGTTCTCGATGATATGTGTATACTTACAATGACAAGAACTTGCTTGGGACCTAAGCAAAGTAGCATGAGGTTTGGGTATTCGTACTTCATGGGATACGAGGTTTTCAACTTATAATTTGTCAAGCATATGCTTCATAATTGTACTCGCATTAACTTTAACCATTCAAGATGCTTATGATGGGGGAAATGAGAGCTCAAAGCTAGTAAGTACCATAATTTTTGAAGGTTTATAAAACTTACAATCACTGCTTCCCTCTACGAAGGGCCTTTCTTTTACTTTTATGTTGAGTCTTCACCTTCTACCTTTATGCACCGTCTAAGAGAGCATAGTTGTCATTCTGAGTTTAATGTGCATAGTCTCAAAATTTATTATTCATTGATTCATGATTATGGTTTTGCTTGTTCTTAAATTATTTGTATCTAGTCGCCCTCTTAAACTTGAAGATGTCATATGCATTTATGTTTTGCTACTCCATGAGGGACAAGCTGAAATCCACTTTGACATGTTTTTCCATATGGTTGAAACACACATGTGATTTTCATTGTTTTATTTTTCATGATCTTTCATTTGTGTTCTCTTTCATGTTATAACATGGTTGCTAAGTTTCTTCTATTGAGATTATGTCTTTCATACCCATGTTTTAAGTACTTTGATCTCAGCACTCAATGCTTTACCTAGATGATCAAGATTGTGATAGTGCATGTCACCTCAAAAAATTATTCTTTTGTTATTACTTACCTACTCGAGGACAAGCAGGAGTTAAGCTTGGGGATGCTTGATACGTCTCAAACATATCTATAATTTTTGATGCTCCATGCTTATTTTTACACCATTTGCTTTATGTTTTGTTACACTTTGTGGCATTTTTATGCATTTTCCGAAACTAACCTATTAATGAGATGCCACAGTGCAGTTCCCTGTTTTCCGCTGTTTTTGTGGTTCAGAAAAGTTACACGGGAAATATTCTCGGAATTGGATGAAACAAAAGCCGAACCTCCTATTTTTACCGAAGCTTCAAGAAGACCGAAGAGGAGACAGAGGGAGGCCACGGGCCAGCCGCACCATAGGGTGGCGCGGCAAGCCCCTGGCCCCCGCCCCCTGGTGGTGAGGCCACCTGGCTCACCTCCTGATGCCGCCCTTCCGCCTATAAATTCCTCCCAACGGGAAAAACCTAAGGACCCGATCAATTTACTAGAAACACATCGCGATCCACCGCCATCATCGACCCGAGATTGGGAGGGTCTAGAAGCTCTTCCCGGCACCCTGCCGGAGAGGGGAATCGCCACTGAAGGTCTTCTTCATCGCCATGCTTGCCTTCAGCGCGATGAGTGAGTAGTCTACCTTGGACTATGGGTCCATAGCAGTAGCTAGATGGTTGTCTTCTCCACCATGTGCTTCATGTTTAGATCTTGTGAGCTGCCCTACATGATCGAGATCATCTTTATGTAATTCTACATGTTGTGTTTGTTGGGATCCGATGAATATTGGTGCTATGTTAAGTTGATGTTCTGAAATTTATCTTATGGTATCTCTATATTGTTTACGATCTTGCATGCTCTCCGTTGTTAGTAGCTATCTTGGCCGAGTAGATACTAGTGACTCCAAGAGGGGATATTTATGATCGATAGTTGGGTTCATGCCTCTATTTAATCTGGGGAGTGACATAGACCTCTAAGGTTGTAGATGTGATGTTGCCACTAGGGAGAAAACAACAATCTTGTGTCTAAGGACATTTGCTTTGTTTACATTACACACTTTGCTTAATGCAATTATCTGTTGTTCGCAACTTAATACTCTCGGGGTCCTCGGATGATTCCCCGTGAGTAGATTATTAGTCATAGATGCAGTTGGATGGCGGTCTATGTATCTTGTTGTAATGCCCAGAGTAAATCCCATAGTGATCCTCATGACATTTGCACGTTATCTTTATTCTATCAATTGCCCAACTGTAATTTGTTTACCCAGCATGTCGTTATTTATCTTATGGAGAGACACCACTAGTGAACTGTAGACCCCGGTCCAATTTCTTTTACATTGCTATTACTGTTTACTTTTACTCGCACTATTTACTTTCTCGCATACTACTGTTGCTTTCCACTCGATACGCTCAATCCTTTGTTTACAGCAAACCGGTGAGATTGATGCTGGCGCGTGGTTGACGTTGTAGAATGTAATTGATGTAGGAGCTTCTTATTCTTCAAGTCCTTGTTAATAGCACCAGAAGATTCCTTGTGCGTGGTGAATGACCAGCCAGTTGGGAACCTCAAGAGGAAGGTATGATGAGTATAGCAGCTAGTTTTCCCTCAGTTAAGAAACCAAGGTATGTCGATCTTGGAGAGGAGAGACAAACGACTGAAGGTGATGCGGACTGGCTTAGTAACACTCCAACAAGGGCGCCGTTTAATGATTCTTGTTGACTCATCTTCGGCCAGAAGCAACGTGGAACCTGCACACAACACAACCAAGTACTTCGTTCCCAACTTCCGATGAGGTTGTCAATCTCACCGGTTTGCTTGAAACAAAGGTTATGAGCGTATCGAGTAGAAAACAATAGAGTATACGAGTAAAGTAAACAGTGTGAGTAAAGTAAACAGGTAATAGCAATATGATGGAAATAGGCTTAGGATCCACAGTTCACTAGTGGTGTCTCTCCATAAGATAAATAACACATGTTGGGTAAACAAATTACAGTTGGGCAATTGATAGAATAAAGATAAACGTGATATGTCAAGAAGATCACTATGAGATTTACTCTGGGCATTACAACAAAATACATAGACCGCCATCCAACTATATCTATGACTAATAATCCACTTGTGGTGAATCAATCCAAGAACTCCACAAGTATTAAGTTGCGAACAACAGATAATTGCATTAAGCAAAGTGTGTAATGTAAACAAAGCATATGCCCTTGAGCATATGAATGTTGTTTTCTCCCTAGTAGCAATAGCACATCTACAACCTTAGAGGTTTCTGTCACTCCCCCAGGTTAAATAGAGGCATGAACCCACTATCGAGCATAAATACCCCCTCTTGGAGTCACTAGCAACTACTCGGCCAAGATAGCTACTAACAACGGAGAGCATGCAAGATCATAAACAACATAGACATAACAAAAGATAATATTCAGTACAGCAACTTAATCATAAACACCAATATTCATCGGATCCCAACAAACCAAACATGTAGAATTACATAATGGTGATCTCAATCATGTCGGGCAGCTCATGAGATCTAAACATGAAGCACATGGTGGAGGAGACAACCATCTAGCTAGTGCTATGGACCCATAGTCCAAGGTAGACTACTCACTCATCGCTTCGGAGGCAAGCATGGCGATGAAGAAGACCTCCGGTGGCGATTCCCCTCTCCGGCAGGGTGCCGGGAAGAGCTTTTGGACCCTCCCGATCTTCGGGTCGACGGCGGCGGCGGATCGCGATGTGTTCTGGAAAAGTGATTGGGTCCTTAGGTTTTTTTCCGTTGGGGGGTCTTTATAGGCGAAGGGGCGATGTCAGAGGAGGGACCAGGCGCCCTCACGCCAGGCTCACGCGGCCAGGCCCCTGGCCGCGCCACCCTGGCGTGTGGGGCCCTGGTGGCCCCCCTCCTACTCTTCTTCGGATCTCTAGAAGCTTCCGGGTAAAATAAGACTTCAGGAACTTGTTTCATCCAATTCCGAGAATATTTCCTGTGTATCACTTCTGAAACACAAAAACAGCAGAAAACAGGGAACTGGCACTGTGGCAACTCGTTAATAGGTTAGTTCCGGAAAATGCATAAAAGTGCCACGAAGTGTAACGAAACAATAGGCAAATGGTGTAAAAACAAGCATGGAGCATAAAAAATTATAGATACGTTGGAGACGTATCAATTGACAACCTCATCGTAAGTTGGGAGCAAAGTTCTTGGTTGTGTTGTATGCAGGTTTCATGTTGCTGCTGGTGCAAAGCAAAGCCCTGGACGAGGCGCCTTATAAATTGTCCGGAGCTATTGCGAAGCTAGCAGGCATCACCTTCTGAAGTTTTTCCTACTGGTTCGATAAACCTAAGTTTCTTACTGAGGGAAGACTTGCTACTGTGCTCATAATACCTTCCTCTTGGGGTTCCCAACTGTGTGGTTATCTGCCCACATCAGATGGTAATATAAATGTAAAAGAATGGACCAGGGTCCACCGTTCACTAGAGGTGTCTCTCCATAAAGATATAACATGCTGGGTGAACAAATTACAATTGGGCAATTGACAAAATAGAGAATGCATAACAATGTATGTACATGTCATGAAGATCACTATGAGATTCATTTGGGCATTACAACATAATACATAGACCATAATCCAAATGCATCTATGACTAATAATCCACCCGCAGGATATCACCGAACAACCCTTGGGTATTAAGTTGCAAGCAACATATTATTGCCTTAAGCAAATTGTGTAATGTAAACAATACAATTATCCTTGAACAAAAGATTGTTGTTTTCTCCCTAGTAGCAACAACACATCTACAACCTTAGAATTATTGTCACTCTCCCTGATTACTAGAGGCATGAACCCACTATCGAGCATAAATACTCCCTCTTGGAGTTACAAGCATCTACTTGGCCAAAGTATCTACAAGCAACGGAGAGCATGCAAGATCACAAATAACATAGACATGATAAATCAATAATCAACTTGACATAGTACTCAATATTCATCGGATCCTAACAAACACAACATGTGGAATTACATAAAGATGATATTGATCATGATATGCAGCTCACAAGATCTAAACATGAGGCGCATAGAGGAGAAGACAACCATCTAGCTACTGCTATGGACCCGTAGTCCAGGGATGAACTACTCACGCATCACTCCGGAAGCAGGCATGGCGATGAAGAAGGTCTCCGGTGATGATTCCCCTCTCTGGCAGGGTACCGGAAGAGCTTCTGGACCCTCCCGAACTAGGCTCGACGATGACAGCGGCTTACAGTACTTTTCATGGATAGATGTTTGGGCCCCTAGGGTTTTCCCGATGAAGTGAATTTATAGGCGGAAGAGCGATGTCAGAGGGCGCCTGGGGGCCCACACCAAGGCCTAGCGTGGCCAGGGGGTAGGCCACGCCACCCCATAGTGTGGCCGCCTCCTGGCTCTTCTCCATCTCTCCTTTGGACTCCGTCTTCATGTCAGGTAAATAGGAACTTCGGCTTTTGTTTCGTCCAATTCTGAGAATATTTCCTATATAACTTTTCTGAAATACAAAAATAGCAAAAAACAGAAACTAGCATGGTGGCATCTTGTAAATAGGCTAGTTCCAGAAAATGCATAAAAATGCCACGAAGTGTAAACAGAATATAAAGCAATTGGTGTAAAACAAGCATGGAGCATCAAAAATTATAGATACGTTTGCAACGTATCAAAAGGTCTTGTCTCATTTGCTCCTTGGGTAAAATGAGTCTTAAGGTGAAAGTGCACAACCCCTGCAGGGTGTCAAACCTAATCGATTAGCCGTGTCCCTGGTTATGGACAATTTAAGTCTCTAGTCATGAAATGTACGGAAGAATCTCATCACCGTTTCTGAATGATTTAAAATTTGACTAGAAACACTTAGGAGGGAACTCAGGACCATGCACTCCAAGGGGTGGTGGTTTCTGTTGTTCCAACTTTGTTGAGTTTCGCCCAGAAACTACATACCGACCAGTATGTAGAATATGGGGGTTATTTTGACCTTTATAAACAAAATTTTTGATAAAAAGGTTTTGCAAATGCATTATAGGATAAAATTGGCTTTATGCAAATTAGCCTATAAGATCCACCAGCCAAATATCATGTAGTATAGTCTTTTTACAATAGCCACTATATATGTGTCAATTGCCAGTACGTTGTTGTACTGACCCCTTTCGTTGGGGCTGCATATTCAAATATGCAAGTTTTTTGGATGAGGTACGATTTATAGGATCTCGAGTCTATATTCCAACATGTCTGCCTGGGGCACGTGATGAAGATGGAGGCTCATTGCTAGTATGCTTTCTGCTGTGTATTGTAAGGTTGAAGATTGGTGTAACTGGATTTACGTTGTAATTTTGATACTATTGCAATGATTACTATATTTTGTACCGTGGTTCTATCAGTGATCCAGGGAATAACACTTAACACAAGAGTTCTGCCTTTTCAAAAGGTAGGGCGCTACACTCGAGTCCATGGATACCGGGGTGGCGGCCCCAGAAGGTGGACTGCGCGGGTGGCTCTACAGCGAGCGATGTGGCAGCGGTGGTGGTCTCTCTCTACGCCCATGTTGATGGCGTGGAGCGGATGGTGGGGGATCCTGGTGTTGGCAGCTCCCAGATCGCGGTTCGGAGACCTAACTCGAGGGCAGCGAGCGACTAAGTTTTCGGGAGTGGTGCAAGGATTTTTCTGAGCGAAAGCGCAGGGCCTCGGCGCCAGCGGCGCCGATGCCTGCGGGCGTCGCAACCCTCTTGGGGGGCGTCGTTGTGGTTATCCTTCCCGCGCTATGGCTCCGGGTGAAACCCTTGACCTCGCGTCTCGACGGCGGCGGCGTTGTGCGTCGTTACCCTCTTGGGGGCGTCATCGCGGAGCTCCGATTCCACTTGGTATCGTTTTGATGTCTTCAGTGGCAAGTTTTTGGTTTTCCGTGTTTTATTTTCTTTATTTTTTATCTGCTTTATAAGAGGTTCTCGTCATCACTTTGTATCGGTTCGGCCGTTGTGGCTTTATTTATAAGACGGGGCGAAAGCCTGTTTCGTGGATATATTCCAAAATGTCAAAAAATCGAAACAAGAAATTTGCACGTGCATCTTCAAGTACTACATGCCCACAAAGTTGTTGCATATCGACATGTCATGTGGTGTAAAAAAGATAAAATTTGATGCTAAAAATAAGACATTTCATATAATAATATTTGTTGTTTTTATATAGAGCACAAAATATATCGATTTTTGGCAGAACTTTACAAACACGCTTAGGTTGTGAATATGTAAATGTAAAAGAAAATTTCAAAGAAATTTAACATTTCAAAATATGTGTTTTTTTGATAGAAAGAGATGACACCTGGAGCCGAATTAAATTTCCGTTCATCCTAGGCATACATGGAAATCTCGATTTCTATAACCAAGGCACTTAATATTTTGGCGCGATTGTGTGCGCAACTCGACAGGCGACACGTTGCTCAGTCTAGTCCACCAAGTCCATCCAAGGCTGTCAGGTAGTACAAAGTATCGGTCGCTGCGCTGCTCTGCACCCCCCGAACTGCTCTGGTCCGTATCACCGGAACTGCAAACACAAAAGAGATCAGATGGCAAAAGATCACGATCTCTTTGCTGCATGCACTAGCCGACGACCTATCTTTCCTGTCAAAAAAGAGAGACGACCGGCCACAGCTCATCTGACCGGCAGAAGCGCCTGGGCGGACTGGCTTCTTCCCAGACCACGCCGTGCTGCCGATCGAAAGCAGCTCACTTTGAGATCCTTGGAAGGCAAGAATCGCTTTTCTAAATAAAAAAAAAGTGGCTCTCGCGTCGCTCCCTAGGCGACGCGGGGGCGAACCCTAGTGCCGCGCCGCCAGCGCTCCTCACCAGCTCTCCCCGCCGCCGCTGCCGCTAGCCTGAGCCGTGGTGGCGGCGGGCCCGCTGCCGAAGGTGGCGGGGTGGAAGGTTCTTGCAGGTGGAGGTCGCGCGTGTGGGGCGCCGTTGGTCGGAGATGTGGACTTCGGGCGGCGGCCCGAGATCCTCGTCGGCGTGCTTTGGTCGACTGGGCGGAGGCGGCCGGCTTGGTTGGCCATGAGGAGGTCGGCTTCACTGGCCGTGGTGGAGCCGGACGCAGGCGCTTGTCTGCGGCGTCCGGCGAGCCGCGAGCGGAGGAGCGGTGGAGCTCGAGCGCGCAGGAGTGACCGGCGTGCGGTGTGCACCGGTGGTGGAAGAGACCGGCGTGTGTGGCCACGCGACGGCAACGTTGGCTCGATTTGGGCCCGCTTGGGCCTGATCTGGGCCGCGAGGGCCGATGCCATCTAATGCGGCGGTCGTTTGGCGAGCTCTGCTCGCGGTGGTGTTGGGTGTGGTCTGTGTTGCTGGGCTCGTGTAACACCCCCGAATTTATAACAAATTCGAAGTGCCCGTTATGCATTCCACCACAATCCCAGAATTATTGTTGTGATACGTATAACGTAGTTGGTAACCAGTTCCATAGACATTACAATATGATAGTTCAAATACAAATGGTCATAGTGACCAAGTTCATATTACAACACAATATAGCAGCGGAGATAACGTCTTCGGGTCCATGCCTTCACCCTACAGGCAATGGAGACTCAGGAGATGATCTTAGTTCTGGTACTCTTCTTTATAACCTTCCTCCGGATACTCTTCCCCATAGTCTGGCCAAGTTGATAGCCAGGGACACAGCCATAAGTACATTGGATGCACTCGCAAACCATCTTATAAACGGAATGATGAAGTAGATATGCAAGGTTGATATGGTGGACTAAGTACTAAGTTTATTTGCAAAAGCTAGTTTTGTTTCCCAAGAATATTCATTAGTAGAAAAGAAGATTTAATTCTCTAAGTAAATCTAAAGAGGAACTTCAAATGTGTCAACATCGATGTCAAGTCAAGTCAAGTCATTCACCAATTTCACCTTCAGTTATTCATATTCTTGACAAAAGTCAAGTACAGCTTGCCAACTGTTCATGACCGAGGACACGGCTATTCGAATAGTTTTGAAACCTCTGCAGAGGGGTACACTTTACCCACAATATTTGATACAACTGCCGGGAGAAATCCACGGATCGTCATACACAAAGTATGCGAGGTTCAGATAATCAAACAAACTCTTTCACTTGTCTACTCTAGTATAGGATCCTTCCCTAAGAGTACATTTTGGCACTCATAGTTTTGCCCGCTGCAGAGTGCTGCATGAATGGAAATTTCCACTCGGTTCGGAAGTACCCGTGCACGGTGCACTTCTATAAAGGATGATACAAGGTATCCCATACTAGGGCAAACAAGCTACGGACTAAGCCCCTTCCCATTTAGGGGTAATGTGGTCGTACGGTAATGGTTGGCTCACATGGTACATCACTTATTATCATTTAGCAAATACATTCCATAATCCTTAGTCAAGATTATTTGCCTTCATAAAACCATCATGTAGGAGAAATCTCCAATTCAAGTTTTCAAGTTTATGTCACCAATTTCAAATAGGGTTCGCCTTACAGATGGCCTCAATTTTATTAGCGACTAAGCAACTACATTGAGTGAGGTTTGAAACTAATGGGAATCTTGGATAAACTCAGCTTGATGCTCTTGTTAAGCAAGATATCACTACACAACTATCATTCTACTCTAGCAATTCAATCATGCAATTTACTTCAAAACAAGTAGAATGCAATAGTAAAACTAGGCATTTGGAGTATGATTCAAAAGATGGCTTGCCTTGGTTGGCAAAGTGTCCGGGGTAGTCTTCTTCTTCTTGATAAAATTCCCCTTCAATATCCTCCTCGGCAACACTAGCGTCTAATAACGAATAAATTCAAAGCACACAATCACTACACAATGTTAACAACATTCCAAGCACACATACTTATTTTCAAACAATAGAATTCCTATTGGATTTTATTTAATTGGATGGCAAGTTTTCTTCCCAGTTTTCATTAAGTGTGTAAGTTAGATTTTTCTACCATGTGCCATATGTTGTTTACTTTCTAAGCATTGGTATGAAACTAGGGGTATTAGGGCTAGTTCAAGTGGAGATTGACTAATTAAGTAAATTGATAGTGAGGGAAAAATTAAACTAAGTGTATTTTGGGGATCTATCATTTTATGCTACATACTAAGATTGAATTAGGGCCTAATTGATAGCATTAACAAAGTTCTAATTGATTAAGGTTGGACTAAACAGTAGACAAGTTAACTAGTGAGTTCATAAACCAAGTTTCAAGATTTTAGGAGGTTTAAACAATTTTCTAGAAATTTCCTAGGATTAATAAGGCTATGGTCAAAGTTTTCTTATTAAATTAAATCACTAACTCAAATTGGATTCTAACTTGTTTCACAAGCTAGATAATTTCCTAAGCTTTCCAACGCATATTTATTTGCTAAAAACGGATTTCTAAATCTCTTGGAATTAAAGTTTGAAATTCATATCTGAAACATATTTGAAATGAGCGGGAAAATAAATAAAAACGAATCGGACCGAATCTAACTGAACTGGGCCAATTCCGAATAAACCCGAACGGGCCGGCCCAGTACCGCTTCGCTCGGGGCGGGATAAGTTCAAATTTGAACCTGACAGGTGGGACCTACCCGTCAGGTCACTTAAGTCGCCCGAATCGGTACGCTGCCGTTGGATTCTAATCCAACGGCGCGTCTGCGTCGTGTTCACAGGTAAGGGCGGGAGCTCACCGGCGTGCAGAGAGGAAGACGACGGCGACGGCGAGGCGCATGGGGGAAGCAGAACTCAATGGCGCGGGGCAGAAAAGACTCCGGCGGCACTCCTCCTCCACTTCCCGGCGTCCGTTCGTCCAACGGCGGCCGAACGCGGTGGCGCCACCCGCGTCCAGTAGCTGGCCGGCGTCGATGGCTACTGCGAACGAGAGCGAACGAGAGGAAGAGAAGATGTCTGGGAGCTCGCTGGGAGTGGTGTGAGTTCACTCGTGTGCTCGGCGGGGCTTTTTATAGGCCAGGAGGCCGGGGACGAGGGTGTCCAGCAGATGGCCTGCGCAGGGGGGCCTGGCGACATGCATCGTCGATGCCGGGTGCGGCGGCCTTGGGGGCATGCTGGCGGGGCTTGGTCGTGGCGACGGGGTACTGTGGGTTGACGTTGGCGAGCTCATGCCGGTCGGCGTCGTGCAGAGAGAAGAGAGACAGAGAGGGGGGGTCCGGGCGGCTTCTTCCTCTTCTCCTCCAGGTCTCACAGTCCGGGTCGGGGCAGAGGGGGCTGGGCTCGACCGAGGGGACTCCACAGGCATGGCTACAGGGTGAGAGCGAACGGGAACAGCGTTGGTCACAGTGAAATTGTTTTTTCTGGATTTTTGCCCACCAGGTGTTCGATCAAATGCCCGCAAGAATTCAAATTTCAAATTTTTGAAAACGGCCACTGTGGTTTGTCAAGATACCTCACAAGGATTCTAGATATATTTTTGTTGAGCAAAGAGATGAGGTTTTGCAGAAATCATATTTGAATTTTGGGGTATGGTCACTGTTTCAGATTCAAACTTTGACACATGTTTGAGTTAGGTTAAATTTGAATTTTGGTTTGAAAATTCTTGGTTGAGCTAGTATATAGTCTGGTCAAGCTCAACTAACTGACCACACCCTTACCTGAGTTACAGATTGCTTAATCTAAGTGTCCAAAGTAGGGTAGTCAGTAATATTTTCTAGATCAAACTTTTCTTCTCTTTTTCTTTCTTTCTTTTGTTTCTGGTTTCTTTAGCTCTTATAGTTCTTCTCTAATGCTTCTGTTGGTTCAGTTTGAATTAACTAATCAGTGCACAACAAATTAATACATACATGAAATCATAAAAGACATAATCTAGAAATATATCCATACATGCAATAATAGATAAAAAGTTTTATCTTGGCCCAACATTTGGCATTTTAAATTAATAGGAAATGGATTACCAATTTTTTTGGGTTGTTACAATCTTCCCCCCTTAAAAAGAATCTCGTCCTCGAGATTCACTAACTAAGAACTGAAAAGATTGGGAAATTCTTTCTGAAGGTAATCTTCTCGTTCCCAAGTAGCTTCATCTTCTGTGTGATCACTCCACTGAACTTTCAGAAGCTTGACGCTTCGAGTTCGGGTGGTTCGATATGCTTCCTCGAGGATACGGATAGGCACTTCACGATAGCTCAAATCTTTGTTGATATCCACAGAACGGTGATCAATATTCTTGAAAATTTCTGGCTTCTCCGGCACTTCAAGAAATTTTTGAAGTAAGGACACGTGAAAAACATCGTGCACTTCAGACAATTCAGGGGGCATTTCCAACTGATAAGACACTTCTCCTCTGCGGCCTAGTATCTTGAAGGGTCCAATATACCTTGGTGCAAGCTTTCCTTTTACTTGGAATCTCTGCATTCCCTTGAGAGGTGATACTCTAAGATAAACAAAATCTCCAATCTTGAAGGTCAGTTCTCTACGTCTCTTGTCGGCATAACTCTTCTATCTAGACTGGGCTGCCTTGAGGTAATCATGAATCATGCGAACCTTCTCTTCAGCTTCTTGCAGAATGTCAGGTCCAAATATCTTACTGTCTCCAGTTTCAGACCAATTCTAAGGGGTACGACACTTTCTTCCATATAAAGCTTCAAATGGGGCCATTTGCAAACTGGCTTGATAACTGTTGTTGTAGGAAAACTCCGCGAAAGGCAGACAATCTTCCCACTTAGCTCCATAGGCTAGAACACAGGCTCTCAGCATATCTTCAAGTATTTGATTTACTCTTTCAGTCTGTCCATCAGTCTGAGGGTGGTAAGCTGTGCTAAAGGCTAATTTGGTTCCCAAGGCTTGGTGCAAACTTCTCCAAAATCTTGAGGTGAATTGGGTTCCTCGATAGGAAACTATGGTTTTAGGGACTCCATGCAAACTAACAATTCTGGATAGATAGGGATCTGCCAGCTGTCCTGAGGTATAAGTGGTCTTGACAGGAATAAAGTGGGCAACTTTGGTCAGTCTATCCACAATGACCCAGATAGAGTCATTTCCGCGGCTAGACCTTGGAAATCTAGTAATGAAATCCATTCCAACAGATCCCCACTTCCATTCCGGAACTTGCAAAGGTTGCAGCAATCTAGCAGGACGTTGATGTTCAGCCTTGACTCTTTGACAAATATCACACTTAGATATGAACGATGCAATCTCACGCTTCATTCCATGCCACCAAAATTGTTCCTTTAAATCTTGGTACATCTTGGTTCCACCGGGGTGGATGGAGTAAGGTGTCTCATGGGCTTCCCTCATAATGACTTCCTTCAGTTCTGAATCAGCAGGCACACAAATACGTCCTTTATACCAGAGAATTCCTTGATCATTTTCTTCAAATCCTGGCACCTTGCCGGAACTAATCCTACGCTTAATTCCGTCAATACTCTCATTTCCCTTCTGGGCTTCTTTGATTTGGCTCATCAAGGTGGGTTGAAACTCCAGGTTGGCTAAGAATCCTTGACTGACTAGTTCCAATCCAAACCTTTCAAACTCTTGGTGCAACATGGGTTGCTCCTCTTTAATCATCATATTCAATGTGCATGGTTTTCCTACTCAATGCATCGGCCACTACATTGGCCTTACCAGGGTGATAATGAATTTCCAGATCGTAATCCTTGATTAACTCTATCCATCTTCTTTGCCTCATGTTCAACTCCTTCTGGGTAAAAATATACTTCAAACTCTTGCGATCAGTGTAGATCTCGCAACGGTTACCCATAAGATAGTGCCTCCAGGTCTTCAAAGCTAGAACTACGGCTGCTAACTCCAGATCATGGGTTGGATAGTTTTCTTCATGAGGTCGAAGTTGCTGGGAGAGGTACACTATGACCTTGCCTTCTTGCATTAACACACAACCAAGTCCAAGTTTGGAGGCGTCGCAATAGACATCAAAGTTTTTGGTGATATCTGGCATGGTTAGGACGGGGGCGGTTACTAATCGCTTCTTGAGCTCTTGAAAACTCTCTTCACACTTAGGGGTCCATTCAAACTTCTTGTCCTTCTTCAACAGTTGGGTCATTGGCCTGGCAATGCTTGAAAACCCTTCAACAAATTTGCGGTAATATCCCGCTAGTCCGAGAAAACCTCTAACTTCAGTTTGAGTGGTAGGGGCTTCCCATTCCATGACTGATTTGATCTTCTTTGGGTCCACTGATATTCCTCCAGCTGATAATACATGGCCTAAGAATCCAACTTCCTTCAACCAAAACTCACATTTACTAAACTTGGCATATAGCTGATGCTCTCTCAGAGTCTCTAAGATTAATCTCAGATGGGTTGCATGCTCTTCTTCAGACTTGGAGTAGAAAAGAATGTCATCAATGAAGACAACAACAAACTTATCCAAGAACTCCATGAAAACCTTATTCATGAGATTCATGAAATAGCAGGGGCATTGGTTAATCCAAAGGACATTACGGTGTACTCATACAATCTGTATCGGGTAGTGAAGGCTGTTTTGGGTATATCAGTTGCACGGATCTTCAGTTGATGGTATCCGATTCCAAGGTCTATCTTTGAGAAGACTTGAGCTCCAGTCAATTGGTCAAACAAATCATCTATCTTGGGAAGGGGATACTTATTCTTGATGGTAACATCATTTAGCTTGCGGTAATCCGTGCACAGTCAGCTGGAACCGTCACTTTTATCCACGAACAAGACAGGGGATCTCCAAGCGGAAGAACTTGGCTAAATCAATCCCTTACTCAAAAGGTCATCCAATTGCTTCTTTAACTCCACTAGTTCAGCTGGGTTCATACGATAGGGTCGTTGGGCTATAGATCCAGTTCCGGGGATAAGCTCAATGATAAACTCAATATCCCGATCTGGTGGCATTCCGGGTAGCTCCTCGGGAAAAACATCCGGGTATTCACAGACGATGGGAACTTGCTCTATAGTTGGTCCTGAGATACTCTTATGACATCTGGTGGTTTGGGGTGGTTTTACGGACACATGCTTTACTATAATTCCCGAGCTACTCCTCATGGTGATGGTCTTTTTGGCACAATCTATCACTCCTTGATGGGAAGACATCCAATTCATACCAAGAACTACTTCCAGACCTTTAGTTCCCAACACTATCAAATTGGCTAAGAAAGCTATTCCATGAATTTCTATGGGAACTGCCAAACAGTTCCACTCAGCCCTTGTTGTTGACCCAGGTATATGTACTAACATGGCATGTTTCATGGGTGTTGGTTGAAGTCCACTTTTATCAACAAATAATTTAGTAACAAACGAGTGTGACGCTCCACAATCAAATAGAACTCTTGCAGGAATGGAATTAACAGGGAACATACCAAGCACAACGTCGGTTGCTTCCTGGGCTTCTTCAACATTCATGTGATTCAGACGGCCTCGTGGGTGAGGCTGGTTCCTTGGCGGATAATTCCTGCCATTTCCAACACGGCGCTGTTGCTGAGCAGGAGTAGTGGTCTTGGATGCATCATTCAGCTTCTTAGGGCATTCATTGGAGTAGTGCCCCTTGATTCTGCACTCATAACAGGTAACACCAGACTTGTCACCAGACTTGGGCAGCACAGGTGTGACATTTGGCCTTGGAGTATTGGGGTTAAAGTTGTTGCCATTAGGTCTTGGAGGTGCACGGTTGAAGTTGTTGCCGGTCGAACGGTTGGGATAATTGGGACGTGGAGCAGGTGCAGATGGCCTCATAGGTCTAGGGGTGAAACCCATAGGTGGATTTCCCCTTGGCTTATGCGAGTTGCTTGAGTTGCCTTGATACATCATACGGCGCTTACGGTTCTCTGCAGCTTGCTTGAGTTTGCCTTCCATCTGAATGGCAGAGTCAACCAATGGCTCCAGGTCTGCAAAGGGAATGCTGACCAAGACACATTGCATCTCATCATGAAGTCCATTCAGAAACCTCTCTTGCTTCTTCTCATTGGTGTTGGTGTCATCTGGGGCATACCTAGACAAGGTAAGGAACTTGTCACGGTAGTCAACCACAGATAGGGAACCTTGCTTCAGATTTCTGAACTCATCCCTCATCCTTTTAATTAGTCCCAAAGGAATGTGGGCTTTGCTGAACTTGCTCTTGAACTCTTCCCAAGGCATCACATACCCTTGGGCTTGCATTGCACAGGTGCTATCCCACCAAGCTCTTGCGGCTCCCGCAAGATAGTGGATGGTGTACAGTACCTTCTCATTTTCGCCGACTCCGGCGACTGCCAAATTGTTCTCCATGGTGCGAAGCCAGTCATCCGCATCTAAGGGTTCTTCAGACTTAGTGAACATAGGTGGGTTGGTGTTTTGGAAACTCTTTAACTTGGATCGGTGATCATCATTGCCATTGTTCTCTCCTTCACCATGGCCATTTCCATTGCCATTGTTGTGGTTCATTGCCATCTGGGTTAGTTGCTGAAGAGTGGCCAAGTTAGCTTGGCGCTCAGCTCGGGCTGCTTCCCGGTCTTCCATGATCAACCTTAGCAGTTGTGCCACTTCCGGGTTCGGGGGTGGGGGTACTCGCGGCATCTGAAAATAATGTGTGTAAGACAAGAGGGAAAAACTAATTGCTAAGATTTAATGTAACATAGATGATGAAATTTTGTCTTACTCAGGCCTTAAGGGCCAAATTCATATTTCATTCAACAAACATCCAACATACCACACATACGAGTTCACACATTACAAATGGTTTACATCAAACCATTGCGACTCGTCTACTAGAGAGGGGGATACAACTCACACCTACACGAAGTGACTTAAAGTAAACTCATAACTAGATAACACTTGGATCTCCTAATCTAAACATCGGGCTCCTCAGGGTCTTCCTCCTCATCATCCTCGATGAATCCAGCATCCTCATCATCCTCCTGATCATCAAGGTCCTCCATGAAATCATCCTCATCACTAATGAGGGCATTATCCTCCTTGCGGAGGTCAATGCCTTCCTCCTCACCAAGAAGGCTCTCTAGATCTCCAATGTGCTCAGTCAGCTCAACCACCTTGGCCTTCAACTCGTCAATGGTCTCATCCCTTTCCTCGCGCTGGCGGCGAAGGCTCTTGCGATCCCTAGCAAGGATCCTGATGGTGCTTCTCGCCTCCACAAGTGCAAAGTGCTCAAGGTTGGCCTTGGTACGGGCACGATCTGCCTCCTGCTGAGTGGAGTACAGCAAGAAGTCCATGTGATCGGCATAGGTACTCGGCTCACTTTGCCCTGGCATGTTTGCGGGACACCCGTCCGCATCACGCCGAGCAAAGTTCCTAAAGTGCTCCACCTGAACCTCCTCCGCATGCAGTCCGCATAAGCGGGCTAGCATCTCCTGCATACCTCGGACCAAACCATCGGCCCAAGTGTTCTCCACAAGCTCAAACTTGATCCTTGGAGAACTCAGATCTCCCTTCTTGCCACGGCAACTCGCCCTGATAAGCCACCGTAGCTCTCCATCCGGGTGCTCATTGAGCACGGCTCCCTTGAACTCCGGATACAGACGATCCAGGAACAAGGTTAGGGTGGTGAGGTTGCGCTCGAAAACAAGGCTACCACCATGGCCCAACTGGTACTGCTCAGTGAACACCGGGGCCATCTACAAATTTTTTAGATTAGATTAAGTTAGTGACCAACTCAAGTGTGCGAAATTTTAAGTAGGCAAAAACTGAATTATGTACAAAGCTTTGTAAATAGAGAGGAAAAGACTAAGCAATTTTAAACCGTTACTTATCTCTTTGCTTTTATAAAGGTTTCATTTAACGCCTATTCTAACTAAGGTCTCCTATGGTCAGCCTAGGCTCTGATACCAACTTGTAACACCCCCGAATTTATAACAAATTTGGAGTGCCCGTTATGCATTCCACCACAATCCCAGAATCATTGTTGTGATACGCATAACGTAGTTGGTAACCAGTTCCATAGACATTACAATACGATAGTTCAAATACAAATGGTCATAGTGACCAAGTTCATATTACAACACAATATAGCAGCGGAGATAACGTCTTCGGGTCCATGCCTTCACCCTACAGGCAATGGCGACTCAGGAGATGATCTTAGTTCTGGTACTCTTCTTCATAACCTTCCTCCGGATACTCTTCCCCATAGTCTGGCCAAGTTGATAGCCAGGGACACAGCCATGAGTACATTGGATGCACTCGCAAACCATCTTATAAACGGAATGATGAAGTAGATATGCAAGGTTGATATGGTGGACTAAGCACTAAGTTTATTTGCAAAAGCTAGTTTTGTTTCCCAAGAATATTCATTAGTAGAAAAGAAGATTTAATTCTCTAAGTAAATCTAAAGAGGAACTTCAAATGTGTCAACATCGATGTCAAGTCAAGTCATTCACCAATTTCACCTTCAGTTATTCATATTCTTGACAAAAGTCAAGTACAGCTTGCCAACTGTCCATGACCGAGGACGTGGCTATTCGAATAGTTTTGAAACCTCTGCAGAGGGGTACACTTTACCCACAAGATTCGATACATCTGCTGGGAGAAATCCACGGATCGTCATACACAAAGTATGCGAGGTTCAGATAATCAAACAAACTCTTTCACTTGTCTACTCTAGTATAGGATCCTTCCCTAAGAGTACATTTTGGCACTCATAGTTTTGCCCGCTGCAGAGTGCTGCATGAATGGAAATTTCCACTCGGTTCGGAAGTACCCGTGCACGGTGCACTTCTATAAAGGATGATACAAGGTATCCCATACTAGGGCAAACAAGCTACGGACTAAGCCCCTTCCCATTTAGGGGTAATGTGGTCGTACGGTAATGGTTGGCTCACATGGTACATCACTTATTATCATTTAGCAAATACATTCCATAATCCTTAGTCAAGATTATTTTCCTTCATAAAACCATCATGTAGGAGAAATCTCCAATTCAAGTTTTCAAGTTCATGTCACCAATTTCAAATAGGGTTCCCCTTATAGATGGCCTCAATTTTATTAGCGACTAAGCAACTACATTGAGTGAGGTTTAAAACTAATGGGAATCTTGGATAAACTCAGCTTGATGCTCTTGTTAAGCAAGATATCACTACACAACTATCATTCTACTCTAGCAATTCAATCATGCAATTTACTTCAAAACAAGTAGAATGCAATAGTAAAACTAGGCATTTGGAGTATGATTCAAAAGATGGCTTGCCTTGGTTGGCAAAGTGTCCGGGGTAGTCTTCTTCTTCTTGATAAAATTCCCCTTCAATATCCTCCTCAGCAACACTAGCGTCTAATAAAGAATAAATACAAAGCACACAATCACTACACAATGCTAACAACATTCCAAGCACACATACTTGTTTTCAAACAATAGAATTCCTATTGGTTTTTATTTAATTAGATGGCAAGTTTTCTTCCCAGTTTTCATTAAGTGTGTAAGTTAGATTTTTCTACCATGTGCCATATGTTGTTTACTTTCTAAGCATTGGTATGAAACTAGGGGTATTAGGGCTAGTTCAAGTGGAGATTGACTAATTAAGTGAATTGATAGTGAGGGAAAAAATAAACTAAGTGTATTTTGGGGATCTATCATTTTATGCTACATACTAAGATTGGATTAGGGCCTAATTGATAGCATTAACAAAGTTCTAATTGATTAAGGTTGGACTAAACAGTAGACAAATTAACTAGTGAGTTCATAAACCAAGTTTCAAGATTTTAGGAGGTTTAAACAATTTTCTAGAAATTTCCTAGGATTAATAAGGCTATGGTCAAAGTTTTCTTATTAAATTAAATCACTAACTCAAATTGGATTCTAACTAGTTTCCCAGGCTAGATAATTTCCTAAGCTTTTCAACGCATATTTATTTGCTAAAAACGGATTTCTAAATCTCTTGGAATTAAAGTTTGAAATTCATATCTGAAACATATTTGAAATGAGCGGGAAAATAAATAAAAACGAATCGGACCGAATCTAACTGAACTGGGCCAATTCCGAATAAACCCAAACAGGCCGGCCCAGTACCGCATCGCTCGGGGCGGGATAAGTTCGAATTCGAACCTGACAGGTGGGACCTACCCGTCAGGTCACTTAAGTCGCCCGAATTGGTACGCTACCGTTGGATTCTAATCCAATGGCGCGTCTGCGTCGTGTTCGTAGGTGAGGGCGGGAGCTCACCGGCGTGTAGAAAGGAAGACGATGGCGACGGCGAGGCGCATAGGGGAAGCAAAACTCAATGGCGCGGGGCAGAAAAGACTCCGGCGGCACTCCTCCTCCACTTCCCGGCGTCCGTTCGTCCAACGGCGGCCGAACGCGGTGGCGCCACCCGCGTCCAGTAGCTCGCCGGCGTCGATGGCTACTGCGAACGAGAGCGAACGAGAGGAAGAGAAGATGTCTGGGAGCTCGCTGGGAGTGGTGTGAGTTCACTCGTGTGCTCGGCGGGGCTTTTTATAGGCCAGGAGGCCGGGGGCGAGGGTGTCCAGCAGATGGCCTACGCAGGGGGGCCTGGCGACGTGCATCGTCGATGCCGGGCGTGGCGGCCTTGGGGGCATGCTGGCGGGGCTTGGTCATGGCGACGGGGTACTGTGGGTTGACGTTGGCGAGCTCATGCCGGTCGGCGTCGTGCAGAGAGAAGAGAGACAGAGAGGGGGGTCCGGGCGGCTTCTTCCTCTTCTCCTCCAGGTCTCACGGTTCGGGTTGGGGCAGAGGGGGCTGGGCTCGACCGAGGGGACTCCACAGGCATGGCTACAGGGTGAGAGCGAACGGGAACAGCGTTGGTCACAATGAAATCGATTTTTTCCGGATTTTTGCCCACCAGGTGTTCGATCAAATGCCCGCAAGAATTCAAATTTCAAATTTGTGAAAACGGCCACTGTGGTTTTCAAGATACCTCACAAGGATTCCAGATATATTTTTGTTGAGCAAAGAGATGAGGTTTTGCAGAAATCATATTTGAATTTTGGGGTATGGTCACCGTTTCAGATTCAAACTTTGACACATGTTTGAGTTAGGTTAAGATTTGAATTTTGGTTTGAAAATTCTTGGTTGAGCTAGTATACAGTCTGGTCAAGCTCAACTAACTGACCACACCCTTACTTGAGTTACAGATTGCTTAATCTAAGTGTCCAAAGTAGGGTAGTCAGTAATATTTTCTAGATCAAACTTTTCTTCTCTTTTTCTTTCTTTCTTTTGTTTCTGGTTTCTTTAGCTCTTATAGTTCTTCTCTAATGCTTCTGTTGGTTCAGTTTGAATTAACTAATCAGTGCACAACAAATTAATACATACATGAAATCATAAAAGACATAATCTAGAAATATATGCATACATGCAATAATAGATAAAAAGTTTTATCTTGGTCCAACATTTGGCATTTTAAATTAATAGGAAATGGATTACCAATTTTTTTGGGTTGTTACAGCTCGGCAAGTTGGTGGTGGTTGGAGGGAGTGGTGGAGTTGCTGCGGGTCAATTTCTTTGGAGACGAATGGCGTCGCTGCGTTGCATCCTCCGGAGACGAATGGCGCTGCGGTGTTGCATCCTCCGGATACGAATGGCGTCGCTTCGTTGCATCCTCCGGAGGTTATTGGGGCTGCTACAGGTGTTGCTTCCTCCTGTCTGGTAGGGAGAAGGGGAAGGAGGGTTGTGCGCTTTGGGCTTGCCGAGGAGGTGCGGTCAGCCGTGTTGGGGCAGTGGTTGCGTTGTGGTGGCTGGCCAGATCCTGGTTTAGGGCTTGTGCGGATGAGACTGCCGATGAAAGCCGTGCTTCGGCTGTGGCCGAAGGCGTTGACGGCGGCGCCTACGGGTGTCGTACCCTTGTTGGAGGCGTCGACGTAGCAGCTCTCACCCGAATTTTCCTGGCCTACTCCAGGGGAAACCCTAGATCTGGTCTTCCAGATCGGACGATGGTGGCGCTACTCAGCGTCATGTTCCCTCCTGGGGGCGTTATCTCAGAGGAGGATTCAGCTACAGAGTCTCGTGGCCCGTGAGGTTGTGCGGCAGTGGGCCGCTGAAGTCCCCTCCACATGCAAGAAGTTCGGGTGAGCCGTTTTGTTCTCTCTCATGGGTTCGGAGAGGCACATGTTCCCCTTTCAGACATGTCGTCCCTCTTCAGCTTTGATGAGGTTGGTGAAAGGGCTCATGGAAGATCTACTCGTGTGTTCTACCTTTCGGCGTCTTGTATGTGTTGGATGCTTTAGGTGTGGCTTGCCATTATATAGGTTTTCGCCCGGTTTTCCTTTAATAAACGGAGCGGTGCGGGTTTCTTGACCTTCTTCTTTCTAATTAATGAATTTAGCAGCACTCCTGCTAACATTCAAAAAAAGAAAGCAGCTCACTTTGCACGTTCGGAAGGCTGCCGCACCACACCGCGCCATCGCCGCCGTGCGACGCGTGCCGATGAACATGACCAACTACAAATGAGTCATTTTAGTGTCACTCCGCAAGGGAGGTCCGGTCTCTTTCCTCTACTTTGCTCACCGCCTTTTAACCCTAGACCCCCAGCACCTCCACGAGATTACAGCACCACATGTATCGAGTGGCTCTCCTCAGGATGATCATGCAGATAATGGAGCGGAGCACATCCACCATGCTTAGCAGAAGACAACGTAATGCGCCAGGTAGACACCCATCTAAAGTCTTAACAAGTTAGTTCCCTTGCAGAGGCGGAGGACTTCTGAATTTCAGCATCATCAAGTCTATAAACTGTCCGTTTTTTCCCCTTTCAAGTCTTTAAAGGACACATTCCTATCCTTCAGGAAGGATAGCGCCACACGCCACACCTGCTTAATATTCAACCAAGTAGTCTTGCTAAAGACAAGATTATTCCTATTTATCCACAGAGTCCAAAGAACTACAGATAAGACTAGATTGAAGTTCATAAATTTCTTATTACAAAGCCATTTAGATGCAATGGATTCAAAAGCAATCACAAGAATGTTAAATATTTTAAAAAACATCATCCCATAGCATTCTAGAGACTACACATTCAAACATAAGATGTTTGACAGTTTCAATTTCCTTGCACATTTTACAGTCTAAAGGTTTAGACATACCCCTTACTCTAAGATTATCCCTAGTCATAATTTTATCCTAGGAGAACAACCACAAAAACACCTGGATTCTAGGTGGTATTTTAAGTTTCTACACCGAAGACAGGTAAATGGGTTGCACACCCCTAAAACTAACATTATTATACATGGAACTAGAGGAATAAATCCCATTGGTTTCATATTGCCAAATGGGTTGGTCTTCATCATCTGGAAAAACAATGAAACTAGCAATGACTAATAATTCCTATCATTGCATCATCATCTCATCAGTAAAGGTTCTTCTAAAAGTACCTCTAATCTGCTTGCCATCCCATAATTTCTCAACAGTTTAAGTCTGTTGGTTGGACACAAACTAAAGATCCCAGAATTGAACTGCTAAGGGTAATTCTCAAACCAGATGTCTTCCGAGAATTGGACACAAAGTAAAGGCGAGAGCTGTTTAACTCAAGTTTTTTTCTTGAAACAATAACATGATATATTATAGCAACAAATAGTATATGGTAGAGATACATAAGCTGTCTCCAGCGATTACAAAGTAAAGTCTAAGAAAAAAGGTAATCTTCGAGGTCTTCAAACTCTTCTTTTTCCATGACACAATCTTGTTATTATCTGAAGGCAGCCAAAAAATAATGGCATAGATATCAAACCATAAACCTGCAAATACCAATAGTGGTTCTCTCATTTTTAATTTGAGCCACAATGCCAAGGCTACATGCACGCGTGCAACCATTAAAGTAATCATGCGATATTTACAAGAGTACTAACATCAGTATTCCAGGGAAGAGAAACCGAATAGCCTTGTCGACGTTGCTAGGAGCTGAAAATACGAATCACCGAAGACGTAGCAGCCAGGATAAATATTGCGAGGATAACCCTTTTCGCGGCAACCAGGAGAAAGAATTCAAAACTGATCTGGCGAAACCAATCTGACACCGGCGAGGCCGACCAGAGGAGGGGAAACCAATCTATGGAGGAGGCGACGGCTAGGTTAGAGAGGCGGTGGCTAGAGGAGAAAAAAGGACAGCGTCACAAATCACAATGTTTAACTCAAGTTAATGTTACAAACGGAAATAGAGCAAAAGTATTCATACAACCGGCCGGCTTGTCTATCTGCTGTGGGTATCCCTGGTGCAATTATCTCAAGAAATAACAGGCTTGCACGTCGACGTCCCAACGGTCAACAGTGCCGCGTATTCACGTGCCAAGCGGCGTTCTGCTTCGCTTGATGACGCAACGGCCTGCAAGAAATCAGCTTTGAGCTCCGGCTGGTCCTCGTCTTCTGCACCGGATGCTGCAGGCTGTAGTGTGCACCGCGCCCACGGGTACACGCACGTCCATCGCCAGCCCTCGAAATCTCAAATCCGCTCTCTTTTGATCTGCTAAAACCCTAATCCCCTATCGCCCACGGCAATTACGAACCACGTTCGAGAACTTCACACAGAAGCGGAGCCGAGAACACAAGTCCATAGCATGGCGTCGCCGCCGTCGTGGATCATCCTTGGTAACGTGGCGCGGGTGTCGGGCACGGACGCCGGCGCGGGTGACCTCCCGCCGGGCGCCGACCTCTCCCTCGCGCTCGCCGCGCCGCCGCGCGTCACCCTGCTCACCGTGGCCCAGCGCGTCTCGCCCGACCCGGACCAGTACCCCATGGTCCTCGCCGTCGACCCCTCCGGCCTCATCCTCCTCTCCACGCCCCCGCCGTCAACCCCTCCCTCGTCGCCGCCGCCCTCGAGCCCCGACGTCACGCCGCGCCCGAGCCCCCCCTTGTCGCCGAGGATCTCCGACGGCGAGGACGAGGATGACTATGACGTCACGCTCAACATCACCGACATCGCGCCGCGCCCGAGCCCGCCCTCGTCGCCCAGGATCTCCGACGGCGAGGACGAGGAGGACTACGAGGTCACGCTCAACATCACCGACATCCCGCCCCACGGCTACTACGTCTGCGACGCGATCTCCGCCGCTGCCACCCGCCTCCCCGACTACGGCCGCGGCTTCCTCAACGACTGCTGCGCCGGCATCATCGCCTCCCCGGCGGGCGACGGGAGCTACATGGTCGTCGAGCTCCAGCCAATCTGCGGCGGCGACGAGGCGACCCTCCTCTGCTTCTCGTCCGCGGCAGGCCAGTGGGAGGAGAAGGACGTGGCCTACCCCCTGTCCAGCGGGATCTGGTGCAGCGACGTCGTCATCACCCACGGCGGGAGGCTCTGCTGGGTGGACCTCTCCTGGGGCATCCTCTCCTGCGACCCGTTCGCCGACGAGCCGGTCCTGGACTTCGTCGAGTTCCCGGTGGGCAAGCTCCGGAACAACTTTGACTGCCTCCACTGCGCCGACAGGGAGCTCAGCACGCGCCGCTGCGTGCAGGTGAGCGCCGGCATGTTCAGACTGGTGGAGCTCACCTGCGGCGGTGACCACGGCTCTCGGCCCAGGGGCGTCGCGTTCCGCCCGTGGATGAGGCTCCAGCAGACGCAGTCCCGGAGCCACCGCAAAGCGCCTCGGATCGTCATGTGGACGCTGGCCGATTCGGACACCGGGGAGTGCTGGAAGGTGGAGCACAAGGTGAACTTCGCCGACATCTGGGCGGACGAGAGCTACAAGGCGACCGGCTTGCCCAAGAAAGCGCCAGTGCTCGCCCTCGTCCACCCACAGGACCCAGACGTCGTCTACTTCTTCCTGGGCAAGCACCTCTTCGGCGTCAACCTGCGTGCGAGGAAGGTGGTGGAGTGTGAGGTCTACAAGCTGGTCGGACCGGGCAGGAAAGATGTCTCCTCCGGCTGCGTTCGCGCATGCCAGCTGCCGGCGGTGCTTCGTGCAGGTACCATGCATAATAATCCACATCCATGCTCTCCTCTGTTGTTGCTTTGATCGATGTTGTTGTTGGTCATACGATTCAGAAAACTTCTTACTATGATTTCCTCCATTTCGCGTTGATACGTCAGCTATGCACTAATCGCGTATGTGCCTATACCTCAGACACGCTCTTCGCTGGTAGTTAATTAGGACTTAGGACCAATACAATTATCTGAGACTGATGCCCTGATGCCTATATGGACTGTGAAATAGTTTACATTATGCATATGGTTGCAACTGTAACCCCACAAACATGACAAAATTTGTTGTAATGTTAGTTAAATTGTTCATCTTAATACTTATGTCTCGCCTTGTCTTAAAAAGAGGCTGTAGTTCTCTGAATAAGTGGAGATGTTGTACAGTAAGCAACCAACATTCTTCAGTACATGTTCTTAGCAGGGGCCCTACGAATGTTAATGTGTTAATTAGTACAGCTCCAGTGCTAGCCATCAGGATTTGCAGTGTTTTTTAGATGTTTATTCACCGTTTAGGCAGATTTAGTAGAATTTCTTCAAAACACTGCTAATGACATTCTCCATTTCGCGTCGACGTGTCAGTTATGCATCGGTCTTGGCTATACCTGTCTTGTAGTTAAGACCCTACTATTATCTGATCCTGATGCCTATATAGACTGTGAAATAGTTTACATTATGCACATCCGATGGTTGTACATACTACTGTCTCCTAGGAATATTATGGACATTGTCGAAATTTTATCATAGCAATAATTAAACTGTTCACCATCATACTCATATCTGGGCGTTGTCTTAAGAAGAGACTGTAGTTCCCTAAAAAAAAATATGTGGTACAATAAGCAACTAAATTCTCTTCGGTGGAAATTCCTACCAATTTTTTTTAAAACTGGCGGGGCAAAAAGCTTTTCCCCAATTCATTAAATAAGGAGGAGTTTACAAGGAAAATTAAAGGTTTTTAATACAAGCCTACTCTCCCGGCATCAAATCACCTAATCTTTTTGCCCCGGCTAGAACCCACAATCTAGCTTCACACTTTATTTTATCTAAAATTACAAACGTTGGCGATAACTTGTGCTGGAAAACCCGCGCGTTCCTCTCTTTCCAAATCTCCCACACGGTTAGCAAAACAAGGGAAGCCAAGCCTTTGCGCTGCGGACTCGCTCCCTCCGCCATAGAAGACCACCAATCTTGAATGGTAGCATCGGCCCAATGTCTAGGATGGATACCATAAAGCCCAAGCCACTCCTTGAGAAGCTCCCAAATCCTAATGGTGAAGCGGCAATGCACAAAGAGGTGGTTGTTGGTTTCCTCGGTTTGCTTGCAAAGAGGGCAAAGCCCACAATTATCCCAACCCCGCCTCCTCAAACGATCCGCCGTCCAAAGCCTATTTTGCAAGGATAGCCATGCATGATTCTTGACTTTTGGGGGAGCCCACACCCGCCAAACAATGTTGTTCATATTAGACTCAACAAGCCCGAAGAATTGCAATTTGTATGCGGACGCCGCGGAGTATTGTCAATGAGTGTAGAATTCAGCACAGCTCCGAAATTTCACAGATATAGATGTTTAATTCACCTTTTATGCATATTTAAGTGAATCTATTTCAGACAACTACACACGTGTCTGTAAACTTGATGCAAGGGTTAGATTTATAGACTTAAGTTGCCTGAAAAAACAAAGCCGCTCATCTGCAACATAGGAATATCTGAATTTGATGGTAAATTGCAGTGTAATATGGATGTGGATTGGTTCTTGTTCCTGTGGTCTATGGGTGCTAGTGGTACTGCCATACGATGGCAATTACTGAAGCTTTCCAATTAGGATAGTATTAAGCGTTTACCTTCAAAGTTTATGTATGTTCTAAATTAATTTTTTATCCATTCCATATCAGTGTGATGTTATAGCTAAATTACTAAACTTGGTCCATGTTTCTGAAGATCTTAATTGATCCTCATATTCATAACTGGCCATGTCTTAAAAAGATGCTGTAATTTCATTAACCTACCAGTGCTAAGTTGATAATTAATTAGTACACTAGCTCCAGCGGTACCCATTCCATCAGGTGATTTACGTGCAATATGGATGTGAAATTTTACTATAGATAGTGGATATGGCAGTTTGATATGGATGTGAACTACTTACCTATATGCCTATTCCTGTAGTTCCCATGTGGTTGTAACTAGTGAACTGCTTGAATTTAGGACAGTGTATTGACTAAAATGCGACGATGTATCTTCAAAGTTATATAACTATGTGTATTTCAGGACAGTGTATATATATAGCTAGGTGTTATCTAGTAGCTGGGTACTTCAACTAGTTCAGTGAAGGTACTCTCAGTTGATTCCTAAAAAAAAAGGCTCTTAGTTATTGTGCAGTCTATGCATATTTCAAAGTTGTGTCATCTGGGCATCCATGACATAAATGGTAGGAGTATATTTCTATCTTTGTAGTAGGGGTAGTAGATATCATAGCTTACGGGTTATGCTATTCAGTTTTAAGTAATACGAGAAATTTACATGCTTGATAAATTTATTTAGTATCTTCCCATAAAATAAGTATATATAGTATCCGTTGTTGGAGGTAACTAGGGTAAATTTCTTGGGAAGCAAATAATAAAAGATATGTAATGTATCAGGCTGCTAGTTCATTTCAGCTAACATTCCTTAATGCCTGCAGAGAAATCATACTGGTCGACTAGATTGTATATGTATGTTATTATGAGTACTAGATTATATGCTTTGACTAATTAACATGCGTTGTGTTTGAACTCTGAAGGTGTTCCTAGTGAGACTGAGATATGTGAATGAATATTCTTCTTCTGTGCCAGCTAATCATAGCTGACGAGATGTATGGTGGCCTTCTCTTGCTAGGTGAGGTTAACTACATTCTAATCTGGATCCTCCTAGTTATTCAGAGTCAAGTGTATTGTCTTGCATTATTCCTACATCTTGTAACAGTCATCTTCAAAATTTGGTTTAGGTAAAGGACGGAGCACATCAAGTAATTTCACTCTACAAGTTGGACATTCTTAATGCTAGGCTACTGGCAGTCTTGGCGGACTCAACAACCACTAGAATCTAGATTGTTGGCTTCGAATGTTTTATTCCATGTTTTTAACTACCGTACCGTGGTATGTCGCAGACTTCACTACTTGAGGTGTATGTGTAACGATCAGCGGGGTTCTCACTTACTCGCAAAGAATCGCCTTGCAGTTGGTACACATTCTGTTTATTTTGTGGAGAGAAGACATTTGGCTTATTTTCTTGAGAAAATAAGTTTGCTGATTTTGTTGAACTAGCCATGACCTCTCGAAGTCAACACGTGGATAAAACATCCTCACATATGACACAAGAGGCCTATACATGGACTATGCTTAAGACTTTGGTTCAGTTAAATGACGGACAGACTGTTGATACTTTATTGGACGCGAACTTGCATTCTTGGGATGAATCTGTTGTTCGATCGATCTTTTCGGAAGAGGTCGCCAGGAAGGTGCTCCAGATCCCAATCAGTTGTTGTGGTGATAATGATTTTATATCCTGGCCACACAGTCGTTTTGGTACGTATACTGTACGTTCAGCGTATCATCTTGCTCGGTCAGAGGAGGTGCTGGTCTCTCGCAACAAATCGGGCAGAGGTATGTCTTCTGACACCCTGGCTGATACGACACTTTGGAAATCTCTTTGGGCGGTGCATGCACCAGGCAAAATGCGCATCACTCTGTGGCGTTTTGCACACAATTGTCTGCCCTCTGGACAGCAATTACAGCGGCGACATGTCCCAGCAACTTCTGCTTGTATACATTGTTCTATGGAGGAGAGTGTTGAACACGCACTACTTTTTGCCCTTTCGCTTGGGATGTGTGGAAAGAAGTGAAGAGATCTTTTGATATTCATCTACAACGGAAGTTTTTCACTTCTCCGAAGACCTGGCTTGCTGAATTCTTATCTAGCAGTGACAAGCTGAATGCAACGATCCTCGCAGTGACGTTTTGGCACCTTTGGGATGCCCGCAACAAGCTCAGGGAGGATGGTGGCACGGTGCATCCTGGTACGGTCGCTGGGAAGATTACAGCCTATATATGTTGACTTGATTCTGAATAATCAGACAATGCAAGAACCAGACCACAGACGTGAGACCTCTCGGGCAGTTTCTTGGTCTCCGCCGCCGGAGGGTATCATCCAGGTTAACGTTGATGCTGCAATCTTTGCCTCTTCCTGCCGATCAGGTTTAGGAGTGGTTGCTCGTGATCATTTGGGGGGCTTTGTCTCGGCCTTTGCAGATAGTTCAGCAGAGGTTACTGATCCTGAACTCGCTGAAGCTCTCGCAGTCAGAGCTGCTCTTTCTTTCGCCAGGTTTGAAGGCTGGGATGGGATCATTATTGCGTCTGATTGCAAGTCGGTTGTGCAAAGAATAGAGACCAGAGGGATGGACCGTTCGCAGAGTGGTGCTGTGATCCAAGACATTAAATCTCTGGCTCTTTCTTTTCAGTCTATCTCATTTAAACATGTGTATCGCGGGCAAAATGTTGCTGCGCATATTTTAGCTCGTTCTTCAGAGTTTGGTAGTGTGTCCGTGTGGCGTGGTGTGCCCCCGATGTGTATTCGGGAAACTATTTGTACCGACGGTATGTTTTCGTGATTAATAAAGCACACACGTTCAAAAAAAATTAGAAGTTTGAATTAATGGAAAGGACTAGAAAATCTACGTACACTGTAAACGCCTCTCATATGTAACTCCAGGACAGCAACGGAAACACATTAGGCCCCCTGACGAGGGGTTAACTCGACAAATGTCCTAGATGAAGGACTTGTGATTGGGAAGATAGGGCGTCGGATGAACTCGAAGGTAAAATCAGTCAAACAAGGTGGCTATGAAAGTAAACGTGGGTGTAGAACCTGGCTTGCTTTCAATCTGACCTACAACGTCCCCTCCTGGCCCCTATATATAGGTGGTCAGGTCTCGAGGATCGGGTAGTGTCCGATATAGATTATAATATCGATATACGGTAAGAACTCGTATTTTGACTAGTATTACAATTGGGCCTAGCTTAACGGGCCTCAGGGGTACTCAACGAACGGGCTCTATTATCTATACCCTTGTCACCCCCTCCTCCTCCCAGGCGTCACCAGGGGGGGACCCCAGATCCCACCGCCGTCTAGCCCCCTCTCGATCCCCTCTCCTCCCCTCGCCGCCGCCATGGGGCGCGGCCTGGCAAAGCCGGGGCGTTGCCGGCGGCGGCGGGGACGCCTCCTCCCCGTGCGAGCCCCTGCGCTGTACGGGCGCGGTGCCGGGCCGGGCACCCCGGTGTCTCAGCTATCCTCGTGGCGGCGCGAGGAGATGCTGCGGTGCGATGGGCGGCGCCCCTTCGTCGTTTGCGGCGGAGGTCGGATCCCAGGGAGGTGGCCCTGGACATGGTGGCGGCGGCGCGCCTCCTAGCGAGGCTGGTCGTCCTCCTCGACCACGTCATCAAGCTCTTCGCAGGAGGTGAAGACATGGGCGGCGCTGGGCTTGGTGGATCGGATCCCGGTCTTGCACAAAGATCAGCCTCCGGGGGAAACCCTAGATCTTCGGATCAATCGATGGTGGCGTTCAGCGTCATTTCCTCCTTGGAGGCATCGGTTTGGAGCTTCTTTGTGGTGATCGATTCCTGTCTACTAGTCCGGGCAACTCCGGGGGAAACCCTAAATCTGGGTCTCCCGAATTGGATGACGGTGGCGTTCAGCGTCGCTCTCCCACTTGTGGGCGTCGTTTTTGGAGTTGATAATGGTTGGAGGATCCCTGAGGCGGTGCGGTGTTCTTCTACTACGTCGAAAACACTGGGTCTCGGCAGCGTGGCATAGTGGGGTCTTGGTGTCGGACGAATGTTGATGGATTCGCGCAGGGCGGAGGCGCTGTCTGGCGTCATGGTGGCGTCGACGGGAGGTCTGTCAAGATCATTGCAGAGATCTATGCTTTGAAGAAGATGCGTGGAAGACGGTGGCGGCGACTCCTGTAGCGTGTACATAGGTGCACTCTGTCTGTGGTGCCGAATTGAATGATGTGCGTAGGTGTGCGGTTAGGGAATAGGTTCTAACCATGGCCATCCCCTTCATTTCTGTTGGTATTGCGATTTGTCGCAAAGTAGGTGGCTTCAGGCTGATCGATGTGTAATCTTGTAAGGCTCTTGCAATTGTTTTATTGAAATAAAAAGGCTGTGTGCATCCTTTGGATGCAGAGGTCGGGATACCCCATTTCTTAAAAAAAAAATATGTAACTCCAGGAGGCCACCGCATGCCCGGCTCGCGGGCAATGGGGAACACGGGGAGGAGGGGGGCTCCGGCGGGAAGAGCGTTGTCGCCGCCGTATCGCCCTTCGCGGAGGAGGGAGCGGAGCTAACGGTCATATTTTTTTTCCCTGTGTGTATCGAGGAGCTCTTGAGGAATTCATACATTTCCTCCATAACCCGTTTATTTGAACCATTTAAATTACAGAAATATTAGTAATTAGTACAATTTCAGGCTTGGTTAGCCTGCTACACAGATTTCCCTAGATATAAGAAAAATATTATTCCCGGTCCTCAATTGTACAACGAATAATGCAAATTAGATACCACGCTGATAGCTAGAAAAGCAAATGAAAACATGATTTTGACACCAAATTTGGTCAACACTACCAAGAAAATTCATCGTAGTGAGGCTCTGAGCGGTTCCAGTCATATAGTAGCTGCATAAGAATACTGAACTGAATGAAATCATATAGTGTCTGTTGTATATATGGATCCATAGATGATGGACTGGATGACTAAGTGAAGAATTAATATATGGATACATGTACGGTCCGGCTCCACACAAAGAACACACCATGAACAACGCGTGAGCCACAACAGCTACATATCTATGTGATGCATACATGCATGATCTGCCAAGCTAACCGTTCCTGTACCATGGCGGCAGGCAATGCTACGAGCATAATTCTTGAAATGCCTGCGGAGAGACCATCTCCATGGTGGCTATTCACTTCGATCCGGTGGCTGAAATCCGCGACCATTAACTGGTTTAGCTGGAGCCTATCGAGAGAAATTGAGGTAGTGAAGATAGAGCAATGCCGATTTTCCTGAAACCTGAAGTTTTTTCTAGGGGGACAAAAAAATGTAGAAGCATGTTTCCCCAATTCCATTAAACAAACAAACAAATGATTATGGAAAACGAAGAACCGAAACAGTATGTAACAATGAGCTCTTTTCTTCGTACATACTACATACCTACACTAAGCCGAGAAGTAAAGAAGGCATTTTGTCTTTCTTGCGATAGACCATAGATGTCTCAAAACTTCAATTGAGTACATTGTTGGCCTATACAATGACCTATTGTTCAGATTGATCCATATTGTAGAAGAAAACATTCAGGCTAAAGCAATTTGATTTTTATTGTCCATGTATCTCATCTTGCAAGTGTAAACAATATTATTACAGAGAACGGTATAAAGTAAATCTTGACAACGTTGTCATATTCAACAAAATTTTGAACATTTCACATAGCATAACTGGGCCTGAAAAGCTATAGAAGAAAATTTAAATCATTATTGCAATGTAGTGTCATCTGATGTATTAAAAGTGATATTTTTCTAGGGGGTGGAGTATTGTAGTTCCCCCCTTTGCTTTGCCGGGGGTATCTTTGAAGAGTGATTTTGAGAGCCTATGATTACTTGGTCGTTTCTTGCTGGATGAGGCACAGTTGTCTACTGGTGGAATTGGCACCTGGAATTTTGCCATCGTTCAAGGGTTGCTTTCTTTGTGGGCCTTTCGGTTCGACTCTACTTGTCTATGTCTTCAATGGTAGTGTTATAAGCTTAGTGGTTTTTGAGAGCCTATGGTTGCTCTGTTGTTTCTTGCTGGATGAGGCCTAGCTATCGATCTTATACCGATTGATGGCTGGCGTGTAGTTGATGATGATTATGGCCAGACAGTTGGGAAACTCCAAGCGGAAAGTATGATGAGCACAGCGGCAAGTCTTTTCTCTCAGTAAGAAACCAAGGTTTATCGCTCAGGAGAAGAGCAGACAAACGACAAAAGTTGATGCGGACTGGCTTAATAACACTCCAACAAGGGCGCCGTTTATGATACTTGTTGACCCGTCTTCAACCAGTAGCAACGCAGAACCTGCACACAACACAACCAAATACTTTGTTCCCAACTTACGATGAGGTTGTCAATCTCACCGGTTTGCTTGAAACAAAGGGTATAAGCGTATCGAGTGGAAAGTGATAATAGTATGCGAGTAAAGTAAACAGTGCGAGTAAAGTAAACAAGTGATATCAATATGATGGAAATAAGACCAGGGTCCACAGTTCACTAGTGGTGTCTCTCCATAAGATAAATAGCACATGCTGGGTAAATAAATTACAGTTGGGCAATTAATAGAATAAAGATAACGTGATATGTCAAGAAGATCACTATGCGATTTACTCTGGGCATTACAACAAAATACATAGACCGCCATCCAACTGCATCTATAACTAATAATCCACTCGCGGGGATATCATCCGAACACCCCATGAGTATTAAGTTACGAACAACAGATAATTGCATTAAGCAAAGTGTGTAATGTAAACAAAGCATATGCCCTCGAGCATATGAATGTTGTTTTCTCCCTAGTAGCAACATCACATCTACAACCTTAGAGGTTTTTGTCACTCCCCCAGATTAAATAGAGGCATGAACCCACTATCGAGCATAAATACCCCCTCTTGGAGTCACTAGCAACTACTCGGCCAAGATAGCTACTAACAACGGAGAGCATGCAAGATCATAAACAACAAAGAGATAACATAAGATATATTTTAGTATAGCAACTCAATCATAACACCAATATTCATCGAATCCCAACAAACCAAATATGTAGAATTACATAACGGTGATCTCAATCATGTAGGGCAGCTCATGAGATCAAAACATGAAGCACATGGTGGAGACGAAAACCATCTAGCTACTGCTATGGACCCATAGTCCAAGGTAGACTACTCACTCATCGCTCTGGAGGCAAGCATGGCGATGAAGAAGACCTCTGGTGGCGATTCCCCTCTCCGGCAGGGTGCCGGGAAGAGCTTCTGGACCCTCCCGATCTCGGGTCGATGACGGTGGCGGATCGCGATGTGTTTCTGGAAAATTGATCGGGCACTTAGGTTTTTCCCGTCGGGGGGTCTTTATAGGCAAAGGGGCATCGTCAGGATTGGACCGAGGCTCCCTCACACATAAGGGGCGCGGCCAGGGGCTGGGCCACGCCGCCCTGGTGTGTGGGGCCCTCATGGCCCCACTCCATCTCCTCTTCGGATCTCTGGAAGCTTCCGGGAGAAATAAGACTTCAGGAACTTGTTTCGTCCAATTCTGAGAATATTTCCTGTGTAGCTTTTCTGAAACACAAAAACAGCAGAAAACAGGGAACTGGCACTGTGGAAACTTGTTAATAGGTTAGTTCCGGAAAATGCATAAAAGTGCCACGAAGTGTAACAAAACATTAGGCAAATGGTGTAAAAACAAGCATGGAGCATAAAAAATTATGGATACGTTGGAGACGTATCAGCATCCCCAAGCTTAACTCATGCTCGTCCTCGAGTAGGTAAGTGATAACAAAAGAATAATTTTTGAGGTGACATGCACCTACGCAATCTTGATCATCTATGTAAGCATTGTGAGCTGGGATCATAAGAACTTAAAACATGGGCATGAAAGATATAATCTTGACAATAAGAACTTAGCAATCATGTTATAACATGCAAATGAACACAAACAAAAGATCATGAAAATGAAACAATGAAAGTCAAATGTGTGTTCAAATCATAAGGAAAAACATACAAATGGTTTTCAGCTTGTCCTTCATGGAGAGCAAAACATAAATGCATAGGACACCTTCAAGTTTAAGAGGGCGACTAGATACAAATAATTTAAGAACAAGTGAAACTAACAATATGAATCAATCAATGAAAACTTTGGGACAATGCACATTATACTAAGAATGACAACTATGCTCTCTTAATGGTGCATAAAGATAGAAGGTGGTGACTCAACATAAAAGTAAAAGAAATGCCCTTCGCGGAGGGAAGCAGTGATTGCAAGTTTTATAACCTTCAAAAATTATGGTACTTACCGGCTTTGAGCTCTCATTGCCCCCATCATAAGCATCTTGAATGGTTAAAGTTAATGCGAGAACAATTATGATGCATATGCTTGACAAATCATAAGTTGAAAACCTCGTGTCCCGTGAATATGAGTACCCAAACCTCATGCTACTCTACTTAGAGTCCCAAGCAAGGCTCTTGTCATTGTAAGTATATACGTATCATCGAGAACCACCAACGGGGTACCTCCGTGCCCGATGATATGGAACAAGCCCACATCAAAATGACAGGACAAGCAGACAATGAACACCTCGACATCTCTTTTATTTGCCATTTGTTTAGCTTTTTATTTTGAGATGCGTCGTCGAATGTCCACCATGGGTATGTGATACGTCCAAAACGTATCTACTTTCCTGAACACTTTTGCTATTGTTTCTCCTCTAATTTGTGTGTTTTGAATACAACTAACACGGACTGACGTTGTTTTCAGCAGAATTGCTCTGGTGTCTCGTTTTTGTGCAGAAATTCAACTTCCAGTAAAAATTCGGGAAAAATCATGAAAAATCCTATTTCACCAGAAGACCCACGGAGCCAGAAGACAGGAGGGAGAGGAGGCTCGAGGGGCCGTCACACACTGGAGGCGCGGCCCAGCCCTGGCCGCGCCACCTATGCGTGAGGGGGTCCCAGGTCCCCTCTCGACCTCCCCTCTCGCGTACATATACCCCCTGACGACATAATATCGGGAAGACAGTGTTTTTCCCAGATAGACTTCCGCTGCGCCGCCGCCATCAGAAACCGCCATTCGGAACCAGAAACTCCGTTCTGGCACCCTGCCGGGACGGGGATTCGGAGGAGATCTTCATCACCATCACCACCGACGCTCCTCCATCGACCATCCATGACTCCCCCATCCATGTGTGAGTAATTCCCCCACTGTAGGTGAGGGGATGGTAGGGATTGGATGAGGTTGTTCATGTAATTTGATATGAGATTGATAGGGCATAGTGCCTAGTATCTTTATTTAGTACCTATGACATTGTTGCAACTTGTTGTGCTTAATGCTTGTCACTTTGGGCCCGAGTGCCATGATTTCAGATCTGAACATGTTATTATTTCTATGATGATACTTGTTGTTTATGATCTTACCTACAAGTTGTATACACATATTGTTGTCCGGAACCCGAGGCCCCAAAGTGACAGAAATTGGGATAACCGGAGGGGATGGCTATGATGTGAGGATCACATGTGTTCACCGAGTGCTAATGCTTTGCTCCGGTACTCTATTAAAAGGAGTACCTTAATTACCAGTAGTTTCCCTTGAGGCCCTGCTGCAATAGGCTGGTAGGACAAAAGATGTCGTGCAAGTTTCTCCTTGTGAGCACGTACGACTATATACGGAACACATGCCTATGATTGTTTGTACTAGGATGCTTTATCATTATTTATCTGCAATGCCCGTATCTCATTGATTTCGTGAATTATCTTATCCATGCAACGCCCGTAATCCATCCCTATGCCTACAGTATTTGTTCCTATTGTTTACAACTGTCACTATTACTGCTGTTATTTTACTACTGCTGTTACTGTTTCCCTGCTGTCACTGCTATAAAACCATTGCTACTGATAAACCGCTGCGAGTAAGACTGTTTCCAGGTGCAGCTGAATTGACAACTCATCTGTTAAGGCTTACATATATTCTTTGGCCCCCTTGTGTCGAATCAATAAATTTGGGTAATACTTCCCTCGAAGACTGTTGCGATCCCCTATACTTGTGGGTCATCAAGACTATTTTCTGGCGCCGTTGCTGGGGAGCCATAGCTTTATTTGTAAGTTCACTTGGTATTCATATTGTTCGCTGCAATCCTTTCATCATGGGTAAACCTCGTGATGGAAAATTTTCTATATTGCCATCCACTACAAGAAGAGGTACGACTCTCAACACCTCTGTTGCTCTTGATTCGCCATCTGTTATGAGTAAGTTGCTTACACCACCACACCCACACGCTACTGCTACTACTTCTGCTGAGATTGAAAGTGCCACTGATAATTTAGATGATGCTTCTACTGTGCTTGATGAGAGAGGTTCACTAGGTTCCTTTTTAGAAGCTACTATTGCTAGAGCTAAGTTGGGAAACACCACTGTTACACCTGTTAGTTCACCTGAGTCTAGGGAATGTTCTAATGATGATTATGATGATGAGGCTTACATTGAGCTTAATAATGATTTTATTGCAGAAGCACATGCTGCTCGTAATGCAGGTAATGTTAAAGAATTTCTTGCTAGACGTTCTGGTAGATATAATTTGTCTCCTGATCCTAAGTTTGCTGCTTCTCCTATAAATATTAGAAACAAGGATTATGATTTCTCTTTGGATTTATCTTACATATCTATTGTTGAGAAAACTCCTTTTTGTGGTACTAAAGATGAGAGTGCTATGGAGCACATGAATGAGCTTTCTACTTTGAGTAATTTGTTTTCTGATGATATTAAGCTCCGCACCTATTTTGTTGCTAAGATTTTTCCTTTCACATTGAAAGATGCTGCTAAAACTTGGTTTAATAGCTTGTCTCCTGGATCTCTTACTAGTCCTATTGCTTTGGTTAATGCTTTCTTTTAGAAATATTTTCCCGCTAGTGCTCAACATGCTGCTGTGCAGAAAATCTTTGATTTTGAACAGGGAAAAGGAGAGATATTGCCTGAATCTTGGACAAGGTTTTGTTCTTTAATTAGAGCTTTGCCTAAAGAACCATTGCCTAAAAATGAACTCCTTGACATATTTTATAATGGACTAACGGATGAATCTAAGTCATATTTGGATAGTTGTGCTGGCTGTGTTTTCAGGGAAAGAACTCCGGCTTAAGCTGAAGAATTAATGGCTAAAATAAGCCGGAATCATGATGATTGGACTTTAGTTGAGCCAACACCAGTACCAACTTCTGCGCCATCTACAGAGCCTATGCCGAAGAAGAGAGGGATGATTGAATTAAATGATGAAGTTATGAAGGAGGCTAAGAAATCTCTTAAGGAGAAAGGTATTAAGGCCGAAGATGTGAAGAATTTACCTCCTATAGAAGAATTATGTAAGCCAATCCCTCACTCATCTACCATTGAGGTACACTCTCTCCAACGCTTTGATGAAAGAGATATTCCTTACACTAAACCTCCTGATCAATGCTTAGATGAATTTAATAATTTTATTGTTAAGCAAGAAAATTTTAATCGAATGGTGCATAATCATCTGTTGGAGAATTCTAGAGTTATTAACAAGTTGCAGGATATTGTGGAGAGAACCGCCAATGATGTGAAGATACTTGCTAAACATTTTCAAATGGTTCAAACACAAATTGATCAGCTTACCAAGGTGCAAAAAGACTTGCTAGTTAATGCTGCCAGAGAGAAGCAAGTATGTGAAATACGCACAAGAAGTGGTGCAGCTACTCAAGACCCATTATATCCTGAAGGACATCCTAAGAGGGTTGAGCAAGATTCTCAACGCACTTCAAGAGATGATATTCCTCTTAAGAAGAAGAAGAAGCATAAAACAACTACAGAATCCCCTGATGCAGGTAAGGATCCTAATAGTGTTTCTATTTCTGATGCTAAAACTGAACCAGGTGATACCTCCGACAAAGAAGAAGACAAAGAAGAAGTTGAAGAAGAACCAGAGAAGATTGATAAGAGTGCAAAGTACACCAAAGAAGACTTCATTGCCAACAAGCATGGTAAGGAGAGGGAACCTTGGGTACAGAAGCCAATGCCTTTTCCTAGTAAGAAACACAAGTCCAAGGAAGAAGAACACTACAACAGGTTTTGTGAATGGATGAGACCTTTATTTTTACAAATTCCTTTGACTGATACTATTAGAATGCCTCCTTATGCAAAATATATGAAAGATATTGTCACTAACAAAAGGAAAATTCCTAGTGAGGAAATTTCCACTCTACTTGCTAACTATTCTTTTGATGGTAAAGTTCCAGAGAAGCTTGGAGATCCAGGTATACCAACTATTCCTTGCTCCATTAAAAATAACTATGTTAGAACTGCTTTATGTGATTTGGGAGCTGGAGTTAGTATCATGCCTTTTTCTCTTTACAAGAGACTTGATCTAGAAAAATTGGTTTCAACTGATATATCTTTGCAGATGGCTGATAAGTCGACTACTATTCCTATTGGTATATGTGAGAATGTTCCTGTTTAGGTTGCCAACAGCTGTTTGATATTAACTAATTTTGTTGTGTTGGAAATGCCTGAAGATGATAATATGTCTATTATTCTTGGGAGACCTTTTCTAAACACTACAGGTGCTGTTATTAATTGCAATCAAGGAAAAGTTACTTTTAATGTTAATGACAAAGAATATACGGTTTATTTTCCCAAGAAGATTGATAGGAAGAATGCTCTAAGTTCAATCAAGCGTGTTGAGTCCATCAAAGTTGGTCAAATTATTTGTTCAGAGCAAAAGCCCAAGGAAGAATATCAAATTGTTATGATTGGGACTATATCTATCAAAGTTGAGGTAACATAAGCATTAAGTGAAGTGCAAAGTTTTGCCTCATAAAAAGTTAGTTTGGTAACAAGACTTGATCAACCTTGTTAACAAAGTAATTTTATATGAACGAAACTTCATTTTCACCGCATCCACTCCACCTCACTCGTATTTACTTTCATAAAATTTTATTCCTTCAGTTTAGTTGCATGATTAAGAGCATCTCAGAGCTGCTGCATGTTTAGTTTTGATTTGCCTAAAATCTTTTCATCCTCGTTCTTCTGAGTTTTATCGATATGCCAATTTCTAAAAAATCCTCGAAAATAAAGTTTCTCGAAAAATTCCAGAAAATTCTTTATAAATTTTTATGTCAAAAATGGGGCAGAGAGACACCTGGAGGGCACCAGGTGGGGCAACCATGCCACCTCACACACAGGTGGTGCGGCCCAGCCCTGGCCGCGCCACCCATGTGTGAGAGGGCCCCACCAGGCCCCTCACTCATCTCTTCTTCCCCTGCTCTTTCTCTCTCCCGAAAAACACCGCCCCATTTGCTCAAGCTCGAGTTCTTGCTATTCTTCACTTGGATTTTTCGATCTCCTTGTTCAGCCCAACATTTTTGCTGAAACTTGGATCATTTGCTCTCCTGTATGTGACTCCTTTACTTGTCCAAGTAGATTTCCTTTTGGTAGAGTATTTCTTGAGTACTTTAGCACTGTAGGTGACAGCATAAATGAGTAAGCATGCTTGTTCTATTGTTTAGAAAGGTTATTTTGATGCATGATAGCCCTCTAGTAATTCACTATAGTAGCTTCCTACATTTGCTTGTCTTTAAATCACTTTTTATGAGTTTGTTGAAAAATTTCAGTAATGGAGGGGAATGCATATCAACTACCTCAACATGAACTAGAAGTGCAAGATGTTATGAAAGTTCATCGTGAAGAGAAGGTTTTCTCCACACACACTATCCTTGCTCAGCATTCTTGAGTGCTGCTGGAATCCTGCAGGATTTTCAAACCTTGCTTTCTAATGCAGGATTAGAATATTTTGTTGAGGGTGAACCTCCCCAATATGTTAAACTAACAATGTTCGTGGTGCAGGATTTTAGATTTAGTTGGTCCGCTTCTAATCCCATGGTTCATTATAAAATTTATAACAAATCTGTGGACTTGCCTCTTGATGTTTTCTGTACAGCTATTAGAGTACCACAGTGGGGATCGATCGAGAAGATAAGGGGACAACCAAGGCATTTGTTAGAACTATACGAGGAGATTTGCCAAGGAAGAAGCTTCACAGGAGAGGGTGGTAAAATTCGAAACATTCATTTCCCATCCATTCGATATTTTGCTTTCTTCATTACCAAATGTGTTCTTGCTAGGAAATCTGCAAGTAAATTGTCTCTCCATGATCTAGCTTTTATTGCTACTGCTTTAAGGCGGGATAGAACTTACAATTTGGGTGCCTTAATATCTTTCCGTCTTGATATTAACCGAGAGAAAGGGGGAATCTGTGAGGGGCTTATAGCTTCACGCCTATTAGCTTTTCATGGTGTTGTGCCTCATTTTCGAGACCTGCAGTTCCCCGAAGAGAAACTTGGTCTTGAAGCTATGGTTCAACATAAGTTTATTTCTCCTCCTGCCAGCTTGATTAATTTAACATTTGAGCTAACCTTTTTCAAGAAGACTACCTGGAAGGTAGTAAAGACTGAACGATCAATCCGTTTGCCTGCACCTCTTTTGTTTAACCTTGATCGCAGGAATGGATGGTCGCATACTGAAGATGAGCTTGACGCGTACATAGGAGAGCATCCGCCGCCTGTGCACGATGAGGAAGGCGCCGAGGAGTCGGGACAGCCCTCCAACACTATGAATTTCCCATATGAGCAGCCTTATTATGATTATGCGCCATCAGCTTCATCTTCACGGGAACCAGGGTACGATTACACCTATGATGACCCGCCAGCCTGGATCAGCTACCCGAGTTGGGATTGATCTCCACTTAGGCCAAAAGCCTAAGCTTGGGGGGAGGTACGCCAACGATTTACTCATCTACATATCATATTCTGTCGGTCCTTTGTATATTCGTATTTCGCTTTCTTTATTGTTCTCGTTCTTGTTTTCATTTCTTCCAAAACAAAAAAAGACCAAAAATATTTCCATTGTTTCTCTCTATTTGGTTCTTTAGTTTTCCACCCTTGGGTTGCTTTACTTGCTATTTCGGTCTGCTATTTGAAAAATCCAAAAATATTTTGCTTTGTTTGCTATTTCCTTCTGCTTTTGTTTCAAAAGTTGAAAAACCCCCAAAAATATTTGTTTTTCTTCTTCGGTTTTGTAAGGTTCATTGCAGAGTTCAGTCTCCCGTTACTCCATTGGAGCTTGGTATTCACTTTATATTATTCAAGCCACACAAGTGAAGAGCAATAATGACGATATATGACAATCCGAGATGTGGTAAGAGGCTGGTATGAACTCTATTTGTTTTCATTTTTGTACATATACTCATCTATGTGGACATGCTTAGTCGGTTCATGTAAGGTATATGTTATTTAAATGGATGCTTTGTAGTTCTCGCTTTCATATGATTAGTTTTAATTTACTATTAGCCTGTAGCATGTCATGTAGACGCTTGCATGCATTTGTTTTATTCATAATATGGTATGATATTGTGGTATCCACCTCTGAAAGCTTCATTTGAATTGACTTGGCACATGCTCAAGCATGCATATGACTGAGCAAAAAGTCAATTAAGCCTCGATGATCTAAATTGCCTCAGAGTTCTTCTATCATTTTTATGCCTATATTAATTTTGTTTTGTCGCAAGCATGATTATGACAGTTTTTGCTCTCTCGATTGTCCCTTCCCAGTCTTTTGCTAGCCTTCACTTGTACTGAGTATGAGCTCTACTCGTGCATCCAATTACCAAAACCAAGTTTTCCAAAGAGTCCACTATAAATTCCTATGCATGGTATTTGTAAGCCATTCCAAGTAAATTTTCATGTGCTACCTTTCAAAACTTTCAACTACTTCTCATTTTGTGCCACTGTTTTTAGCTCATGGGGACGTAGTGGTTGGAATTGCTATCTTCCATATTAAATTAAGTACCTCTCGACTAGGCAGCTTCATCTGCTCGTCATTAATTTTGCATGAGAGCTGGTCAGACCATTATAATCTTAATTCAAAAAGAAAAAAATGCACTCCTCCAAAGGAATGAGAAAGTTGGTGGGCACCCGATGGAATCGGTTAGCCATGGTTTGAGAAAGGAAAAAGGTGGGGAGGAGTGCCAAAGCTTTATAAAAGAGCACCAATGTGCCAAATTTCAAAGAACTCGGAACCGCTCTCACTTGTTTATTATGGAAGATAGTAAGTCCCCATTGCTAGTCGTTGACATAGAACAACCACCTCTCAAAGAAACTTTTATCTCTGTTTTACAAATGAAAAGCTCTAGCACATGTTAAATCACTGCTTCCCTCTGCGAAGGGCCTTTCGTTTACTTTTATGTTGAGTCACCATCTTCTAACTTTAAGCACTTCTTGAGAGCATAACTGTTATTCTTAGTGTAATGTGCTTGTCCCAGAACACGGTTAATTGTGGTATAACTTTGATGCTTGTATCTTTGATATTTCTACTTCTAGTCTTCCCTTGGACTTCAGAGGTGCCTCAGCATTTATGTTTTGCTCTACAAATAAAGGCAAGCGGGATACCACTCTTTCATATCATTTATGCATATTACAATCTTGTAGCTTCTCATGCACATGTTACTTGTTATTAGTGCATTGGTACTCTGTCATAGCTTGCTTGACTGTGAGGTGACATTAGTTGCATATTTCTTATTATGAATTGCCTGAGTACTTGATCACATAGTTAGTATATATACATCATATGAGCAAATGTGTTCGTGAAAGTTTCTTTTATCGCTCTCAGTTGTTAACTGAATTGCTTGAGGACAAGCAAATAGCTAAGCTTGGGGGGAGTTGATACATCCAAAACGTATCTACTTTCCCGAACACTTTTGCTATTGTTTCTCCTCTAATTTGTGTGTTTTGAATACAACTAACACGGACTGACGCTGTTTTCAGCAGAATTGCTCTGGTATCTCGTTTTTGTGCAGAAATTCAACTTTCAGTAAAAATTTGGGAAAAATTATGAAAAATCCTATTTCACCAGAAGACCCACGGAGCCAGAAGACAGGAGGGAGAGGAGGCTCGAGGGGCTGTCACACACTGGTGGCGCGGCCCAGCCCTGGCCGCGCCACCTATGCGTGAGGGGGCCCCAGGTCCCCTCTCGACCTCCCCTCTCGCGTACATATACCCCCTGACGACATAATATCGGGGAGATGGCGTTTTTCCCAGATAGACTTCCGCTGCGCCGCCGCCATCAGAAACCGCGATTCGGAACCAGAAACTCCGTTCTGGCACCCTGCCGGGACGGGGATTCGGAGGAGATCTTCATCACCATTACCACCGACGCTCCTCCATCGACCATCCATGACTCCCCCATCCATGTGTGAGTAATTCCCCCGCTGTAGGTGAGGGGATGGTAGGGATTGGATGAGATTGTTCATGTAATTTGATATGATATTGATAGGGCATAGTGCCTAGTATCTTTATTTAGTACCTATGACATTGTTGCAACTTGTTGTGCTTAATGCTTGTCACTTTGGGCCCAAGTGCCATGATTTCAGATCTGAACATGTTATTATTTCTATGATGATACTTGTTGTTTATGATCTTACCTACAAGTTGTATACACATATTGTTGTCCGGAACCCGAGGCCCCAAAGTGACAGAAATTGGGATAACCGGAGGGGATGGCTATGATGTGAGGATCACATGTGTTCACTGAGTGCTAATGCTTTGCTCCGGTACTCTATTAAAAGGAGTACCTTAATTACCAGTAGTTTCCCTTGAGGCCCTGCTGCAAGAGGCTGGTAGGACAAAAGATGTCGTGCAAATTTCTCCTTGTGAGCACGTACGACTAAATACGGAACACATGCCTATGATTGTTTGTACTAGGATGCTTTATCATTATTTATCTGCAATGCCCGTATCTCATTGATTTCATGAATTATCTTATCCATGCAACGCCCGTAATCCATCCCTATGCCTACAGTATTTGTTCCTACTGTTTACAACTGTCACTATTACTGCTGCTATTTTACTACTGATGTTACTGTTTCCCTGCTGTCACTGCTATAAAACTGTTGCTACTGATAAACCGCTGCGAGTAAGACTGTTTCCAGGTGCAGCTGAATTGACAACTCATCTGTTAAGGCTTACATATATTCTTTGGCTCCCCTTGTGTCGAATCAATAAATTTGGGTAATACTTTCCTCGAAGACTGTTGCGATCCCCTATACTTGTGGGTCATCAGTATGCTGCAAATTTCCACCATGAATTATGCATGGCTTAGATTAGTGGCCCAGGCATTTCCCTAACACATATACAAACTCCATGATCCCCGCAAGATTCCCAATTCATTTCACACCGCGGGCATCCATAAACAAAAGATCACGATATCAACTCAAATAAGAAGTGCAATGTTGAAAGCTTGCCCATGACGGTATGGCTGGGCTAGTCTCCAACTTACAACTTGCAAGCATAACAACTCAACATAAGAGACCACAATGTCAAATTTTTAAGAATAAGAAAAGGTAAAGTGTGCCTTCCGGTTCGTGAGAGCTTTACTGACCAATTTTTGCATAACACTGGTAAGAGTTTAATTTGAAGAGAAAATAAAAGCAAGTCAAATTTACTTGGAATAGCAAATTGTAGTAGGTATGTATGGTGGACACTTTGGAAAACTTGGTTTTTAGGAGTTGGATGCACGAGTAGAGCTCATACTCAGTACAAGGCGAGGGCTAGCAAAAGACTGGGAGTGACCAACTAAGAGAGCAATAATGGCCATTGATACGTCCAATTTGCATCACTATTTTGTATCATAATTTACTGTTATTCATTGATATATTTCATATTTAGATAAGTTACTTATGTTATTTCCTTTGTTTTCACATGTTTGATGATCATCGGAGGAGTTGCTGCCGGAGTCAGGATTCTGCTGGAAAAATGACCATCAAGAGACCATACTTTGAAGATCAGGAAAATTCCAGAAAAATACCCAGAAATTATATTTTCCCAGAAGACCTACGAAGCCAGAAGGAGGAGTCGAGGGGGGCCAGGGGGCCCCCACACGCCAGGGCGGCGCGGCCAGCCCCCTGGCCGCGCGGGCCCCACGTGAGGCCACCCTGGCCCACCTCTAGTCTCCTCCCTTCGCGTACATCTTCGTCCCCGAAAACCTAAGTCAGGGGGGGGGGTTCAGAGTTAGACACAGCCGCCTCTGCGGGGCGGAGAACACCAGAGAGAGAAAGCTCTCCGGCAGAGAGAAATCTGCCGGGGAAATTCCTTCCCGGAGAGGGGAGATCGTCGCCATCGTCATCACCATCGCACCGGACTTTATCGGGATCATCATCATCATCTCCATCACCAGCACCTTCATCTCCACCGTCACCACACCATCCCGCTGTAACATCTTGAGTTGGATCTTGTTATATTCATAGGGGAAACTTTCCCGGTGTTGATTACTCTTGTAGTTGATGCTATTGAGTGGAACCGTTGAGTTAAGATTTATGTCCAGATTGTTATTCACCATTATTTCACCTCTGATCATGATCCATATGATGTCTTGTGAGTAGTTCGTTTAGTTCTTGAGGACATGGGAGAAGTCAAGATGTTAGTAGTGAATTATTGTTGAGAAATATTTAATGGTTTGATATTGTTGTGGTGCTATTTCACTAGTGGTGTCATGTGAACGTCGACTACATGATACTTCACCATTTATGGGCCTAGTGAGATGCATTGTGTATTTGGCTACCGATTGTGGGGTTGCTGGAGTGACAGAAACCTAAACCTCCGTTGGTAAACCATTGCACCAGGGAGCGTAGGATCCTAGAGTTTAAGGCTGTGGTTAGATTTATCTTAATTACTTACTTGTATTTGCGGATGCTTGCAAGGGGTATAATCACAAGTGTGTATTTATCCTAGTAAGGGTAGTGCGCTAGCACAGGTTCACCCCCATAACACTTACCAAATCAATAAATACTATTGGCTTTATGAAGCGAAAGCTCTTGACAGAAAACTCCCGTGTGTCCTCGAGAACGTTTGGTTATTATAAGAACACAACCGGCTTGTCCTTTGCTGAAGAAAGGATTGGGCCACTTGCTGCAATTGTTACTACTGTCTTTTATTTACTCGCACTTTATTTACTCGTATTACCAAATACTCCTGAAAACCTGTTTGCTAGTATTTACAGTGATTCCTTGATCGAAACTGCTCATCAACACCTTCTGCTCCTCGTTGGGTTCGACACTCTTATTTATCGAAAGTACTACGATACACCCCCTATACTTGTGGGTCATCAAGACTATTTTCTGGCGCCGTTGCCGGGGAGTGTAGCGCTATTGAAGAGTTGAATTGGAAAAGGTAACCGTCACTGTGAGTATTGTTTTATTTTTGTCTTTTGCTTTATTCTGCTATGGAGAACTCTCCATTTGGTTTCCTTTTTGGAAACACTACTACTACTGCTGCACATGCGGAGGAATCACCACCGCCACCGCCTGCTGAAATTGATCCTTTTAAAATACCTATGAAAATTGTTGGGCGTATTATGGATAACTGCTATTCAGGAGATGGAACTGTCCATCCGGGTGATCATTTATTATTTATACATGAATTATGCGAGTTGTTCAGATGTGCAGGTATTTCACCAAGCCAGGTTAAGAAGAAATTATTCTCTATATCATTGAGAGGCAGAGCTGAGGAGTGGTATCGACTACTCCAAGATGGTCCATCTATGGTATGGGAGGATATTGTGCCTCTCTTTTATTCCAAGTTTTATCCTCCAAATGAAATTCATAAAGACCGTAATCGGATATATAATTTTTGGCCTCATGATGGAGAGAGTATTGCCCAAGCGTGGGGGAGGTTGAAGTTACTAATGCTCAAATGCCCCATTCATGAGCTCCCCAATAATATTGTTATTAATAATTTTTATGCGCGGCTTACTCTTCCTGATAAGGATTATTTGGATGCTTCTTGCTTTGGATCATTTACTCATATGAAAGAAGATGCCAAGTGGAAACTTCTTGACCGCATACAAGAAAATGCTGAAGGTTGGGAAAACGACAAAGGTAGGAAGTCAGGTATAAACTATGATTATGAATGCATTAAATCTTTTATGGGAACCGATGACTTTCATAGTGTTAGCGCTGCTTATGGTCTTGATTCCCAAATACTTGCTAATTGTCTTAAGGCCTTTGCCTCTTATATTGATGTTCCAAAGAAAGATTGGAACAAATATCATGCGCCTTACAAAGATTCTATTAGTCATATACCTGCTGCAGCTACTGAAGTTTGTATGGTCGATAGCATCGTGCCCGAACCTTATATTGAGAAGACACCTTTCCCTGCTAAGGTAAAAAAGTATTCTACTTTGGTAAGTGTGTCTAATAAAAGTACTAAGAAAGCTGCAGAGCCTGATGAGCAAATTACTATTAAGTCCCCTGTTGCTATATTGAAAGATCTTGTTACTAAAGATGTAGGGGATGAATATATTCTTTTTTGTGAAGATGCTTCTAACATTCTTTCACATCCTAAAAAGCACAGGAAAGCAAGTATTCCCGTTATCTCTGTCAGGATTGGAGATCATTGTTATTATGGTTTATGTGATATCGGTGCTAGCGCAAGTGCTATTCCCTTAGAGCTTTATAAAGAAATCATGCACGAGATTGGCGCTTGTGAACTTGAAGATATTGATGTGGTTGTTCAGCTTGCTAACCGAGAGACTGTTTGGCCTCTTGGTATTGTTCGAGATGTGGAAGTTCTTTGCGGTAAGACTAAATACCCTACTGATTTTCTAGTACTTGGTAAGGAGGCTAGTGCAACTTGTCCTATTATTTTTGGTAGACCCTTTTTGAACACTTGTGGCGCCATAATAGATTGTAAGAAGGAGAAATTTTTTACTAAGTTTAATGGAGAGTCTTATGAGTTTAATTTTTCCAAGTTTGCTAAGACTTCTTATGAAAATGATACGCCTAATGAAAATTTTCGAGTTGAGCAGCTTGCTTCTATTGCTCTTGCCCCTAATAATGCCTTGCAGCAATTCATGGAAGATCACGAAAGTGATGTGTTTAGCAAGGAAAGAGAAGAGATTGACGATATTCTTCTTCGTCAACCACCATTACTCAAGCATAATCTACCTGTGGAGGATCTTGGTACCACTTTGCCACCTAAAGAAGATCCTGTGTTTGAATTAAAGCCTTTGCCCGATGACCTCAAATATGCTTATATTGATGATAAGAAAATATATCCTGTTATTATTAGTTCTAAACTTTCAGGAAAGGAAGAAGAAAGATTATTGGAGATATTGAGGAAACATCGAGGAGCTATGGGATATACTCTGGATGATTTAAAAGGGATTTCTCCCACTTTATGTCAGCATGCCATTAACATGGAGAAAGATGCAAAGCCAGTCGTGGAGCACCAACGCCGCCTAATTCCCAAGATGAAGGATGTGGTAAGAAATGAGGTATTAAAGCTCCTTGATGCTGGTATCATTTATCCTATTGCTGATAGTAGATGGGTTAGTCCTGTTCATTGTGTTCCTAAGAAAGGAGGTATGACTGTTGTACCTAATGAGAATAACGAGCTTATTTCTCAAAGGGTAGTTGTTGGTTATAGAATGTGCATTGATTATAGGAAGGTAAACAAAGTTACTAAGAAGGATCATTACCCTTTACCGTTTATAGATCAAATGCTAGAAAGGTTGTCTAAGAAGACTCATTTTTGTTTCCTTGATGGTTACTCTGGTTTTTCTCAAATTGCTGTTAAGAAAGATGATCAAGAGAAAACCACTTTTACTTGTCCTTATGGAACTTATGCTTATAGACGTATGCCGTTTGGTTTATGCAATGCTCCTGCTACCTTTCAAAGATGCATGTCTGCTATTTTTCATGGTTTTTGTGGAGAAATTGTGGAGGTCTTCATGGACAATTTCTCCGTCTATGGAACTTCTTTTGATAACTGCTTGCACAATCTTGATAAAGTTTTGCAGAGGTGCGAAGAAACTAACCTTGTTCTTAATTGGGAGAAGTGCCACTTTATAGTAAATGAAGGAATTGTCCTTGGACATAAAATCTCCGAAAGAGGTATTGAAGTTGACAGAGCAAAAGTGGAGGCAATCGAGAAAATGCCATGTCCAAGAGATGTTAAAGGTATACGTAGTATTCTTGGTCATGCTGGTTTCTATAGGAGGTTTATTAAAGATTTCTCTAAGATTTCAAAGCCTCTTACTAATCTTCTTCAAAAGGATGTACCATTTCTCTTTGATGATGATTGTAAGGAAGCTTTTGAAACTCTTAAGAAGGCTTTAACTACTGCTCCTATTGTTCAACCACCTGATTGGAATTTACCTTTTGAAATTATGTGTGATGCTAGTGATTTTGCTGTTGGTGCTGTTCTTGGACAGCGCGTAGATAATAAGTTGAATGTTATTCATTATGCTAGTAAGACTCTTGATGCTGCTCAGAAGAATTATGCTACTACTGAGAAAGAGTTTCTTGCTGTTATTTTTGCTTGTGATAAGTTTAGATCCTACATTGTTGATTCTAAAGTTACTATCCATACTGATCACGCTGCTATTAGATATCTTATGACTAAGAAGGATGCTAAGCCTAGGCTTATTAGATGGGTGTTGCTTTTACAAGAGTTTGATTTGCATATCGTAGATAGGAAAGGTGCTGAAAATCCTGTAGCTGACAACTTGTCTAGATTGGAAAATATTTCTTTTGATCCTATTCCTGTTAACGATAGTTTTCCAAATGAACAGTTGGCTGCAATTAATGTCACTTCGCGAGACCTTCCTTGGTATGCTGATTATGCTAACTTTATTGTTTCCAAGTATTTGCCTCCAACCTTTACAGCTCAGCAAAGAAGGAAATTCTTTTATGATTTGAGGCATTATTTTTGGGATGACCCACATTTATATAAAGAAGGAGTTGATGGTATCATGAGAAGATGCGTACCGGAATATGAGCAACAAGAGATATTAAGGAAATGCCATAGCAGTGCTTATGGAGGGCATCATGCTGGAGATAGAACCGCACAGAAGGTTCTACAATCAGGTTTTTATTGGCCAACCCTATTTAAGGATGCCAGGAGGTATGTTTTATCTTGCGATGAATGTCAAAGAGTTGGTAATATTTCTAGACGTAATGAGATGCCTATGAATTACACTCTTGTTATTGAACCGTTTGATTGTTGGGGATTTGACTTTATGGGTCCTTTTCCCCCTTCAAAAGGCTATACCCATATACTTGTTGCTGTAGATTATGTCACTAAATGGGTAGAAGCCATACCTACAAAGAGTGCCGATGGTGAGACTTCGTTAAAGATGCTTAAGGATGTTATTTTTCCTAGGTTCGGAGTGCCTAGATATCTTATGACTGACGGAGGTTCTCATTTTATTCACGGTAGTTTTAGAAAGACTCTTGCTAAGTATGATGTCAATCATAGAATTGCTTCTGCTTATCATCCCCAAACTAGTGGGCAGGTAGAGCTTTCAAATAGGGAGATCAAGTCTATCTTGCAGAAGACTGTTAGTAGATCTAGGAAAAACTGGGCTAGTAAGTTAAACGACGCTTTATGGGCTTATAGAACTGCTTATAAGAACCCCATGGGTATGTCCCCTTATAAGATGGTTTATGGAAAAGCGTGTCACTTGCCCTTAGAATTAGAACACAAAGCTTTTTGGGCAGTGAGAGAGCTCAATAGAGATTTTAAACTAGCCGGTGAGAAGAGGTTGTTAGATTTGAGTTCTCTAGATGAGTGGAGAAACGAAGCCTATGAGAATGCCAGACTTTTCAAAGAGAAAGTCAAGCAATGGAATGATAAGAGGATTCTTAAGAGAGAGTTCCATGTTGGTGAGAAAGTTCTTTTGTATAGGTCTCGTCTCAGATTTTTTGCAGGAAAATTACTCTCTAAATGGGAAGGACCATATGTTATTGTGGAAGTGTACCGCTCAGGTGCTATTAAGATTGCTTCATTGAAAGATGATTCTACACAAGTGGTGAACGGGCAAAGACTCAAACATTATATTTCTGGAGATTCTTATAATGAAGATGTTGATGTTATTGAAACAGTTTCTCCGGAAGATTACATCCAAGACAAACTGCAGGAACCTGCAGAGTTCACTTTCGAATAGGTAACAGTTCTAGTCAGAAAAGTTTCGCGAAAAGTTCTTCCTTTAATATTTTTGCTATTTTTAATAGATATAAAAAATCACGAGACGAAAACGGGGAGGAAAAGAGGTCCGTGTGCGTCTCACACACGGGTGGCGCGGGCCCACCCCTGGCCGCGCCACCCCTGTGTGAGAACACATCGGAACTCGTTTCTGCCCCGGTTTCCTCCTGTGACTTCGTTTCGATTTATGATTTTCGTTTATTTAACCCCCCGGAGTCCCCGAGGTCTGTATATCATTTTCTCGTCGCGTTTTGTTTTGAGCTGTTTCTGTCAGGAGTTGATCTTAAGCTTGGGGGAGTCATGGCCTCTTCAAGCGGTGACAAGGAGAAGACACCTGCAGAAGATGACACTAAAGAATTCTGGCTGAAAGAAGAAATTGAAGGCAAAGACGAAGAGGAAGATCGAAGTCCAAGGCCGAGCACCGTGATTGCCAGCATAGGGGTGGTGACAGATCACGATAAGTTCAAGAAAAGTGCTCGCATAAGGATCGGAGGAGGTGTGCCACATCACACTTTAGCTCCACGGATATCTCCACCACGCCAAAATCCTTTCCATACACTGATCCACGAGCATCAGTTCCAAAAGGTGCCCAAATCACGATTACCATCTGGCTGGGATATAGATCATTCTAACAATGCAGGGACAGGAAGCTCCAAAGGTGAAGAAAGATGGGGAAATAATTCCAAGAGCTGGGATTCTCTTGCTGACAGGTTCATGAACCGTGTTGAGCACAATTCTGAGATGATTCGTAACCTCGAGTACAAGATAGATGATTTGAAGAATTTGATTGAGAAGCTTATCAGAGATTATCCACCGCCACCACCAAAGGAGTAATTCGTCATCGGTATAGGCATCTCCTTGGCTTGTTCCAAGCTTGGGGGAGTGTCGCGGTATCACATCATTACCTTTTGCTCATTTACTTTTCAAGTAGAGTCTTATCATGAATAGAGAAGTTATCATATAGAATAGTTTGCAGTTGGAAGTATCCTCCTTAGTTAGTTATCTATGTATCCCTTGGTGTGAGTTGCGGTAATGAAATATTAATGAGAAGTTTTATCGTTTACTTTTCGCACACTTTATGTTAGTCTGCAATCTCTCTTATATGACTGATCTTGTTGATTGGTATTGGTATCACATTGGGAGCATGAGTAGATTTAGTTGGTCTTGTCAAACCTAGCTTGGTCAGTAGCAACTTTACCTTGAAGTTTGAGTAGAAAAGAATAAAGAAGTACTTGTTACATCACTACAGTTTTCCCTTAGCATTGTTATTCTTAAAGTTAAAATCGTTGTACCTTCAAGGGGGTTGCATGATTGTTCTTATTATATGTATGTATGATTGTTTCATGCAACTCTTATGCTTGCTACCCAGCCTTGCTAGCCAAAAACCTGTACTGAGAGGAAATACTTCTCGTGCATCCAATTCCCAAAGCCAAGTCACGTCCAAAGAGTCCACTATAAATTCCTATGCATGGTATTTTAAGCCATTCCAAGTAAATTTTCATGTGCTACCTTTCAAAAACCTTCAAACGCTTCTCATTTTGTGCCACTGTTTTTAGCTCATGAGGACGTAGTGGATGGGTTTGTTATCTTCCATACTAAATTAAGTACCCCTCGACTAGGCAGCTTCATCTGCTCGTCATTAATTTTGCAAAGGGAGCTGGTCAGACCATTATAATCTAAAAAGAAACAAAAAGGCACTCCTCCAATGGTATGTGAAAGTTGGTCGGCACCCGATGGAATCGGTTAGCCATGGTTTGAGAAAGGAAAAAGGTGGGGAGGAGTGCAAAACTATAAAAGAGCACCAAAGTGCCAACTAATTAAACGTCTCGGAACCGCTCTCACTTGTTTAGTATGGAAGATATCAAGAACTTCGTTGCTAGTCGTTGACAAAAGCAACCACCTCTCAAAAATAACTTTTACCTCTGTTTTACAAATGAAAAGCTCTAGCACATGTTTAATCCCTGCTTCCCTCTGCGAAGGGCCTATCTTTTACTTTTATGTTGAGTCAACCTATTTCCCTCTGTCTCAAGCAAGCATTTGAGTTGTCATGTTTCACTCATCCATATGTTGATCCGTCTAATCATGTTTATTATCTTCCTTGTTTTGTATAATGCTTTTGTCTGAAGGAATATATCTTTGAAAGTTTACCTTGTTGAGCATATAGTCTTTGCTATATTAGCTCTGCTCTAAAAGGCTCCGTTTAAAAAGAGAGAATAGCTTGTTCTCCATTCTTTGACCAAGAACTAAGGTTTGCCATTGCCAATTATAATTTACCTTGTGCATCTTTACATGTGATTCCCTTTTACCTATTGCCAGTTTACATCTTATAAAGGGAAGTTGCTGTCTATTATAATTTGTGCTTTAGTGAATGTGATGCTTCTTGTTCGTATTTTGATTATCGACACTTCACTCCATAAACCTGTGGTCATGTTTACCGAGTTTAGTTTCGCTTGGGGACAAGCGAGGTCTAAGCTTGGGGGGGTTGATACGTCCAATTTGCATCACTATTTTGTATCATAATTTACTGTTATTCATTGATATATTTCATATTTAGATAAGTTACTTATGTTATTTCCTTTGTTTTCACATGTTTGATGATCATCGGAGGAGTTGCTGCCGGAGTCAGGATTCTGCTGGAAAAATGACCATCAAGAGACCATACTTTAAAGATCAGGAAAATTCCAGAAAAATACCCAGAAATTATATTTTCCCAGAAGACCTATGAAGCCAGAAGGAGGAGTCGAGGGGGGCCAGGGGGCCCCCACACGCTAGGGCAGCGCGGCCAGCCCCCTGGCCGCGCGGGCCCCACGTGAGGACACCCTGGCCCACCTCTGGTCTCCTCCCTTCGCGTACATCATCGTCCCCGAAAACCTAAGTCAGGGGGGGTTCAGAGTTAGACACAGCCGCCTCTGCGGGGCGGAGAACACCAGAGAGAGAAAGCTCTCCGGCAGAGAGAAATCTGCCGGGGAAATTCCTTCCCGGAGAGGGGAGATCGTCGCCATCGTCATCACCATCGCACCGAACTTCATCGGGATCATCATCATCATCATCTCCATCACCAGCACCTTCATCTCCACCGTCACCACACCATCCCGCTGTAACATCTTGAGTTGGATCTTGTTATATTCATAGGGGAAACTTTCCCAGTGTTGATTACTCTTGTAGTTGATGCTATTGAGTGGAACCGTTGAGTTAAGATTTATGTCCAGATTGTTATTCACCATTATTTCACCTCTGATCATGATCCATATGATGTCTTGTGAGTAGTTCGTTTAGTTCTTGAGGACATGGGAGAAGTCAAGATGTTAGTAGTGAATTATTGTTGAGAAATATTTAATGGTTTGATATTGTTGTGGTGCTATTTCACTAGTGGTGTCATGTGAACGTCGACTACATGATACTTCACCATTTATGGGCCTAGTGAGATGCATTGTGTATTTGGCTACCAATTGTGGGGTTGCTGGAGTGACAGAAACCTAAACCTCCGTTGGTAAACCATTGCACCAGGGAGCGTAGGATCCTAGAGTTTAAGGCTGTGGTTAGATTTATCTTAATTACTTACTTGTATTTGCGGATGCTTGCAAGGGGTATAATCACAAGTGTGTATTTATCCTAGTAAGGATAGTGCGCTAGCACAGGTTCACCCCCATAACACTTACCAAATCAATAAATACTATTGGCTTTATGAAGCGAAAGCTCTTGACAGAAAACTCCCGTGTGTCCTCGAGAACGTTTGGTTATTATAAGAACACAACCGGCTTGTCCTTTGCTGAAGAAAGGATTGGGCCACTTGCTGCAATTGTTACTACTGTCTTTTATTTACTCGCACTTTATTTACTCGTATTACCAAATACTCCTGAAAACCTGTTTGCTAGTATTTACAGTGATTCCTTGATCGAAACTGCTCATCAACACCTTCTGCTCCTCGTTGGGTTCGACACTCTTATTTATCGAAAGTACTACGATACACCCCCTATACTTGTGGGTCATCAGCCATAATCATGCAAGGCGACAAAGCGACATTAAAAGAAGCATAAGATGGCATCAAAAGTCAAAAACTAAATGATCATAGAGGCTATTGGCGACTTTGGATGAGTCTAACATGTGTGAGCATGCGCCAAGTCAACCCAAATAAAGCATCAAGGAGAAAACCAAAATAATGCTTCCAAACAATAAAAACAACGCATGATTTTTTTCAAAGGCTCATTAAGCAATCTCAGTTATTTGAGACAAGTCATGCTACAGAAAAACCACTAAGCATACTATCAAAAAGACATCAAGCATGACATGAAAAAGCCTAAGCCGCAGTCTACACAAGCTCCTTCTTGTACCACTTTTTTGCATAAAGCTTTTTCTCTTTTCCAACACCATTTGAACTTTTTAATTCTAACTTTTTTGAGGAAAACCAACATGGTCCAGAGGCAAAAATACACCTTAATGAATAAATATAAGAAGATCTGAATGCAAATCAAGGCAAAAACAAAAACCAAAAGCAGTAGCAAAAAAAGAAGAACACTCGGTTTTTGATAAGAGTGAAAACTAGAGCGTTCTTGGCAAATGAAAAGCAAGGCAGCTTCTCCAAAAGAAATTTGTTGGGGTCCAACCATTTATTACAGCAAACAAAACTAAACTAATAATGAAAACTACAACAACTGACGCTCCAAGAAAAACACATAGTGCATGAAGTAATAAAAATATAGTATCTTGAAAGGTGACCTGATTTTTGCCGATGAAGAAGGGGTGCCTCGGGGGCATCCCCAAGCTTTGACGCTTGTACTTCTTGGATATTTCTTGCGGTGATGCATGGGCATCCCCAAGCTTGAGCTTTTGTCCATTATTCAACTCATCTCATCATTCTCCAATCCCTACACTTGAAAACTTCCTTCATACAAAACTAAACACAAATCTATTAGCAACATTAGTGTAGGCATAACATATAATCAACCTCTTTTGCTTCAGGTCTCAACCCAAAACCACCACATATAAAGTATATACTACTTTAGCAACTTCTCCAAAAGTTCCGTGATCAAAAGAACTAAAAAACAAAGCGATAAAGCGGCAAACATAAATATTGGCAGAAATCTGTCAAAACAGAACAGCTGACAAAGGTCGAAATTTTAAGGGGTTTTCTGTTGCTCAAATCAAAAAGAGTTCAACTAATGAAAGTTTGGATATAACCTGGGGAATATGCACAAGAAGTCACAGGTCCAAAAGATATACAGAGAATTTTCACGAATGTTTACGGTGCAGCACCAAAAACAGTTTCAGGACAGCAACATCCCCAAATCTTTACCTCACTCAAATTAGAGGCTTCTCTTGGCACAACAATGAAATAAAAAGGATAAGGAGCGGTCATTACAGTAGTAATGACTTCCGAGACTCAAATAAAAGAAAAAGTACTAAAAACAAAACATTGGGTTATCTCCCAATAGTGTTTTTCTTTAACGCATTTGAGCTAGGCGCAGAAAATTGCGAATCAAGTAATAATGAAAGAGGCATCAGGATCCACTATAGGAGTCTTTTCAACAATGAAGGGAATTGTGTCCAAATGAGTTTTTGAAGATCCTTTATGATCACTTTTTGGTACACTACTTTCATCAAAAAAGTTTTCAGGACAAATCCAACTAAATTTTTTATCCCAAGCATCGTGAATTCCTACAAGTTTATAAGGTATTGGCACTCTAAAATCTTCATTGGGTGTGCCAACAACCGCTACAGGTGAGCCAAGCTTATTAAATTTCTTAAAAACTTTTTTAGCCTCATTGGCAACATCTTTAAATTCTAAGCGCAAAGTTTCCAAAATGAAAGCTTTCTTTTCAGGATCCTCAATTTCATGAAGCTTAAGGAACATGTATTGCAAAAAAGGATTAAGGCTAGCAAACCTAGCTTCTAACATGTGAACCAAATAAGCAGAAGCAACTTCAATACTAGGAGCTAGCTCAACCAAAGACTTTTCCTCAACTTCTTTATGCATACTAATGTGATTAAAGAACTCCTCAATGTTATCTTTCCCAATAATTGAACCACTACCTACTGAGAGGTCCTCCAAAATATACTTAGGGAACAGCATGATGAACTAAAAGCAAATAGACAAAAGCAACTATAAAGTAAACTATTTTTTTGGGTTTTTGATAAAACAATGCAAGTAAAAATAAAGTAAAGTAAAGCAAAGCAAATAACAAAGTAAAGGATGTGCGTGCGAAAAACTCCCCTTACAGAGGTCTTCCACTTCTTCCCCGGCAACGGCGCCAGAAAAGGGCTTGATGGCTGGCGTGTAGTTGATGATGATTATGGCCAGACAGTTGGGAAACTCCAAGCGGAAAGTATGATGAGCACAGTGGCAAGTCTTTTCCCTCAGTAAGAAACCAAGGTTTATCATTCAGGAGAAGAGCAGACAAATGACTGAAGGTGATGCAGACTGGCTTAATAACACTCCAACAAGGGCGCCGTTTACGACACTTGTTGACTCGTCTTCAACCAGTAGCAACGCGGAACCTGCACACAACACAACCAAATACTTTGTTCCCAACTTACGATGAGGTTGTCAATCTCACCAGTTTGCTTGAAACAAAGGGTATAAGCTATCGAGTGGAAAGTGATAATAGTATGCGAGTAAAGTAAACAGTGCGAGTAACATAAACAGGTGATAGCAATATGATGGAAATAGGACCGGGGTCCACAGTTCACTAGTGGTGTCTCTCCATAAGATAAATAGCACATGCTGGGTAAACAAATTATAGTTGGGCAATTGATAGAATAAAGATAACGTGATATGTCAAGAAGATCACTATGCGATTTACTCTGGGCATTACAACAAAATACATATACCGCCATCCAACTGCATCTATGACTAATAATCCACTCGCGGGGATATCATCCGAACAACCCATGAGTATTAAGTTGCGAACAACAGATAATTGCATTAAGCAAAGTGTGTAATGTAAACAAAGCATATACCCTCGAGCATATGAATGTTGTTTTCTCCCTAGTAGCAACAGTACATCTACAACCTTAGAGGTTTCTGTCACTCCCCCAGATTTTTAAATAGAGGCATGAACCCACTATCGAGCATAAATACCCCCTCTTGGAGTCACTAGCAACTACTCGGCCAAGATAGCTACTAACAACGGAGAGCATGCAAGATCATAAACAACAAAGAGATAACATAAGATATATTTTAGTATAGCAACTCAATCATAACACCAATATTCATCGGATCCCAACAAATCAAACATGTAGAATTACATAACGGTGATCTCAATCATGTAGGGCAGCTCATGAGATCTAAACATGAAGCACATGGTGGAGAGGACAACCATCTAGCTACTGCTATGGACCCATAGTCCAAGATAGACTACTCACTCATCGCTCCGGAGGCAAGCATGGCGATAAAGAAGACCTCCGGTGGCGATTCCCCTCTCCGGCAGGGTGCCGGGAAGAGCTTCTGGACCCTCCCGATCTTGGGTCGACGACGGCGGCGGATCGCGATATGTTCCTGGAAAATTGATCGGGCACTTAGGTTTTTCCCGTCGGGGGGTCTTTATAGGCGAAGGGGCATCGTCAGGAGTGGACCGAGGCTCCCTCACACATAGGGGTGCGGCCAGGGGCTGGGCCGTGCCGCCCTGGTGTGTGGGGCCCTCGTGGCCCCACTCCATCTCCTCTTCGGATCTCTGGAAGCTTCCGGGAAAAATAAGACTTCAGGAACTTGTTTCGTCCAATTTCGAGAATATTTCCTGTGTAGCTTTTCTGAAACACAAAAATAGCAGAAAACAAGGAACTGGCACTGTGGCAACTTGTTAATAGGTTAGTTTTGGAAAATGCATAAAAGTGCCACAAAGTGTAACGAAACATTAGGCAAATGGTGTAAAAACAAGCATGGAGCATCAAAAATTATGGATACGTTGGAGACGTATCACCGATACACTACTTATGGAATTGGCCTTTTACAACACGTGCTTATACAACTCAATCTAGTGTGAATAAGTTTTGAATAATTCCAGTATCTTAGAAGACCGATGCTGCCTCAAACTTCTCAATCACAGATTCATTATCATAACTGAATCTAACCCATCCTAACTTTAGGTAATCCAACACAACTGAAGATACTCTACTAGAATCTAGTTGATCCAGTAAAAGATAACGACTAAATTAGTACAACAAATGAAAGGAAGCAGCCTATCAAAGTAGCAGGACCCAAAGAGCAAGGTTTACTGAAACCATTGAATTAATTAGGTATAGATTAGTTATGTGGCTTCAATATCCTGTCTTACTGTTGTGGTTTATTATTTATAAAAGTTGATGTAATTCGGTGTTGCATATATTTATGGTACAAAATTATTGATATAATTAATATTTATATTAAACTATTCTACTTATTTACTCCCTCCAATCAGAAATAAGTGTCGGTGACTTAGTACAAACTTTATACTAAGTTAGTACAAAATCGCCCACACTTAATTCCTATCGGATGGAGTATGAATTAATTTTTTTATCAAACTATGATCTTAACTTGACTATAGTTTTCTTACTATGAGTTACCATATATAGTTGATCACATAATGTTGCTAATATTATGATGTTGTTCTTTGTTATACCATTATAATATACTCCCTCCGTTTCAAAATATAAGATGTTTTAGCTTTGTGAAGCAAATGTATTTAGACATCTTTTAGTGTGTAGGTTCACTCGAATATACATACTAAAACATGTCTAGATACATTCACTTCACAAACCTAAAACATCTTATATTTTGAAACGGAGGGAGTATATGTCATGAAAATATTTGAGTTGTCATAAATTTGAATTTTATGTTGCAAAAACTCGGTTCTCCATAAATTAACATTTTGACATTTGAGTAACTTATATAGTGTATATTATATTTGTATGTGTATATGCACGCGTGGGTGCTCGTGTCTATTTTCATAGCCTCAATATCATCTTTGATATCTCTAAATTTGCAAAGTCTAATTAATATCTTAATAGTTGTTTCTAGTGTATTTGTTAAGAATATTAATATGAATTTCATAGTATTAGTCAGATCGTCGGTGAATGTATATCTTGCATGTTAAGCTCGGTAATAAGTTGACAATATATGCACCTAAAATTCTGGCGCTAGCAAGTCGACAGGCGACGAGTCCATCCACGGGCTGGCTGGCTGGCAAAAGTCTTGGTCGCTGCGCTCTGCACCCCCGACCTGCTCTGCTCCGTATCACCGGAACTGCAACTGCAAAAGAAGATTGATGGCAAAAGATCACCATCTCTTTGCTTTGCTGCATGCACTAGCCGACGAACTGAAAAGGCTTTCTTTCCTGTCAAAAAAGATAGACGACCGGCCACAGCTTTGATCTGACCGGCAGAAGCGCCTGGGCGGACATTAGACAAAATTAACCCAAACTTAAAACTATTTTAAAAAATAAACCTTCACCGAAACTATTTCGAAAAAATAACCCTTTTTTGCGTCGCCACAAACTTAAAACATATGTTTCGCCACTCTTCCTGGCGACGCACGTCCATCTGCTTCGCCACTCCCTGTGGCGACGCAAAAAAGGGTTATTTTTTCGAAATAGTTTCGGCGAAGGTTTATTTTTTAAAATAGTTTTAAGTTTGGGTTAATTTTGTCTAAATCTCGCCGTGCCGCCGATCAAAAGCAGCGAACTTTGCACGTTCGGAAGGCTGCCGCACCACACTGCTCACTGCGCCATCGCCGCCGTGCGACGCGTGCCGACGAACACGACCCACTACGAACGCTAGCCGTTTCAGTTTCACTCCGCAAGGGAGGTCCAGTCTCTTTCCTCTGCTTTGCTCGCCGCCTTAAAACCCTAGACCCCAGCAGGCCAGCACCCACCACCACCGCACGCAAGAACCGCTCGAACCACCAGACCAAGCCAGCGGAGATGGAGCAGTCCGCCGCGTCGCCGTCGTGGGTCATCCTGGGCAACATACCGCGCGTGTCGGCAGCCGACGGCGACCTTCCTGACGGCGCCGACCTCTCCCTCGCGCTGCAGGCGCCACCGCGCGTCGCGCTCCTCACCATCCCCCCGCGCATCTTCCCGAGCCGCGCCACCCCCAAGGACTTCCCTTCCGTCATCGCCGTCGACGCCTCCGGCCTCATCCTCCTCAACGCCGACCAGGGCCCCGCCACGGGCCCCACCGTCATCGACCTCCCCGACCACCAGGAGTTCTGCTGGCGCCCCACCGTCCCGGGCTACTTCGTCATGGACGCCAAGTCCGCCTCCTCCTTCCCGCTCCCCAACGCCAAGTACATCATGCACCCGGGCCACCTCGGCCTCACCGTCTCCCCCGCCGACGCCACCCACTACATGGTCGCTGAGCTCCAGATGATCATCGGCGGCGACGAGGCCGACCTCCTCTGCTTCTCGTCCGAAGCCGGGGAGTGGGTCAGCAAGAAGGTCGGCTACCCGCTTAATCCGACCCGCGTGCTCGGCCCCAACGGCGTCGTCTCGCTCTCCGGGAGGCTCTTCTGGGTCGACCTCTCCTGGTGCCTCCTCACCTGCGACCCCTTCGCCGACGCGCCGGTGCTCCGCGTCGTTCCGCTTCCTCAGGGCAAGGCGCTCAAGCCCAGGGAAGCTTGGGGACTGCTCGACAAGTACCGCTGCGTGGGCGTCAGCGCCGGCAAGCTGAGGTTCGTGGACATGTACAGGAACAAGAACGCCACCGGCTCCGCGCAGATCAGCGTGTGGACGCTCGCCGATCCGGACTCCACGGAGTGGACGCTGGAGTACGAGGCCACCTTCTGGGAGATCTGCAACGACGCCACCTACAAGGCCACCGGTCTGCCGACGAAGATCCCCGTGCTTGCGCTCATCCACCCCACCAACCCTGACGTCGTGTACTTCTTCGTGGACGACCGCATGCTCGGCGTCGACGTGCGTGCTCGCAAGGTTGTGAAGTGCGAGGTCTACGAGTTGGTTGACCCGCCTCGCGAGCAAGTCTGCAGCCGTTTCGTTCACGCTTGGCAGCTGCCACCGGCTCTCTGCTCAGGTAATTCTACTCTGTCTTCTCTCTAGATTCTTGTCACTTAAGTTGTTGGAAATTGCATGTTGCTGTGTAACATTGTGAGAAATCAGAGATGTATAGTGCCTGATGTCCTTTGCCCAGTATTTCAGTTAGGAGAGAGATTAGAGTACAGATGCAAATGTTGGAATTTCAGGCTTTGTTAGTTACTTAGTTTAGCATCTTTCTGTTGATGAAAGAGTACATATGCAAAAAAAATCAGGCTTTGTTAGTTAGCATCTTTCTGTTGATGAAAGAGTACAAATCCTAAAAATTCAGGCTTTGTTAGATTAGCATCTTATGTGAATTACTATGAGGTAATTCCATCCATGTGTTTTATGTGTTCCCTTAGTCAGATGTGCCTTTAACATTGAAGATAAATTTTTAATGTTTCCAAAGATACTCCCCGTTACTACTACACTGTACACATTTCTGATAGAAATCGTCTCCACGGATTCATACATTGCTGTTTTTCTTATTTAGGCATAACATCATTCTCTCTTACTTGCCCATAATACTAGCTATTATAACGATCATGTGCCATTTTAGTTTTCAAGACATGCTATTATGCAAACGGTCCGGCGAAATATGCATATATCTGTATAGTGAATCAGCTGTTAGACATAAGTACTACATTTAGAAAGTGTATCAAAGTTAATTGCCAAAGAGAATTATTTGTGCATTTTATGCAGTTCGTTAAAGCCAGATTATGTATCTTCAGACTCTCTGTTATATATATACAAATTTCTAGCTGAATTTTTGTAGGGGAGTTACTGTGTCAATCTGAAACTGTCACTAGATTCCATGATTATGAGTGTGAATTTTTCAAATCTATATCTTCCTCTTTTTGTTTGTAGAACTAAACTACTAGTAGGTATCAGAATATTTTTTTGTGATCTCATCAAACAGCTCCTTCTCTGTTGATTCTATCCAGTTTCAGTTGATGTGACAAAGTTATATACTGTAGTCATGAACAGGCATCATGAATTAGCTATTATACCTTAATACTACAAAGTTGTTATATTTGTATATTTTCTGCAACTCTTACAAGCAGTCAAGCATTGGACGATCAATGGGCTTCAAGCTTTTATGCCTTGACTAATACAGTGTGCTCTATTCTTTGAAGGTTCTGCAAATGAGCCTGAAGATGGTGTGAATGAAGAGCTGCAGCAATTAAATCTGTGAGATGAAGATGAGGACGAAGTTCTAGCTGGGGTTAACTTCGTAACAGGTTATGTCAATTTAGTTCCATATGTCCATCGACCAAATTAAAGATTCTCTTACTCCATCCATATGACCATATGGACTGACACACTAGAACTTAGTTTCTAATTTTGTTTTCCTTTGTCTCAGGTAGGGAAGTAATGCAACAAATTATGAGGTGGCAATGGCATCTTCTCAGACAGCATTCATTGAACTGAAAGACATGGCTGAAACATTTTGATTGTTTTTTCTTGTCACTGTTTAAGTTCAGACTCAGTAGGTGTTCTCGTAAAAATGTATGGCTATGATCAATTCACTGTCTTGGCTCAGAACTAAAGGGATTTCAGTGAAAGTATAAATCCCATGACTAAGTTATTGTGAAGGTTTGAGGTTTGATTGTTAGCTCGTTGAATTTGTTTTCCTTTTGTGGGCGTTAACGCAGTGATTTCTGCTGATCATGCGAGAGTTTATTTTGAAGATCTGCATCAGGAATCAGGATGGGAATCTTCGTTATTCCTTTGCCCAACATTTCGGATTTCCAAATATAACGCCATGATGAATTCAGAATGATAAATGTTCCTGTGTTGGAGTAGTACTGAAACCTTTGAGTTCACCAACATTTCTTTTTCTACGCAAGAAATGATACTGCATAACACATGTGTTTGCTACGCTGTTCTCGCTTTCCGATCAAAATCTCTTGGAGGCTGGAGCCATTCACTTCTTCGGCTCTTCCCTACACAATAATGAACTCACGGACAAAATGGATCTTGCTCGAATTATTGTGGGGTAAAGGATAAAACTTCGGAGACACAGCATCAAAGGCAATAGCAGAACCTCATTTAGCGGCATGGAAGCACTCGCTCGATACATAAGTTCATAATAAGAGATATAAACCAAACAAGAGCTTACTGCCTTTAGATCTGAGGCAATATGGTGATGAAGCATAGTGCTAAATTATATAGGCCAGACTGGAACTGATAACGTCTGAACTTAAACATTGATAACTGTTAAAAGCAAGCAAGACTTCCACCATGTTGTCCAGGATAACGCCACATTGCCAACCAGTCGTGGCTGAGCCTCGCACCCCATTGCCAGTACTCCCCATGCCTGCAACCACATAGAAAAAATGATGAAGATCATCGTGGTTTGGCAGACTGAAGGAGCATTGGAAGAAACAATCTGATCAGTGCACAAGTAAACTGAATTCACTTCACCTGTTAAGAAGTTAACCGTAGCTCTTGTTCCTGATTTCAACCTAAAGATGGACTTGCTGCAGCTCCTCACTCACGCTATTGTCAGTGTCCTTTGCAGAACCTTTAAAAGACAGTCAATCAATTATGTTAATACAAGCATATTGACCGCCATGTGATCATCTAATTATTCAACCAAATGATACAAATTGGTTCTTTTAACTAGATGATTCATGATTCCACTTGAAGATTATGCGCCTTTGTCGCATCAATGGAAACTGAACAAGAAAGGAGTGCAAGAGCTCACATAAGCACTCTGATAATTTATTACCAAAAAATAACATCGGGATACCTAGTAGTAGCCTAGTACTACAACAAAGAAAGGAAGACACTAGCATTGACAAAGCCAACCTCGTAGATACGGAATCCAGTCACAATCTTTTTAGTTATAGCCAAATCAATTAGAACTGCATGTATACTCTGTAATGTATGCAAGGTATGGTTTACGGCAATTCACTTCGAAACACTTGCTGTAAATAGTGAAGATGTATTTACTCCACAGATTGATGAATTACATATACTCCTTTGTCAGACCACACAAAGTCTTGTGAAAAAAGCAAATGATTAGTATAGTACCTAGTACTGTACCAGTAAGAGAGAAACGTACGATGTTTTATTAAAACGACACATATTGATGTTGGTTTCTAGAGATAATTCTATAAAAAAATGTGTGCCTATATATAGTGAGGTTTTGTTTTAACACTAACAGATTGTAACGTCTTTGAAAATCCTATCTTCGCCGTTGAAGCTACAATTTATATTTAAGGAACCACATGAAAAACAAAGAGGAATACCATATTACACTTCAGGTCCACAATTTTGCTCGTTTGCATAGCGTTTTGCATAATATTATTGGCAAAGTTAGATGGAGACATATCCAAAATTAAAATCACTTCAATTGTCAGATATAACAGCAAGCATATTAATTGTCAATAGATATTACATCTACTCTTAATTACAGAACACAAGTTATCCACTATCATAGTTGAATGAAAAAGCATTCTGAACATAGGATAGAACACAAGTTATCCAGTATTAGCTTTAGTAAGAAGCAAGTCATGCATGTCATGCAGGCAAATATTTCCAGTAAAAGCCCCATTTTTAACAAACATCAGAAGCTAAACTAAGGCCACCTAAAACTCCAACATTTGCATCAATTGCCCCCCACAACTGAAATGTTAGACAAATGAAACCATACAGCATACATCTCTCAACATGTTACACAGAAACACAGCATTTCGGATCACTGAACAGGCAAACGTTAGAATTACCTGAGCAGAGAGCCCGTGGCAGCTGCCAAGCACGAACGAAACGAGATGCGACGATATCGCTGGGTGGCGCAACAAGCTCGTAGACCTCACACTCCACGACCTTGCGCGCAGGCACGTCGACGCCGAAGAGGTACTTGTCGAGGAAGAAGTAGACCACATCGGGGTTGGTGGGGTGGATGAGCGCCAGCACCGGGACCTTCCTTGGCAGACCAGTGGCCTTGTAGCTCACGTCGTTGCAGATCTCCCCAAAGGTGGCCTCGTACTCCAGCGTCCACTCCGTGGAGTCCGGATCGGCGAGCGTCCAGACGCTGATCTGTGCAGGGCCGCGGCTGCTGCGATACATGTCGACGAACCGCAGCTTGCCGGCGCTGACACGCACGCAGCGGTACTTGTCGAGCTCTCCCCAAGCTTCCCTGCACCTGAGCGCCTTGCCCGGCGGTAGGGGGACGACGGTGAGCGCCGGCGCGTCGGCGAAGGGGTCGCAGGTGAGGAGGCACCAGGAGAGGTCGACCCACCAGACCCTCCCGTGGTAGGAGACCACGCCGTTTGGGGCCAGCATCCGGAACGGAAGCGGGTAGCGGATGGACTTGCTGACCCACTCTCCGACATCGGACGAGAAGCGCAGGATGTGGGCAGTGTCGCCGCCGAGGATGGGCTGGAGCTCAACGACCATGTAGTGGCCGCCACCCCCGGGGGAGGAGATGAGGCCGAGGTGGCCCATGTGCATGATGCGCTCGGGATCGGGGAGCGGGAAGGCGGAGGCGGTTGTGGCGTCCAGGATGAAGTATCCCGGGACGGTTGGGCGCCAGGCGAACTCCTGGCGGCGGGGGGTGTCGATGACGGTGGGGCCGGTGGCGGGACCCTGGTCGGCTTTGAGGAGGATGAGGCCGGAGGCGTCGACGGCGATGACGGACGGGAAGCAGTCGGGGGTGATGCGGCCTGGAGGGAAGATGCGCGGGGGGATGGTGAGGAGCGCGACGCGCGGGGGCGCCTTCAGCGCGAGGGAGAGGTCGGCGCCCGTAGGGAGCTCGTCGCCGGCGGCCGTCACCCGCGGCACGGTGCCCAAGATGACCCACGACGGGGACGAGGCGGACGCCATCAAGGCCGGCTCGGTGTGCCTGGAGGGCGGCTGCGCTTGCGGCGTTGGTGGTGAATCAGTGCGGCGTCGCTGTAGATGCTGGGGTCTAGGGTTTTAAGGTGGCGAGCAAAGCAGAGGAAAGCGACCGCCGGCGACGGCGGCGAGTGGAGTGAAACGGCTCGTCCGTACTGAGACGTGCTCGTGTCAGGTCACGCTTCCGCGTTGCACGGCGAAGTGTGGTGCACTGGTTCTACGGACGCAGCAGCCTTTGGACGGACGCGAGCTGCAAATTTTTCTGTCCGTTGTACTCAGCGGCGGAGCAGCAGGCACATCCGAGGCAGGAGTCCAGGACGGATCGAAAGTTCGTCTTTTTGTGTTCGTCGGCTAGTGGAGACGATTTAGACAAAAATAACCCAAACACGAAACGATTTCAAATAATAAACCATCGGCCAAACTATTTCAAAAAACTAACCTCTTTTAGCTTCGCCATTCACGGTGGCGAAGCAGCTGAGGGTGCGTCGCCACAGGCAGTGGCGAAGCAGTGATTGGCGTCGCCACTCACGGTGGCGAAGCAGGCGTTTTTGCGTCGCCACTCCGAGTGGCGAAGCACAATGGCCTGCTTCGCCACTCTCAGTGGCGAAGCACTTTAGGGTTAGGGTTTGGAGCCCAGCCCCGAGCTGGCCTCCTCACTCACTTCCTCCCTCATCTTTTCACAGCAAAGGCGGCTCTCTCTCCCCCTCTCAATCCTCCCACCCAAATCGAAGCTTTTCTCCGTGGATTTCTCCTTCCCGAAGTCTCCTAAGGTACTCTCCATCATTTCCCATTGATTTGACCCATTGGAATTTGCATATTTGGTTTTGAATCCCCAAATCTTGGAAACCCTAGAAATTTTGATTCATCCAAATTGTAATGTTGATTCTTGTTAATTTGGTCAATGTTGGCTTGTATGATGTGTATGAAGTATTTTAGTGTAGATTGGTAGGTTAGGGTAAGGGTTTGTGAGGTTAGGGTTTGTTGTTATGTTAGGGTTAGGGTTAGGATTTTCTTGTTATGTTAGGGTTAGGGTTAGGGTTTTATTGTTATGAAGTATGATGTGATGAGTAAATATTGGCATAGGTACTTATTAATTTTTTTACCTTATTGTTGATAAAAAAAATTAGGTATGGCGAGAATTGTTCATGTTCATCATGTTGACAAGGAAGCATATTTGAAAGGCAATATAGAGCCCGACCCGGATGAGCTTGACTTGGTGTTCGAGCGTACTCCTACGTACGCCGAGGTCTTGGAACAAGTTAGAATAGAGTTGAATTGGATGGACCCTAGTGATGTTGTTGAGTTGGAAGGTAGGCACAACGCCGGATTTGGCATGCACTTCCGTTGGAAGATAATGCGTATCAACTCCGAGCAACGTTGGGGTGCATATAAGGAGGTGGTGGCCGAATCTCTGGACAAGGCTCTTGAGTTATTTGCCACCAAAAAGGTTGGTGGTACTTTGCATGTGGACTTGAACCGGAGAGCCTCCCGGGTTGATGCTAGGAATTCTCCACCGAACCACCAAGAAGAAATGACGGATGGAAGGCCAATTTCAAAGGAGGACGAAGCATTGGAAGAGGAGGATGATGAGTGCGGGGATGATGACAATGATATTGAGCTTCATGACCACAATGTTGGAGATTTGGATATGTACTATACGCAAGAAAACATGGACCATGACATCCCGTACTCGCGATGCTATGCATCGGACTCGGATGACGATGGTCCCGAAGAAGAAGTTGATGAGGAAGGGTTCACGGCCAATGAGGCCGAAGTCCACGCGGAGGTATTGGGGCGAGATCATCGGATACCATTGTTCCGTGATCTTAGTCTCGCGGATGAAGCCACGGTTGACGGCGGCGAGGGTATAGTGCTTGGACCAAGGCCTACTTCTTACCGAGATGGCAGTCACGAGAGTAATGGTATATCAAAAGGCTTGATGTTCAAAACCTTGCTGGAATTTAAACAATGGATCAAGGACTTCTCAGTTAAGTATCATCGTCCCTATACGGTGCTTCACTCAGACGTGAAGAAGCGTTACACTGTTAAGTGCGAGGAGGATCGATGTCCTTGGATTGTGCGTGCAAGACCATGGAAGGGAGGACCCGAGTGGCGCATAACAAGTTGTGTGCCAACTCACATGTGTCGCGGAAAGAGGGTGGATGGCAAAGCAGTAAAGCATGATCACCGACAACTCACCTCCGAGTTCATCGCATATAGACTTTCCAATCAAATCTCATCACTTCCAACAATGAGCATCAAAACAGTCATGGAGCTTGTGAAAGCTCTCTTTCACTATGAAGTGAAATACGGCAAGGCATGGAAAGCAAAGCAAGCTGCATTCAGGATGTTGTATGGTGATTGGGAAGAAGCATACAACCGAATTCCTCGGTTGTTGTTAGCAATGGCCGATGCAAACCCGGGCATGGTTCATGTGGTAGAGCCTTATGGACAGGAAACAAGGATTTACAATGGAAGAACTGTTCGAGTATTTGGCCGTGCATTTTGGGCTTTCCAGCAATGCGTGAAAGCTTTCGAGCATTGTAGACCGGTAATCTCCGTTGATGGCACATTTCTGACCGGGCAATATAGGGGGACTCTCTTGGTTGCAATAGCAAATGATGCCAACAACCGTTTGGTTCCTTTGGCATTTGCTTTCGTTGAGGCGGAGAACAACAATAACTGGCAGTGATTTTTTCACCTTTTGAGGACCAAGGTATTACCGCCACAAAGGGAAATTTGTGTCATCTCAGATCGACATCAAGGAATTCTCGCAGCTGTAAATATTGAAATTTCAGGGCATGCTCCTTTGCACCATAGATGGTGCATGAGGCATTTCTGTTCAAACTTCTATAGGGCATGTGGCAGCAAGGAGTTGACTGATGATCTTCAAGATTGTTGTCTCGCTTTCACTGACCGGCGTTTCGCAAACTTGTACATCAAATTGACCTCAAACAGAAAGCTTGATGCTAAGGGTCAAGCATTTCTCACTAGGCACATCCAAGATAGAACAAAGTGGGCAAGAGCCTACGATGAAAATGGTCGGAGGTACGGTCAAATGACAAGCAATATGGCAGAGTGCTTCAACAAGGTGCTCAAGGGTGTCCGTGCATTGCCCGTGACGGCAATTGTGCGATACACATTCGACAAGTTGAATGAGTATTTTTTGAAGTACTCAGATGAAACGGAAAGGCAGATTGCGGGAGACAATACGCAAAACCACATATACGAGTACCCACCCAAAGTTGACGAGTGGAGGACATTTCAGTCTCGTAAGGCAGATTCTGAAGTTGCCACCGTTTATGATAACGAAGAGCTCATTTATCAAGTGAACGAGCCCGGAGGAACCACGGCCGACGGTGTTCAACACGGAGGCCGAGCTTTCAAGGTCTCGCTAAGGACTTGCGAGTGCACATGTGCGAGGCCATCTTTGGTCCATCTCGCTTGCTCGCATTTGCTAACGGCGGCTCGGGTGCGTCATTTGGACTACAATCACCCTCTCACCGTGAGAGAGTCAGAGTTCTCCATCACGACGACCAAGAAAACATGGGCTCCTAGATTTAACCCATACCTAGACCAATCACAGTGGCCTGAGTATCATGGAATCCAACTCTGGCCCCATCCGTCATGGAAGGTTGTTAAACGTGGAAGACGTCAGACAAAGCGTTTTAGGGGTGATATGGATGGATGGGGTCGTGGTGGTGCGAGAGAATCAGGAAATGACCAATTTCAAGAGCCATGTGATAGAGCTCGTTGTGGAAAGTGTAATGGTCATGGACACAATGCTAGGACATGTACCCAAAGGAAAAGAACAAAGAGAAATGACTCAAACGCAAGCCAACCCATGAGTAGTCAACAAGGTGGTTCAAGCCACCAAGATGTTCCAAGCCAACAAAGGAGTACCCAACAAAGTGGTCCAAGCCACCGAGATGTTCCAAGCCCAAGCCAACATAGGAGTACCCAACAAAGTGGTCCAAGCCAACAAGATGGTCCTAGCCTAAGCCAACAAAGGAGTAGCCAACATAGTGTTGCAAGCCAACAGAGTGGTCCTAGTCACCGAGGTGGTCGAAGCCACAGAGGTGGTCCAAGCTATCGTAATCCTAGGCAACAAAGAGGAAGACAACTAGGTCTTAGAGGAGTCCGTGGTGTAAATCGAACTAGTATGATAGGATATCTACAAGGACCATTTCCGTATGTACTTTTATTTTGTGCTCTACAATTTTTAAATTTGAGATAATATTTTACATATTGTGTTTACTAACATTTATCTCCACTCTTATTGTAGATATGGCGGGGAGTCAAGCCAACAAGGAGGGGGATCAGACCTTCAATGAGTCATGGAGGAAGGTGATGGAGATGGATGCAGCCGAGAGGAAGAAGAAAGAGGCAACACAAATGAGGATGGAAGAAGATCAACAATTGAGGATTCGTGAGGAAAGAATGAGAAGAGAAAGAGAAGAGCAACGTCAGAAGGAGCTTGCGGAGGGGGTAATAAAGAGCATTCGTGACTACGACGAGATAATGAAGAGAGCCTTCGATAAGATAAGCAACATGGAAGTAGAGATGGAGAGGGAGAGAAAGGTGAGTGGGACGGGACATAGCTCAACTCAAGGTCACAAGGAGGACGAAGATGTTCAAAATGAGGCTTTGAGGAGAGTGAAAGAACAAGATGCGGCCAAGAAAGTGGAAGAAAGAAAGAGGAAGCTGAAAGAGGAAGCTGAAAAAGAGGAAGCGGAGCAGAAAAGGTGGCAGCAAATGGAGTGGGAACGTATGATGTGGGAGGACAAGCAGCGCGCCAAAGCACTTAAAGAGAAGAGAGAACGAGAAGCACGTGAGTTGAAGCAGCGCCAGGCTGTTTGGGCGGCGTACCTAGCAAGGAGGGAGAAGGAAGAAGAAGAGAAGAAGAGGGAGAAGAAGGAACTATTTGAGAGGGTGGCTGCCGAGGCGCGTGCCATTAGGGAGGAGAAGGAAGAAGAAGAGAAGAAGAGGAAGGCCATGGCGAAGGCGAAGGCAAAGGGACCATGTTTGAGCGAGTAGAGCATTCGTGTGAACCTTGTTTGATCCCTCTCATTTCGAACCTTGTGTGATCTCTTTCATTTCGAACCATGTCATTTAGAACTTATTGCTTCCATTTTGAAATATTGTGTGAACCTTGTGTGATCTCTTTCATTTCGATCTTTGTGTTATGATCAACAATTGAGGAATCTATGTTTGGCTTTTTTTTTCATAGTTATGATCAACAATTGTTATGATCAACAATTGAGGATTAACAATTGTTATGATCAACAATTGAGGATTCTATGTTTGGATTCTATGTTGATCTTTGTGTTATGATCAACAATTGTTATGATCAACAATTGAGGATCTTTGACACAAGTTGCTTCATTTTTTCATAGTTTTATAGCATTTTTTCGAGGTCCAGGCTTGCTTCGCCACTCCCAGTGGCGACGCAGTTTTGCTTCGCCACTCGCAGTGGCGACGCAGATGTGCTTCGCCACTCGCAGTGGCGACGCACCTTTGCTTCGCCACTCTCAGTGGCGACGCACCTTTGCCTGCTGCGCTCGACGCTGGCGCAGCTGCCTACGGTGCTTCGCCACTCACAGTGGCGACGCAAGCCTGCTTCGCCACTCCCAGTGGCGAAGCAAGCCTGGATGCTGAAAACAGCTCAAAATCGTGTATCAAATTATCATATATCATAAAATCTTATCAAAGAAGATCATATCCAAGATGATCATATCAAAGATGATCAAGCTCACAATATATCATATCAAAGATCATCATCATATATCATAGTTCAAAGAAGATCATCATATATCATATCAAAGAAGATCATATCATATATCATATCAAAGAAGATCATCATATATCATATCAAAGAAGATCATATCAAAGATGATCAAGCTCACAATATATCATATCAAAGATCATCATCATATATCATAGTTCAAAGAAGATCATCATATATCATATCAAAGAAGATCATATCATATATCATATCAAAGAAGATCATCATATATCATATCAAAGAAGATCATATCAAAGATGATCAAGCTCACAATATATCATATCAAAGATCATCATCATATATCATAGTTCAAAGAAGATCATCATATATCATATCAAAGAAGATCATATCAAAGATAATCAAGCTCACAATATCAAAGATGATCATCATATATCATATCAAAGAAGATCATCATATATCATCACAAAGAAGATCATATCAAAGATGATCAAGCTCACAATATCAAAGATGATCATCATATATCATATCAAAGAAGATCATCATATATCATCACAAAGAAGATCATATCAAAGATGATCAAGCTCACAATATTACATAGCCAAACATAGTGTCCGTCATACACAAGCACAAGTTCAAAGCGAGATTACTAAACATGACAAGTTCATATAGCTAGATAGGATAAAACCTAAACTTCTACTTTCTTCCACGCTTCCCTCCTCCCCTACGCGGAGCGATCTTCTTCCGTGCCTCCAACACGAAATTGTCATCGTCGGAATCGGAGACTTCTTCCGTGACCACCTTCTTCTTTGTCTTCTCCTTGAAATCATGTGGTGTGTACTTGTCCCTATGTACACCTTTGTTCTTCCTCTTCGATGGTAGGGGATCCTCTTGTTCCTCTTCATCCTCTTGTTCCGGCGTGGATTCATCATCCGCGGAGTCCGATATGGCATGAGACTGGGACGGCGACGGCGTTGATGCTATCTCAGGATCACGGCAACCAAGAAGGTTTCCTAATCTCCGTAACTTCTGGCCCTGACGCTATAAGAAGAAAATAATTGTAGTACTTGGCATTTTAGCAATGGCTAGGCAATGGTCTTAAAGTTTCAAAAGAAACTAGCAATGGCTATCACAAATTTATAAGAACTCAAAAGCAAGGCATTTAGCAATGGCTAGTGCATTATCCAGCATTTCACCATTCATGAGTAGAATATGTTCTCCGGCAAATTCATACCTTCACAAATTCTCGCAATCTTGAATAGCCATCTTTGTGCTCCGGAATTTCCAAAGCCGCCTCGAATTCAGCACCTTGCTTCTGGATCTCCGAGCGCTAGCATGTATATGAATATGTAAAGACACAAGTGGCAAGTAGAGATAGTACTGAGATTCCAAAAAGAAGAACAAGCTTACCACAAAGTTAATCGATGAAGCAAAATCGACTTGGCGCCCCTCTCTGACAAGCTTATTGTAAGCAAGATTGCCTAGCTGGTCGAACGGCAAAGGTTCTTCCAAAATGTCATCCGTGTAGGCATCCGGAAGAAGCTGCAAACGAGTCCGAGGTTGAAACCAACGGAGATAGTTGTTGAAAGCCTCATCAGAATGGTCCGCTATATTTATTCCTTTTGCCCGCTTAGTCTCCGTCACACGTTGTTGAAACGTCTTGATATGCATCTTGTGAATATTGGGCCAATCTGTCTTCCTAGATTTTATCCTGTTATAGCTGCATAATAAGATAGCACACTGTCAACAAACAAGAATTACATTACACAATGGCCAACGGCGGAAAAAGGATTCATACCGGTGAAGCATACGATCGGTGTCCTCATACATCGGCGGGTACTCTTGATATAGCTCAAACTGACGCATAACCCGCTGCGTCAAGTGATGCTCAACAGCCCACATGCATATCAACGGGCAACGCATATGAAACAGAGCTCTTTCAGCCATGCAAGCAGGGTTAATCTCCCAGGCAGCGTCACCGTAAGAAGGCGGCCCGTAAGAATATCCTTTGCCGTATGGTTGCCATATCACCTACAACATGCCCAATAATGAAGATCCTAAATACCCGAGACGAGAGAGTGAGGGAATAGAGTTATTTTACCTGCTCAGGGGTTAGGTTGTCAAACTCGTTGGTGTATTGTCGATATGCATGTTCTGGGTCAGAAGTGAACTCAGAATGCTGGTCCCAATAGTAAGCAAACGTGGGATACCGGTGGCGGTCGTCAGCGTCGTCCCAGTCTCTACGAGGACCAAGTTTAGGCCGTCCTACAGGGAAGCGTTCCCAACTCCACACCGAAAGAAGGAGGAGGGAACCAGCAATACAAGCTGCTGGCTCTGTCCTACAACAAGCATCGTCAAGCTGCAGAAGGTATGAAAGCAAACATCAATAACAAAGATGTAATCATTAGAATTTATAGAGCAACCTAATTTCTGAAGTAGCTGAATCTGAGATGCACATATAACAAGAATGTAGCCAATGTATGAAAACAACTCATTACCTGACGATACAACCAAGCCAATGCAGCAGTGCCCCAGCTCCACTTCTTATCCATGACGGTGAGCGCTTTCAACCAATGCCAGTGTGCGGTCTTCCCACTAGTGTCATTGAACAGAGACCGTGTGATAACATACCACACGTACACGCGGGCGTAGATCTTGACGAGATCCTCATCGGCATCCTCAGGGCACGTACCGAAGTTATCTGAGATCCATTTAAAAGTTGCCCCCGCGGGGACCCTCAACTTTACTCCATGTTGGTTGAGAGTATCCCCGGGGCACTTCCCAATGAGATCTAACATCTTCCCGCGCCAATCATCAGATGATGTATCGATGCAAAGAGGAGCCCCCTCGATGGGGAGCGCAAGTATCATCGCCATGTCCTCCAGCGTGATCGTCATCTCGCCGGTCCGGAGGTGGAAGGTGTGGGTCTCCGGCCTCCACCGGTCCACAAGCGCGGTGATCGCGGCAGGATTGACGTTGAGTGTCGTCCGGGTGACCATATGGATGAACGGTAGAAGCCCTAGATTGCGGATGTAGGGGGTGTACTGCTCATCGTAGTTCATCGCCGTTGATGTCATCTGGTTGTACCTCAGTCGCAAAGGTCCAAGAATCTGCACGGTGACAAACATACATGCATGGTGTCACATACCAATTCACGCTTACCAATATTAGATTTGAGTACTAGGTTTTTTAATTACCTTCTTCTTCTCCGACATCATATAGGCACGGTGACGAACATCAATTTCACCCTCGAGAAGGCTTTCATTACTAAAATCCTCCATCCTAAACATATCAAACAAGATCATATATCAAAGAAGATCGTATATCATATATCAAAGAAGATCAAGCTCACAATATCATATATCATATATCATATATCATATATGATCATATCAAAGAAGATCAAGCTCACAATATCATATATCATATATCATATATCATATATGATCATATCAAAGAAGATCAAGCTCACAATATCATATATCATATATCAAAGAAGATCATATCAAAGAAGATCAAGCTCACAATATCATATATCATATATCATATATCAAAGAAGATCATATCAAAGAAAGATCAAGCTCACAATATCATATATCATATATCAAAGAAGATCATATCAAAGAAAGTTCAAGCTCACAATATAATATATCATATATCATATATGATCATATCAAAGAAGATCAAGCTCACAATATCATATATCATAATACCTAAACTTGCTAGTTAAATTCTACCATATTCAAACAATTTGCTAGTTAAATAACAACCTACATAACAACTCCACCATATTCAAACAAATTGCACATTACAACTAGGGTTCCCAAATTCTACCATATTCAAACAAATTGCACATTACAACTCCACCATACAAATTAATACAAATCCATCCATCACTAACTAGGGTTACCAAATCCATCCATCAATCCATGCATCAATCATACAAATCCATCCTCAAACAAGGGGATTAGAGAAGGGGAAGAGGGAGAAGAGCAAGGGGATTGGAGGGAGAGTACCTTGGTGAAGATCTTGAGCAAGGGGAAGAGGGAGAAGATCTTGTTCTTGGAGATTTAGAGAAGGGAGAAGCTTCAAGTGTCCCAGCCGCCGCCGCCGCAATGGAGAGGGAGAGGGAGGTGGGGAGGGAGAAGTGAGGGAGAGAGGGGCCGGTCGGGTGGGTGGGGAGTTTTGCTAACCCTATTCTGCGTCGCCACTGAGAGTGGCGACGCAAGCTTACCTGCTTCGCCACCGTGAGTGGCGACGCACATTCTGCCTCGCCACTCACCCTGGCGACGCACGCTTACCTGCTTCGCCACCGTGAATGGCGAAGCAAAAAGAGGTTATTTTTTTGAAATAGTTTCACCGATGGTTTATTTTTTGAAATCGTTTCAAGTTTAGGTTATTTTTGTTTAAATGGCCGCTAGTGGATGCAGGAAGGAAGCGTGTTTGACTGAAGATTGATCGACCCATCTTTTGCCACACATCTTTTGAGGTTGCAGTTGCAGAGGAAGCAGAGCAGGTTGGCCTCGGAGCGGCTTGAGGAGGAGCCAAATCATGGAGACGGAGCAACATATATCCAGTGATCCCACTACTTACCATTCTAAAAAAATTGAATTTACAAGTGTTAAAAAATTTAAGAAATAAATGTGTGGATGTTCACAAGATGGGTGCTCACATTTTCTAAGATTTCCATAACCAAATTCGAAATACACTAAAAGAAGAAAAAAACAAATTGCTACGTGAATAGTGTCATCTTGGGTTTTATCTTTTTGTGACACTATTCATGTTGGATTTGTCCTTTTTGTTTCTCCAAATATAGTTCTATTTGGTTCTGAATCTTGTAGGAATTGTAGACACATATCTTGTGAATACCCACAAATTTATTTTAGAATTTTATGAAACTTATAAATTTGAATTTTTAAGAATGATATCATGGTATATCATATAAAACATGGGATCACAAGATATTTTCCCGACTTAGACAGGAACATCTACGCTGTAGACATTGTTGGGTAGAGCGTGTCTAGCGGTGCACCAACCAACACATCGTCTCCTCTCCCCACTTCTCTCGTTCTCTCCTGACACACCCGTCGTCTATCGTCGGGTTGTCTTCTCGATGCCGCCAGGGGGCGATGCTAGCTGGAGTAGGCTCCCTTTTGACCTTGTCCACATGAACATGGATAATTTTCGCCATCCCTAAATAAATAAAATACCATAAGATAAATAAATTTAATAAGTACTAATGCCAAGATTAATACAAACATCATACTTATAAAACAAAACCCTAACCTACAAATCTAGCAAGAACCCTAACACTAACCCTAACCTAACAAGAACCCTATCCTAACAAAAAAAACCCTAACGTACCAATCTTAACTAAAATGCTTCATAGATATCATAGACGATTCACCATAGCAACAAGAATTAACCATACACTTTGGGTGAATTCATATTTCTAGGGTTTTCAAGATTTGAACATGTGCTACCAAAATACAAATCTTAAAATGGGTCAAAAACAAGGAAAATGAGGGGGGGTATCTCTAGGAATTTGGGGAGGTTGAAATCCACGGAGGAAACCTTCAGATTTTAGGTATTATGGTGGGGGAACTCAGAGGGCGAGAGAGTCGCCAACCTCAAGCATTTATTCTGAATGAGGGGAATCTTGAGCTAGAACGACCGCGCATGGCCAAAACACTTCAAAGTGTGGCACGCTTGGGAAGGGCGCGGCACTGGAGTGGCGCGACACCACCAGACCTAGGGGCCCACCCGACCCCATGATGCCACGGTGGCAGCCAGCAGATAGACACGACAAAAAAGGTTAGTTTCGTGAAATATTTTTGCCGGAAGTTTATTATTTAAATTTGTTACGAGTTTGGGTTATTTTTATCCATTTTGCCTCATGGAGATGGGAAAATCTGCACTATATATATAGTTGGTATTTTAAGCAAGAAATACGACTTTTTGTTTTTTTTACCTTCGTGGTATTTGTTTTGTGTTTAGGGCCTTTTTGGTTCACATGATTCTCAAAATAGTGGAATAGGGAAAAACATTGATTAAAGTGAATGTCCTCTTAAATCTCACTTGGAAACCGTAGGAGTTTGTCTCAATGAGTACTTGATATCACCAAACAAAGGAATTGTATAACGAGTGATGAAAAATTTCCTAAAAAATAGAGGGCAAAGTCAGGCTAGGAATGGAACTGAAGTAAAACATGTGGTGGCTTCAGCAATTTTGAAACCAGCGGTGGAACTACACGCCAGCTGAAGCTTTATCCTGGTGCTCTGATCTTAAACTATTGTAAATTACTGATTAGAAGAGGAAACCCAACTTGATTAACACCACAAAGGAAAATAACAATGGCCTGGCATGCCCCCAAATTTGGGTCCGCCCCTGCTTGAAGCTTGTGTGACCGTGGTGATGTGCCTGCAGTCTATATGTTCCATGTTTTGAAAAAAAAAAAAGGTCAAGTGGAACACGTGGGAAAAAATATAGACTTCTACGTGACAAGGGGAAGTGTAGTGAACCTGCGTGAGTTGTACGTAGTATGTCGTAGGTCTTTTTCTTGTCGGGTGATGGCACGGACGGCCACGGTACACCTCGTGGTGCCTCAGAGGGAGGGTAATGTGTGTGGCATCCTTTACAATGTCGAAGATACACTTTATTCCGGGTACTTGTAAATCAACTTTGCTTATATGTCAATAAGAAATACTTCCCCTGTCCTAAAATGTAAAACGCCTAAGCTTAGTTAAAAGTCATTGTCTTTCAAGTTTGACCAAGTTTATGCACAAAAGTATGAACATTTGCAATATTCGATGAACTCATTGAAAAATATACTTTATGGTGAATCTATTTATATGAATTTAGTATTATAAATGTTCATATTTTTCTGTATAAACTTAGTCAAACTTAGTAGACGTTGACTTTTAACTAAACTTAGACGTCTTACATTTTGGAATGGAGGGAGTAATAGGGTAACTGGACCCACATAGAGAAAAATGGCCCTAATTAAAAAACATAAAATCTCACCGAAACCACAGCCGAGCTCATCATCGTTTTCCCCAAATATCTAACAAAAGAAATATTCTACATTGGGTTAGATGCATACGAAAGTGGTGGTGCTAGGAAACCCTAAGTTTTTTCAGGGAAACAACAAGACTATGTTTCAATCTTTCAAAACAAAACAAAACAAAACAAAAAAGACTACGTGTCTTCTACTGATTTTTGTATAATTTATATGCATATAAAAGCCAAAAAAAATTACTATCTAAAACTGTGCAACCAGGATTTGTAGAAGAACTTCTTTCTATTGGCCCCGAGAATAAACCCAATTCTTTCATGAACTCTTTGCTTCTATACCCTGATCTCTAGCCACCAAGTCAACACTTGGTTCTTCTCTTGCTTCTATATTGATTTGCATAAATCCCTTTGAATATATGATCATTCTTTCTTGTCTAAATGGCCCAAAGAGGTGGGATGAGAACTTCCATAAAAAAGACACGGGCTGTAGCTTTGGCGCGGGTCGCTCTGCTGCTGGGCAGGTGTGATTGGGAGCGACTAGCTTAAGCTTGTATTGTGTATGGTCATTTCTCGCGTAAAAAGAAAACATTGATGAATTCGAGAGTTTAGTACTACTCCAGCGCAGATGAACAATTAGTCATTGTGATTTTTTCCACGGTGTTACATTTGGTGATCCAAAATGTTGCGCAAAGATATAATGAAGATGCACAACCTGATGGAAATATTCAAAAAAAATCTCTCCCTCGATCAGCAGAAATCACTGAGCTAACACCCACCAAAAAATGACAAATTCCTATCCTAACAAGGTAAATTGACAGTTGTAGTCACGGACAAGAGACTGAAACATGACATTAAATTAACTGCCTTACTGTTCACTGGTAATCCCTTAAGTTCTGAGCCAAGATGGTGGATTAAGTACAATGATAAATTATAAAGACTAGAAATACTGACGTTTGAACTTATATAGTGATAAAAATGAACAAGCAAAAGCTTCGGTCATGTTATCGATATTGTTGGGCCGAAGTCTGAGAAGACCAATTGCCACCTGATAAATTGTAGTATTTCCCCTACCTACAGCCAAGGAAAAGAAAGTTATATAGGGCATATGCGTGGAGGAAGAGAAACTTAATTTGGTAAATGGACATATACGAATTAATCGAGTAAACCTGTTATGGAGCTAACCCTAGTTCTCATTCTTCATTTTGCCACACAGATGGAGTTGCTGCAGCTCTTCCGCTGCATTGTCAGTTTTGTTCGCAGAACCTTCAAAGGACAGAGCATATTATATTAGTCAAGGCATGCAGGCTTCAGCCCATATATTTGTCTACTGCTTGTAAGGATTACAGAAATTACACAAATATAGCAACTTTGAAGTACAAAGGTGTAATAGCTGATTCATTATGCCAATTCATGATTATATAGATTTGCCGTACCAATGGAAACTGGACCGAATAAGTGAAGGAGCTGGCAGCATACAAACATTCGGACGATTTTACAAAAGAAAAAATTCTGAGACCTAATAGTACTATAAACAAAGAGATAAATATACTACTCTTAATCATGGAATCTAATGACAAACTAGAATTGAAACTGTAATTTGTAACAAAATTAATTAGAAATTTGCATGTATTAGTGAAGGGGGCACACCGAAGAGTCTATAGAAACATAATCTGCAATCAACGAACTGCATAAATGCACAGCCAGAATTCATTGGGCAATTCACTTCAGTACACCTGCTGGATGTTTTATATTATTCGAAAAGGCTCACTGTAATATTTCGTCATACTATATCAGACCATTGCATGTCTTGAAGATACACATGCTCGTTATGATAACTAGTACTGCAGAAAAGAGAGAATGATGCCATGCTTCAATTTGTCAAACACTTATGTATGGATAAGCGAAGACAATTTCCATGAGAAATGTTCATTTATATAGTGAAGTAGTACTAGCAACAGATAGTATCGTTGGAAATATTTAAAAAATTATCATCACTGTTAAAAATGCATCTTACTCAAAAAACTGGATGTAACCCATGAATGCAATACCATATAATAACAGTTCACTTATATAGCATTGACTTAGAACACTGTTTTGTGAAAACAGATTGGTGATGTTAAATCAATTCAGGTATCTAAGTTCGGACTCACTGAAGTACCAGACCCAGCTAACAGCAGGCCAATTCATTAGGAAAATACAATACAAGTGCTCCTTCACAAGAAAATAGATTTCCACGTAAAATTAGCAAGAATACGGAGAATGCAGAGTAGAATTACCTGAGCAGAGAGGCCGTGGCAGCTGCCAAGCGTAAACGAAACGGGTTGAGACATCTTCGCTGGTGAGCGCAACAAGCTCGTAGAGACCGCACTCGACGACCTCGCGGGCACGCACGTCCACGCCGAGCAGGTGCTCCTCCAGGAAGAAGTAGAGCACGTCGGGGTTCGTGGGATGGATGAGCGCAAGCACAGGGATCTTCCTCGGCAGACCAGTCGCCTTGTAGCTCGAGTCGTTCCAGATCTCCTCGAAGGTGGCCTCGCACTCCAGCGTCCACTCCGTGGTCTCCGGATCGGCCAGCGTCCAGACGCTTATCTTTGCAGGGCCGCGGGTGCTACTGCTCTGGTACATGTCAATGAAGCGGAGCTTGCCACCGCTGACACGCACGCAGCGGTATTTGGCGAGCACTCCGCAACCTTCCCTGCACTTGAGCATCTTGCCCGGCGGTAGCGGGACGACCCTGAGCACCGGCGCGTCCTCGAAGGGGTCGCAGGTGAGGAGGCACCAGGTGAGGTCGACCCACCAGAGCCTCCCGTAGTACGAGACCACGCCGTGGGGGGCCAACAGCCGGAATGGAAGCGGGTAGCGGATGGACTTGCTGACCCACTCTCCGACATCGGACGAGAAGATTAGGAGGTCGGCAGTGTCGTCGCCGAGGATCGGCTGGAGCTCAACGACCATGTAGTGGCCGCCGCCGCCCGGGGAGGAGATGAGGCCGATGTGGCCCATGTGCAAGATGAGCTCGGGGTTGGGAAGCGGGAGGGCGTAGGCGGTTGCGGCGTCGAGGACGAAGTATCCCGCAATGGTCTGGCGCCAGCAGAACTCCTGGCGGCGGGGGGTGTCGATGACGGTGGGGCCCGTGGCGGGGCCCTGGTCGGCCTTGAGGAGGAGGAGGCCGGAGGCGTCGACGGCGAGGACGCACGGGTAGTTGTCGGGGGTGGTGGGGCATGGGAAGATGCGCTGCGGGATGGTGAGAAGCGCGACCCGCGGTGGCGCCGGCAGCGCGAGGGAGAGGTCGGCGCCCGGAGGAAGTTCGGCGGCCGACACACGCGGTATGCTGCCCAGGATGACCCACGGCGGCGACGCGGTGGACGTGGACGCCATCTCGGTTAATTCGGTCTGGTGGCGCCTGCGCGTGCGGCGGCCCGCGGCGGTGGTGACGGTGAACTGGCGTTTAGGGGTGAAGAGCAAAAATTTGCAAGCTTGCGCGTGCACCAACCCAGAGAGGAACCAGGCTTGTTGTTTGACTGATGCGTGATCGATCTTTTTCCCCATCTTTTGCAGTTGCTGTTTCCGTGACACGGAGCAGGGCCACCGGCCACGGATGGAGCGGCCGAATCATGGAGACGGAACGACACGAACACATGACCTTTTGCATCTCTTTCTGATCCCTCAATGGAACTATGTTCGAAAAAAAAACTCAGTTGGAGAGATGTGTGAATTTTGTAATTTGAAGTGTCGGATGGAAAATAAATGCAGGCGTGCAACTGAAATGTACATCGGAAGCCCGTCTTTTAATGTGTAAAAGAACTATTTTCCAAAAGCAAAACAGAAAACAAAAAATAGATTCTTTTACAAAGAGCATATATTAATATCATAGAGATACCAATTATTCTGCAACAACGCATTGCCCTAGCGTTACTATGGATGCACACAATCAAAACTAAAAGAATAATTACAAAAAAAAGAAAAATCCCGCTACATTAATCTATTTCTTAAAAGAATAGTACTAACACCACCAAAAGTCCAACTTCTCCAGGTTTTCACGCTAAAGGAAGTCCTCGCTCTCAAAACAATACCTTTAACAAGTTTATTGCCAGACACAACTAATTAAGTCAGACCTTGGATTTTCATCCTGAAAGGTAAAACTTTGAACTTCTCTGTTCCTACTTGCATGCCGCTGCTCCAAGTCACGAATCATAAAGCCAATTCCTCATCACCACAAAGACTCGAACCACCATTGCTAGTCCTGAGATCTTAGCTTCCATGACATTCTCCGCCAACACCATGGAACGAGAAAGAGTGCCCCACGATATTAACAGCCAGCATAGCTTCGAAACGCTCCCTCTGAAACCAAATAGTCAAGAAAAAAAATAAGGGTGTGCATGACCGAATCCCACCCGATCCAGCAATTTGCAGGTATTAATTGTCCAGTTGAGTTCGCCGATGAAACCTTCCGACACATGATAATGCAGCCAGATCGATAGGGACAAGCATCCGGCAGATCAACATCTTGGCGGCAGTTGGAATCCTAGGACCGCCACCTTTATTCATGCCGAATTAGTAGCCCCCACGCCACCTGCCGACTCCCTGTTGGATCTGCCGCTCTGAACCCCACTTGCGGGGGCCAGCATCAAGGAAGAAGACGACATGGACGATTTTCCCTCGATTCCGACCAAAGAAACCACACAGTGAGGAGGGGATGAGAAGGAGGCCATCACCCTGATGGAAGATCTAGATATCCATCCCCTCCTAGCCCCAGGCCCCTGCCACTGGCAGTCAACACGTCGTCGATTGACGATCTTCGCCGCCACCCCGTCCAGGAGTGCCGCCCTGGATGCTACTCGAAGACGCATCGACCTCACCACCCTAGCAGCTCCGCTACATGCCTCCGGCGACCAACCCCTAGACCACTGTTCGACGGCTAGGCCTGCCGCCTCCACAGCGAGGACCGGCGGCAGCGGTGGTGCGAGGGACCAGCAAATGGAGGGTTCTTGGCGGCGCTATATGGGGAGCCCCGGCGACGCCCTAGGGGACGCACGCGACGGATCATCAAAATTTGTTTTTCGCGAGAGGTCTGATGATTGTTACCCAAAAAAATAGATAAATAGGTGAGTCGCTCCATGCTTGCAAATTTGCATGAAAAAATAAATGTTTTGACACATGTTTAAAAACATGAGTTTTAGTGGTTGAAAATCTAGAAATAAAAACCACGCAAATGACGTAGTACAAATTCTATATATATTTATAAGTGATGATAGTATATTTGTTGGTTTGTAAAAGTAAACTTGAAATCCTGTAAGATTTAGTTTGGAAAATATTATATATTGTATTTTAAGGTACATATTTTCTCTATTTTAGTACTAGACTCATTTCTTTATCAATTACTTTTTAATCAAATTCCAGTCTTCACATAAATTTATAGGTATGCATGCTAGCATAAATTGATAGATGGTACCACGAGATAAACGTGCTTCGCTCCTAACACAATGTTTTTTTATAAAGAGTATATATTAACACTACTAGGGAAACCCTTATCTGTGGTGCACCAATTTGGGCTTCAGTGGCGCACCAGTGGTGCGCCACGCATATCAAGCCACTGGTATTTATTACCAGTGGCGCACGCCCACGTGTGCCACGGTTAAGTGTCCTATGGGGTGCGCCACGCATAATACCTGCGGCGCACCCAATCTAGGTGCGCCACGGATAGGGTGCGCCACTGGCAATTAAAATAGTGCTCCACCGGTATATTTTCTATTTGTATTTTTTTGAGAATACAATAGAAATACACAGTATACAGTACAAAAATATATAGTATACAGCAAAAATGCAAAGATATACATATCAGTAACATTGAAATTCACCAAAATACACCAATATGAAGTCAAGTGTCGGAAGACAATAATATAAAGTCAAGTGTCGAAATATGAAGTCAAGTGTCGAATTATTACACAAGTTAAGTACAACTTTGATCATTACAAATTATATTTGGAGTTACATATCACCCAGACTACTATATGAACGAATAGATCACACCGGCGACAACGATGAGCAAGATCGAGACCATGATCAAGAACTTCATCCGATTCTTCTTCCACACGTGTCTCCTCCACTTTGGAGACCGCGAGCTCTCTTGTCTTGTACTCTTTGTAGCAGTTGTCGCTGAAGTTGGTCACCTGTGCATGGCAGTCCTCCCACTCCTCGTAGACTCCTGGAACCCAACCACTGTACACCACGTACCACTTCGCCATCTCTCTATAGATATGTAGTATATATGTTATGCAACGAAAGGAATGACAACAAAAAATCTGAAAAATATGAACCGGGACTATTCAAAACTATTTTCTATTTTCATAGAATTTGATAAAACTATGAATATGAAAAGTGTTTAAAATTGAATAACTAATTCAAAACTATTTCCTATTTTCAAAATCAATTATTCTAACTATTCAAACAATTAACTATTTTGCCATTTTCAATTAAAGAAATATTGATTAAAATTCTACAAGACATATTAAAATTCTTTTTTGCATATTTTGCAACGTTCCAGCAATAAGAAATTCATAATACAAAAAAAAGTTCTAGCGCCTGGAAGGGCCCGCCTCGTCGTCGTTGGCCCCCTTCTTCGTCGCCGCTAGGCCCGATCGAGCATCTCGTATGGCGGCGAGGGCAGGGAGGAAGTCATCCTCCACAATCTTGTGGAGGCGACCGGAGTCCTCCGCGAGCAGCGCCAAGAGGCGCCGCCGCTCCAACTCCATGAAGCCGCGCGCTCCATCCTCCGTCGTGTGGCGGTCGCGCGACTTCTTGAGCCCCGACTCAAGAAGTCGGTCGTCGAGCTCGTCGTCGAGCACCGCCTCCTTGTTCTCCATCCACAGAGAACGCCACGAGGCGTGGATGGCCGCCTGTTCTTCATCCTCGGGGTTCGAGATGGCCCACTCCATGTCGTCGATCTCCACCTGGGCTTCCGCCTCCAGGCGGTCGTTCTCTTTTTCGTCCTCCGGGTAGTCTACCTCGGGGACTTCTTCCTCGCCGTCGGACGCTGGAGGTGGCGGCGTTGGAGGCGGCGTCGGAGGGGGAGGGGGTGATGGTGGGCGTCGGCTCATCATGGTGTAGGTGGTGATCTTGCGGCGCACCATGGCGGTGTAGGCGTACCTAAAAGCAGAGAGAAATAAAATCTATTATCATATAAAATACTTATAAAGAGCAGCTAAATTACATGGTGATGACAAAGCAAGGAAGCAGTTGAGCTAGCGTCGAAGCTTCTTATACTCGAGCTTATGTTTATAGAGAAAAATGTTTAGTACAACAAAAAATCGATCGGAAAATTTGACAGCACCTCCCCTATAAATGGCTACCTAGGAGTGCCTATTTCTCACCGAAACAGAAATCAATCAACATTTCGGGAGTAATAGGCACTCATTTTCAAAAACCTGTAAACAATTCACACAAAAAAGCACAAAATGTGCCTTTCCAACACAGATTTGTCGACAACATACACATAAGACACAACATGTGCCATTTCACCATTGCTGTCCACAGAAGCACAAAATCTAGTGCAAAAACTGAGTAAAAGAACCTCACAGTAAAAATATGTGCCTTTCCACCATTGTTGCTGACAGTATAAGAACATGCTCACAGTATTGTTGCTCACAGTATAAGAACATGCTCACAGTATATCATCACACTATAAGAACATGCTCACAGTATATCATCACAGTATAAGAACATGCTCACAGTATATCATCATAGTAACTACAGAGGGATGTACAAAATGCTCCAAAAATATATTTCATGCTAAAATCTACCATGGAGCATGCCAGCAGCGGAGATAAACAACTGCTATGAGAACCTACTACTGGAACTTTAAACATAGTTAAAGATTGAGACTAATCCCAGATGTTGTCATTATTAGGTCATTCCAATCACACTAGCACATGCATCACTGGTATAGAAGAAGAACAAAAATTATAACTAGGTTACTTAATCATGCTACAGCAAGCATGCCTAGTTAATCAACCCTAAGAAAGATTGTAGTTCTAAACTTTAAACAAAGTTCAGTTAACTAAACTCACACGCCAGAGGCACACTTAGTATCATTTTTGTGTAGCAAAAAGTTAACTGAACTCACACAGTAAGAACATGCTCACAGTAAGAACCTAGCAGTCACATATTAACATGAATGAAAGTGTTATATATAAGAAAATCAATTAGAGAGCTTGTCTTCTACAAGAGCATCTGGGAATAGTAAGAACCTAGCAGTCACATATTAACATGAATGATAGTGGTATATTAATATGAACCTAACAGTCACATATTAACATGAATGCTCACAGTAAGAACCTAGCAGTCACATATTTTTTTATTAGGTCTATCCCAGCACATCAACAAATTAATTATATCTTGAGCATAGCTCCATTATCTAAATGAAAGAGCATAGCTTGAGCAAGTTTATCTTGAACATTTACATATAAAATGAGAGAACATGTGTATATTATATACTTTACATATAAAATGAGAGAACATATGATTGAGCATAGCTCCAGCAAGTATATCTTGTACCAAGAAAAATAGTACTGTGACATACGGTTGTTTCAATAAAAAGGTATAGGACTAATTTCTTAAAAGGGAAGATATACACATGCTATTAAATATTGTTATTGCTTGCAAATATGCATGTCTTCCTCTTCTGACCAGTACAATACCAATACTATCCACCTGCATGTTGGAGAATTTTTGGAACTAAAATCTCACAATGTTTACCAATTAATATGTCAGTGGGTAATTAGATCTTTTAATATCATGAGGATACTAAAGGAATTACTAAAATTGTATTTAATTTGTTCAATAAAGGTTGAAGCCAAAGTTTGAATCAGTGTCGAAATAACAAAACACAGTGACCTACATAACCACTGAATGCCCACTAGTTGAGTGACTGAGAGTATACACTGCATATAGCCCACAACCTTTTTATGTTAGTTTTTCACAAAAAAGATAGTTTGAACTGTATTCCAGAAGTTGGGAAAAATATCGTTTATGTGTACACATTATACATATAGTGTCCGAGGTGCTTGGATAGTCAAAATCTAATAAACAGAGTGCACAAAAGATATTTAGATGGCCGCATAACAGGTCGTATATTAGTGGCAGGTCTTCTCCCTCTGTTACAGGATGCAAACCCGGGCGTTTACAAGGTTTAATCGCATTTACCGTACTTCTAAACAAACAACCGTTTATGAGGCCAACTATTGAGTATGCAAATAGGCAACCGATTTGTAAATCGCTAAAATGTAATCAGAAATTGGTGTGTATAGATGAATGCTGGATGGCTTTCCTACAAATATATCGCGGCATGGTTCAAAGCTAGAAGTGCGTGAACATTATTAATTTCTTGCCAATCTGGTGATTCACATGTTCATCATGGAGCAATCATTCTAGCAGAGCAGTGGCACATCTTGCATATTGCACGAGAACAAATCGAAGCAGAGCAGGGGCGGGTGCAGTGGCCTGGAAATTCTTACACATGAGAAGAAGCAGGGAAGAAGTGGGGCATACCTCCTGCTTGACGCCGTGGTGTCGGGGAAGAAGCGGGGCATGGCCGTCGGCCCTGGTCACGAGCAGGAGAGAGGACGCGGGGAAGAAGAGGAGCGTGACTGTCGTCGGGGAAGAAGCGGGGTGCGGCCGGTCGTCGTCGGGGAAGAAGAGGGGCGGTGGCTCTGGGAAGAAGAAGAGGGGCGGCGGCTGTCTGATGTCTACGCACTTCTATTCTTGTAGACACTTGTTGGGCCTCCAAGTGCAGAGGTTTGTAGAACAGCAGCAAGTTTCCCTTAAGTGGATCACCCAAGGTTTATCGAACTCAGGGAGGTTAGAGGTCAAAGGTATCCCCTCTCGAACAACCCTGCAATTACGATACAGAAAGTCTCTTGTATCCCCAACACACCCAATACACTTGTCAGATGTATAGATGCACTAGTTCGGCGAAGAGATAGTGAAATACAAGTGGTATAGATGATTATAAGTAGCAAACGTGATGTGAAATAAATATCGCTGCGAGCAAACATGTAACAAAACAGCAAGTAAACAGTGTGCAAATCTTGGAAACAATGCCTAGGGATCATACTTTCACTACTGGACACACTCCCAACAATATAACATGAATGAACAAATAAATAATTTCTCTCCACTATGGTACTCTGAATTACTCTCCTATTGAATAACACTAATCATTGTGTAGTGGCTACAAAAGCACCTCTTAAAGTTCATCAAGTACTTGACAAACACCACTCATAGAGATATCCAAATCAGATCACAACTCAAGATAGAAATCATTGCAACTTAGACCAAGTACTAACACGGTGCACACACTGTCAACTTTACACCATGAAAGGAGAAATAGATCACTCAACACTATCATAGTTATAATTACTCTCATAATCCACAAGAGATCACGATCATAGCCTAAACCAAGTACCACCACGATGCACGCACTGTCACCATTACACCATGGCAGGAGGAATAGATTACTTTAATAACATCACTAGAGTACACTATAATAATTAAGCATAGGAGTAGCATAATATCTGAATAATAGCATCTACTTGTTCAACATGATACAAAGCTCATGATCACATAAAGATCACATCATGGGAGAGAGAGGTGAACCACATAGCTACCGGTAGAGCCCTCAGCCCCGGGGATGAACTACTCCCTCCTCATCATAGGAGACAGCAAGGTTGATGGAGATGGCGGTGAGGTCGATGGAGACGGTGAAGACGGCGATGGAGACCGATGGAGATGGCTCTGGGGGCACTTCCCCATCCCGGCAGGGTGCCGAAACAGAGACTTTTGTCCCCCAAAATTCATCGATGGCGGCGGCGGAGCTGCGGAACTCTTTCTGGAAAATTGCCGAATCCTTTAGGGTTTTTCGTCCCGAGGCTTTATATAGGCGAAGGGGCGATGTCAGAGGGCTGCCAGGGCCTCCTCACACAGGGGTGGCACGGCCAAGGCCTGGGCCGCGCCAGCCCTATGTGAGGGAGGCCTGTGGCCCCTCCCCTTCCTCTCTTCGGATGCTCCCGGGAAAAATAAGACTTCTGGCTTTTGTTTCGTCCAATTCCGAGAATATTTCCTGTGTATCACTTCTGAAACACAAAAACAGTAGAAAACAGAGAACTGGCACTATGGCACTTGTTAATAGGTTAGTTCCAGAAAATGCATAAAAGTGCCACGAAGTGTAACAAAACATCGGGTAAATGGTGTAAAAACAAGCATGGAGCATCAAAAATTATAGATACGTTGGAGACGTATCACTGTCGTCGTCGTCGTCGGGGAAGAAGAGGGGCGGCGACACTGTCGTTGTCGTCGGCTTCGTCTAGCTAGGGTTTCGGCCGGGGGGATCGAGTGAGGCGCGTGGGAGAGAAGGCCGGGGGTGAAATGGTTTTACCCTAAGTGACACATATGCGTGGCGCACCCCTCAGAGGTGCGCTACGGTTAAGTTATGTGTGGCGCACCATATCGAGGTGCGCCACGTATGTCCATGTATACTTCAAAAGGATCGGGACTCCCATTTAGACAACAATCTCCACCTAGCCTAGTGGTTCTGGCCGGTTCGCGCACTGGCTGTTTGGGAGGTGCCAGGTTCGAATCCTGGACCTCCCACCCTTTTTTTGTTTTTACAAAAAATGTATTTCACAAAGTTTAAAATTACTATATTGGAATAAATAATATTTGCTTATTCTAGAAATAATAATTTTTAAATAGTACCAGTTATATCATATATATGATCATTGTTACAAAAAACCAAAAATCATTTATATGATTGTTCCTCCAAAAAATGACACATGTTGTCCGATGTCGATTCCGAACGAGCTACCGTCGTCGACTCGTCACGATTTTCTTGCCCTTCTTCGTCGCGGTTGAATAATTGAGCCCAAAAACATGGGGATTTCTTCTCGTGTACGGGCATCCTTTAGCGGGTAGGGTGGTCTTCCTTCTTCCAGCAGCATCACTAGGCCGGTCGAAGTACTTGTCGAATTCCTCTTCTATCTTGGGATTGCCGTACTTGTCAAAGTCTTCCTCGGTGGCCGCTCCCTCCATTCCGATGATGCTCCTTTTTCCCCTCCTAACAACAATGTGGCTAGGCCTTACCGAGTCGGTAATGAAGAAGCATTGATCAACCTGGCTCGCCAGTACCCATGGCTCATTTTTTGCCTGGATGTTCGCGCTGGATTTGGCTTCAGGTATGACCATGGTGGTGAAGTACCGGCCTTCTTTTTCGACGTTCTTCGCCCATCTGACCCGAAACATCGGCATCTTCTCTCCACAGTAGTTGAGTTCCCAGATCTCCTTGATCCTCCCGAAGAACCTTTCATTGACGGTGGATTCCTCGTCCGCGTAGGACAGCATCGTGACCCCTGAGTTCCGGTGTTCGCTGCTATGGTCCTTTTTCTCGGTGTAGAATGTGTAACCATTGATGTCGTACGCCTGATAGGTCCTCACGTTCATCGCGGGGCCCTGTGACAAGACGAATAAGAGTTTTTCCTCTTCCGTGGAAGGCATGTTACCATGATGAAGCTGGAGTAGCTTTTCCTTGAACCAACACGTAAAGCTGGAGTTGTGCTCTCTAGTTATATCTCCCTTCGTCCTCCGTCTGCCCATGTCACTGAACTTCTTCTCAATGAAGCTTTTGTTCTCTAACACCCAAGGTTCGACCAATTCAAGGTGTTGTAGCGCGACTCGGTGTGCCCTGTCAAAGTCTGGTTGTCGGGCTTGAAAGACGACGTGCATGGGGACGAAGCCATCGCGGTGACCAAACCCATGGATCCTGCCGAGATGCCTCCTAATAGGCAGACCAATAGGGACGTCCTCGTCCTCGTTTTGTAGATAATTCTGGCAGAACGATATGCACTCGTAGGACAGGAAGCCCTTGGCTATGCTTCTATCAGGACGCGCCCTATTGTGAACGTAGCCTTTGAGAACGCCGTTCAGCCTTTCGGACGGCATCATGTTGTGGAGGAATGGCGGCCCGAGGTGGATGACATCATCCACCACGTGGACGAGCAGATGCACCATGATGTCGTGGAACGCAGGGGGGGGAGTAAATCTCGAGCTCGCATAGTATCATGACGATCTCACCTTGTAGCCTTTCGAGCTGCTTCATGCCGATCGACTTCCTAGAGAGGACGTCAAAAACGTTGCAGAGGCCAAACAGCGTCTCACGTACGTGCTCGTCCATGATCCCTCGGAGCGCTACTGGAAGTATCTGCGTCATCAGCACGTGGCAGTCGTGAGATTTCATCCCGGAGAACCTCTTCTTCATTTCATCCAGGTATTGTGATATCTTCCCTCCGTAACCGGTAGGAAGCTTGGCTCCTAGGAGGACGCTGAAAAACTGGTGGAGCTCTGGCTCACTAAGAGTGAAGCAGGAAGGTGGGCAGTAGTAGTCATTTCTCTAAGCCTTTCTGCGCATATGACCTTGAGTATCCGCCTGCGTCTCATCATCATCAGCGTCATCGGGGCATCCTCCATGAAGTTCTTTCCTGATACCCAGCTTGATCAGGTCGTTTCTTGCCTTTGGCCCATCTTTGGTTTTCTCCGGCATGTTGATGATAGTGGCAACTAGATTCTCGCACACGTTCTTCGTGATGTGCATGAGATCAAGGCTATGAGGCGTGTGGAGGTATTTCCAGTATGACAGGTCCCAGAAAATGGACCTGGCTTTCCATACACCTCACAGCGGCTTTACCCTCGGACGCTTCTTTCCCGACGCAGGGCACGCTTCCCATTTTCTAGCGCATCATTGATATTCTCTCCATTATAAATAGGTGGGGATGTTTCGAGCTCCTCACTACCATAGAATAGATCTCCGTGTTTTCTCCAAGGATGATCGGCGGGAAGCCACTTTCGAATGCCAGGGAACACAGTTTTCGAAGAACCGGGGTCCTTCGGTAGCTGGACATGCGACGTTTTATCCATGCACCTGACACATGCTGTAATATCCCAGGATTAGAGGTTACAAAATAGAGGCAACTGATGTGAGCGTTGCATTTCATGCATAGAAAATCTGGGTAATTTTCGCGCATTTAAATAAAACAGATCAAAGTGATTGGAGTTTCACTTGAGTTGATGGAATTGAAGTAGCTCATCAACTAGAGCGCGATAAACTTCAATATGACCTTTGATAAAATCCTTGTTTTGGGTAGTGATAGTTGCAACAACTAAAAGAGCTAAGTGAGGTAAAACTAAAATGCTTGGTACACCATTTTAGAACCAAATATTTATTCACACCAAGATTATCATGGTATTCTTTAAACCCTACTTCTTTCATGCTAAAGAAGTCAACACAAGTCTTATTCTTAAATCATGATCTATTATGTATTCTTATGTCCTAATCTAGTGAGTCCAAATATGAGTAGTGTAAAGGTTAACTCAATGCCAGTTTGATTATTAGATTTGCCTTAGCTATAGGTGAGATAACTTAAGAACATTAGAGCCATTCCTATAAAGGCCAACTAGGAGACTTTAGACATTATTCAAATTCTAATTGGGATAAGTCCTTTTGATATAGGGGGAGATCACATTATAAACCCTAATTTTGTTCTAGACTGAAACCATTCTTAGGAAGTGACCAATACCTAGACTTGTGGAGTTATTAAGTGGAGTTGATTCTACATGAATCACACAGAGGGGAGATTATATCCTAAATCTCAGGAGGTAGGTACAGCCAAGAATAAATCCCTGATAGAGGGAGCTGATAAAGGAAATATTATGATCATGTCAAGTATATTATTATGCTTGCTGATGAAGATAATTAGGTTAGTTATGAAACCTAGTCTGATAAGCAGATATCATCCTAAAACCAAGTGTGGAGTAGAAGTCCAACTTAAGAACATATCAATTAGGAGATACCCATCTTGTTAAATTATAGGAGATACCTTGATCTGGGTACAAGTTTCCATTGAGTGAAGCATATGGTATAGGTTGAGCAGATCCTAAGCCTTCACCTAAAAACTTAGTTAGTCTATAGATCCTTTGTTGCATTGAGCACATTTCATAGGGAACATTACTCCCTGGTTGAGTGTAATAGTACTCTATCTAATCCCATAACTTCTTATTCTTTTACTTTGGAAATTATTCCCAAGTATCATTCCAACCTATGCATCACTATGTGATCATAAGATATATCTATTCTGTTTTCTTAAAACCTAAATTCAAGAATTGTGTACCAACCACAATTCTTATTAGATAAAATAACCAAGTCTTCAACCAAGATACCAAACCACATATCATTAGGTGTTTTGGTCTTAATACCAAACCAACACTTTTTGTGGGGGTTATGAAGCATTTCTATATTACATAAAATTATCAAACCACTAGTGATCTTGGATTGCTCCATGGGGCATGTCCAAGTCATCAGAAGCCAAAATTAAGATGAACATGGAACCTTGTATGTTTATTTGGACACCTACTCAAATATGAAGGGTAATCAAATAAAAATACCAAGATGCCTATTTTGCTCCCATCCAAGAATTCAATAATAGTTTTTATAAACAATTATGGGGTAAACAATCCCCAGTAGGTATTTTAAACAAGAAGATTATGGCACTCAAATTCATCTTTATTTAAACTTCCTATGCAAACCCTAATCTTGCCCAAAGTGTTTTAGGTGCTATTACATATGAAATATGTCATAATACAATATGTGATACCACTGAACACCTAAGTATATTTAGGAGAAACCTCAGTTCAAATTCCTACAAAAGCAGAATTCAAATACTAGTTAGAAATTTAAAACAGAAAACTAGTAAATAAAAAGAAATGAATTAGAAGAAAAAAAAAGAGGAAACTTACCCGGCCGCAGCCCAGCCACCGCAGCCCAACTGCATGGCCCACTAGCCACTGGCCCGCGTACCCTTTCATCATCGTCTACCTCGAGCCGAAGCAGCTCGGTGGAGAGCTGCCAGGCGCTCGATCCACCGCCGCCACTCCGACGCTCCCGATGGAGGCCGCCGACTGCCCGAGGCCTATAAGAAGCTCCACGCCACCGCCAAACCCTAAAATCCCCTCAGTTCCCCATTCCTCTCTCTATTCTCTCTCTATCTTCTACTCGCGATCGGAGAACCTCGCCGGAGGTTAAATCAAGCCGTCCATTCCAGCCGGCCCAAGCTCCGATATGGGGTCTATGTGAAGCGCCGAGTTCTCTTTAGCCTACCAGAGGAAGGAATCGAGGCGGGATGGTACTAGATGTTGGTTGTTCGCCGTTCCCTTTGCGCAGGCACCGCCAGAATTTCTGGGCATGCCGTCGTCTCTGTCAACCATCGACCTCGCCGAGCATGCAGAAAGCTTCCTGGTGAGCATAGCTATCTCCTGAGCTACCTCTTGCCTTGCCTGATTAACCATAGTGCATTTCCCTTCACTCACCGGAGTTGGCCGCCGCAGGTGGTGCTCACCGGAGTTTCTCCGGTGATTATTTTGGGGAAACCCTGCCACAGTTAGGTTTAGAATCGATTGGGGGTTTGAGGGAGATACCTGGCGCGTCATCTGGTAGTCAGAATCGCGTCAGCGGTGATCGCCGGAGTAACTCCGGCGAGGTAGACATGGCGGGTGGGGGTCTGATGACCCGTTTGACTTAGTCCTCGCCAACATGGCGATTGACGTGGCACAAGACCCGCTCACCAGTAGCTGTGAGTAAGTTTGACCCCGGGTTCAAATAGTATTTCCTATCCAGTTAAAATTCTAGAAATATCAAAAATTGTTTAGTACTTAGAAAATTCATAACTAATTCATTAAAAAGCAGAAAAATGTAAATAATATACCAAAATGATCACAAAAACATAACCTATCTATTTAAATTATAATCTTGCATACTTGTCTGAAATAATTTTGAAATAAATTTGAAACCTTGTTTAAGTAGTATTTGAATTCTGAATTCAAACGAAATAACAATAATTCAAACCTAGTTTTTTCAAATACCAAATAAAAACTTGACTACTTCAATATTATTATTCCAATTAATATTTTGTTATTATTAAATATTAATCCTAAAACTTTATTGTTAGGAATTAATTCCTAAAATGATTTTTTTCCTAAAAACAAATTTAAAATTGTAAATTTGGGAAAAATCATAAAAATTGAATAAGAAGTATTTCCTAACTCTAATATTACGATTTCAACAATTGTTTCATTAAGAGAAAATCTAAAACCCATTTTAAAATCTTTAATCACTTAAAATTTGGATTCCAACCCTGAAAACCTAAGAACATAAATAACCAGGCTTTCTTATTTAGTTCTGAACAAAACTTGAAACCTAAAATGAAATTCTAAAACTAAAACTCATTAAGGTATATGTTCTTCAAAAGTTATTCTTTTGAAGTACATATAATTTAATCACCCACCATTTCTTTTAGTACTAAAACCAGTAACTATCTTAGTGTGCTAATTTTGCCATACTACCTTATTCAACCATAAGTGGTTAGTTTAATGTTCTAGTTCAACATGGTATACCTTAGTCAACTAAAGATTTGCAACACCTTTAATACAACTAAAAAACTCCTAGAATGAACAGGACCACTAAATGGTATTGTGTACCAAATATCCATTAAAGTATATGTTCTTCAAAACTTATTGTTTTAAAGAACATATTAAACAAGCATGACACCCATTCTTATAACTTGCTCTAAGTAAGTACCTATGATTGTTAAAAATGTTGTGTCAACTATAGGAACAACTATACATCTTAACAGCAATATCAAACTACTTTGAATGATCATGCTCAACTAATACTCTACTAGTAGTAGATGAATTTTAACTTGCTACCTTAATATGTGTCACCTTATACCTACTTCATGAGTAATGGCTAAATAAGCTAAACCCTAGAACACCGAACTTTATGTGTAGTACTACTATTCAATAGGAATTATGTTCTTCAAATGTTATTCTTTCAAAAGACATTGAAAGTAAGTAACTAACTATTCCATTAAGCTTGAAGATATATAACTATATTTGTGTCTTAAGATTGTTGTCAACCCTAAGACTAATTGTGTATTCTTATCAAATAAGAATCACTTCAGCTTTGCTTGTCCCTAACCAACTACTTGTTTGCTAAAAATATGATACCACTTAAAAATGTTACTTTCAAGTTTTCACTCATTGCTATAATAGTCTTTTGCAATAACTCTTGTAGGAAGCTTTATTCTATTACTTTAAAAGTTTGGCAGTCAATCTAAAATCCTTAACAACCTTGTTGTGGAGTGAATCTAAAAGTGCAACTCAGTATAAAGAAATCATCATAACCTTTTATACTAAACCATTGGGGGTTAGGATACGCTTAGAATGATGCATAGCATATAATTTGCATATCATGCTACAGTTCTTTTAACATCATCTTTACCAGATGATGGTGCTATTTCAATATTTGGATTTCCTACGTATCGAAGACCTTGACTTGCATAATCTTGCAGTCAAAAATGCAAGTTTATCTTGCTCCTATCTTTTGGATGCACTGATTTTGAAACTTCTTGCAAAGTGTTGACTTCAAACTCTAACATTCCAAAAGGGGTGGAAAACATATTTTCATAAGTAATATGACTATTGGTTATCGACCAGTGGTGATAATCTAGGAGGGCTGGCAGGTGGAACCACGGTAAGATTGTGGTGGTGGAGGTTCCACTTGCACGGGAAAGTAAACCTAGGATTAACTACCAATGCCACTGTTATTCTTGTGCCGTAAAAACCGTGTCATCCAAGAGACTTGGAATGGGACGGGAAACTCAGCTGTATCTTCTCTCGTTTGCATGTCAACGGGCAGCCAGTTGCCGGTCGCAGTAGGTCTTGCGGGACTACTTGCATATGGGTGGGACACCTAAGTTCTCACGGCACTGGTGTCTATGATGGTCCGCCAGAGGTGCCTAGGTACTTCATCGTTAGGGGTGAATATCAGGGGCATAACCTGCTCGCATAAATTGGGTGGGCATGCATTGTGCGGAGAAGGCAGTGATTGGCTTCGATCAATGACTGGGCCCCACACCAAGGAAGTGTGGACGGGAAAGATCGCCCGGTTGTGCAACAAGGCTTTGATCTCTTTTGGAAGGACACACCTCTGTAGAGTGTAAAAGGATGTGACATGTTACCCCTTGTTCTGGGAAGGAGCTGTGAACGCGGCAGGAAAGGTGCTCTCAAGGCACTAATACCCTGTGTTGGTTGTTGGGCATAGTTTTAATAAGTAAAAGCAATCTTTCAAGAAACTTTGATAAAACCTTGCATTGGTCTACAACTCTTTTGGGTCCATGGCTTTAGTTAGTGCATATCACACAACTTCTTTCTAAAGAAACTTGCTGGGTAACACTCGTTACTCACCCCAATCTCTTAAACCCTTGCTAGACTATGAAGAATTAGATGGAAGGCAACTCAAGAAGGCAACCTCAAGACATTAAAGATGAAGATGAAGCATTCTACCAACGTCATGATTATCAACGGAGCCTACAATTGCATGAAGCTTGGAGAAAAACTATAATAGGGTTAGAAAGGAATCAGTTTCCTAATCCTAGAACCTTAATAGCTAGGTTGTTTCTATAATTACCCAATTGCATTAGTTGTAGTTTAGTTTAGTCCTCCTTATTTCTTTCTCGTTTGTAGTCGCCGGGACTAAACCTCTACCTGTTGAGGAGGTTCTGAAGATCTTTTGTATGCTGAAAATTGTAATCCTATAGACATACCGTGGACCTACGATGTTTCTGTTGTACCACTCTAATGGATGTAATACTAGTGAGACAGTGTTTCATTAGTGTTATGTCAACGACTTGCATACTACACATGTAGTGGTATGCTGGGTCACCACAGCTGGTATCAGAGCAAACGCTTTGACCCTAGGATTAAACCCCTTTAATAGGAGACCTGTAGGTTTGGTAGTGACTATAGGAAGCCATCTAATCTAAACCAATTCTTCTTATGACTTGAGATGGAGATTCAATAAAAGAATACTCCTAACACACTTGAGTCGAATTTCTTACCTGTTACTCTTAAGTGAAGTTAGATATCTTGTTCCATACCTATTAGAATGACATCATTAGAGCCTTATATAAAGGATGTAAGTGGATCATATTTGGTATACAATACATGGTAGTCCAAAGAGAGGATACAACCGGAATGAGAACTATCCTATTGGAAGAAGTATACCAAGATCGTATGATAAACTAAAGTCATCTGAAATTGTAGTTGGATGATGTTAAGTGATGAAGTTAGACTATATGAGGTAGTAGGCCTCAGGTTTTAGTCTTGTATATGGATACTCGAGAATGCCATATACAAGTAAGATATACCAACAATATAAACACTTTAATCATGTCGAATCACCTGAGAATCTTTGCATGATGGAGTAGAACTCTATAGTGAACCAGCAATTTTAGGCTGAGGAGCAAGTTGCTCAAGTAGAGTGGTGAATGAAATGTTTCAAACCATGGCAATTAGGCCAAGTATTACAGGACCATAGTCTTTAGTCGGAGAAGTTTGACCAAAGCACAATGAAGAAGCCCTATAAAAGTTATGGAGTTATGGAAACCATGTTTAGTAAAGTATGTATGAGGTATAGGAATGCCAGAAGTTTTGAGAGATCATGTGAGATTCGTCTTCAATAGGATGGAAGGTAAGCAAGAAATAGTAGTCTTAAAGGAATATGAATCCGTTAGAATGGTTTCCAAACCCCTTTGCTCAAATTTATTCGATTGCAATTGGGCAATTGAGGTAAGTATTGAGACAAAGAGTAGTAGTCCACCACTACGTGCATATAGCACAATATAAACCTATATTATTTGGTGCTATAAGGTACATCTAAGCCTGAATTTTAGAGATGTTTTACTCATGGGCTTATGATGATGTATGTTGCCAGCACAATTTTGGATTTTCTTGGATTTTATTGTGTGACTAGACCTATGCATGAAGTTTGACTTTGATATGCAAGTGCATGTTGCATTATCAAGTCCTTACTTGATGTTATAGTTCTAGAGGGTTAAGGGTTTCGTGTGAGGGAGAGATGAATTCTAAAGGCAAGCAAGTCAGAAGATGAAGTATCACAGATAAAGGAAGCCAAAAGAAGGAAGCTCCAGTGATACTTCAAAGAAAGATTAGTAGGATCCAAAATTAACATAGTAAAGTGGAGAAAGTTAGCAAGTTATAACTTTATGGAAGCATCATGAAGTGGTAGTAAGATGAAGTATTGGAATTTAGCAGTAGTACTCTAGGTCGTAAAACACTAGAGATAAACCTAGTTTATTGGATAGAACCACTAATTAGGTAACCGCAATTGAGTTTAAGGTATTTGAGCTCATTGTTATGCAGCCTTGGTTATGCTTAGTACATATCGGGTTGATTGAGGTGTTGTAATACCGATAATCCATTCCGGTATTGCCTGCTGCTTTATTCAGCCTGGGAGTGGTAACCCCAGTAACCCTCGTTGATAGCATGACTAAGACACATAACATTCTGTATAACTTTGATCTCTAGTCCCGAAATCTTGAATTGTTGATTGGTGGTTAAGACTTTAGCAATACCTTTCCTTATCGAAGAGATGTAGTCTTTGTCTACGGACTAAGGCTTATGAGGATTCATGCTAACGATGATCTGTTGAGACCATTGGATTGTTTATAGCCCTGTTACTTCATAATTCATTCAAATTATACAATTGCCTGTCGTGGATGTCCTCCGGTACAAGAGAAACTATGCCGGATTTCTCCAGTGGCTTTGTATCTAGCCTACCGTTTGAATTAGGATAGATAACGATGGGAAAACCCAATTCTCGTCCATCTTTAGAACTTTTGGGTAAAAGCATATATCCAAAAGTGGAATAGAACACCCCACCTAAAGGCTTTACCAAAGAATTCGTACCGGTTATTCATGATTGTGTGGGTACACCGCAGATTCTTTGAGAAACCATTAGAAAGACGTAGTAGTAAGACCAACCCAAAATTTATAGTCTAACCATGGAGTTCTATCGGTTAGAAGATAATATGTTCAAAGACCATTACAAAAGTCTAGGGGAGAGTCCAGGAAACTTAAAAGTGTTGAAAGTTGAATGAAGTATGTCGGAAGTAGATTCTTTCCAATATTTGTCGTAACCTTATGGAGTTCGGCAAAGGAGTGGGATAATTTTGACCCTAATCACACCAAGTATGAACCGCAGCTAGTATCATGAACCGCAGCTGGAGGAGATTGAGATTAGAGTTAACCATAATCTGGAACCTAGAAGACCAAATAAGATATATAAAGATGGATCAGAAAACTTGAATGGACACACTACATGTGTTTAATCCGTTCTTAGGTGGTAAAAACCAAGAGCCAATTAGGAAGAAATGTTGGAACAATTAGTAGGACCCTATAAGCCATAGAAGGTGTTGAAAACAGGGGTAATCCAAGAGAATGACCAAGAACAGAAAAGGTCGGATGGAATTCAAGTGACTATTGTTCGGAGTTAGACAACAGAAGATTCGAGGAGCACTCTGGACAATGGGTACCATCTATATCCCAATTAGATGGTGAAGGAACTTCAAGACCTATGATACCAACAACAAGTTCATCCAACAACATACGAGAGCGAAAACTTCAGGACGAAGTTTAGTTTAAGGAGGGGAGACTGTAATATCCCACGATTAGAGGTTACAAAATAGAGGCAACAGATGTGTTTCATGCATAGAAAATCCGGGTAATTTTCGCGCATTTAAATAAAATAGATCAAAGTGATTGGAGTTTCACTTGAGTTGATGGAATTGAAGTAGCTCATCAACTAGAGCGCGATAAACTTCAATATGACCTTTGATAAAATCCTTGTTTTGGGTAGTGATAGTTGCAACAACTAAAAGAGCTAAGTGAGGTAAAACTAAAATGCTTGGTACACCATTTTAGAACCAAATATTTATTCACACCAAGATTATCATGGTATTCTTTAAACCCTACTTCTTTCATGCTAAAGAATTCAACACAAGTCTTATTCTTAAATCATGATCTATTATGTATTCTTATGTCCTAATCTAGTGAGTCCAAATATGAGTAGTGTAAAGGTTAACTCAATGCCAGTTTGATTATTAGATTTGCCTTAGCTATAGGTGAGATAACTTAAGAACATTAGAGCCATTCCTATAAAGGCCAACTAGGAGACTTTAGACATTATTCAAATTCTAATTAGGATAAGTCCTTTTGATATAGGGGGAGTGATGTCTACGCACTTCTATTCTTGTAGACACTTGTTGGGCCTCCAAGTGCAGAGGTTTGTAGAACAGCAGCAAGTTTCCCTTAAGTGGATCACCCAAGGTTTATCGAACTCAGGGAGGTTAGAGTTCAAAGCTATCCCTCTCAAGCAACCCTGCAATTACAATACAGAAAGTCTCTTGTGTCCCCAACACATCCAATACACTTGTCAGATGTATAGGTGCACTAGTTCGATGAAGAGATAGTGAAATGCAAGTGGTATATATGATTATAAGTAGCAAACGTGATGTGAAATAAATATCGCTGCGAGCAAACAAGTAATAAAATAGCAAGTAAACGGTATGCAAAGCTTGGAAACAAGGCCTAGGGATCATACTTTCACTAGTGGACACACTCCCAACAATGTAACATGAATGAACAAGTAACTTCTCTTTGCTAAGGTACTCTGAATTACTCTCCTATTGAGTAACACTAATCATCGCGTAGTGGCTACAGAAGCACCCCTTAAAGTTCATCAAGTACTTGACAAACACCACTCATAGATATATCCAAATCAGATCACAATTCAAGATAGAAATCATTGCAACTTAGACCAAGTACTAACACGGTGCACACACTCTCACCTTTACACCATGAAAGGAGGAATAAATCACTCAAACTATCATAGCAATAATTATTCTCATAATCCACAAGGGATCACAATCATAGCCTAAACCAAGTACCACCATGATGCACGCACTGTCACCGTTACACCATAGCAGGAGGAATAGATTACTTTAATAACATTACTAGAGTACACAAAATATCTGAATAATAACATGTACTTGTTCAACATGATACAAAGCTCACGATCACATAAAGATCACATCATGGGAGAGAGAGTGATACGTCTCAAACGTATCTATAATTTTTGATGCTCCATGCTTCGTTTTACACCATTTGCCTACTGTTTCGTTACACTTAGTGGCATTTTTATACATTTTCCGGAACTAACCTATTAACGAAGTGCCACAGTGCCAGTTTCCTGTTTTCTGCTGTTTTTGTGTTTCAGAAGTGATACACAGGAAATATTCTCGGAATTGGACGAAACAAGTTCCTGAAGTCATATTTCACCGGGGAGCTCCCAAACATCCGAAGATCTGACGGAGGGGGGCCACGTGGCCCCCCCACACAGGGGCGGCGCGGCCTGGCCCCTGGCCGCGCCACCCCCGTGTGAGGCCGCGTGGCTCCACCTCTGACAGCCCCCCTTCGCCTATATTTACCCCCTGACGAGAAAAACCTAAGGGCCCGATCAGTTTTCCAGAATACATCGCGATCCGCCGCCGCCGTCGACCCGAAGATCGGGAGGGTCCAGAAGCTCTTCCCGGCACCCTGCCGGAGAGGGGAATCGCCACCGGAGGTCTCCTTCATCGCCATGATTGCCTCCAGAGCGATGAGTGAGTAGTCTACCTTGGACTATGGGTCCATAGCAGTAGCTAGTTGGTTGTCTTCTCCACCATGTGCTTCATGTTTAGATCTCATGAGCTGCCTTACATGATTGAGATCACTGTTATGTAATTCTATGATGTTGGTTTGTTGGGATCCGATGAATATTGGTGTTTATGATTAAGTTGCTGTACTGAATTATATCTTTTGTTATCTCTATGTTGTTTATGATCTTGCATGCTCTCCGTTGTTAGTAGCTATCTTGGCCGAGTAGTTGCTAGTGACTCCAAGAGGGGGTATTTATGCTCGATAGTGGGTTCATGCCTCTATTTCACCTGGGGGAGTGACAGAAACCTCTAAGGTGGTAGATGTGCTGTTGCTACTAGGGAGAAAACAACATTCATATGCTCAAGGGCATATGCTTTGTTTACATTACACACTTTGCTTAATGCAATTATCTGTTGTTCGCAACTTAATACTTCTAGGGTGTTCGGATGATATCCCCGGGGGTGGATTATTAGTCATAGATGCAGTTGGATGGCGGTCTATGTATTTTGTTGTAATGCCCAGAGTAAATCTCATAGTGATCTTCTTGACATATCACGTTAGCTCTATTCTATCAATTGCCCAACTGTAATTTGTTTACCCAGCATGTTATTTTATCTATGGAGAGACACCACTAGTGAACTATGGACCCCGGTCCTATTTTAATCATATTGCAATCAACTGTTTACCATTCCCGCACTGTTTACTTTACTAGCATATTACTACTGTTTTCCACTCGATACACTCATAACCTTTGTTTCAAGCAAACCGGTGAGATTGACAACCTCATCGCAAGTTGGGAACAAAGTATTTGTTTGTGTGTGTGCAGGTTCCACAAACACCTTCAGTCGTCATCGTCTCTCTTCTCCTGATCGATATTAAACCTTGGTTTCTTAACTGAGGGAAACTAGCCGCTACACTCATCATACCTTCCTCTTGGGGTTCCCAACGGGCTGGTCAAGCACCACGCACAAGGACGTCTGCTTCCACATCAACCATACGCCATCAGCTATTTTCTGGCGCCATCACCGGTAGCAGCTACTTTCTAGCGCCGTTGCCGGGGAGCGAAGAAGAATAACTTCCCTCGTCAACTAGGCGCCTGTATAGGGACCAGCTACTTTCTGGCGCTGTTGCCGGGGAAGAGAGAAGACTTCTGCGAGGGGAGTTCTTCGCACACACATTCTTTGCTTTGTTATTTGTTTTGCTTTACTATATTTATTTTACCTGCATTGCTTTTATATCAAAAACCCAAAAAAAAAATAGAATCCTTGGTAGTTGTTTTTACTTGTCTTGCTTTATCATGCTTTCTATCAATGGTTGGTTTCTTTGAAACTAAATCTTTTTGGCAAGGTGGGTTCACAGAAGAGTAGCAAAATTATTATGATGAACACCGCTTGTCACAGAAAGGGAAACACTTATGGGAACAAATCAATAGATTATATATCATTGCTAGAAATGTGTGCTCTACTTATAATGTTACTTATTGCTTTGATGAATCTTGTTGCTGTAGGAGGTATAAACACCTCCCTTTTCAATGTGAGTATAATGATGATGTTACCATATCTTCTTATATTAATGGAAATTATGACTTTTATGATGTGGAACAAATTGAAGAATTTATTGCTTGGAAGGGTGCATTTGAACTTGCTTATTTGCTTGAAAATATTGATGATGCACCTTATAAATATGAGGTTTATGATATACTCACATTTTGCTTTGATAATTACAAGGAAGGAAATGGCTATATTCTTAAATATCTTAATAGATGCTCTCCAACGGAAGAGACTAATGCCTTGAAGGAGCCTATGGAAGAAGAAATTGGAAGCTCATTGGTTGAAAAAGAGGAGGAGAGTGATGATCAAGAGGAGGAAGAATGGAGCTACCCATGTCTACCTCCCAATAAGAGTAACTCTTTAACTAATACCTTATTTGATCGCCCTCCATGCTTAACAAAACAGGGTGAGTGTGATATTTATATTGTTGAGTTTGTTCATGATGCTACTGAAAATTATTATGAGAGAGGAAAATATGGTTGTTGGGATTCTCATGTTACTAAAACACCTCTCTTTTTATTGAAAGTTCTGAAGTTGTTCTTATTTTATCTACCCATACTTGTGACTATGTGCTTCTTTGATTTATTTTCTTACAAGATTCCTATGCATAGGAAGTGGGTTAGACTTAAATATGTTTTATATTTGCTCCTTGATGCTCGTTTTGGCTTCCATTCATATTTCTTATGTGAGCATCTTCGCACTTTTCTGCGCCTAGCTCAAAGGCGTTAAAGAAAAGCACTCTTGGGAGATAACCCAATGTTTTCTTTACAGTACTTTTTCTTTTATTTGAGTCTTGGAAGTCATTACTACTGTAATGACGGCTCCTTATCTTGTTTATTTCGTTTTTGTGCCAAGAGAAGCCTCTAATTTGAGTGAGGTAAAGATTTGGGGTTATTGCTGTCCTGAAACTGTTTTTGGTGCTGCACCGTAAAAATTCGTGAAAATTCTCTGTTTATCTTTTGGACCTGAGATTTCTTGTGCATATGCCCCAGGTTATATCCAAACTTTTCTTAGTTGAACACTTTTTGATTTGAGCAACAGAAAATCCCTCAAAATTTCGTCCTTTGTCAGCTGTTCAGTTTTGACAGATTTCTGCCAATATTTGTTTTTGCCACTTTATCGCTTTCTTTTGAGTTCTTTTTGATCATGGAACTCTTGTGGAAGTTGCTACAGTAGTATATACTTTATATGTGGTGGTTTTGGGTTGAAACCTGAAGCTAAAAGAGGTTGAATATATTTTATGCTTACACTAATGTTGCTAATAGAATTGTGTTTAGTTTTGTATGAAGGAAGTTTTCAAGTGTAGGGATTGGAGAATGATGAGATGAGTTGAAGAATGGACAAAAGCTCAAGCTTGGGGATGCCCAGCACCCCAAGAAATATCCAAGAAGTACAAGCGTCAAAGCTTGGGGATGCCCCCGAGGCACCCCTTCTTCATCGGCAAAAATCAGGTCACCTTTCAAAACACTATATTTTTATTGCTTCATGCACTATGTGTTTTTCTTGGAGCGTCAGTTGTTTTAGTTTTCTTAGTTTGCTTAGTTTGTTTGTTTGCTGCAATAAATGGTTGGACCCCAACAAATTTTCTTTGGAGGAGATGTACTCGTTTTCATTTGCAAAGAACGCTCTAGTTTTCACTCTTATTTAAAATCGAGCGCTCTACTTTTTCTGCTACTGCTTTTGGTTTTCGTTTTCGCCTTGATTTGCGTTCAGATCTTTTCATATCTTTTCATCAAGGTGTATTTTTGCCTCTGATATTTATTGGTTTTCATCAAAAGAGGTATCTTTAAAAATTTCAAATGGTGTTGGAAAAGAGAAAAAGCTTTGTGCAAAATAGTGGTACAAGAAGGAGCTTGTGTAGACTGCGGCTTAGGCTTTTTCATGTCGTGCTAGATGTCTTTTTGATAGTATGCTTAGTGGTTTTGCTGTAGCATGACTTGTCTCAAATAACTGAGATTGCTTAATGAGCCTTTGAAAAAATCATGCGTTGTTTTTATTGTATGGAAGCATTATTTTGGTTTTCTCCTTGATGCTTTATTTGGGTTGACTTGGCGCATGCTCACACATGTTAGACTCTTACAAAGTCGCCAATAGCCTTCATGATCATTTAGTTTTTGACTTTTGATGTCATCGTATGCTTCTTTTAATGTCGCTTTGTCGCTTTGCATGATTATGGCCATTATTGCTCTCTTAGTTGGTCGCTCCCAGTCTTTTGCTAGCCCTCACCTTGTACTGAGTATGAGCTCTACTCGTTCATCCAACTCCTAAAAGCCAAGTTTTCCAAAGTGTCCACCATACATACCTACTAGCAATTTGCTATTCCAAGTAAATTTGACTTGCTTTTATATTCTCTTCAAATTAAACTCTTACCAGTGTTATTTGGAAATTCGGTCAGTAAAGCTCTCACGAACCGGAAGGCACACTTTACTTTTTCCTGTTCTTAAAATTTTGACATTGTGGTCTCTTATGCTGAGTTGTTATGCTTGCAAGTTGTAAGTTGGATTCTAGCCCAGCCATGCTGTCATGGGGCAAGCTTTCAACATTGCACTTCTATTTGAGTTGATATTGTGATCTTTTGTTTATGGATGCCCGCTATGGGAAATGAATTGGGAATCTTGTAGGGATCATGGAGTTTGTATATGTGTTAGGGAAACGCCGGGCCGCCAATCTAAGCCATGCATAATTCATGGTGGAAATTTGCAGCATACCCATGGTGAACATTCGATGACGCATCTCACAATAAAAAGCTAAACAATATAGCAAATAAAAGAGATGTCGAGGTGTTCATTGTCTGCTTGTCCTGTCATTTTGGTGTGGGCTTGTTCCATGTCATCGGGCACGGAGGTACCCCATTGGCGGTTCTCAATGATATGCATATACTTACAATGACAAGAGCCTTGCTTGGGACTCTAAGTAAAGTAGCATAGTTTGGGTACTCGTATTCACGGGACACGAGGTTTTCAACTTATGATTTGTCAAGCATATGCATCATAATTGTTCTCGCATTAACTTTAACCATTCAAGATGCTTATGATGGGGGCAATGAGAGCTCAAAGCCGGTAAGTACCATAATTTTTGAAGGTTATAAAACTTGCAATCACTGCTTCCCTCTGCGAAGGGCCTTTCTTTTACTTTTATGTTGAGTCACCACCTTCTTTCTTTATGCACCATTAAGAGAGCATAGTTGTCATTCTTAGTGTGATATGCATTGTCCCAAAGTTCATTGATTGACTCATATTGTTGGTTTCACTTGTTCTTAAATTATTTGTATCTAGTCGACCTCTTAAACTTTGAGGTGTCCTATGCATTTATGTTTTGCTCTCCATGAAGGACAAGCTGAAAACCACTTGTATGTTTTTCCTTATGATTTGAACACATGTTTGACTTTCATTATCATGATCTTTTGTTTGTGTTCATTTGCATGTTTACAACATGGTTGCTAAGTTCTTATTGTCATGATTATATCTTTATGCCCATGTTTTAAGTTCTATTGATCCCAGCTCACCAATGCTTACATATATGATCAAGATTGTGTAGGTGCATGTCACCTCAAAAATTATTCTTTTGTTATCACTTACCTACTCGAGGACGAGCAGGAGTTAAGCTTGGGGATGCTTGATACGTCTCAAACGTATCTATAATTTTTGATGCTCCATGCTTCGTTTTACACCATTTGCCTACTGTTTTGTTACACTTAGTGGCATTTTTATACATTTTCCAGAACTAACCTATTAACGAAGTGCCACAGTGCCAGTTTCCTGTTTTCTGCTGTTTTTGTGTTTCAGAAGTGATACACAGGAAATATTCTCGGAATTGGACGAAACAAGTTCCTGAAGTCATATTTCACCGGGGAGCTCCCAAACATCCGAAGATCTGACGGAGGGGGGCCACGTGGCCCCCACACACAGGGGCGGCGCGGCCTGGCCCCTGGCCGCGCCACCCCCGTGTGAGGCCGCGTGGCTCCACCTCTGACAGCCCCCCTTCGCCTATATTTACCCCCTGACGAGAAAAACCTAAGGGCCCGATCAGTTTTCCAGAATACATCGCGATCCGCCGCCGCCGTCGACCCGAAGATCGGGAGGGTCCAGAAGCTCTTCCCGGCACCCTGCCGGAGAGGGGAATCACCACCGGAGGTCTCCTTCATCGCCATGATTGCCTCCGGAGCGATGAGTGAGTAGTCTACCTTGGACTATGGGTCCATAGCAGTAGCTAGTTGGTTGTCTTCTCCACCATGTGCTTCATGTTTAGATCTCATGAGCTGCCTTACATGATTGAGATCACTGTTATGTAATTCTATGATGTTGGTTTGTTGGGATCCGATGAATATTGGTGTTTATGATTAAGTTGCTGTACTGAATTATATCTTTTGTTATCTCTATGTTGTTTATGATCTTGCATGCTCTCCGTTGTTAGTAGCTATCTTGGCCGAGTAGTTGCTAGTGACTCCAAGAGGGGGTATTTATGCTCGATAGTGGGTTCATGCCTCTATTTCACCTGGGGGAGTGACAGAAACCTCTAAGGTGGTAGATGTGCTGTTGCTACTAGGGAGAAAACAACATTCATATGCTCAAGGGCATATGCTTTGTTTACATTACACACTTTGCTTAATGCAATTATCTGTTGTTCGCAACTTAATACTTCTAGGGTGTTCGAATGATATCCCCGGGGGTGGATTATTAGTCATAGATGCAGTTGGATGGCGGTCTATGTATTTTGTTGTAATGCCCAGAGTAAATCTCATAGTGATCTTCTTGACATATCACGTTAGCTCTATTCTATCAATTGCCCAACTGTAATTTGTTTACCCAGCATGTTATTTTATCTATGGAGAGACACCACTAGTGAACTGTGGACCCCGGTCCTATTTTAATCATATTGCAATCAACTGTTTACCATTCCCGCACTGTTTACTTTACTAGCATATTACTACTGTTTTCCACTCGATACACTCATAACCTTTGTTTCAAGCAAACCGGTGAGATTGACAACCTCATCGCAAGTTGGGAACAAAGTATTTGTTTGTGTGTGTGCAGGTTCCACAAACACCTTCAGTCGTCATCATCTCTCTTCTCCTGATCGATATTAAACCTTGGTTTCTTAACTGAGGGAAACTAGCCGCTACACTCGTCATACCTTCCTCTTGGGGTTCCCAACGGGCTGGTCAAGCACCACGCACAAGGACGTCTGCTTCCACATCAACCATACGCCATCAGCTATTTTCTGGCGCCATCACCGGTAGCAGAGAGGTGAACCACATAGCTACCGGTAGAGCCCTCAGCCCCGGGGATGAACTACTCCCTCCTCATCATAGGAGACAGCAAGGTTGATGGAGATGGCGGTGAGGTCGATGGAGACGGCGGAGACGGTGATGGAGATCGATGGAGATGGCTCCGGGGGCACTTCCCCGTCCCGGCAGGGTGCCAGAACAGAGACTTCTGTCCCCCAAAATTCGTCGACGATGGCGGCGGAGCTGCGGAACTCTTTCTGGAAAATTGCCGAATCCCCTAGGGTTTTCCGTCCCGAGGCTTCTTATAGGCGAAGGGGCGATGTCAGAGGGGGGCCAGGGCCTCCTCACACATGGGTGGCGCGGCCAAGGGCCTGGCCGCGCCACCTGTGTGTGTGGGGCCCCTGTGGCCCACCTCCTACTCCTCTTCGGATCTCTGGAAGCTTCCGGGCAAAATAAGACTTCAGGAACTTGTTTCATCCAATTCCGAGAATATTTCCTGTGTATCACTTCTGAAACACAAAAACAGCAGAAAACAGGAAACTGGCACTGTGGCACTTCGTTAATAGGTTAGTTCCGGAAAATGCATAAAAGTGCCACTAAGTGTAACGAAACAATAGACAAATGGTGTAAAAACAAGCATGGAGCATCAAAAATTATAGACACGTTTGAGACGTATCAGCATCCCCAAGCTTAACTCCTGCTCGTCCTCGAGTAGGTAAGTGATAACAAAAGAATAATTTTTGAGGTGACATGCACCTACACAATCTTGATCAGATATGTAAGCATTGTGAGCTGGGATCATAAGAACTTAAAACATGGGCATGAAGATATAATCATGACAATAAGAACTTAGCAACCATGTTGTAAACATGCAAATGAACACAAACAAAAGATCATGAAAATGAAACAATGAAAGTCAAACATGTGTTCAAATCATAAGAAAAAACATACAAATGGTTTTCAGCTTGTCCTTCAAAGAGAGCAAAACATAAATGCATAGGACACCTCAAAGTTTAAGAGGGCGACTAGATACAAATAATTTAAGAACAAGTGAAACCAACAATATGAATCAATCAATGAACTTTGGGACAATGCATATCACACTAAGAATGACAACTATGCTCTCTTAATGGTGCATAAAGAAAGAAGGTGGTGACTCAACATAAAAGTAAAAGAAAGGCCCTTCGCAGAGGGAAGCAGTGATTGCAAGTTTTATAACCTTCAAAAATTATGGTACTTACCGGCTTTGAGCTCTCATTGCCCCCATCATAAGCATCTTGAATGGTTAAAGTTAATGCGAGAACAATTATGATGCATATGCTTGACAAATCATAAGTTGAAAACCTCGTGTCCCGTGAATACGAGTACCCAAGCCATGCTAATTTACTTAGAGTCCCAAGCAAGGCTCTTGTCATTGTAAGTATATGCATATCATTGAGAACGCCAATGGGGTACCTCCGTGCCTGATGACATGGAACAAGCCCACACCAAAATGACAGGACAATCAGACAATGAACACCTCAACATCTCTTTTATTTGCTATATTGTTTAGCTTTTTATTGTGAGATGCGTCGTCGAATGTTCACCATGGGTATGCTGCAAATTTCCACCATGAATTATGCATGGCTTAGATTGGCGGCCCGGCGTTTCCCTAACACATATACAAACTCCATGATCCCTACAAGATTCCCAATTCATTTCACACAGCGGGCATCCATAAACAAAAGATCACGATATCAACTCAAATAAGAAGTGCAATGTTGAAAGCTTGCCCCATGACAGCATGGCTGGGCTAGAATCCAACTTACAACTTGCAAGCATAACAACTCAACATAAAAGACCACAATGTCAAATTTTTAAGAACAGGAAAAAGTAAAGTGTGCCTTCCGGTTCGTGAGAGCTTTACTAACCGAGTTTCGCATAACACTGGTAAGAGTTTAATTTGAAGAGAAAATAAAAGCAAGTCAAATTTACTTGGAATAGAAAATTGCTAGTAGGTATGTGTGGTGGACACTTTGGAAAACTTTGGCTTTTAGGAGTTGGATGCACGAGTAGAGCTCATACTCAGTACAAGGTGAGGGCTAGCAAAAGACTGGGAGCGACCAACTAAGAGAGCAATAATGGCCATAATCATGCAAAGCGACAAAGCGACATTAAAAGAAGCATACGATGGCATCAAAAGTCAAAAACTAAATGATCATGAAGGCTAATGGCGACTTTGTAAGAGTCTAACATGTGTGAGCATGCGCCAAGTCAACCCAAATAAAGCATCAAGGAGAAAACCAAAATAATGCTTCCATACAATAAAAACAACGCATGATTTTTTCAAAGGCTCATTAAGCAATCTCAGTTATTTGAGACAAGTCATGCTACAGCAAAACCACTAAGCATACTATCAAAAAGACATCAAGCATGACATGAAAAAGCCTAAGCCGCAGTCTACACAAGCTCCTTCTTGTACCACTATTTTGCATAAAGCTTTTTCTCTTTTCCTACACCATTTGAAATTTTTAAATCCAACTCTTTTGAGGAAAACCAACATGGTCCAGAGGCAAAAATACACCTTGATAAATAAATATAAGAAGATCTGAATGCAAATCAAGGCGGAAAATGCAAGCCAAACACGGTAGCAGAAAAAGAGAACACTCATTGAAACGATAAGAGTGAAAAACTAGAGTGTTCTTGGCAAATGAAAAAGCGAGTTCATCTCCTCCAAAAGAAACATGATGTGATCTAACCATTTATTACAGCAAACTAAACTAACTAAGAAAACTAAAACAACTGACGCTCCAAGAAAAACACATAGTGCATGAAGCAATAAAAATATAGTGTTTTGAAAGGTGACCTGATTTTTGCCGATAAAGAAGGGGTGCCTCGGGGGCATCCCCAAGCTTTGACGCTTGTACTTCTTGGATATTTCTTGGGGTGATGCATGGGCATCCCCAAGCTTGAGCTTTTGTCCATTCTTCATCTCATCTCATCATTCTCCAATCCCTACACTTGAAAACTTCCTTCATACAAAACTAAACACAATTCTATTAGCAACATTAGTGTAAGCATAACATATATTCAACCTCTTTTTGCTTCAGGTTTCAACCTAAAACCACCACATATATAGCATATACTACTGTAGCAACTTCCCTAAAAGTTCCATAATCAAAAGAACTCAAAAGAAAGCGATAAAGTGGCAAACACAAATATTGGCAGAAATCTGTCAAAACTGAACAGCTGAAAAAGGTCGAATTTTTGAGGGGTTTTCTGTTGCTCAAATCAAAAAGTGTTCAACTAATGAAAGTTTGGATATAACCTGGGGCATATGCACAAGAAATCATAGGTCCAAAAGATATACAGAGAATTTATACGAATTTTTACGGTGCAGCACCGAAAACTGTTTCAGGACAGCAACATCCCCAAATCTTACCTCACTCAAATTAGAGGCTTCTCTTGGCACAAAAACGAAATAAAAAGGATAAGGAGCGGTCATTACAGTAGTAATGACTTCCAAGACTCAAATAAAAGAAAAAGTACTGAAAAGTAAACAATGGGTTATCTCCCAAGAGTGCTTTTCTTTAACGCCTTTGAGCTAGGCGCAGTAATTTGCAAAGATGCTCATGTGGGCGCCATATAAGAGCTTGAGGCAAATGCGCCATATAGGAACTTAAAGCAATAGAGAGCATCAAAAAGCAAGTATGGAACACATTTAAATCTAAACCACTTCCTATGAAAAATAGTCTTGTAAAGAGACAAGTCATAAAATCGCAAAGCAAAAAGCATAGGAAGGCAAAACAAGTACGACTTTAAGAATTGCATCATAAAGAGAGGAAACTCAATATTGTTGAGATCCATCAAACCATGTTTCCCTCTCTCATAATAACTTTCAGTAGCATCATGAATAGAATTAACAACATAACTATCACATAAAGCATCCCTATCATGAGCCACATGCATAAAAGAATTAATACTCCCCACATGAATAGTAGGAGAAGATTCAACAAAATAATTATTCTCATCACCATAATCATCAAAAATAGGAGGCATATTGTAATCATAACTAATTTCATCCTCAAGAGTAGGTGAACTGAAAACATTATACTGATCATCATAAATGAGAGGCTTAGTATCATCAAGAGATAGAGAACTACTATGTCGCAAAGCATATTCATCAAACATATCATCATAAGAAGGAACATGGATAGCACTAATGGTACAACAATTGTTAACCTTAGAATTGGTACCAAAAAGATTTTCAATATCAAAAGTAGAGTGCTTTTCCCAATCATGATCACTAACATAGGTAACAGGCATAGGAACATCATCCCAATCAGAATTATCATAATCTATAGCAGGATCATAAAGCTTAAGGGAAGATACCATGTCCTCTAGCCTCTTACTCCTCTTCTTCTTCTTCTTCTTCTTCTTCTTCTTACTCTTCTTACTCTCTCCTTTAGGAGGGAGAGACTTGAAGGGCATCTTCTCCACGTAATCTGGTTTGCTGACAGAAACAACAGAAGAAACTTTGGAGGATTCCTCCTCTCTATTAATAATATCGAAACATCTATTAGTCCTGTCATAGCTTGGCAAAACATCATGTTTTATGAGATCTTGTAAGTAAGTATTTGCGAGGCAGTCTTTAGCACAATGGAGATGACAACCAAGAAGGGTGCTATTAGTATCAACCTCATTCATATCTACCAAAGCAATCTTTCTAGATATCTCTTCACAATTAAAAAACAAAGTCAGCTCATCATACTGATTGGAAGTAATCTTATCATCACAATACAAATCTGCGGTACTCGTTCGATTAATAGGGCATTGAAAATTAAAGTGCCCCTTTTCACCGTAAAATTCACAAAGAAAAGGATAAAGCTCACAAACCCATTCACCAAGCACATCTAGATCCTTGAGCCACATACTAGTTTCTTCATTTGCGTGGGTGATGCAATAATCTTCCTTGTTGTAACTCTGTTCACAAGGTCTATGTACTCCACAGAAATTAACATGCTTATAAGAAATAGGACTTTCAGAAGTTTGAGCATGTTTATTGCAATCATCAATAACAATATCACTTTCTATGCAAGTATCCTTAAAAGGTTCATGATACACGTCCCCATTTTCTTTAGGAACATTTATATGGGAAGCAAAGGCTTTAAAGCAATCAACCATAATTTGAGGATCAAGACCATACTTAGCACTAAGCTCTTGAAAATTAGCAGTTTCAGTGAAAGACTTAATGCAATCAAACTCGTAATTCATACCTGATCCTTTACCTTTGTCGTTTTCCCATCCTTCAGCATTCTCTTGTATACGGTCAAGAAGTTTCCACTTAGCATCTTCCTTCATATGAGTGAATGATCCAAAGCAAGAAGCATCCAAATAATCCTTATCAGGAAGAGTAAGCCGTGCATAAAAATTATCAATAACAATATTACGGGGAAGATCATGAATAGGACATTTATGCATTAGTAACTTCAATCTTCCCCAAGCTTGGGCAATGCTTTCTTCCTCATGCGGATGAAAATTATAAATGTAATTTCTATCTTTATAAACCTGACTAGAAGGATAGAATTTAGAATAAAAGAGATGCACAATTTCCTCCCAGTCAATAGATTGACCATCCTTCAGTGTTTTATACCATTCCTCAGCTCTGCCTTTCAGCGAAAAAGAGAATAGCTTCTTCTTAACTTGGTTCATTGAAATACCTGCACACTAGAACAACTCGCATAATTCATGTATAAAAAGCAAATGATCACCAGGATGGACAGTTCCATCTCCTAAATAGCAGTTATTCCTAACACGTTCAACAATCTTCATAGGTATTTCAAAAGGATGAGGAGCACAAGCATCATTAGAAACATCACATATGGGAGATAAAATATCATCAGAGCAAACTTTCTCCACTAAAGCTGGGGGACTAAAAATATCATACTCAACAAAACCAGCTTCCCCAAGCTTAGACTTTTCTATAGCAGTAGCATTAACAGTGTTCAAAGCATTCGTACTAATAACATTTCTATGCGAAATAAGCTCCAAAGGATTTTCAATTTTCTCTTCAAACACTTCATATCTAAACTCAGGAAAAAGACTAGAGAACTCTTTATTTTCCATTAAGCCTAACTAGTGAAAATAAAAACAAGAAACAAAAAGATGTAACTACAGAATCTAAAGGAAATAACTCCGAGCACTCACACAGGAGGATGCGAGTACCTTTTACCTTACCACCCCGGCAACGGCGCCAGAAAAGAGCTTGATGTCTACGCACTTCTATTCTTGTAGACACTTGTTGGGCCTCCAAGTGCAGAGGTTTGTAGAACAGCAGCAAGTTTCCCTTAAGTGGATCACCCAAGGTTTATTGAACTCAGGGAGGTTAGAGGTCAAAGCTATCCCTCTCAAGCAACCCTGCAATTACGATACAGAAAGTCTCTTGTGTCCCCAACACACCCAATACACTTGTCAGATGTATAGGTGCACTAGTTCGGCGAAGAGATAGTGAAATGCAAGTGGTATATATGATTATAAGTAGCAAACGTGATGTGAAATAAATATCGCTGCGAGCAAACAAGTAATAAAATAGCAAGTAAACGGTATGCAAAGCTTGGAAACAAGGCCTAGGGATCATACTTTCACTAGTGGACACACTCCCAACAATGTAACATGAATGAACAAGTAACTTCTCTTTGCTAAGGTACTCTGAATTACTCTCCTATTGAGTAACACTAATCATCGCGTAGTGGCTACAGAAGCACCCCTTAAAGTTCATCAAGTACTTGACAAACACCACTCATAGATATATCCAAATCAGATCACAATTCAAGATAGAAATCATTGCAACTTAGACCAAGTACTAACACGGTGCACACACTCTCACCTTTACACCATGAAAGGAGGAATAAATCACTCAAACTATCATAGCAATAATTATTCTCATAATCCACAAGGGATCACAATCATAGCCTAAACCAAGTACCACCATGATGCACGCACTGTCACCGTTACACCATAGCAGGAGGAATAGATTACTTTAATAACATTACTAGAGTACACAAAATATCTGAATAATAACATGTACTTGTTCAACATGATACAAAGCTCACGATCACATAAAGATCACATCATGGGAGAGAGAGGTGAACCACATAGCTACCGGTAGAGCCCTCAGCCCCGGGGATGAACTACTCCCTCCTCATCATAGGAGACAGCAAGGTTGATGGAGATGGCGGTGAGGTCGATGGAGACGGCGGAGACGGCGATGGAGATCGATGGAGATGGCTCCGGGGGCACTTCCCCATCCCGGCAGGGTGCCGGAACAGAGACTTCTGTTCCCCAAAATTCTTCGACGATGGCAGCGGAGCTGCGGAACTCTTTCTGAAAAATTGCCGAATCCCCTAGGGTTTTCCGTCCCGAGGCTTCTTATAAGCGAAGGGGCGATGTCAGAGGGGGGCCAGGGCCTCCTCACACATGGGTGGCGCGGCCAGGGGCCTGGCCGCGCCACCTGTGTGTGTGGGGCCCCTGTGGCCCACCTCCTACTCCTCTTCGGATCTCTGGAAGCTTCCGGGCAAAATAAGACTTCAGGAACTTGTTTCGTCCAATTCCGAGAATATTTCCTGTGTATCACTTCTAAAACACAAAAACAGCAGAAAACAGGAAACTGGCACTGTGGCACTTCGTTAATAGGTTAGTTCCAGAAAATGCATAAAAGTGCCACTAAGTGTAACGAAACAATAGACAAATGGTGTAAAAACAAGCATGGAGCATCAAAAATTATAGACACGTTTGAGACGTATCAGGGAGATCACATCATAAACCCTAATTTTGTTCTAGACTGGAACCATTCTTAGGAAGTGACCAATACCTAGACTTGTGGAGTTATTAAGTGGAGTTGATTCTACATGAATCACACAGAGGGGAGATTATATCCTAAATCTCAGGAGGTAGGTATAGCCAAGAATAAATCCCTGATAGAGGGAGCTGATAAAGGAAATATTATGATCATGTCAAGTATATTACTATGCTTGCTGATGAAGATAATTAGGTTAGTTATGAAACCTAGTCTGATAAGCAGATATCATCCTAAAACCATGTGTGGAGTAGAAGTCCAACTTAAGCACATATCAATTAGGAGATACCCATCTTGTTAAATTATAGGAGATAACTTGATCTGGGTACAAGTTTCCATTGAGTGAAGCATATGGTATAGGTTGAGCAGATCCTAAGCCTTCACCTAAAAACTTAGTTAGTCTATAGATCCTTTGTTGCATTGAGCACATTTCATAGGGAACATTACTCCCTGGTTGAGTGTAATAGTACTCTATCTAATCCCATAACTTCTTATTCTTTTACTTTGGAAATTATTCCCAAGTATCATTCCAACCTATGCATCACTATGTGATCATAAGATATATCTATTCTGTTTTCTTAAAACCTAAATTCAAGAATTGTGTACCAACCACAATTCTTATTAGATAAAATAACCAAGTCTTCAACCAAGATACCAAACCACATATCATTAGGTGTTTTGGTCTTAATACCAAACCAACACTTTTTGTGGGGGTTATGAAGCATTTCTGTATTACATAAAATTATCAAACCACTAGTGATCTTGGATTGCTCCATGGGGCATGTCCAAGTCATCAGAAGCCAAAATTAAGATGAACATGGAACCTTGTATGTACATTTGGACACCTACTCAAATATGAAGGGTAATCAAATAAAAATACCAAGATGCCTATTTTGCTCCCATCCAAGAATTCAATAATAGTTTTTATAAATAATTATGGGGTAAACAATCCCCAGTAGGTATTTTAAACAAGAAGATTATGGCACTCAAATTCATCTTTATTTAAACTTCCTATGCAAACCCTAATCTTGCCCAAAGTGTTTTAGGTGCTATTACATATGAAATATGTCTTAATATAATATGTGATACCACTGAACACCTAAGTATATTTAGGAGAAACTTCAGTTCAAATTCCTGCAAAAGCAGAATTCAAATACTAGTTAGAAATTCAAAACAGAAAACTAGTAAATAAAAAGAAATGAATCAGAAGAGAAAAAGAGAGGAAACTTACCTGGTCGCAGCCCAGCCACCGCAGCCCAACTGCACGGCCCACTAGCCACTAGCCCGCGTACCCTTTCATCATCGTCTACTGATATGTCTCCAACGTATCTATAATTTTTGATACTCCATGCTTGTTTTTACACCATTTGTCTATTGTTTTGTTACACTTCGTGGCACTTTTATGCATTTTCTGGAACTAACCTATTGACAAGATGCCACAGTGCCAGTTCCCTGTTTTCTGCTGTTTTTGTGTTTCAGAAGTGATACACAGGAAATATTCTCGGAATTGGACGAAACCAAAGCCAGAAGTCTTATTTATCCCGGGAGCATCCAGACATCCGAAAGAGAGCCGGAGAGGGGCCATGGCCTGCCCTCACACTAGGGTGGCGCGGCCTGATACGTCTCAAACGTATCTATAATTTTTGATGCTCCATGCTTGTTTTTACACCATTTGCCTATTGTTTCGTTACACTTAGTGGCATTTTTATGCATTTTCCGGAACTAACCTATTAACGAAGTGCCACAGTGCCAGTTTCCTGTTTTCTGCTATTTTTGTGTTTCAGAAGTGATACATAGGAAATATTCTCGGAATTGGACGAAACAAGTTCCTGAAGTCTTATATCACCGGGGAGCTCCCAAACATCCGAAGACCTAACGGAGGGGGGCCACGTGGCCCCCACACACAGGGGTGGCGCGGCCAGGCCCCTGGCCGCGCCGGGCCCGTGTGAGGGGCCGTGGTCCCTCCTCTGACAGCTCCCCTTCGCCTACATATACCCCCTGACGAGAAAAACCTAAGCCCCCGATCAGATTTCCAGAAAGAGTTCCGTAGCTCCGCCGCCGCCACCGACGAATTTCGGGGGACAGAAGTCTCTATTCCGGCACCCTGCCGGGACGGGGAAGTGCCCCCGGAGCCATCTCCATCGGTCTTCATCGCCGTCTCCGCCATCTCCATCGACCTCACCGCCATCTCCATCAACCTTGTTGTCTCCTATGATGAGGAGGGAGTAGTTCATCCCCGGGGCTGAGGGCTCTACTGGTAGCTATGTGGTTCACCTCTCTCTCCCATGATGTGATCTTTATGTGATCGTGAGCTTTGTATCATGTTGAACAAGTACATGTTATTATTCAGATATTTTGTGTACTCTAGTGATATTATTAAAGTAATCTATTCCTCCTGTTATGGTGTAACGGTGACAGTGCGTGCATCATGGTGGTACTTGGTTTAGGCTATGATTGTGATCCCTTGTGGATTATGAGAATAATTATTGCTATGATAGTTTGAGTGATTTATTCCTCCTTTCATGGTGTAAAGGTGAGAGTGTGTGCACCGTGTTAGTACTTGGTCTAAGTTGCAATGATTTCTATCTTGAATTGTGATCTGATTTGGATATCTCTATGAGTGGTGTTTGTCAAGTACTTGATGAACTTTAAGGGGTGCTTCTGTAGCCACTACACAGTGATTAGTGTTATTCAATAGGAGAGTAGTTCAGAGTACCTTAGCAAGAGAAGTTACTTGTTCATTCATGTTACATTGTTGGGAGTGTGTCCACTAGTGAAAGTATGATCCCTAGGCCTTGTTTCCAAGCATTGCACATCGTTTACTTGCTATTTTATTACTTGTTTGCTCGCAGCGATATTTACTTCATACCACAGTTACTACTTATAATCATATATACCACTTGTATTTCACTATCTCTTTGCCGAACTAGTGCACCTATACATCTGACAAGTGTATTGGGTGTGTTGGGGACACAAGAGACTTTCTGTATCGTAATTGCAGGGTTGCTTGAGAGGGATAGCTTTGACCTCTAACCTCCCTGAGTTCGATAAACCTTGGGTGATCCACTTGAGGGAAACTTGCTGCTGTTCTACAAACCTCTGCACTTGGAGGCCCAACAAGTGTCTACAAGAATAGAAGTGCATAGACATCAAGCTCTTTTCTGGCGCCGTTGCCGGGGAGGTAAGGTAAAAGGTACTCGCATCCTCCTGTGTGAGTGCTCGAAGTTATTTCCTTTAGATTCTGCAGTTACAGCTTTTTGTTTCTTGTTTTTATTTTCACTAGTTAGGCTTAATGGAAAACAAAGAGTTCGCTAGTCTTTTTCCTGAGTATAGATATGAAGTGTTTGAAGAGAAAATTGAAAAACCTTTGGAGCTTAATTTGCATGCTAATAGTGTTGTTAGTATGAATACTTTGAACACCGTTGTTGATAATGCTATAGAAAATTCTAAGCTTGGGGAAGCTAGTTTTGTTAAGCATGATATTTTTAGTTCCCCAGCTTTAGTGGAGAAAGTTTGCTCTGATGATATTTTATCTCCCATATGTGATGTTCCTTCTTATGATGATATGTTTGAAGAATATGCTTTGCGAAATAGCTGTTCTTTAGCTTGTGATGATACTAAACCTCTAGTTTATGATGGCTATGATGATGAGTATAATATTTTCAGTTCACCTACTATAGAGGATAAAATTAGTTATGATTACAATATGCCTCCTATTTTTGATGATTATGGTGATGAGAATAATTATTTTGTTGAATCTGCTCCTACTACAATTGTTCATGTGGGGAGTATTAATTCTTTTATGCATGTGGCTCATGATAGGGATGCTTTATGTGATAGTTATATTGTTAGTTCTATTCATGATGCTACTGAAAGTTATTATGAGAGAGGGAAACATGGTTTGATGGATCTCAACTATATTGAGTTTCCCCTCTTTATGTTTCAATTCTTGAACTTGTACTTGTTTTGCCTTCCTATGCTTTTTGCTTTGCGCTTTCATGACTTGTCTCTTTACAAGACTACTTTTCATAGGAAGTGGTTTAGATTTAAATGTGTTTCATACATGCTTTTTGATGCTCTCTATTGCTTCAAGTTCTTATATGGCGCCTTTGCCTCAAGCTTTTATATGGCGCCCACATGAGCATCTTTGCAAACTACTGCGCCTAGCTCAAAGGCGTTAAAGAAAAGCACTCTTGGGAGATAACCCAATGTTTTATTTCCAGTACTTTTTCTTTTATTTGAGTCTTGGAAGTTATTACTACTGTAATAACCGCTCCTTATCCTTTTTATTTCGTTTTTGTGCCAAGAGAAGCCTCTAATTTGAGTGAGGTAAAGATTTGGGGATGTTGCTGTCCTGAAACTGTTTTCGGTGCTGCACCGTAAAAATTCGTATAAATTCTCTGTATAACTTTTGGACCTGCGATTTCTTTTGCTTTTGCCCCAGGTTATATCCAAACTTTCATTAGTTGAACACTTTTTGACTTGAGCAACAGAAAACCCCTCAAAAATTTGACCTTTGTCAGCTGTTCAGTTTTGACAGATTTCTGCCAATATTTGTGTTTGCCACTTTATTGCTTTCTTTTGAGTTCTTTTAATCATGGAACCTTTTGGAAAGTTGCTACAGTAGTATATGCTTTATATGTGCTGGTTTTGGGTTGAAACCTGAAGCAAAAAAGGGTTGATTCTATATTATGCTTAAACTAATGTTGCTAATAGATTTGTGTTTAGTTTTGTATGAAGGAAGTTTTCAAGTGTAGGGATTGGAAAATGATGAGATGAGTTAAAGAATGGACAAAAGCTCAAGCTTGGGGATGCCCATGCATCACCCCAAGAAATATCCAAGAAGTACAAGCGTCAAAGCTTGGGGATGCCCCCGAGGCACCCCTTCTTCATCGGCAAAAATCAGGTCACCTTTCAAGACACTATATTTTTATTGCTTCATGCACTATGTGTTTTTCTTGGAGCGTCAGTTGTTTTAGTTTTCCTAGTTGGTTTAGTTTGTTTGTTTGCTGCAATAAATGGTTAGATCACATCATGTTTCTTTTGGAGGAGATAAACTCGCTTTTCATTTGCCAAGAACACTCTTGTTTTCACTTTTATCGTTTCAACGAGTGTTCTCTTTTTCTGCTACTGCTTTTGGTTTTCATTTTTGCCTTGATTTGCATTCAGATCTTCTTATATTTATTTATCAAGGTGTATTTTTGCCTCTGGTCTTTATTGGTTTTCCTCAAAAGAGTTTGTTTTAAAAAGTTTGAATGGTGTTGGAAAAGAGGAAAAAGCTTTATGCAAAATAGTGGTACAAGAAGGAGCTTGTGTAGACTGCGGCTTAGGCTTTTTCATGTCATGCTTCATGTCTTTTTGATAGTATGCTTAGTGGTTTTGCTGTAGCATGACTTGTCTCAAATAACTGAGATTGCTTAATGAGCCTTTGAAAAAATCATGCGTTGTTTTTATTGTATGGAAGCATTATTTTGGTTTTCTCCTTGATGCTTTATTTGGGTTGACTTGGCGCATGCTCACACATGTTAGACTCTTACAAAGTCGCCATTAGCCTTCATGATCATTTAGTTTTTGACTTTTGATGCCATCGTATGCTTCTTTTAATGTCGCTTTGTCGCTTTGCATGATTATGGCCATTATTGCTCTCTTAGTTGGTCGCTCCCAGTCTTTTGCTAGCCCTCACTTTGTACTGAGTACGAGCTCTACTCGTGCATCCAACTCCTAAAAACCAAGTTTGCCATTGTGTCCACTATAAATTCCTATGCATGGTATTTGTAAGCCATTCCAAGTAAATTTTCATGTGCTACCTTTCAAAAACCTTCAAAACACTTCTCGTTTTGTGACACTGTTTTCAGCTCATGGGGACATAGTGGTCGGATTTGCTATCTTCCATATTGCTTATTCCAAAAAAGAAAAAAAAGGAAAAATAGAAAAAAGGCACTTCTCCATGGTATGTGAATGTTGGTGGGCACCCGATGGAATCGGTTAGCCATGGTTTGTGAAAGGAAAAAGGTGGGGAGGAGTGCCAAGTTTTATAAAAAGAGCACCAAAGTGCCAATCTCTCTCTCAAAAACTTGCTTCATTTTTGTATGGAAGATAGTAAGAACCCCATTGCCAGTCGTTGACAAAGACAACCACCTCTCAAAACCAATTTTTATCTCTGTTTTACAAAATGAAAAGCTCTAGCACATGCTTAATCACTGCTTCCCTCTGCGAAGGGCCTTTCTTTTACTTTTATGTTGAGTCACCACCTTCTTTCTTTATGCACCATTAAGAGAGCATAGTTGTCATTCTTAGTGTGATATGCATTGTCCCAAAGTTCATTGATTGATTCATATTGTTGGTTTCACTTGTTCTTAAATTATTTGTATCTAGTCGCCCTCTTAAACTTGAAGGTGTCCTATGCATTTATGTTTTGCTCTCTTTGAAGGACAAGCTGAAAACCATTTGTATGTTTTTCCTTATGATTTGAACACACGTTTGACTTTCATTGTTTCATTATCATGATCTTTGGTTTGTGTTGATTGCATGTTTACAACATGGTTGCTAAGTTCTTATTGTCATGATTATATCTTCATGCCCATGTTTCAAGTTCTATTGATCCCAGCTCACCAATGCTTACATATATGATCAAGATTGTGTAGGTGCATGTCACCTCAAAAATTATTCTTTTGTTATCACTTACCTACTCGAGGACGAGCAGGAGTTAAGCTTGGGGATGCTTGATACGTCTCAAACATATCTATAATTTTTGATGCTCCATGCTTGTTTTTACACCATTTGCCTATTGTTTCGTTACACTTAGTGGCATTTTTATGCATTTTCCGGAACTAACCTATTAACGAAGTGCCACAGTGCCAGTTTCCTGTTTTCTGCTATTTTTGTGTTTCAGAAGTGATACACAGGAAATATTCTCGGAATTGGACGAAACAAGTTCCTGAAGTCTTATATCACCGGGGAGCTCCCAAACATCCGAAGACCTAACGGAGGGGGGCCACGTGGCCCCCACACACAGGGGTGGCGCGGCCAGGCCCCTGGCCGCGCCGGGCCTGTGTGAGGGGCCGTGGTCCCTCCTCTGACAGCTCCCCTTCGCCTACATATACCCCCTGACGAGAAAAACCTAAGCCCCCGATCAGATTTCTAGAAAGAGTTCCGTAGCTCCGCCGCCGCCACCGACGAATTTCGGGGGACAGAAGTCTCTGTTCTGGCACCCTGCCGGGACGGGGAAGTGCCCCCGGAGCCATCTCCATCGGTCTTCATCGCCGTCTCCGCCGTCTCCATCGACCTCACCGCCATCTCCATCAACCTTGTTGTCTCCTATGATGAGGAGGGAGTAGTTCATCCCCGGTGCTGAGGGCTCTACCGGTAGCTATGTGGTTCACCTCTCTCTCCCATGATGTGATCTTTATGTGATCGTGAGCTTTGTATCATGTTGAACAAGTACATGTTATTATTCAGATATTTTGTGTACTCTAGTGATATTATTAAAGTAATCTATTCCTCCTGTTATGGTGTAACGGTGACAGTGCGTGCATCATGGTGGTACTTGGTTTAGGCTATGATTGTAATCCCTTGTGGATTATGAGAATAATTATTGCTATGATAGTTTGAGTGATTTATTCCTCCTTTCATGGTGTAAAGGTGAGAGTGTGTGCACCGTGTTAGTACTTGGTCTAAGTTGCAATGATTTCTATCTTGAATTGTGATCTGATTTGGATATCTCTATGAGTGGTGTTTGTCAAGTACTTGATGAACTTTAAGGGGTGCTTCTGTAGCCACTACACAGTGATTAGTGTTATTCAATAGGAGAGTAGTTCAGAGTACCTTAGCAAGAGAAGTTACTTGTTCATTCATGTTACATTGTTGGGAGTGTGTCCACTAGTGAAAGTATGATCCCTAGGCCTTGTTTCCAAGCATTGCACATCGTTTACTTGCTATTTTATTACTTGTTTGCTCGCAGCGATATTTACTTCATACCACAGTTACTACTTATAATCATATATACCACTTGTATTTCACTATCTCTTCGCCGAACTAGTGCACCTATACATCTGACAAGTGTATTGGGTGTGTTGGGGACACAAGAGACTTTCTGTATCGTAATTGCAGGGTTGCTTGAGAGGGATAGCTTTGACCTCTAACCTCCCTGAGTTCGATAAACCTTGGGTGATCCACTTGAGGGAAACTTGCTGCTGTTCTACAAACCTCTGCACTTGGAGGCCCAACAAGTGTCTACAAAAATAGAAGTGCGTAGACATCACGGCCCAGGCCCTGGCCATGCCACCCATGTGTGAGGAGCCCCTGGCTGCCCTCTCGCGACGCCCCTTCGCCTATATAAAGCCTCGGGATAGAAAACCCTAAGGGATTCGGCAATTTTCCAGAAATAGCTCCGCAGCTCCGCCGCGCCACCGACGAATTTCAGGGGACAGAAGTCTCTATTCCGGCACCCTGCCGGGATGGGGAAGTGCCCCCAGAGCCATCTCCATCGGTCTCCATCGCCGTCTCCGCCGTCTCCATCGACCTCACCGCCATCTCCATCAACCTTGCTGTCTCCTATGATGAGGAGGGAGTAGTTCATCCCCGGGACTAAGGGCTCTACCGGTAGCTATGTGGTTCACCTCTCTCTCTCCCATAATGTGATCTTTATGTGATCGTGAGCTTTGTATCATGTTGAACAAGTAGATGTTGTTATTCAGATATTATGCTACTCCTATGCTTAATTGTTATAGTGTACTCTAGTGATGTTATTAAAGTAATCTATTCCTCCTGCCATGGTGTAACGGTGACAGTGCGTGCATCATGGTGGTACTTGGTTTAGGCTATGATTGTGATCTCTTGTGGATTATGAGAGTAATTATTACTATGATAGTATTGAGTGATTTATTCCTCCTTTCATGGTGTAATGTTGACAGTGTGTGCACCGTGTTAGTACTTGGTCTAAGTTGCAATGATTTCTATCTTGAATTGTGATCTGATTTGGATGTCTCTATGAGTGGTGTTTGTCAAGTACTTGATGAACTTTAAGGGGTGCTTCTGTAGCCACTACACAATGATTAGTGTTATTCAATAGGAGAGTAATTCAGAGTACCATAGTGGAGAGAAGTTGTTTATTTGTTCAATCATGTTATATTGTTGGGAGTGTGTCCACTAGTGAAAGTATGATCCCTAGGCCTTGTTTCCAAGCTTTGCATACCGTTTACTTGCTATTTTGTTACTTGTTTGCTCGCAGCGATATTTATTTCACATCACGTTTGCTACTCATAATTATCTATACTACTTGTATTTCACTATCTCTTCGCCGAACTAGTGCACCTATACATCTGACAAGTGTATTGGGTGTGTTGGGGACACAAGAGACTTTCTGTATCGTAATTGCAGGGTTGCTTGAGAGGGATAGCTTTGACCTCTAACCTCCCTGAGTTCGATAAACCTTGGGTGATCCACTTAAGGGAAACTTGCTGCTGTTCTACAAATCTCTGCACTTGGAGGCCCAACAAGTGTCTACAAGAATAGAAGTGCGTAGACATCAAGCTCTTTTCTGGCGCCGTTGCCGGGGAGGTAAGGTAAAAGGTACTCGCATCCTCCTGTGTGAGTGCTTAGAGTTATTTCCTTTAGATTCTGCAATTACATCTTTTTGTTTCTTGTTTTTATTTTCACTAGTTAGGCTTAATGGAAAACAAAGAGTTCTTTAGTCTTTTTCCTGAATTTAGATTTGAAGAGAAAATTGAAAATCCTTTGGAGCTTACTTCGCATAGCAATGTTATTAGTACGAATGCTTTGAATACTTTTAATTCTAATGCTATAGAAAATTCTAAGCTTGGGGAAGCTGGTTTTGTTGAGTATGATATCTTTAGTTCCCCAGCTTTAGTGGAGAAAGTTTGCTCAGATGATATTTTGTCTCCCATATGTGATGTTTCTAATGATGCTTGTGCTCCTCATCCTTTTGAAATACCTATGAAGATTGTTGAACGTGTTAGGAATAACTGCTATTTAGGAGATGGAACTGTCCATCCTGGTGATCATCTGCTCTTTATACATGAATTATGCGAGTTGTTCCAGTGTGCAGGTATTTTAATGAACCAAGTTAAGAAGAAGCTATTCTCTTTTTCGCTGAAAGGCAGAGCCGAGGAATGGTATAAAACATTGAAGGATGGCCAATCTATTGATTGGGAGGAAATTGAACCTCTCTTTTATTCTAAATTCTATCCTTCTAGTCAGGTTTATAAAGATAGGAATTACATTTATAATTTTCATCCGCATGAGGGAGAAAGCATTGCCCAAGCTTGGGGAAGATTGAAGTTAGTAATGCATAAATGTCCTATTCATGATCTTCCCCGCAATATTGTTATTGATAATTTTTATGCACGGCTTACTCTTCCTGATAAGGATTATTTGGATGCTTCTTGCTTTGGATCATTCACTCATATGAAGGAAGATGCTAAGTGGAAACTTCTTGACCGTATACAAGAGAATGCTGAAGGATGGGAAAACGACAAAGGTAAAAGACCAGGTATGAATTATGAGTTTGATAGTATTAAGTCTTTTGCTAAAACTGCTAATTTTCAAGAGCTTAGTGCTAAATATGGTCTTGATCCTCAAATTATGGTTGATTGCTTTAAAGCCTTTGCTTCCCATATGAATGTTCCTAAAGGAAATGGGGACGTGTATCATGAACCTTTTAAGGACACTTGCATAGAAAGTTATATTGTTATTGATGATTGCAATAAACATGCTCAAACTTCTAAAAGTACTATTTCTTATAAGCATGTTAATTTTTGTGGAATACATAGACCTTGTGAACAGAGTTACAACAAGGAAGATTATTGCATCACCCACGCAAATGAAGAAACCAGCATGTGGCTCAAGGATCTAGATATGTTTGGTGAATGGGTTTGTGAGCTTTATCCTTTTCTTTCTGAATTTTGTGGTGAAAAGGGGCACTTTAATTTTCAATGCCCAATTAATTGAACGAGTACCGGAGATTTGTATTGTGATGATAAGATTACTTCCAATCAGTATGATGAGCTTACTTTGTTTTTGAATTGTGAAGAGATATCTAGAAAGATTGCTTTGGTAGACATGAATGATGTTGATATTAATAGCACCCTTCGTGGTTGTCTTCTCTATTGTGCTAAAGATTGCCTCACAAATACTTACTTACATGATCTTATTAAACATGATGGTTTGCCAAGCTATGATAGGACTAATAGATGTTTCGATATTATTAATAGAGAGGAGGAATCCTCCAAAGTTTCTTCTGTTGTTTCTGTCAGCAAACCAAATTATGTGGAGAGGATCCTTTCCCTCCTAGAGAACATGTGGAGAAGATGCCCTTCAAGTCTCTCCCTCCTAAATGAGAGAGTAAGAAGAGTATGAAGAAGAATAAGAAGAAGAAGAAGAAGAGGAGTAAGAGGCGAGAGGACACGGTATCTTCCCCTAAGCGTTATGATCCTGCTATAGATTATGATAATTCTGATTGGGATGATGTTCCTATGCCTATTACTTATGTTAGTGATCATGATTGGGAAAAGCACTCTACTTTTGATATTGAAAGTCTTTTTGGTACCAATTCTAAGGTTAATAATTGGTGTACCATTAGTGCTATCCATGTTCCTTCTTATGATGATATGTTTGATGAGTATGCTTTGCGACATAGTAGTTCTCTAGCTTGTGATGATGATTATAATGTTTTCAATTCACCTACTTTTGAGGAGAAAAATAGTTATGATTACAATATGCCTCCTGTCTTTTATGATTATGGTGATGAGAATAATTATTCTGTTGAATCTGCTCCTACTACTATTGTTCATGTGGGGAGTATTAATCCTTTTATGCATGTGGCTCATGATAGGGATGCTTTACGTGATAGTTATATTGTTAGTTCTATTCATGATGCTACTGAAAGTTATTATGAGAGAGGGAAACATGGTTTGATGGATCTCAACAATATTGAGTTTCCCCTCTTTATGTTGCAATTCTTGAAGTTGTACTTGTTTTGCCTTCCTATGCTTTTTGCTTTGTGCTTTTATGACTTGTCTCTTTACAAGACTATTTTTCATAGGAAGTGGTTTAGATTTAAATGTGTTCCATACTTGCTTTTTGATGCTCTTTATTGCTTTAAGTTCCTATATGGCGCCTTTGCCTCAAGCTCTTATATGGCGCCCACATGAGCATCTTTGCAAATTACTGCGCCTAGCTCAAAGGCGTTAAAGAAAAGCACTCTTGGGAGATAACCCATTGTTTTATTTTCAGTACTTTTTCTTTTATTTGAGTCTTGGAAGTTATTACTACTGTAATAACCGCTCCTTATCCTTTTTATTTCGTTTTTGTGCCAAGAGAAGCCTCTAATTTGAGTGAGGTAAGATTTGGGGATGTTGCTGTCCTGAAACTGTTTTCGGTGCTGCACCGTAAAAATTCTTATAAATTCTCTGTATATCTTTTGGACCTGCGATTTCTTGTGCATATGACCCAGGTTATATCCAAACTTTTGTTAGTTTAACACTTTTTGATTTGAGCAACAGAAAATCTCTCAAAAATTCGACCTTTTTTAGCTGTTCAGTTTTGATAGATTTCTGCCAATATTTGTGTTTGCCACTTTATCGCTTTCTTTTGAGTTCTTTTTATCATGGAACTTTTTGGGAAGTTCCTACAGTAGTATTTGATATATATGTGGTGGTTTTGAGTTGAAACCTGAAGCAAAAAGAGGTTGAATATATGTTATGCTTACACTAATGTTGCTAATAGATTTGTGTTTAGTTTTGTATGAAGGAAGTTTTCAAGTGTAGGGATTGGAGAATGATGAGATGAGTTGAAGAATGGACAAAAGCTCAAGCTTGGGGATGCCCAGCAGCCCAAGAAATATCCAAGAAGTACAAGCGTCAAAGCTTGGGGATGCCCCCGAGGCACCCCTTCTTCATCGGCAAAAATCAGGTCACCTTTCAAAACACTATATTTTTATTGCTTCATGCACTATGTGTTTTTCTTGGAGCGTCAGTTGTTTTAGTTTTCTTAGTTTGTTTAGTTTGTTTGTTTGCTGCAATAAATGGTTAGATCACATCATGTTTCTTTTGGAGGAGATGAACTCGCTTTTCATTTGCCAAGAACACTCTAGTTTTTCACTCTTATCGTTTCAATGAGTGTTCTCTTTTTCTGCTACCGCGTTTAGCTTGCATTTTCTGCCTTGATTTGCATTCAGATCTTCTTATATTTATTTATCAAGGTGTATTTTTGCCTCTGGACCATGTTGGTTTTCCTCAAAAGAGTTGGATTAAAAAATTTCAAATGGTGTTGGAAAAGAGAAAAAGCTTTGTGCAAAATAGTGGTACAAGAAGGAGCTTGTGTAGACTGCGGCTTAGGCTTTTTCATGTCATGCTTGATGTCTTTTTGATAGTATGCTTAGTGGTTTTTCTGTAGCATGGCTTGTCTCAAATAACTGAGATTGCTTAATGAGCCTTTGAAAAAATCATGCGTTGTTTTTATTGTATGGAAGCATTATTTTGGTTTTCTCCTTGATGCTTTATTTGGGTTGACTTGGCGCATGCTCACACATGTTAGACTCTTACAAAGTCACCAATAGCCTTCATGATCATTTAGTTTTTGACTTTTGATGCCATCGTATGCTTCTTTTAATGTCGCTTTGTCGCTTTGCATGATTATGGCCATTATTGCTCTCTTAGTTGGTCGCTCCCAGTCTTTTGCTAGCCCTCGCCTTGTACTGAGTATGAGCTCTACTCGTGCATCCAACTCCTAAAAGCCAAAGTTTTCCAAAGTGTCCACCATACATACCTACTAGCAATTTGCTATTCCAAGTAAATTTGACTTGCTTTTATTTTCTCTTCAAATTAAACTCTTACCAGTGTTATGCGAAATTCGGTCAGTAAAGCTCTCACAAACCGAAAGGCACACTTTACTTTTTCCTGTTCTTAAAAATTTGACATTGTGGTCTCTTATGTTGAGTTGTTATGCTTGCAAGTTGTAAGTTGGATTCTAGCCCAGCCATGCTGTCATGGGCAAGCTTTCAACATTGCACATCTTAATTGAGTTGATATCGTGATCTTTTGTTTATGGATGCCCGCGGTGTGAAATGAATTGGGAATCTTGTAGGGATCATGGAGTTTGTATATGTGTTAGGGAAATGCCGGGCCGCCAATCTAAGCCATGCATAATTCATGGTGGAAATTTGCAGCATACCCATAGTGAACATTCGACGACGCATCTCACAATAAAAAGCTAAACAATATAGCAAATAAAAGAGATGTCGAGGTGTTCATTGTCTGCTTGTCCTGTCATTTTGGTGTGGGCTTGTTGTAAGGGTCAATTGCCCCTAAGTGTGTTTTTGGTAATTAATGACAATCCCTATGGACTAATATTCTCATTGAGCTTTTTGTGAAGGAATTGTTCATAGGAATTGCTTGAAGTCCATGTGTTGGATTCAAGGCTTGGATGCCATGAAGATAACAATATATCTTAAGTATTGGCATCAAGATCATTGAACAAGAAGAGATGAATCCAATATGATCAAGAAGAAGAAATAAAGATGTTGTTCTTGTGTAGAACTCAAGTATTCCATGCTCTAGCTTATGTGCTAAGCCAAGGAGTCTCAAGATCTTGAGAGTTTGGTTACATGAGAAGAATTTAAGTTATGGCTCTATGTCGAGGTCATGATGGTCTCATGAGTTGAGCCATGGTTGACCAAGACTTAGAGCATGCAATCAAATGAAGAATTCCCTATGCATCTCAAGAAGATCATATGTTTGAAGCTTGTCGTCCATTTGGTTATAATGGACTTGTGAAGATGAGTGTTAACAAAGTTATCCCATAATGGTTTATGGGGGAGCAAATTAAAGTCTTCACAAAGCAACAATGATCAAGTGAAGCATTCCGGCTTGATGAGAGCATGAAGCATCATCATCAAGATCAAGCGGGATGCTCAAGGCAAAGGTATGTCCTTGCTAGGTTTTCCTTTTCCCAGTCTCAAGGTGTTTGTTGGGAGACCGGGTTATAGGATAGATAGCCGCACTATCAAGAGGGGCTTTCGGTTGGGTAACTTGATCACATCATCATAGGGAGCTCAATCCTTTGCATACTTTGCATATGCCTTGTTTGTTGCTTCTTGGTGTTTCTCCATGTGAGGTTCTTGAGCTTGTTGCTAGCTTTCCAACAAGCCCAAGTTCATCAAAAATGGAATCCAAATGCATCGTCTATTGCGTTTTCGAGTTGAAGAGTTTTACCGGTTCTTCACTTTGGAAGGTTTCACACCTCTCGACATTTGGTATTTTTCCTCTTGACATTTCTTGGTGTTTCTCTGCATAAAGTTGTAGTACTTTTTCTAAGCTTTCAAAAAGTCCAAGTTTGCTAAAAACGGAGTTCGGATGCAAAAGTTATCGCGTTTTTCGTATGAGGGTTTTTGCAGTTTTCCAAATCCAGAGCTGCTCTGGGCTCTGCTCCGGGCTGAGCAGTGCCAATCTACTTACTCCGGAGTGCAATCCGGAGCTGCTCCGGGCTCTACTCTGGAGCGCCCCAAAAACTCTGTAACGGGCAGTTTTCTTGCCCTATAAAAGGGGGCTTCTTCCCCAACGGTTTGGTAGGGTTTCTAAGTGTGTTCTTGAGCTTTTCTCTCACCTCCATTGTTGAATCTCTTGAGCTTGCTCCCTCTCTCTTCCCTCCAATGATTCTTGCATATTTTTGAGAGATTTGGAAGAGGAGATCTAGATCTACAACTCCACCAATCAATTTCTCCTCTAAGTGAGGGGAACCCATTGGATCTAGATCTTGAGGTCATTGGTTGACCTCCACCCTTGTTCTTCCTCTCTAACTCCTCCATAGCATTTGTTGCTTTGGTGGGATTTGAGAGAGAAGGATTTGAGCAATTTCCCTTGTGTTCTTGCTTTGCATTCTTGCATAAGTGTTGAGCTCTCCATTACGATTAGTTCGAGTGAGAGACCGTGAGCTTGTTACTCTTGGAGGGTGACCTCCTAGTTGGCTCGGTGATTGTGCCACGGTGTCCTCTTCGTGGAAGATTGTGAAGAGGCCCGGGCTTCCCCTTCGTGGGAGTTGTGAAGTGGTTGTGGAGCTTGCCATCTCCGGAGTGGAGGAAAAGCTAACCATAAGAAGGGGTCCCTAGCTTCGTGGGGGACTCGGAGAAGAAGGTGAGCCTTCGTGGCGTTCGGGGGCCTTTGTGGTTACCCGCATCTCTCCAATGGTGATTAGCTTACTTTATGTAAGTGAACATCGGGATACATCTTCGTCTCCGCGTGCCTCGGTTATCTCTATACCCGAGTTTATTTTCTTGTGATAGCCATCGTGCTTGAAGTACTTATATCTTGCTTATCACTTGTGAATTATATCTTGTGCTATCTTGCTTATATCTAGTTGTTGTTGTTGCACTTAGTTGAGCCTAGCATTTTTAGGTCTTGTGCTTGAAGAAAATAAACGTTAGTTTAATTCCGCATTCCTTCAAGCCAATTCCGTAATTGGTTTTAAAACGCCTATTCACCCCCCCTCTAGGCGACATCTCATCCTTTCAATTGGTATCAGAGCAAGGTCTCTCCTTGTTTAGGCTTCACCGCCTTGAGAGTAAAGATGTCGGCTAGTTATTTGGTGCACAATGACACAATTATTTTTGATGGCACAAATTATAACTTATGGAGAAATCGCATGCTTTGCAATCTTCGGACTTTGTGTCCAAATATAGAGCGATTTCTAGATGTAGGCTTTTCTCCTCCGATGGATCCTCAAAGTCTATCTATAGAGGATGAGAAAATTTACATCTAGAAGCTCAAGTATTTAATGAAATTTTATTGTCTGTGAGCTCCATAGTTTATGTTTGCTTGATGGGTTCAAAGTGCAAGACGTCTCATGAGATATGGACCAAGCTAGAAGAGTCATTTGGTGGGTCCATTTCTCTTGAGGTTGAAAGTGAACCCAAGGAGCTCTCTTCACCTTCACATCATGAAGAGCTTCAAGTTGCTTCCACATCCGGTCGTGATGATTGTTCAAGTTCTTCCACTTCACCAATATGTGACTTGTCACAAGGTAATGATACGGTGAGTGAAGAAATCATATGTGATGTTGGTAGTCTTGTTCTTTGCACCAATGATTCTATTTCTATAAATCCTAATGGTGTAGAGAGTTTGGACCTAAACACTTCTTGCAAGAAATTCTTTACTCATTCTTGTGTTAAAGGTCCTTGCATATCTCCTAAAATTTGCTTGATTAAATTTTGTGATGATATGCTTGTTTCTAGTTGTGACCATACTCAAAATGATTCTATTTCCCCTAGTTGTTGTATGACTAACCATGTAGAGGAAATTAAAGAAAAATTGGGTCACATAATTAAAGAAGAAATCAATAGAAGAACCAAGAAGGTTTCTATCAAGAGAAGGCAATGCTATGAATGCCACGAGTATGGACATCTCGCAAGAGCTTGTCCTACACTCGAAAATGAAGATTGTGCTTCTATTGAAGTTCCGTCATCATCTACACAAGTTCACATGTGCCTTATGGCAAGCGGTTCAAAGGTAACTCCTACTTTGAATCCCGACACATCTTTTTATGATGAGAGTGATGATGATGATGATAATGATGATGATAATGAAGCTTTCTTGCATGAGATGGGAATTGTGTATGCCTCTCTTCATGGTAATAATGATGCTCATGCTAAAGTCGAACACTTAATGGAAAACTTGTTTGACCACAAGGAGACCATTAAGGAATTGAACTCCCTTGTTAATGAGAGGAAACGGAGATTCAATCTCCTCAAGCAAGAGCTATCCGACGAGAAGCATACTAATTCTTGCCTATCTCAATCTATTAAATCTTATGAGCTTACAAATGCTAAATCTATTAATGATGCTTGTGCTACTAACTCTATTTCTTGTGAAGCATCTATATTAAAGGAGAATGTTGAGCTAAGGGCTCAACTTGAGTTGCTAACAAGCAATTATAAGAAATTGGAGGAAAGCCATGAAAAGCTCTCGGGCACTCATGGGGATCTCTTAATCTCTTATAATGGGCTAAAGTTAGCTCATGAGGCAAGTATCTCTAAGAAAACATCTTGTGAGCCTCATTTGGACATTAGCACTACTTTGAACCAAAATGCTATATTATCTTGTGCTAGTCCAAGTAATTTGTCTAGGCATAATATTGCTACATCTTGTGATGAATTACTTGATATGCCTTGTTGCTCTAACAATGAAGCTTCTACCTCCTCTAGTACTTGTATTACTACTAACCTTGTAGAGGAAATCAAAGAGCTCAAGGCCCAAGTCACTAGTTTGGAGAAAGACTTGGATAAGCGTCATGAAGGGAAATCCACACTCGATAATATTTTGAGTGTGCAAAAATCCCCTAATGACAAGAGTGGACTTGGATTCAACTCCAATAACAATAACAAGTCCAAGAGCAACAAGAAGAAGAAGGGCCAAGACCAAGTCAAGAATTTGGCCAAGATTGTTTGCTTCAAGTGCAAGATTGAAGGGCATCATGTGAGATCTTGCCCATTGAAGAAGAATCACTTGAGTGAGAAGCAACAAGGGAAGCGGGCACAAGGTCAAGCTCAAGTTCAACCTCAAGTTGAAGATAGGCCACTTCCCAAGAAGAAACAAGATGAAGCTTCCCAAATCAAGAAATCAATGAAGAAGAAAAAGGGAAGCACTTGTTGCTATATTTGCCGTGAGAAGGGGCACTTTGCTTCTTCATGCTTAAGCGGTACCTTATCTAATCCTATCATTGTTGATGATGATTATTCTCTTAAGAAAGATAAGGATGGAAATGTGTTTGCCAAGTTTGTTGGAACTCAAAGTGGTGTCAAGAAAAGAACCATTTGGGTTGCCAAGCCTATTGTTACTAACCTCTTAGGACCCAACTTGGTTGGGGACCAACAAGCTAAAACTTGATCAATAGGTGATTGTGGAGGGCATTGGAGACTTGGCTACCTCATGAAGAATTAAGGGATCTTCATTAATTTTATTTCATCAAGCCAATTCATTGACACTATCATCTTATATCCATTGTGCCTCTTTGTGGTAACCTGTACTTAACCTCTTTACATTGTAAGTTACTTGCCCCTTTGCATGTTTTGGTTTTGTACCAAGTATGTGTTTGTATATGTTGTTCCTTATACCTACTTATCTTGTGTATTCAAGTAGGTGTTGGTTGTTTGGCACATCATATACTTGTGTGTTTGCTTTGAGCCTCTAATGCATCTTGTTGGTATCTTATTTGGCTCTTATTGAGTGATTAATGGAACATCCCATTTTGGGGGAGTGATTTGCTATTAGCACCTCACAATCCTATAAATGTGTGCACATGAGTATTACCACTTAGTATTGGTATTGCAAGATTATCTAGTCACTATGTGGTATACCATGCTCATGAGAAATTCAAATTGTATATCTCCATTAATTATCTCTAGTTGGATTTTGTTTGCCTTTTGTTGAAAAGAATTTAATATCACATTATGGGGGAGTAATATGTCTTATGCATATCACAAGCCTAGGAAATGTGAACATTTGATGTATTGCCACTTAGAGTTGATATTGTTAATTATCTTGCTCCTAGGTGGCATGTTTGATCAAACAAGCTCCGCTCTCTCTTAAAAGATTTTATAGCTCATTTCTTTGGTCTTGGTTTGAGTAAGAATTCTTGGTGCGGTTTCACTCAAATATATTTATATATATATATATATCATAAGTAGGAAGCCGTTTGCTTCTAGTTACTCTAATCATTGCTTTGCATGATTGTTTGACTATTTTTGGAGCTACCAAGAATCCTTTTTCATGCATGGTGCTTAATTTGAATATTTAACCATATGCCTTTTATTGTGAAGTTGATCTGGAATATCTTTGCAATACACCACCGGAAAATAATTCCAATATGAACTTCTTGTCTTTGACAATTGGTATTCGTATATATGCGTGGTAATTCCTCTAGATCATCTTCACCTTGGAATTTGCCTCTTATTGCCCATATTTCTTGCCAAGAAATTATTTTTTGACTCTCGTTGTCTTATTGCCTTCTTGAGGATCTTTTTGCTTGACTTTGTCTCATCTCTTGATCCCCATCAAGTGTGTGTTGTTGTAAGACAAACCTTTTCTTTTTGGTACTTGTGCCATTGTGAAAAGTGTAGAGGGTTTGGTTTTTTTGTTGGAACCTTGCTCTTTTGGGAGTTAGTTATCTCATTCCTTCTTTTATGATTTATTTGCTTGAATGAGATAAATTGTTGAGCATGCTTTTATTTATTTATTCTTTCATGCTCAATAAGTTGTTAGGTTCATTTGTTGAATTTTATGAATAAATCATTTGTTGATTTGTTCCCTTGATATCATTTGGACAAATAATGTGGTTTGCCACACCTTTTATACCTCCTTGTATTCTTGGAGTTTTTGTCTAAATCGTATCTTCTTTGGATCTTGAAAGATAGGTGCATGCCTATTCTCTTTATGCTTATTTTTGTTCTTAGTTGCTTTCTTTGATCCAATATATATGTTATAATCCATCAAATCCTAAATGGCTAAGATGTGCATGAAATTCAAATTTCATCTTTAACTATCCACATATTTTTATGGAGTCTATCATATGTATTGTGGTTAGTCTAACCACTTTGGACCCAATAAGTTTGGGGACCAAGATGTACTTGAATGATGTCTTAGGTACATTGGAGATGCAATGGATGCTTGTCTCGTTTATAAGGAAGGTGTTATCACCATATGATTATTGGAGCCAAGCTAGGATGACCGGTGAACTCTTATCTACTACATCACACCATTGCTATCTCGGTAACAAGTATAACATTCATGCATACTTTTCTAGCATCCCAACTCTTGTTGGTTGGCTGTTGGCATGATAATATTTATTTGCAAATGTTGTGGTTCTTGCAAAGGTCTTATAAAGAAATCTCTTTATTGTATATGTGAGCATGTTGAGATGATTGCATATGATGGGGAGTATATAAAATCATGTTTATGATTCACCAATCCCAATATGCCCTTTAGCAATTTATTGCATATTAATTCCTCAATGCTCTCTCATGTGCAATATAGATAATGTTGCAAGTTGTTCACTTCTTTATTATGCTTGTTGCCTTTCAAAGCATCCCGACTATCTTTTGATCCCTTATTGCTAGTTGTGATGGCTTTGATGATTTTGCGTGGGGAGTTTATTAATATACCATAATGGAAAATGGAGCCTTGAGCTATATATGCTTTCTAGCAAAGCTATTTGGTATATTCTATGACTCTCTCTTGGATATCATGTCTTCCTTAATTTCAACTAACCTCTTGTGTATACATGTTCCTTTGTGGATTGTTCATCATGATTTTTTGTCCACTTAGAAATATATATGCATAAGAGTGTTAATTTCTTCCCTTGATATCCTCGTTCTTTGTCGACCATCTTTCTTATCCATTTTGTTCTTGATGGTGTTGGTAAGAACTTGATTTATGAGTGCTTATTTATTCTTTATTGCTTCTTCTTGCACTCATATCTCGTGAATCTTTTTGGACTAAAGTTCACTTTGATAAGCGTATTGATCCTTTTGTATTCTTTCGTGCTCATGTTTTGTTTTAAATGATATATAGGGAGTGAGGATTCCATGTTTGTGCATATTGTATTCAAATGCAACAAAAATTCGAATTTATGCATGAACCTTGGGGAGCTTCCTTATTTCATTTAAAGCATCTTGTAGCTCTTATCATCACATCTTCTTGTGTCCAATTGGTTCTTTGGGTCTCTTGATTTCTTGCTTGCTTCATTCATTGAAGTTTCCTTAACTATGTCATCTTTTTGCAATCTTTGATCCTCCATATGGTTTGACTTCCTCCAAATATTGTTAATTTGATAAGTGCATATGATTTCACTCATTTTTATGAGAAATGCACATCTTGGGGAGGAACTCATACTATATTGGCCTTCTAAATTCCTTCTTCCATTTTGGCAATCGTTGCCAATGGGGGAGAAGTTTAGAGGGTTTAAGGGAAATGGTTTTTATACTTAAGTTTGGTTTGTGCTTAAGTGTTTTACCTTTCATGCATCTCTTCTTTGTTAGATGTTTTGCATGGTTGAATACATAGTGTAAACTCCATCAAAGGATTATCTTGACAATGTATGCAATGAAATTCAAGTTCATCACACGTGCATATATTGTGGGGGAGTTTGCTCTATATATTTTGGTTGCACTCACATCAACCATATTTGTTGTAGTTTATGTGAGTACAATTGATTTTGATATGCGGTAGTAGCTTTGTGTTACTTGACCATATCAAATACAACCTCTTGTATGCAATTTATTCCCGGATAAGTTGCATATTAGTTTCTATCATTCATTATATGAACCCTCTTGTTGAGATTGTCATCAATTACCAAAATGGGGGAGATTGTAAGGGTCAATTGCCCCTAAGTGTGTTTTTGGTAATTAATGACAATCCCTATGGACTAATATTCTCATTGAGCTTTTTGTGAAGGAATTGTTCATAGGAATTGCTTGAAGTCCATGTGTTGGATTCAAGGCTTGGATGCCATGAAGATAACAATATATCTTAAGTATTGGCATCAAGATCATTGAACAAGAAGAGATGAATCCAATATGATCAAGAAGAAGAAATAAAGATGTTGTTCTTGTGTAGAACTCAAGTATTCCATGCTCTAGCTTATGTGCTAAGCCAAGGAGTCTCAAGATCTTGAGAGTTTGGTTACATGAGAAGAATTCAAGTTATGGCTCTATGTCGAGGTCACGATGGTCTCATGAGTTGAGCCATGGTTGACCAAGACTTAGAGCATGCAATCAAATGAAGAATTCCCTATGCATCTCAAGAAGATCATATGTTTGAAGCTTGACGTCCATTTGGTTATAATGGACTTGTGAAGATGAGTGTTAACAAAGCTATCCCATAATGGTTTATGGGGGAGCAAATTAAAGTCTTCACAAAGCAACAATGATCAAGTGAAGCATTCCGGCTTGATGAGAGCATGAAGCATCATCATCAAGATCAAGCGGGATGCTCAAGGCAAAGGTATGTCCTTGCTAGGTTTTCCTTTTCCCGGTCTCAAGGTGTTTGTTGGGAGACCGGGTTATAGGATAGATAGCCGCACTATCAAGAGGGGCTTTCGGTTGGGTAACTTGATCACATCGTCATAGGGAGCTCAAGCCTTTGCATACTTTGCATATGCCTTGTTTGTTGCTTCTTGGTGTTTCTCCATGTGAGGTTCTTGAGCTTGTTGCTAGCTTTCCAACAAGCCCAAGTTCATCAAAAATGGAATCCAAATGCATCGTCTATTGCGTTTTCGAGTTGAAGAGTTTTACCGGTTCTTCACTTTGGAAGGTTTCACACCTCTCCACATTTGGTATTTTTCCTCTTGACATTTCTTGGTGTTTCTCTGCATAAAGTTGTAGTACTTTTTCTAAGCTTTTCAAAAAGTCCAAGTTTGCTAAAAACGGAGTTCGGATGCAAACGTTATCACGTTTTTCGTATGAGGGTTTTTGCAGTTTTCCAAATCCGGAGCTGCTCCGGGCTCTGCTCCGGGCTGAGCAGTGCCAATCTACTTACTCCGGAGTGCAATCCGGAGCTGCTCCGGGCTCTACTCCGGAGCGCCCCGAAAACTCTGTAACGGGCAGTTTTCTTGCCCTATAAAAGGGGGCTTCTTCCCCAACGGTTTGGTAGGGTTTCTAAGTGTGTTCTTGAGCTTTTCTCTCACCTCCATTGTTGAATCTCTTGAGCTTGCTCGCTCTCTCTTCGCTCCAATGATTCTTGCATATTTTTGAGAGATTTGGAAGAGGATATCTAGATCTACAACTCCACCAATCAATTTCTCCTCTAAGTGAGGGGAACCCATTGGATCTAGATCTTGAGGTCATTGGTTGACCTCCACCCTTGTTCTTCCTCTCTAACTCCTCCATAGCATTTGTTGCTTTGGAGGGATTTGAGAGAGAATGATTTGAGCACTTTCCCTTGTGTTCTTGCTTTGCATTCTTGCATAAGTGTTGAGCTCTCCATTACGATTAGTTCGAGTGAGAGACCGTGAGCTTGTTACTCTTGGAGGGTGACCTCCTAGTTGGCTCGGTGATTGTGCCACGGTGTCCTCTTTGTGGAAGATTGTGAAGAGGCCCGGGCTTCCCCTTCGTGGGAGTTGTGAAGTGGTTGTGGAGCTTGCCATCTCCGGAGTGGAGGAAAAGCTAACCATAAGAAGGGGTCCCTAGCTTCGTGGGGGACTCGGAGAAGAAGGTGAGCCTTCGTGGCGTTCGGGGGCCTTCGTGGTTACCCGCATCTCTCCAATGGTGATTAGCTTACTTTATGTAAGTGAACATCGGGATACATCTTCGTCTCCACGTGCCTCGGTTATCTCTATACCCGAGTTTATTTCCTTGTGATAGCCATCGTGCTTGAAGTACTTATATCTTGCTTATCACTTGTGAATTATATCTTGTGCTATCTTGCTTATATCTAGTTGTTGTTGTTGCACTTAGTTGAGCCTAGCATGTTTAGGTCTTGTGCTTGAAGAAAATAAACGTTAGTTTAATTCCGCATTCCTTCAAGCCAATTCCGTAATTGTTTTTAAAACGCCTATTCACCCCCCCTCTAGGCGACATCTCGTCCTTTCACTTGTTCCATGTTATCGGGCACGGAGGTACCCCATTGGCGGTTCTCAATGATATGCATATACTTACAATGACAAGAGCCTTGCTTGGGACTCTAAGTAAAGTAGCATGAGGTTTGGGTACTCGTATTCACGGGGCACGAGGTTTTCAACTTATGATTTGTCAAGCATATGCATCATAATTGTTCTCGCATTAACTTTAACCATTCAAGGTGCTTATGATGGGGGCAATGAGAGCTCAAAGCCGGTAAGTACCATAATTTTTGAAGGTTATAAAACTTGCAATCACTGCTTCCCTCTGCGAAGGGCCTTTCTTTTACTTTTATGTTGAGTCACCACCTTCTTTCTTTATGCACCATTAAGAGAGCATAGTTGTCATTTTTAGTGTGATATGCATTGTCCCAAAGTTCATTGATTGATTCATATTGTTGGTTTCACTTGTTCTTAAATTATTTGTATCTAGTCGCCCTCTTAAACTTGAAGGTGTCCTATGCATTTATGTTTTGCTCTCTTTGAAGGACAAGCTGAAAACCATTTGTATATTTTTCCTTATGATTTGAACACACATTTGACTTTCATTGTTTCATTTTCATGATCTTTTGTTTGTGTTCATTTGCATGTTTACAACATGGTTGCTAAGTTCTATTGTCAAGATTATATCTTTCATGCCCATGTTTTAAGTTCTTTGATCCCAGCTCACAATGCTTACATATATGATCAAGATTGTGTAGGTGCATGTCACCTCAAAAATTATTCTTTTGTTATCACTTACCTACTCGAGGACGAGCAGGAGTTAAGCTTGGGGATGCTGATACGTCTCCAACGTATCTATAATTTTTGATGCTCCATGCTTGTTTTTACACCATTTGCCTATTGTTTCGTTACACTTCGTGGCACTTTTATGCATTTTCCGGAACTAACCTATTGACAAGATGCCACAGTGCCAGTTCCCTGTTTGCTGCTATTTTTGTGTTTCAGAAGTGATACACAGGAAATATTCTCGAAATTGGATGAAACCAAAGCCAGAAGTCTTATTTATCCCGGGAGCATCCAGACATCCAAAAGAGAGCCGGAGAGGGGCCAGGGCCTGCCCTCACACTAGGGTGGTGCGGCCCAGGCCCTGGCCGCGCCACCCATGTGTGAGGAGCCCCTGGCTGCCCTCTCGCGACGCCCCTTCGCCTATATAAAGCCTCGGGACGGAAAACCCTAAGGGATTCGGCAATTTTCCAGAAATAGTTCCGCAGCTCCGCCGCTACCACCGACGAATTTTGGGGGACAAAATTCTCTGTTCCGGCACCCTGCCGAGACGGTAAAGTGCCACTGGAGCCATCTCCATCGGTCTCCATCGCCGTCTCCGCCGTCTCCATCGACCTCACCGCCATCTCCATCAACCTTGCTGTCTCCTATGATGAGGAGGGAGTAGTTTATCCCCAGGGCTAAGGGCTCTACTGGTAGCTATGTGGTTCACCTCTCTCTCCCATGATGTGATCTTTATGTGATCGTGAGCTTTGTATCATGTTGAACAAGTAGATGTTGTTATTCAGATATTATGCTACTCCTATGCTTAATTGTTATAGTGTACTCTAGTGATGTTATTAAAGTAATCTATTCCTCCTGCCATGGTGTAACGGTGACGGTGCGTGCATCATGGTGGTACTTGGTCTAGGCTATGATTGTGATCTCTTGTGGATTATGAGAGTAATTATTACTATGATAGTATTGAGTGATTTATTCCTCCTTTCATGGTGTAATGTTGATAGTGTGTGCACCGTGTTAGTACTTGGTCTAAGTTGCAATGATTTCTATCTTGAATTGTGATCTGATTTGGATGTCTCTATGAGTGGTGTTTGTCAAGTACTTGATGAACTTTAAGGGGTGCTTCTGTAGCCACTACACAATGATTAGTGTTATTCAATAGGAGAGTAATTCAGAGTACCATAGTGGAGAGAAGTTGTTTATTTATTCAATCATGTTATATTGTTGGGAGTGTGTCCACTAGTGAAAGTATGATCCCTAGGCCTTGTTTCCAAGCTTTGCATACCGTTTACTTGCTATTTTGTTACTTGTTTGCTCGCAGCGATATTTATTTCACATCACGTTTGCTACTTATAATTATCTATACTACTTGTATTTCACTATCTCTTCGCCGAACTAGTGCACCTATACATCTGACAAGTGTATTGGGTGTGTTGGGGACACAAGAGACTTTCTGTATCGTAATTGCAGGGTTCCTTGAGAGGGATAGCTTTGACCTCTAACCTCCCTGAGTTCGATAAACCTTGGGTGATCCACTTAAGGGAAACTTGCTGGTGTTCTACAAACCTCTGCACTTGGAGGCCAACAAGTGTCTACAAGAATAGAAGTGCGTAGACATCATCTACCTTGAGCCGAAGCAGCTCGGTGGAGAGCTGCCAGGCGCTCGATCCACCGCCGCCACTCCGACGCTCCCGATGGAGGCCGCCGACTGCCCGGGGCCTATAAAAAGCTCGACGCCACCGCCAAACCCTAAAATCCCCTCAGTTCCGCGTTCCTCTCTCTGTTCTCTCTCTATCTTCTACTCCCGATCGGAGAATGTAACAACCCAAATTTTTGGGAAATAGAAATAAATGGATTTATTAAAATACCAAATTTTGGAGCCAACAAAAACTTTTATTTTAAATACAAGATTAATTTCTTGTCTTTTAAAACCTATGAATTTGAGCCCTTGCTCCCATGCTTCAAATAAAAAGAGTATGAGAAAGGTTTTAAATCCAATCCTTTGAGCCTAATTTTTGAAAACCATTATTTGGAAAGATAGTAAAATCATATCTCAAGAAAAACTAGCTTTGTTATAAAAGAGTGAAATAAAAAGATCCATTTTCAAACTACATGTTCTCAAGTTGATATGTCCAAAAATATCTGAATCTACATTTTGAAAAGTACTCCCTTATGATTTTGTTCCAAAACTCACCATTTTGGAAAACTTTTGGCCAAAACCTTAGAAAAATCCCGCATGGATTGCTTTAGCCAAATTTTGGGAAAAACAAACAAATTTTATTGATAAAAGGATTTACTTAATGGAAACAATTTTCCTTCTATTTAAATCTTGCATGAGTGCATGTTAAATCCATTTGGAAATAGTTCAAGTGAACAAAGTCATCCAATCCCATGCAACAAGAAAGAAAACACAAAGAAATAAGAAGAAACACAAAACCCTGTATAGGAAACATAAGAAGGATCTAGAAAATATTATTGACTAGCCTACTTTGTACCTTCGGAATAAGAAATCTATGAACTAAATAATCATGGATTTCTTCTCCATAATCTAGTACCAGCAATGAACTTTGGAATCCGGCAAAGTTTGGAACCATAAACACTTTCAAACACCATTTAGAATCTTGCCAAACTTTGAAACCTATATAGAGACCACTCCAAATCTATTTAACTTTTTAGCAAATCACCACCTTTGGACCTACCAAAAATATATTCAGAACCCTTATCCAATATCTTGAATCACCCAATTGTCAAATTTTAGAAATTCAAATTTGAATCTCTTTCGAGCATTTCGACAAACACCTTGCGGACAGGTACTTGCAGTACAAGATTGGCGGCCCTAGCCCTAGTCCCTGACCTCCAAACAGTGCCCCTACCTCTCCTAGACCACCTCGCTGTCGACGCCCCCTCACCCTGCCCGGACCCTGACCATGAGACCCGGAAGAAAGTTGCCCCGACCACGTCCACCAGGCACCACTGCTCCCCTGCTGTTTCTGCCGTCATCAGGCCAAGCCAGCGCGCCACCGACGTCACCCCGACACCCGCAGACAACTCCCACACCGCGAAGACCACTGTGGCCATGGGAGCACGTCCGTGACCACCATGCCGAGACCATGCCGGCCACCCCGCTCCTCTCCCTCTCTGGCCTATAAAATCTGCCTCCGAGCACACCGTCGAACTCGCACCACCCACAGCACCTCCCCAGACATCCTCCTCTCCCCTCTATCCCTTCCCATCAAGCTCGCCGGAGCCGGCCGAGCTCCCAGAGCGCCTCGCGTTCCCGGCGACTCGGACGCTGCCCCGACCTACCGCCGGTCCAGGGCGGCCGAGAAGGACTTCCTCCGCCGCCGTGTCACTCCACCATCGCCTCCCGTCCTCTCTGCGTCGAGCCCCGCCACCGCGCTGTACATCGCCATAGGGAGTCCTCGCTGTCCTGAGTCCAGGAAGAGAACGTAACGATTCGATAATTTTTTCTTCTTCTTTTCGGTCTAGCATCCCGATCCCCCTGCTGGACCACTAGTTGGGCCGGCCCGGCTGTGGCCTGGCGCCCAGCCCATTCAGCCTCCTAAACCTTTTTTTTTCTGTTAATAGTTAACCAAAATTTGTATCCGGACCCTGTTTAAAAATCTAATAACTAGAGTTTCATAGATGCAACTTTAGCAAATAAATATTCATTGGAAAGCTGTGAACTTTTCTAGCCTCTGGAACTAGTTTGGTACAATTTAGAGGTACAGATTTAATCTGGTAAAAATAACAAAATAGGAGTTTTTCCACCTTAAAAAATCCATATCAAATCAAATAAAACTCATAAAAATATAAATCTAACTCTGAAGATTCATAATTAGTAACGCACATCTGTTTTGATCATTAGATATCATTTTTGGACATTTTCAATTGAATGCTATTTACCTCTATGGTTAAATAAGCATTTGTCCTATATATTTTATTAAACTCAAACCTAAATCGAAATTTTGATGGAACTCTTATATATTGTTAAACTACCTTTCCAAGTACCTATCCGTAGGTTAATCTTATTTCATATGGACTTGTAGGAGATATTTGGAAATTTAATACTACATAGTAGTAATTAGAAACTCAAACTTGCACACCTATCCCAAAATATGGAAATGATATGAAACCAATTCTAATCAACCACAATTTCAGATATTAATCTATAACCCCTGATCCAAGTCAACTAAGATTAATATATTGTACTTGTAGATTCAAACTTGATTACTAAATAGTTATAAACTAGAAATGGCTTCAATAAAAGAAAAATACTCTAAATCCTATGAAGCCCTTTGGTTGAATCATAATCTTGAATATCTACTTGTGGTCTATGACCATGGTCAATAAGGACTTGCAAGAGATATTTCACGATTCAAAGTAAATTAAATCCTCACTTAAGTCAACAAAGTGATAATTCTATCTATATGAACTCAATTAAGTTGAAGCCACTCTCCATAGCATCCTTAGATAACTTTCGTTACCCTAGTATCCTTTATTGTTGAATGTGTGTGGTTTGTGAATTGTTTGGTGATTGTATGTTTATTTATTTCTCAACGATTGGACGATAAAGAGAGTAAGGAGAATGGATCCTGAAGTCCACCAAGAAATGGAGATGGAAATCAATCAACCCAAGATGAAGATGAAGACTATTTTGACATTGCCAAGCGAGGCAAGCCATCTTTTGAATCATACTCCACATGCCTAGTTTTCCTATTGCATTCTATTTGTTTTTAAGTAAATTGCATGATTGAATTGCTACTCTAGAATGATAGTTGTGTAGTGATATCTTGCTTAGCAAGAGTATCAAGCTGAGTTTATCCTACACTATTTAGTGGTATCATCAATCTATATAGTTGCTTAGTCGCTAATAAAATTAAGGCCATCTATAAGGGGAACCTTACTTGAAACTGGTGACTTGAACTTGAAGGTTTGAATTGGAGACTTCTCCCACATGATGGTTTTCTAAGAGAAAATAATCTTGACTAAGAACTATGGAATGAATTTCTAAATGATTATAAGTGATGTACTATGTGAGCCAACGATACTGTACGACCACATTACCCCTAAATGGGAAGGGGCTTGGTCCGTAGTTTGTTTGCTTTAGTATGGGAGACCTCATTTGAACTTATAGAAGCGTGAATCCCACAGGGATGCTTCCGAAGCCGGGACTTGCCATAGCTGTGATGGAGGATACCACAGACTATGGGAGTCCAAAATACAGCACTCTGTAGCCGGAAAAACTATGAGTTCCATTCCGTATCTGGACTCTTAGGGAGGATCCTATACTAAAGTAGGCAAGTGAAAGATTTTGTTTGATTATCTGAACCTCGCATACTTTGTGTATGACGATCCATGGATTTCTTCCGGCAGATGTATCGAATCTTGTGGGTAAAGTGTACCCCTCTGCAGAGGTTTTCAAACTATTCAAATAGCCGCGTCCACGGTCATGGACAGTTGGCAGGCTGTACTTGACTTTTGTCAAGAATGTTAACAACTTACGGTGAGCTTGGTGAATGACTTGACTTGACATTGATGTTGACCCATTTGAAGTTCCTCTTTAGATTTACTTAGAGAACTAAACCTCTTTTCTACTAATGAACATTCTTGGGAAACAAAACTAGCATTTTGCAAATAAAACTTAGTGCTTAGTCCACCATATCAACCATGCATATTCCTTTCATCACTTGTTTATAAGATGGTTTGTGAGTGCATCCAATGTACTCATGGCTATGTCCCTGGCTATTAACTTGGCCAGACTTGAAGAAGCAAGATCAAGAAGGAAGGACTCATTGACAGTGGCGGAGCCAGCGTAGTAATCCTGTGTAGTCAACTAGAAGTTGTGTAGTCAAATACTTGTAATTATATGAATTTTTTATTATTTTTAAATAATGCAAGCTTGTATTGCCTAAAAGCTATGTAGTCAATTGACTACACAGCCAAAGTGTGGCTCCGCCACTGCTCATTGACGACTTTGCGAATTAGGCTCGTTTCCTACTGTCTGCTTTGCCTGTGCGGTTGAAGCTTGACGATATGGACCCGAAGTGTTATTCCGCTGCGTATCGATGAAATGTAAGGTTTGGTCTATATGACCACCTATGTAATCCCTTTTATTTAGTATTAATGGCTGTGACTGTGATATCAAATACGTTATGTAAATCACAACAATGATTCTGGGATTGTGATGGATTACATAACAGGCACTTCAAATTTGTTATAAATTCGGGGGTGTTACAGAGAACCTCGCCGGAGGTTAAATCAAGCCGTCCATTCCGGTCGCCCCAAGCTCCGATATGGGGTCTATGTGAAGCACCGAGTTCCCTTTAGCCTACCAGAGGAAGGAATCGAGGCGGGGTGGTACCAGATGTTGGTTGTTCGCCGTTCCCTTTGCACAGGCACCGCCAGAATTTCTGGGCATGCCATCGTCTCTGTCAACCATCGACCTCGCCGAGCATGCAGAAAGCTTCCTGGTGAGCATAGCTATCTCCTGAGCTACCTCTTGCCTTGCCTAATTAACCGTAGTGCATTTCCCTTCACTCGCCGGAGTTGGCCACCGCAGGTGGTGCTCACCGGAGTTTCTCCGATGATTATTTCGGGGAAACCCTGCCACAGTTAGGTTTAGAATCGACTGGGGGTTCGAGGGAGATACCTGGCGCATCATCTGGTAGTCAGAATCGCGTCGGCGGTGATCGCCGGAGTAACTCCGGCGAGGTAGACGTGGCGGGTGGGGGTCTGATGACATGTTTGACTTAGTCCTCGCCAACATGGCGGTTGACGTGGCATAGGACCCTCTCACCAGTAGCTGTGAGTAGGTTTGACCCCGGGTACAAATAGTATTTCCTATCCAGTTAAAATTCTAGAAATATCAAAAATTGTTTAGTACTTAGAAAATTCATAACTAATTCATTAAAAAAACAAAAAATGTAAATAATATACCAAAATGATCACAAAAACATAACCTATCTATTTAAATTATAATCTTGCATACTTGTCTAAAATAATTTTGAAATAAAATTGAAACCTTGTTTAAGTAGTATTTGAATTCTGAATTCAAACCAAATAACAATAATTCAAACCTAGTTTTTTCAAATACCAAATAAAAACTTGGCTACTTCAATATTATTATTCCAATTAATATTTTGTTATTATTAAATATTAATCCTAAAACTTTATTGTTAGGAATTAATTCCTAAAATGATTTTTTTCCTAAAAACAAATTTAAAATTTAAAATTTGGGAAAAATCATAAAAATTGAATAAGAAGTATTTCCTAACTCTAATATTACGATTTCAACAATTGTTTCAATAAGAGAAAATCTAAAACCCATTTTAAAATCTTTAATCACTTAAAATTTGGATTCCAACCCTGAAAACCTAAGAACATAAATAACCAGGCTTTCTTATTTAGTTCTGAACAAAACTTGAAACCTAAAATAAAATTCTAAAACTAAAACTCATTAAGGTATATGTTCTTCAAAAGTTATTCTTTTGAAGTACATATAACTTAATCACCCACCATTTCTTTTAGTACTAAAACCAATAACTATCTTAGTGTGCTAATTTTGCCATACTACCTTATTCAACCATAAGTGGTTAGTTTAATGTTCTAGTTCAACATGGTATACCTTAGTCAACTAAAGATTTGCAACACCTTTAATACAACTCAAAAAATCCTAGAATGAATAGGACCACTAAATGGTATTGTGTACCAAATATCCATTAAAGTATATGTTCTTCAAAACTTATTCTTTTAAAGAACATATTAAACAAGCATCACACCCATTCTTATACCTTGCTCTAAGTAACTACCTATGATTGTTAAAAATGCTGTGTCAACTATAGGAACAACTATACATGGTAACAGCAATATCAAACTACTTTGAATGATCATGCTCAACTAATACTCTACTAGTAGTAGATGAATTTTAACTTGCTACCTTAATATGTGTCACCTTATACCTACTTCATGAGTAATGGCTAAATAAGCTAAACCCTAGAACACTGAACTTTATGTGTAGTACTGCTATTCAATAGGAATTATGTTCTTCAAATGTTATTCTTTCAAAAGACATTGAAAGTAAGTAACTAACTATTCCATTAAGCTTGAACATATATAACTCTATTTGTGTCTTAAGATTGTTGTCAACCCTAAGACTAATTGTGTATTCTTATCAAATAAGAATCACTTCAGCTTTGCTTGTCCCTAACCAACTACTTGTTTGCTAAAAATATGATACCACTTAAAAATGTTACTTTCAAGTTTTCACTCATTGCTATAATAGTCTTTTGAAATAACTCTTGTAGGAAGCTTTATTCTATTACTTTAAAAGTTTGGCAGTCAATCTAAAATCCTTAACAACCTTGTTGTGGAGTGAATCTAAAAGTGCAACTCAGTATAAAGAAATCATCATAACCTTTTATACTAAACCATTGGGGGTTAGGATACGCTTAGAGCGATGCATAGCATATAATTTGCATATCATGCTACAGTTCTTTTAACATCATGTTTACCAGATGATGGTTCTATTTCAATATTTGGATTTCCTACGTATCGAAGACCTTGACTTGCATAATCTTGCAGTCAAAAAGGCAAGTTTATCTTGCTCATATCTTTTGGATGCACTGATTTTGAAACTTCTTGCAAAGTGTTGACTTCAAACTCTAACATTCCAAAAGGGGTGGAAAACCTATTTTCATAAGTAATATGACTAGTGGTTATCGACCAGTGGTGATAATCTAGGAGGGCTGGCAGGTGGAACCACGGTAAGATTGTGGTGGTGGAGGTTCCACTTGCACGGGAAAGTAAACCTAGGATTAACTACCAATGCCACAGTTATTCTTGTGCCATAAAAACCGTGTCATCCAAGAGACTTGGAATGGGACGGGAAAGTCAGCTGTATCTTCTCTCGTTCGCATGTCAACGGGCAGCCAGTTGCCGGACGCAGTAGGTCTTGCGGGACTACTTGCATATGGGTGGGACACCTAAGTTCTCACGGCACTGGTGTCTATGATGGTCCGCCAGAGGCGCCTAGGTACTTCATCGTTGGGGGTGAATATCAGGGGCATAACCTGCTCGCGTGAATTGGGTGGGCATGCGTTGTGCAGAGAAGGCAGTGATTGGCTTGGATCAATGACAGGGCCCCACACCAAGGAAGTGTGGACGGGAAAGATCGCCCGGTTGTGCAACAAGGCTTTGATCTCTTTTGGAAGGACACACCTCTGCAGAGTGTAAAAGGATGTGACATGTTACCCCTTGTTCCGGGAAGGAGCTGCGAATGCGGCAGGAAAGGTGCTCTCAAGGCACTAATACCCTGTGTTGGCTGTTGGGCATAGTTTTAATAAGTAAAAGCAATCTTTCAAGAAACTTTGATAAAACCTTGCATTGGTCTATGACTCTTTTGGGTCCATGGCTTTAGTTAGTGCATATCACACAACTTCTTTCTAAAGAAACTTGCTGGGTAATGCTCGTTACTCACCCCAATCTCTTAAACCCTTGCTAGACTATGAAGAATTAGATGGAAGGCAACTCAAGGAGGCAACCTCAAGACATTAAAGATGAAGATGAAGCATTCTACCAATGTCGTGATTATCAGCGGAGCCTACAATTGCATGAAGCTTGGAGAAAAACTAGAATAGGGTTAGAAAGGAATTAGTTTCCTAATCCTAGAACCTTAATAGCTAGGTTGTTTCTATAGCTAGCCAACTGCATTAGTTGTAGTTTAGTTTAGTCCTCCTTGTTTCTTTCTCGTTTGTAGTCGCCAGGACTAAACCTCTACCTGTTGAGGAGGTTCTGAAGATCTTCTGTATGCTGAAAATTATAATCCTATGGACATACCGTGGACCTGCGATGTTTCTGTTGTACCACTCTAATGGATGTAATACTAGTGAGACGGTGTTTCATTAGTGTTATGTCAACGACTTGCATACTACACATGCAGTGGTATGCTGGGTCACCACACATGCATTGTGTCCGTGGGCCACCTGGCAAGAGACATATGCGTATCCAGGATAGTCCTGCACCGTCATGAGCAACGTGGCTCTCAGACCAAAATACTCTCCTTTGTAGGCATCCCACGTACATGCCGGTGTCTCCCACAACATGGCTAACTCCTCTTTCCACAGCTCGAGATACAGGTGCATGTTGATACCCGGTTGTTTCAGCCCCTGAATAAGAATACTCATGTGTACGTATCTCTGCTTGGTGCACAACCAGGGGGGAAGGTTGTACGGCCATACAAAGACGGGCCAGGTGCTATGCATGCTACTCTGGTTGCCGAAGGGATTGAGTCCATCTGTGCTCATACCTAGCCTAATGTTCCTGGCATCGTCCCCGAAACCGTCTTCCATGTCCAGCGCGAGCCACTGGCTAGCGTCCGCAGGGTGTGTCAGGATCGTTCCCTTCTCTGGATCATCTTCGGGCTTCTCCCTTTCCGCGTGCCATTGCATGAGCTTTGCTTCCTTAGGGTCTACGAAATACCGCTTCAGACGGGGGGTGATAGGAAAGTACCATACCACTTTTCGAGAAAGTTTCCTGTTCCCTCTCTTGTATCGTGATTGGCCGCACACCGGGCATGTGGTTAGTTCCTTGTACTCGTCCCGATAAAGTGTGCAATCATTGATGCATGCATCATACTTCACGTGCGGTAGATCGAGAGGGCACATGACTTTCTTGGCCTCCTCGGTACTCCTTGGCAATGTGTTCCCCTCGGGAAGCTTCTCATGCCAGTATGCAATGTTATCGTCGAAGCTAACATCGGTCCATTTGTGTTGCACCTTCATCTCTAAAGCTTTGAGGGTTACGTTCAGGCGTGTATCCCCAGGCCGGCACCCAGGATACAACGGAGTTTTTCCGTCTTTCTCCATTTGCTCCAGCTTGTCTTTCTCACGGGCAACAGCTTTGGCGTTGCTTGTCTCTGTGAGGAGCAGTTCTTGAACATGAGGGTCCCGCAAGGCTAAAGTTAGCGGTGTCTCCGTGTCTGCGTCTTCCCCACCACCATCGGATCCGGTGTCATCATCATGTCCCGCATCTCCTTCATCATGTCTGGGTGACTCTTCGCCTTCTCGTCGGCCTCCCACGTGACCATTTCCTGCCGGTGGGGGCCCGTTGTTGACATCCTCGTCAATGTACCTTTCATGAAACCACTCATGAGCAAGTGCTTCTCCAATGTACCGGAATCAGGCTTGATTAGGGCCCTGAGGTTGCATCTATGACAAGGACATCTTATCTCGGACATGTTGTTCCGAATCATGATGGCCATCGCGCGTTCCTTGTATCTAGCCACCATACCTTCACTCATGTGGCGCACCATCGTTGCCTGCACGGTATGGAGCAAATTATGGTCATATCGCCGGAAAAATTTGGCATGACCTTCCCTATAAATAGGACATATGGGTGGTGCAAAAGTTTGCCGAAACAGAAATTAATCAACATTTCGGCAAACATCCATGCACCACACGCCTGTACCTGCACAAACCATACACAAGCATCCATGCCCCTCTCGATCACATACAAAACACATATGCCATATATATCACACACCGCCATACGTGCCACGCGTCGACCGCCACAAGGAAACAAGCATACATGTTTTCATCCAACCATATACTCACCTATTAGACAAGTTACCGACGAACCCGTGAGCGGAGAGCCAAACTATTGAGGGAGACAAAGATATGTGCTAGCTAGTGGGAGGAATTAATAGAGCTAGATATATGTGGGAGGGGAGGAGGAGGAAGTCAACCCTTACATACTATCCAAATACAAGTTTTGGCTAGCTACCTAAAATAGAGAAATAGTTGAAGAAAATGGGGGTGGAGAGAAGAGGAACTAGAGCTAGAGCTAGATCTATGGGAGTGAGGGCTTGGAGTGGGAGGTAGGGGAAGATGGCACCTTTATGGTGGTAGGTACGACATATCCGTGGCGCACCTCAAAAAGGTGCTCCACAGATATATATACCCGTTGCGCACCTCTAAGTGGTGCTCCACGGATATGTCTGCCACCTTTTCGAGAGGGTGGGCCCACACATATCCGTGGCGCATGTATATGTGGTGCGCCACGGGTATCCACACTATGCGTGGCGCACCCCCAATGCATGCGCCACGGATATGGGGGCCTGACACCCCAGGCCCTGGTGCTCGATGGGGCCCACTTATCCATGGCGCATCTCCTTCACGGTGCGCCACGGGTAAGATGATATCTGTGGAGCACCTATATGTGGTGCGCCACGGATACTTATCTGTGGAGCACCGAAACGTAGTGCTCCACAGATAATGGGCCCATGGATAAGGGTTTTCCTAGTAGTGTAATATCGAGAGGATACTAGTTATATCTAGCCTCTGCAACTACATAGTTTCCTAGTGGCAATACGGATACACACATCCAAAAAGAAGAAGAATTACAAAAGAGAAAAGTCCCTCTTTAGCGATCTATTCCTTGTAGCAGCAGCATCACTAACACAATCAAGATAGCATCAAAAGTTCAGCTTCTTCAAAAGTGACGCCGCCAAGAAGAAAACAGTGCACAAGCGCCATTGTCGCTCAATCATAGAATTGGTAAGATTTGTTGTGTATGATAGACAAAGATATTAGATAATTAAATTATATATAAAGAATATTATCCAGTGATTACTAATATTGATACTATATCAATAACAAGTACATGAAAGATATATATTATCAACTTATTACAAAACTCAACATTCAAGCCATGTTCACCAAAAATATGACTTATACTCTAAAATTTATATAAATATTCTTACCCAATAATACACTAGAAACAACTATACACAACGATATTAAGGATATTAAAAAATACACGAACACACACGCATGCATATACACATACACATATAATATACAATATGTAAGTTACTCAAATATTAGAAGGTTATTTCATGGAGAACCATATTTTTGAAAAATACATTTTAAATTCATGAAAATGCAATTTTCTAATGATATACTCCCTCCATTCCTTAATATAAGGTGTATAGTTTTCTTGTACGAATATTAACGCGCATGCCAAAAGGGTAAATTTCATTGCTTTTAGATGTTAATACTTCTAGATGATTGATGCAAGACTAGAGGAAAAAATAGAGAAATCTTAAAATCCTCTCTCTCCTAACCAGATTGATTCCTAATTTAGCATGGCAAACCCCACAATCCCACGATAAACCTTATATTTTGGAATTTTTACAGAAAACTATACACTTGATATTAAGGAACAGAGGGAGTATGTTATAATTCTATAAAAATAACAATATAATTAATATTATCAACATCATATGTGGTTAACTATGTATTGGAACTCATCGTTAGAAAACTATAGTCGAGTTAAGATCATAGTTTTGACAATATTAATTCATAAAGTATAATAGTTTAGTATAAATATATATATATATATCAATCTAATAATTGTATGAGTCAGATATCACTCATTATGTCAAATTTTGTGAATAATTCAACTCGGTGACGGGCCTCGCTCCGCTCTGTCCGAAGTTAGTCTTTCTTCAGTGCACCAATACTTGAATTTGGATCAGAATATAACAGTAGGCTTCATGCCAAGATCGCGATGCCTGCAACCTCAACGCGCGGTCGGTAGTCACTGTCGCCACGGTCACCCAGGAAAGAGCCCGTTCGATCTCTGTCTGATTTTGTAGAACTTTTCAAACACATTTCAAAACATCAACCATTTTTTTGAAGAATTTTTTGTTGACGTGAAATCATACTTTATTTTTTTCTAACTCGGGACTTTCTAATTGTTTTGTCCAAACAGTGTAAAAATTATTTGAAGATCTTTCAACACGCCGTAATTTGAATAACAAAATCCTTGGGAACACTACAAAATGTTATTAACAACGCCTTCCAAACTTGTCAACAAAAATTGGAAAAACTTTTGCGTATTAAATGCATTTGGTATTGTGATATGGATATGTTTTATACAGTTGGTCAGATTTTATAAACTTCGAGTTTGACTAAAACTAATAGACAATGTAATTTAGGGTGAGGGAGTAATAGTTGCAAGCAGAATGAGCTGTAGAAATTAAAACTCCACGTCCATGGTAGTATATGGTGGAAGTAGGGTTGACCAAAACACGAATCGAATCGTTTTGCAGATGGTCTCCGTTTCTTCGTGCGTACGGAGTACATAGCAGGGGTTAATTCGAGCCGTGATGTTCATCTCTGAGATCGGACGACCGGAGTCCGGACAAGAGAAGATTCCGAAGGAGTTGGAAAGGACTTCGATCGAGACCAGAGACCCGGTTGATTTCCGTTGCACGCACGATCGGATAAACGGATCGAGTCGGAGAAGAGTAGATCGATGTGATTGCCTGATTGGAGAGGAAGACGGACTCCGGCCGCACTCGGTCCATCTCGATCATCTTTAAATAGGACACGATCGAGAAGAGACCTTAATCGAGCAACAAGTTCGGCAGGAAAGAAGAAACATCAAAGGCAAGCAAATCGATCGTCGACAATGTCTAGTTTGTTCGAGAGACCAAACGTCAAGTCGCTGCTGGGGCTCCAAGGAAGGAAGACGGCTGTGCAGGTTAGCACGGCGGCGACGGGCAAAACCGCGACGAGCATGAAGAAGCCGGAGGAGGACGTGTCCCGCATCATATCCAGGCTGATCGCCAAGGGCCACGCCCTGCTCGGCGCAGATGCGACGGAGAAGCTGACGCAGCTGGGGCCGAAGGTCGTGAAGGTCGAGGTGGCCGTGAGGGAGGACCAGGACGTCGTCGTGGGGATCACCAGTCCCCACACGGACCGGCTGCGCGATCTTCTGAGCTGGCTCAGGCTCTTCCTCCACCGGGCCGAGGAGACGCTGGACAAGGTCGTGGCGCGCCACAAGAAGATCGTCTCCCTCCCCGCGAGCACGAACCCGTTCTACGAGGAGAGCTGGGCGAAGAAGAAGCTCGGGTCCGTGTTCCACACCGTCTCCGGCGGTACCGGGACGGAGATCAAGAAACTGAAGAGGAGCATAGACCAGGTACGGACCGTCGTCGACCAGGTGCACGAGGGCATGACCGAGCTCGAGAACAAGGGCATGCTGCCGACCGACTGGCGCACCACGGGGGTTCCTCCGGCGAAGGTGTTCGGGCGGTTCGTGGACTGCGAGAGGATCGTGGCGATGCTTCACAGGACAGTAGGGTACGAGGACCAGCAGGGCCCCGGATGCTGCCCCTACTCCGTGGTCGGCGTCCATGGCGAGGCCGGGTGCGGGAAGACGACGCTCGCGCAGCTCGTGTACGCCCGCGTCGACGAGGCCCGCTACTTCGACCTCGCCATGTGGGTGCACGTCTCCCGGGACTTCACCTCCGTGGACGATGTGTTCACGGACATGATGGAGGCGGCCAGAGGAAGAGCGCCGTGCTGCCACCATGACCCTGCCACCACGCAGGAGAGCCTGGAGAAGGAGCTTGCCGGGAAGCGCGTGTTCCTGGTGCTGGACGACGTCGGCTGCAGCGACGGCGGCACGGCGGACTCCCGGGCCATGGAGCGGCTCCGCCGTATCCTGGCTCCGCTCGAGGCGTGTGAACGGGACAGCAAGGTGCTCGTGACGAGCCGGACCGTCGACGCGCTGCTGGTGCTCGGCGCCCCGAAGGCGAGGTGCGTCCCTGTGCCGGACCTGGCCGAGGACGTCTTCCTCCAGCTGTTCCTGCATTACGCGCTCGACCTCGAAGGCGGCGTGGATGAACGGGACCGGGGTATTCTCGAGGTGATTGGGGCAGACATCGCCAAGAAGCTCAAGAGGTCGCCACTGGCGGCCAGGACGGTGGGGGAGAAGCTACGGACGGACAAGAGCATTGAGTTCTGGAGAAGCGTCCAAAGCGCTTTGCCAAATTAATTAGAGCACGTATATACAATAAGTTGTGTAAACGTACAGGATATAATTAAGACGCTGCTATGAAAATGTATAAATTCTTAGACGACTTTGTATTTTTTTTAATATGGACGCCTAGCTTGATACTAGTACAGTAGCAGTAGTTTTTTCGTGTAACTGACACACATTTATGTTGTGATAGAAATAAACTAGTATCATAAATAGTATGTTTTTTAGAATAATCATAAAATATGTGTTGTCTAAACAAATTTGGTAATGTATGATAGTAGTATGATACAGGCCTCTCGCCCTATCCTAAGTAATATAAATACCCCGACGTAACAGTCGTCGGAGGACTTCGCCGGATTTTTTTATGCTACAATAATGCAAAAGCGGAACTTTTTTTTGCTTCACGAAAGCAATTTTGAGATTTTAGTGCGTAACATTTTTGCTTCATTCATACGAAAAAATTGCTAAATGAATCACTTTCCTGCTGCATTGGTATATTATAGAAGCAAAAGCGAGATTGAGGGAGTCTGGAGGGACACGTGTCAGCACGCCGACCCGGAGGATCGGCGCCCCAGATCCTCCGAGGGACGGCTAGTCCTTTCCTTTGATCATTGACGCTCTAAGTCACTAAAATATCAAATTATTGATTGGTGGAGGTTTATACAATAGTTTGAGAAAGATACCAAAATAGCTCACTCGTAAGGTGTAACACATCTGAACCAAAAAAAAGACTGTATAAGACATCAACGCAGAACTGCTTGTGGGATTAATTAGGTCGCACCAAGGGCTAAGAGTGCCTCAAATAAAGCATGTAGTCACTTCGGTACTTCAGTTCTCAATTTCTCTATCTAGTTATGAGACCACTTTTTTAATGTTTTTTAATTTAACTAAGTTTACAGAAACAATATCGCGTGTAACTGGAGTATTTTCTTATGTTGTTCTTTGGATAGACAAGCATACCATTTTTTCTAGAAACAGTTTGAATTTGTTGTGTGCTTTTTAACCTAATGGAAGCCTTCCGCATGATAACATCTTTGTTTTAGACAACCTTCTAGGCTTTATTAATTCAACATAATGTTTACAAGGATACTTTCAGAATTGGGTACACCAAGCCAAAGATGGCGACCAACTACATACGCTAAAGAGTAACCCGAGCTGGGGTAGAGGGTTTAGGAATGGACTGAAGCACTGATAAATAAGATTTTATAAAACCAAAAGTGGACAGAGGGGATTGGAATATATCTTCGTGGATTGCCTTTCTCCCAGCTATCCATATTGCCTAGAGAGTAATCCATACTCTAGTAAACTGATCATGGGGTAAGCTATCCATCAAATTGAAACCATTGTCAGCCATGGGTCTCTCCATTGTTTGAAATGAACTCAGACAAGGACTCATCAGATAAAGCCCAAACCGCCTGAGCCATGTTGCAGTCAATTAAAGAATGTCGCCATGAATCAGTGGCACCATAGAGCACATCGGCTATGATTTGCCAACTAGCATATTTGTTGAATGTTCTTGGGATGTCTTGTAAAAAAGATTCAGATGCTTCTCGTAGCTCAAGTTGAGTATATGATTGAAGCATTGAATTGGGTGAAATTGAAAGTGGTCAAGGTTTGAATAAAGAGGTGATACAGATGGAGATCTCACCACCAACTATAATGCATGCTATGTCTTTATGGGTGTGTTTGGATTGCTAACAAAACAAACCCTACTATTTTTTTGGTCATGACCAAAATATTGGTTTTTGTTTGGATAGTTGCCAATTTGTTTTGAGTAAAACCGCCTTCATGTAGGGTCTCTAATACTGGTTATCTTTTATATCTATATAAGAACCCCCCACTACCTCATTTTCCTGGCTCCCGGTGAAGCCACGTCACCCCCTTTACCAATCATGTACGGTCATTCAGAGCTTCGTCGCGCATCACCTCGATTCTTTACATGGGCTGGACTGACGTGGGCTTGAAGTCCTATCGTGGGCTCGCAAGCTCGTTGGCAACTCCCCATAAGTTCTGTCCTAAAAAAAAGGAAGCAGCTGCAAATCATTGTTCGTCTTCCTCTGCCATTGCGACTGTTCGTCCTCCTCAGGAATTTCTAGCCACGACTTGAGGCCTTTTCCTCATAATTGCTCATGAAGCCAAAAAAGGAAGCAGCTGCAAATCATTGTTCGTCTTCCTCTGCCATTGCGACCGTTCGTCCTCCTCAGGAATTTCTAGCCACGACTTGAGGCCTTTTCCTCATAATTGCTCATGAAGCCACCAAATAACTTCAGCATTCAATGAGTGAAAACTGCTCTTGAACTCATCCGTCGTCACCGCTGCCGCCTCCAAGTTAAAAACCAGGCCATGTTGCCGTCCGCATAAGCACGCCGGCCTCTTCCCGGTGCCACCTCTGCCAGCGGCCTCGCTGGTATATCGCCACTCTCCCCTTTTAATTCCCCTTCAGGCCTTGTTTACTTCTAGGGTATTTGAGGGGATGAGAGGGGATTATTTCGTATCTCGAAAATTCCCCGATAGGTTGTTTACTAGTCCGGGTTTTGAGGGAATAATCCCGAGATATCCCCACAAATCCCCTCTACTCTAGTGTATTTTTGGCTAGATTAAAAACTCTCCATCATAGTAGAGTATTTTTGGGTAAGAGTATTTGAGGGGATTTCAGAGTATTAGGTGAACACCAAATCCCCACATATCCCCACATTCTTCGGGGGTGAAAATACTGGAGAAGTAAACAAGGCCTCAGTGTATTTTCAGACCTACAGTACATATCTCTCAATCTGCCAGGTTGAGCTCCGGCCTCAGTTCGCTGGACTTTTTGCCCCTGCACCCAATTTGCCTTCTTTGTTCAGAGGGAATTAGAGTCGCTGCTACCTGCCTCCTCCCTCAAGCTTGCAATCCTACAGGCCGGTCCCTTCATTCTTCAGTCTTGCATGCGTTGAATTCATCTATCCGTTCCTCTCTTTTCTGAAGTGTACTTTCCTGAAGCGGTACTTTATATATGGGGTGTACTTTCATGAAGCTTCGTTATTTGAAATTTTGCGAGATAGCGATTTGGAGAATATGAGGGATGATTGGTATCAGCTAAGCATTGTATTGGGATTTATGGATTTATCAGTGGATGTATGTGAGTGCCCGATTTGAAGGTGCGTATTTTTTTTTTGTTATTCATGTTCTTTTTCCATTGCAGATTCCCTTCAAATTTACTAATTGTCTTTTATTCTACCATTGCAGATTTGCATCGAAGAAAAATTTCTCCACATATACTATTGGTATTTTGGATCTCACCTTGCAAGATTTCCAATTTGTTTGCAGTTTGTCCACATGAATTTTGTCATTAGTGAAAACTACCGTTTTACTTCTATTCAGCCGAAGGTGGCAGCATCTGAGCTTACATTATTATCCTTGAAGAAACAAGATTGAGTGGCGCCAACTTTATGATGTACGGATTTCAACAGCAACTCACAGGCTTGATATGTACGATTCTGAAATTAGCTAACATGCCTCTTATTCTGATTTTTTAACTGGTTGATCTAAGAGGTATTGACTAATCTGTGGATAGTGGCTAATAATACTTCGTTGTGAGCCATTTGAATGGCCCAGTGTCAAGACATCATTGACGGGAAAACCCATTATTTCTACAGACAATGCAGTGGAAACCTTTTTCATGTTATATACTCCATGTTAAATACTGCTTCATTTTTAAAGGAACTTAATCACATTCGTTTTTTAATCTCATCGGCCATTAGTTATTGTAGTTGTCTGAGATGATTCTAAGAATTAGAGCAACGACAGTGATTTCCTTAATTAACGTGTATGCTAAGATGCTAACTTATGGAATTAGTTATCCTTTGAGACCGAGCCTATGTTTTTTGTAATGGGGCAGCCCCAGCCGAGACCGAGCCTATGTGTTTATGTGGTGTTTGCATAGCGGGCTTCTCTGCGTATGTTTCGACTGCACGTAGTCTTCCATTTTTCACAACTTATGCTTTCAGGAAAGCTTACTTTTCTTTAGGGAAGGAATGCCACATTTGTGTATAAATGGTAATTTATGCTACTATGGTTCGCAGAACTGTTCGAGAATTGAAGTATTTTTTTTATCAATAGCAAACAACAATTGCTATATATTTTAGAAAATTTATGTCCCAATTGTAACTATATACATATATGAAATATAATCCCTATATGTCCCCAAGGTTTATATTATTGTTTTTGGCGTAATGTATTTATATTGAATCATTGAATATATTGGTTTGTAGTTTTCCTACAACACATGTTGTGGTGTTCTTATACATTGGTTCCTTGGTAACTAAATGGGTGGTGCTTCCTTTTCTTTCAGCTGTTATTACATCTTAGATATAGCAAATATACATATATGAAATATAATCCCTATATGTCCCCAAGGTTTATATTTTTTTTTTGGCGTAATGTATTTATATTGAATCATTGAATATATTGGTTTGTAGTTTTCCTACAACACATGTTGTGGTGTTCTTATACATTGGTTCCTTGGTAATTAAATCGGTGGCGCGTCTTTTTCTTTCAGCTATTATTACATCTTAGATATAGCAAATATTTTCGCAGCAACGCGCGGGGTATCATCTAGTTCTACTAGTGCCAATACTCCACTACCAAGTCTACTTCATTTTTTGGCCAATGTTGGCTAACTTGTGGGCAATTAATAGCTCAACCAAAATATTGGCTATCCAAAATTTTGGTAGGGCAATTTTAGGCACAAACTAAAAAGAGTAACAGACCTTATATCCTTCAATTAGGAAAGTGCTCTACATGCTTTAGGAGCTGAAACAATGCTAGAAGTATTTGAGTCCTTTGAGATTGTTTTCCGGTTGCACTTGATGAACAAAATATTTGGGGTCTTTTCAAATGCTTTCCGAAGGAGGGATCAAGATATTATTAATACAATGGATTTTTCTTAGGTTAACAAAGGGAGAAATGGAGGGTTTTGTTTAGAGCAACCACATATTTCTTAATTGAAAATCAAGTTACAAAGAACAACATGTGTAGATATTAACAGACAAACCGAGATAAAATAATTATCTTAAAAACTTTGCAGAGAAAACCGTAAGAGATCGAAAAATACAAATCGATCCCTAGGGTTTCCTGCAACCACCGAAGCCATCGGCCGTCGTTCAACTCTAGTGTCGCAGAGACGCACGCCGGAAAAAACGTCGAGCCTCCACCATTGCCAGATCTAAGAAAGCACCATCGGCACTGAGACTTTGTGAGTGGATGAATAGACGTGCTGCACGCAGCTAGACACATGTGTTGTGGCACGACAAACAGGCATGTCCCCGAGAGATTCTTTGAGCTAGCAACGCAAATTTCTGCTCAGCAAATGGCTCGTGTACACATGCGCACGTTACAAACACTCGCGTGTGCGCCGATCCATCACCACGCACCGGTCGATCCAGCCGTTGCGCTGGTCGATCGACACGCTCAAAGGCTGCCACGCTCTCTCCCTCGCTCTCCCGAAACTGCAACTGCCAAAAGATTCCGCAGGAAAAAAGATGGCAGCGCTCATCCAGCAACGCCTCGCCTCGCCCCGTGCTTTGCTGTGCTTTCTCCCTCCGCCTCCGCCTGGCTTCCATCCACCGCCGTCAAGGTCTCCGCAACCCGACAGAATTCAAACTCGTACTACCAACAACCCCACCCCACCACCACGCCCCTAAAACCCTAGACCCCGCCGTTCCCCATCCCCATCCAACCAAACCACCCACCTCCTCCCATCCCATCCCTCGCCGTACGACCCCATGGCGTCTCCGTCCTGGGTCATCCTCAGCCGGGAGGCCACCGCCTCCGCCGACTTCCCGCAGGGCGCCGCGCTCTCCCTCGCGCTCGCCGCGCCGCCCAAGGTCACCACCGTCGCGCTGCACCCGAGCGTCTGCCCGCTCCAGCCCGACCCCACCGCCAGGCACACGTCCCCCGGCGTCCTCGCCGCCGACCCCTCCGGCCTCCTCCTCCTCCTCACCCCGCCGCCGCTCTCCGAACGGGACGACGGGGAGCTACGCACCTCCCGTGGCCCCGACGGCGCCCTGCGCACCATCCGCATCGGCCGCGTCCCCAGCCCGCGCTACCTCGTCTGCGACGTCTCCTCCCCCCAGGCCGCCACGCGCGTCCCCGACCCCGGCAACCGCATCTTCAACAACGACCTCGGCGTCATCGCAGCGCCCGGGGGCGGCGGAAACGGCTTCATGGTCGTCGAGTTCCAGCACATCGTCGGCGGCCGCGACGCCACCCTCCTCTGCTTCTCGTCCGAGACCGGCGCCTGGGTCCAAAAGAAGGTCGCCAACCCGCAGCCGCGCTGGCTCTGGACCTTCTCCGACGTGGTCTCGCACGCCGGCAAGCTCTGGTGGGTGGACAACGTGGTGGGCCTCCTCGGCTTCGACCCCTTCCCCGACGAGCCGACCATGGAGTACGTCCACCTCCCGAGAGTGGACGCCCAGCACGGCAACGGCCACGGCTGCGGCTACTGCTCCCAGAGAGCGCGCGGCTCCCGCCGCCTCGTGCAGCTCAGCGGCGGCGCGTTCCGCTGCGTGGAGATGACCTGCGCGAGCCACGGCGGCGCTCCCAAGGTCTCCATGCGCACGCTGACCGACCCGGCCACCTCGGAGTGGGCGCTCGAGTACGAGGCGAGCTTCTCCGAGATCTGGGCCGCTGACTCCTACAAGGCCGCGGGGCTGCCGGAGAAGGAGCCCGTGCTCGCGCTCGTCCACCCCAAGAATCCTGACGTCGTCTACTTCTTCCTGGAGGACCGACTCTTCGGCGTCGACGTGCGCGCCAGGGAGGTCGTGGAGTGCGAGCCCTTTGAAACGGCGCACAAGAATGGCCGCTTCTCTTCCTGGCTCGTCTTCCCGTTTGAGCTTCCACCCGCGTTCCCCCATGGTAATCTATCTCCTACCATCTTACATGGAACTCTTCCTTAGCATTTTCGGTTGATTATTGTGTTGGTCTTCTACCTGCTATTTTGTCCGTTGCAGTACATGATCTTGTGTAGTCTGCTGTTACAGTAGTACATGATCCTTGTGTAGAATGGCGTGCATATGGGCAATTGTGCTGTGCATAACAAACAAGCTTGCTTGCATTGGGTTCCACTGCTTTAGATTCGTCATTGCTTGCTATATACATGTTTTCTGCCATTGAGCGAGTATATGGAAGCCTATATATAGATATTCTACAAGCTAGCCAACTATATTGCTTGCTATATTGGTTCCTCATATATTGCGTGTAAATGTGCAATTATGCATAGCAAAGCTCTGCTTACGTTAGGTTCCACCACTTCAGATTTGTCGCTGCTTGCTATCTATGTGTTTCCGCCCTTGAGCGAGTATATGGATGTTCTCCAAAGCCATCTATGTTTGTACCTCTTCTGTTCCAAGAGGATCAATTGATGTATATATTTGCTGAAACCTGAGCGTGTGGCCTGTTATACTATGGTGCTGTTCAGGTTGATAGAAGTGTCGTAGCTTGTTCTGAACTTTGGTGGTTTGATACCATATATACATCTAGTTAAGAGTGATGTGCATGCGAATTGGAGGCTATTTTACCATTCTAGCTAGTTATACTCCTAATGTCCCATGTATGACTGTGTGTGTGGTACCATTTGTTATCCTAATTTCCTATTTCCTGTCTTATGTGTGTATGTCATATTGTTATTCCATTGTTGCACATTTCATTTGCTTCTCTGTTACGCGAGGGTCTGATCATGAGCAGCATGTTACATACATAGGATGATTTTACAGGTGTAAGAAAATAAAAGTAAAACTACTGAATTTGTACTGAATATGCCAGTACCTTGTTATGCGAATTGCTTGCCTTTTTTTTCTAGGTAGTTATTTCTAATGTGCGATGCGTGTGACTGTATGTGTGGTACCATTACCATTGGGCATTAGATATCTTAATTTAATCGTTTGTGTTTTTGTGTGTGTATCATTCTATTGTTGCATACTTCATTTGCTACTCTGTTAAGCTAGTGTCTGATCATGAGCAGCATGTTACATAACATAGGATTATTTTGCAATTGTTAGGTTATCATTAGCTGCTACCCCTTTTTTATTTTGTGTCTCGCTTTACCCAAAAACAAAATAAAATGTGTTACTACTGAACTTGTATTGAATATGCCTCCAAACTGCTACTGGCAATTTTGTTTAGTAATCTTTTCCTGAAGATAGACTTAGGTATTGGAGTCTGGAGTCAGATCACCCTAGCAGTTGCCTTCACTACTATTTCGACCTTGTTTTACATTTTAGTTCCAAAGTAACAATATTGTCACGAGGAGAATCACGAGGGACGGTTTCATTTTCCTTTTATATCAGCCATTTCTTTTGGTACAAGTGTTATCATAACACTTGCTTCTATGTGTATGAGTTGTCCATTTTGAATTTCAAAGGCATATTCTCCTGAACATTTCTTCAGATAAACAGTTCCTTGAATTGTTCAATTTAAGTTTGCTGAGAAGGCATAATACCTTTCTTAGTCCTTGGAATGTGCATTGTATAAAGATAATTCTAGACTTCTTTTTTGCAAAACATCGACATTCTGAAACTCAACTTCCCTGGCATTGTGAGAAGCTGTTTAAATTACTAGACCATAGTTGCTCTTCATATATTCTAGATTTTCATACATCGGATCAGTGCCACTTTTATATTTCTACTATTTACATAACTGGAAGCTAGCTTGTTTTGCTGAAACACATCGAAATGCCAGTATTCTGACTACCATCTTACATATGTCAGCTTCGGTTGAAGGTTCATCAGGGTTGGGTACTGGCGGTGCCGTGAATGCAGCGCTGTCAACCTCACGGGCTTCTGCTCCATCCTCATGCAACATAGTCTAACAGTGGGGACGTTCGTCATGCATCGTCCAAAGCCCCAAGCCAAATGAAGTTAGCTGCGTGTCATGACCGGTTCATAATGTAGTGTACTTTCGTTTGTCTGTGAAACTTGGATGTGTTTTGCTACTTCTGACAGTCCATGCCAAATTCCTTTCATACCTCGACCTATATGTACTAGTACGATGGTTCTTGGTACTGCTCGTGTCTGTATTGCTCTCACAATGTAGCAGCTAATAACTTCGTTATGCTCTGGCTTTTCTTTATTTGACTGTGTTTTCTATATGATTAGTAAGAGTACTTAACCGATGAGATGCGCCTTATCAAAATCTAGTCTACGTTAAACACTATATGGAATGCATATTTTTCGTATGGACCCCCTCTATTCTGAGCATCGAAATCCTTCACTGATCAAGAAGTAATACTCCCTTCGACCCATAATACTCTTCGCTAAAAATTAGTACTCCCTCTGATCCATATTACTTTTTGCTAATACGGATGTATCAATCACTAAAATGTGTCTAGATAATCTATATTAGTAAAGAGTATTATGGGTCGGAGGGAATATTATTATCTATATAGTTATTCCAATTCTCAACGACTATGACGATCACATAAATGAAAGCATAAACGATTGAGCAGCAGTCCCACTTATGTTTATTGAAGCAGGGTCCTTTAGCAAAATAAAAGCTGTACATCGGTACAGGAGCTCCCAAGACGACCAGCGATCAGACTTGTATTTCGAACCTCACTGAGGCCTACCCTATGCACTACTGAGAAAAGGTTTATAGCCCCGACAGCCCCGATAATGCGCAAGTGAAAGTCTGTCGCTGGTTGCCCATAGCAGTGACGTGCCCCAAAAAATACGTCATTGATAAGTTGCTGGATGGTAATTTGCTTGCACCAATATTACCAGAATCTATGTTCTGACTGCTAACATATAGAGTTCTCAACATAGTAACTACAGCATCTTCGCACCAATGCAAGACCTCTACTGGCTTGCCCTAAACTGTTCACCTGAACCACCTCAACAATTGATTTTATTTGCTGTATTAGGTAAATAAAAAAAGGTTACTCCAAGCAATGTAAAATGCACAAAAAAGTAAATGAAAGCATCAAAAAGGCTGAACTAAAAATTGGAAAAATACCTCAACGTTTAACTTTGGCATTAACAATGCTGACAACTTGTTCAGGAAGGACTCTCAACAAATTAGAAAATTAACAGAACATGGGCATGGTGATTTAGCTTCCAGATGATGGAACTGGAACAAAAGTGCAAAAGAAAACAGAGGATTATATCCTGCACTTTAATCCCCACGGGACAAAAGTGCGGAAACGACACACAAAGTAGGGAAATAACCTGCACTTTACTTCCACGGGACACATGCTTCAACGGCCTTTTCTCAAAAGAATTTTCACTACACTTATCCAAATTTGCATACTATCTTATTTTACCACCTTACCACACAAGCACTCGAGGCAAAAGGTCAAGCACATATTTCAGCCCAAAGTCAACATTGTCGGGGGTAAGCAACCTAATCAAAAGAAACCAAAAAAGCCACATCAGAGCAGCCAACCAAAAACAAATTTGGATAGATCATACATCATTAACATGCCAGGATTAAATACTCAGAGCTTGGCTGCAAACTAGAGTTTGGGCACAAGAAACTTTGAAACACAACAGTCATGAAGCAAATGAATATGTTCTCATCAGACAAATCCTCTTTGGACATAAGCTTGTCCCCAAAATATGAAACCTGAGGAATGGAGGTAACATTGAAGTGTGACAACAAGAAACTTTTCCCTGTTGTTCTATCAAGAACAACTTCCGGGCCACCAATGGGTAACTCAAGGATATTATGGATGGTTTCCTTTGTGACGGGATCAAAATTGTTAGGCAACTGGATCTCTGAAGTACGTGTATCAAATTTACCATAATCCACTTCACAAGTCTAAGTGGGACATCTGTTTTCTCAAACTTCAAAAACAGCCTGCCCATACTTCTTTATAACATTGACTTGATGGATGGTTAATACCTTTTTAACAGAGCAGTATTATTTCCCCGAGTAACGAGTAAAAATAGCTTGCTCACTTCTCAGTGGTTTATGCTTCTTGAACTAAAGAAGTACAAAATCACCCAACTTCTATCAAAATTTGTGCATAAAGAAAGACGCATAGGTGAATAGGGGAAAAAAGCAAAACGTTATCAACACGACAGGATGTCAATTTACTTTTAAGTTGTTTCACTTTCTACAAGCATCTATAAAAAGGCATAGATAACCACACATGCCTCGAACATGAAAAGCTAATATAAAAAGGCATAGGGGAAAAAGCATACATTACTCATGTAGAATTTCAAAAGAGCCTCGTCAAACTTGGCATCCCTAAGAACTTTGTCCTGAAAAAATACAGAATAGGATACAAATACAAGTCATAAAGTTCTTAAACGAGCCTACAAAGAGAATATCAACTGAAAAGTCAATTCCCTATACCTCTGGCACAACACCGACATTGTCGTCGTCAGTGATCACTTCATCGTAAAAGTTTACATGGATACCACCAGATCCTGGTGCTGAAGGAGATGCATCATCATATGATTCGAGCAAACGATCCATTCTGACGCCGACACACCTAAAACGACAACAAAAACACAACTTGCTGAGTGTGAACAAACAATCAACATGCACATCCAATCAAAACACACACACCTGAATTAAGCTAACAATGCTAGAATGTACAATGATCACGCACATAAATTTAGGAGACACCTGCACTGAATCAATCAACTAGCTCTTTTTTTTTAGAGAATATAGCGTTTTATTGATCAAGAAATATCATTATAAAGTTCTTCCCGGATAAGCTCCAGGACAACACCAACAGAAATACTACAAATAGAGGACTCGGCGCAGCGAGCCAATTTATGTGATACCACATTAGTTTTACGACTAGAAAAGGTAAAAGAACAGGACTCAACGTCCTGAGCCAAGAGTTTGATATCAGCAACCACCGTGCCTACAACGGATCGATCTTTCGTCGAGGAATTAATGCGCTGGATCAGAGACTTGCAGTCAGATACCAACTCGACTCTTGCAACTCCATGATCTTTAATCACCATTAGAGCACAGCGAGCAGCAATGGCTTTGGCCAGCTCCGGAACAGGGAGCCCCGACAAACCTTCATGAACACAAAGAATGAAACGACCATTGTGATCCCACAAAGAATCAACTAGCGCTTCTGCCAACACTTACTCGATTTTCAATTAGACACGAAATTGGAAATTCGAAAATACAATGGAAAGAACCAGAAAAGAAAACCACGACACCCGACTGCCACCACACGTGAAAACCTGGATCGCTCGGCTCGGGACGCATGAATCGCGACGCACTGTTGTGGTGTGTGAGCTACTCGCGTGGCCGTCCCGGTCAAAGCTATGGACTGCGTGTCTCCTGCTATACTGCGTCCGCGCCAGGCGTCCCAAGCTGCTCGACTGTCCCACAGACACCGAAACGGCAACTGCGCAAAGGCCATTGCGTAAAGGCTACCGAGCTCGCTCCATGGACTCGTCTCCTCCTAGCCTCCTAGCTCCATCCTGCTGTGCGTCTGTGCCGCTGCAAACGATGACAAAAACACAAAGAATTCAAACACCAATTCCGCTACCTCGTCATGCGAAGTGCGGCTGAGGAAACGTTGAAGGAAAAAGTCCAAAATGAACCCTAAACTCGCAGAGGTCGATCGAAATGAACTCTAAACTCCTAATCCCGAAAATTGGTACCCTGAACTTACATCTCCCGGTCTATTTCGAACCCTAGACCTGTTTGGCACTGTTAAACAGATGTTTGGTGGAAACTGGCTCAACGCATCTGGTGCGTGGCCTATCACTTTATATAAGGGGTACCAAGGGGTACGATACAATTACAGATACATGTTTACAATATCTACAGTCTAACACCCTCCCTCAATCTTAACTGTGGCCTGAGGTACTCAGTAAGTTGAGATTGCGTCTACAGCCTATGAACAAAGGAAGAGACAACGGTTTGGTAAAGATATCAGCAAGTTGATCTTTAAAAGAGATGAACTTGATCTGCAGGAACTTCTGAGCAACCCGTTCTCTCACAAAATGATAATCAACTTCGATGTGTTTCGTTCGGGCATGAAATACCGGATTCGATGAGAGGTATGTAGCGCCGATGTTGTCACACCAAAGGACAGGAGGCCGACCATGGGAGATCTTCAACTCTCAAAGGAGGGACTGGACCCATATAAGCTCAGCAGTGGCATCAGCAACCGCCTTATACTCAGCTTCAGTGCTACTCCGGGAAACGGTAGCCTGTTTCCGAGCACTCCAGGCGATCAGATTAGGACCAAAGAATACTGCATATCCCCCCGTGGATCGCCTGTCGTCCGGGTTGCCAGCCCAGTCCGCATCACTGAAGGCCGAGAGCACACCAGAGGGCGCCGGCCGAAGATGAAGTCCATATGAGGCAGTGGAGCGGACATAACGCAGAATACGCTTGACAGCAGTCAAGTGAGGCTCTCGAGGGGCATGAAGATACTGGCAGACACGGTTAACTGCATATGAAATATCAGGCCGTGTGATGGTAAGATACTGAAGAGCCCCAACAAGACTTCTGTACTCAGTAGCACCATCAGCAGAGAGGAGAGTCCCATCAGTAGCAGAAATAGTCTCAGTGGAGGACATGGGAGTAGTAGCAGCCTTGCACTCCAACATGCCAGCACGCCGCAGAATATCCTGAGAGTACTTCTGCTGAGAAAGAGCAAGACCATCCTGTGGATATGTGACCTCCAAGCCAAGAAAATAGTGAAGTTTGCCCAGATCCTTGACAGCAAAATTAGAACTGAGAGCCAGAACCAAACGACCAGTCGCCGCAACAGAGGAGCTGACAAGGATGATATCATCAACATAGACCAGGATATACATAGTAACCTGTGGTCGCTGAAGAATGAACAGTGAAGTATCAGCAGTGGAGGGCACAAAACCATGAGCACGAAGCGCAGAACCCAGGCGAGCATGCCAAGCATGAGGAGCCTGTTTGAGACCATAAAGCGCTTTCACCAAGCGACAGAGATGCTGAGGACGATCGGGATCAACAAACCCAGGAGGCTGACGCATGTAGACCTCCTCCTCAAGAACACCATGCAGAAACGCATTCTGAACATCCAACTGGCGAAGAGACCAACCACGTGTGACAGCAAGTGACAAAAGCAGCCGAATAGTGGTTAGTTTAACATCAGGACTGAAAGTATCCTCATAGTCAAGACCATACCGTTGCTTGAAGCCTTTAGCAACTAGCCGAGCCTTGTACCGCACAATGGAGCCATCTGCATGCCGTTTGACCTTGAAGACCCACTTGGAGTCAATAACATTAAGACCGGGACGAGGGGAAACAAGCTGCCAGGTGCCATTCTGACGAAGAGCCTGAATCTCAAGGTCCATAGCAGCACGCCAGTGAGGAATACTCATCGCTGCTTGAAAGTGTTGGGGTTCCGCAGTAGGATCAGACTGCGCTTGAGCCAAGCAGGCAGCGATCCATGCAACAGTGCCATCAGTGCGTTCCTTAGGTCGATGAATACCGCTCCGGCTGCGCGTATGCGGACGAAGAACCACAGGAGCTGGAGGCGGGTCAGCGACTGCCTTGTCGGGAGAGGTAGGCGACGGTGCGGGAGACGGGCTCCCGGGCAGCGAGACGGGCACTGGCGATTCCGGCCCAGGTGATGGCGAAGCCGGCCCGGGTGAGACGGGCGGCGATGACGCGGGCGGAGGCGACGCGGGCGATGGCGACCGCACATGCGACGCGGGCGGTGATGACCGCGCAGGCGACGCAGGAGGCGAAGGCGGCCCACGGTCAGCCAGCCGCGTGGGCGACGGGGCAGCTGGGGCCTCGGGGGACGCGCCCGCTGCATGATCCATGCAGCGATCGACGTCGCCAGCAGCAGGAGCAGGTCCTGACGATGCAGGTTCATGAAGGAGCTCAAGGCGAGCACCACGTCCGGTACCTGCATCGTGGTTAGGCAATAACACAGTCGAATATGCAACATCCTCAAGTTGGTCAAGCGAAATAATGGAGGTATTAGTGGGTGATGACAACGATGGAGAAGATGGCATATTCGAAAAAGGAAACAGATTTTCGTCGAACACGACATCACGGGAAATATAGACTCTATTTGTGGGAACATGGAGACACTTGTAGCCTTTGTGAAGCGCACTATACCCTAAGAAGACACACTTTTTGGAGCGAAACTCAAGCTTGCGACTGTTATAGGGCCGAAGGTGCGGCCAACAAGCACAGCAAAAAACTTTGAAAAAAGTGTAGTCAGGGAGTTCATTAAACAACAGTTCAAGCGGTGTCTTCATATGTAACACTCGAGTGGGAGTTCAATTTATCAAGAAGCAAGCAGTGGTAAAAGCATCACTCCAAAACCGAAAAGGCAAGGAGGCATGAGCAAGAAGAGTAAGACCAGTTTCAACTATGTGACGGTGCTTGCGCTCGACAGCACCGTTCTGCTGATGTGTATGCGGACATGAAACACGATGAGATATCCCAAGCTTATTAAAGAAAGAATTGAGGTTGCGATATTCACCCCCCCCCAATCAGACTGAACATGAATGATTTTATGATGTAGGAGTCTCTCAACATGCAATTGGAATTGTAAGAACACATTAAACACATCAGCTTTGCTCTTAAGTAAATAAAGCCATGTGAAGCGGCTATAGGCATCAATGAAACTGACATAATATTTATGACCACTGACAGAAGTTTGGGCAGGGCCCCATACATCAGAGAACACAAGCTCTAAAGGTTTAGTAACAACTCGAGATGAAGACACAAACGGTAACTGTGACTCTTTCCCTGTTGACAAGCATCACAAATAGCTAAGTTTTTATTAAGAGATGACGTAGGGAGCTCATGTCGATGCAAAACATGGCTAACTATGGGAGAAGCAGGATTACCAAGCCGAGCATGCCAATGGGACGCCGACGTGCGAACAGCGCTGAAGACCTCCGGAAGGGATGGCGGCTCCAACGCATATAGGCCCTGGTGAATGCGACCTCTAAGCAGAACCTCCCGTGTGGCTCGGTCCTTAACGAAGAGATGAAACGGGTGAAATTCACAAAACACATCATTATCATAAGTAAACTTACGAACAGATAGTAATGGACGAGTGACAAGTGGGACACGAAGGACGTTACGAAGAAGAAGCCTACGAGAGAAACTAGACAGAAGGGAAGCCTGACCAACATGAGTAATGGGCATACCTGAACCATCAGCGGTGCGGACCTTGTCATGGCCGTGGTAGGGCTCCTGCGCCTGGAGCCGACCAGCCTCGTTGGTCATGTGATCCGTAGCCCCCGTGTCGAAGTACCAGGGAACATCGATCGGATACGACGGTGTGTGACCTCCAGCGCCGTGATAGCCACCAGCAGAACTCTTCTCGGCGATGGCGGCCTGTTTCTCGTTGCCACGCCCATCATTGCCGATTCCGAGAAAGTCCCTCTTGAAGCGACGGTGGCAGCGAGAGGCATAGTGCCCGTAGATGCCACACAGCTGGCAGTCGACGTTTGGGCGGCCGCGACGATCGGTAGTCACCGGCGGGCCACGGGGCGGGGGCGACGGAGGGGGCTGGCGACCCGGAGCACCTCCTGTGGGCGGGCCAGCAGACGGGCGAGGCGGACGATAGCCACCCGGAGCACCACCATGGTAGGCGGCATGGGCGTGGGGGTCGTTCAGCTGCATCGCGGCATGGAGGGCGTCAATACACTGCTCGGTGGAGAGGAGGCGCGAGTACAGGTCCCGTTGGGACGTGGGCGTCTCATGCCCCCGCACCGCCTCAACCAGGTTGTCGTAGTCTTGGTCGAGACCCCGACGGATGAAGTCCGTGAATTCCGAGTCCCAAAGCGGCTGCCCGAAAGCGGACAGGGTATCGGCAAGCGACTTGATCTTGTTGAAGTAGTCGTGCACGGAGGAGTCAAGCTTCTTACAATCTTGAAGTTGTTGACGAATAGCCGATGCACGAGCCGAGGAGTGCGCGGAGAAGCTGTCCGCCATCGTTGCCCAGACGTCAAAAGACGTGGCGGCGAAGACCACCAGGCCAGCGACGCCCTCCGTCAGCGAGGACTGGAGCGCCGAGAGGATGGCCTGGTCCTGCGCAACCCAGGCACGATACGCCGGGTTCTCAGCAGAGACCCACGCGCCGGTGGTCGTGACCGCGGAGACGAGGCGGGGCGGGCACGGGTGACTCCCATCGACGAAGCCTTCGAGATGACGGCTGCGGAGGAGCGGGAGGATCTGCGCCCGCCAAAACAGGTAATTATCCTGCGTGAGGCGCACCGTGATGAGGTGCGTGAGCTGGTAAGGACCAGTGCCCGAACCGTCGACGACCGGGGAGTCAGCAGGGGCGGTGCTAGCGGCCGCAGTGGTGGTGATGGGCGGCGCGGCGAGCTCGGGCGCGGCCGAGAACGAGCCGTGCGAGGTCACCGATGGAGGCGAGGGCAGCACCGCGCTGAACGGGATCAACGGCGCCGATCCATAGGACGGCGGCGGCGGCAGTGGGGGAAGAAACCCCGGGGCGAACTGAGACGAGCCAAGGTACAGGGGGCGCGACGAAGTCGACGCGGCCATCTGGCTCGTGTTGCTGGCGGCGAGGATCGCCGCGAGCTAGGGCGGGATGAAGGGCGGCACCGCAGAGGAAGTTGCGGAGGCAGGCAGGGCAGTGGAAGAGGCCGAGGACAAGCCGAAGGAGCTCATGACGGCGAGGATCTTGGCGGCGACGCGGCGACCTAGGGAGGAGGCGGTGGCGGCGGCCAAGGACAGGAGCGGCGGCTAGGGTTTTGAGACCTAGTCTGATACCATGTTAAACAGATGTTTGGTGGAAACTGGCTCAACGCATCTGGTGCGTGGCCTATCACTTTATATAAGGGGTACCAAGGGGTACGATACAATTACAGATACATGTTTACAATATCTACAGTCTAACAGGCACACCGGAAATACTGCAATCCCGCACGGGATAGCGGGCTACCTCACTGACAATCTAGACCCACATGTCATATTCATCCCCTTCCTTGGATCTCTCATAATCACCACAATTCTCTGCTCCGTGGGGCTCCTGTCGGAGCTCTCCGTGCTGACCCCGCGCCATTGCCCAGCCAGAGATCGCCGCCCCCGCCCTGCTTTCGGCCCAGCCAGAGCTCACCGCCCCCGCCCTGCGTCCGGCCCTGCCGGAGCTGGCCTACCCCGAGCCCGCCCGTGCTTGCCCTGCCGGAGCTCACCGCGCCCGACCTTGCCGGAGTTCTCCACGCTGGCCCCGCGCCATGGCCCTGCCAGAGCTCGTCGTGCCTGGCCCTGCCAGAGCTGGCCCCCGAGCTCGCCCGTGCCCACCATGGCCAGAGCTCGTTGCGCAGGCCTCGCGCCCGGCCCTGGCAGAGCTCCGCCCGGCGCGCCTGAACTGGCTGGATCTGGCCGCGTCGAGCCCTCGTTGGAGCTCGCCGTGTAAGCGCCACAACTATCATCAGGGGAAAAGAAAGAAAAACAAAGAATAAAAAAATGATTATTTTAAAAATAAAGAATGAACATACGGTTAGAAGAAACAATAGTTGGAGGTGGAAGATAGAAATGACAAGTGGACCCACACTGTAATTGGGAGAAATAGTTTAGGAAATAAAATTAGGGGGTGAAAACAGGTCTAGGGTTCGAAATAGACCGGAAATCGTAAGTTCGGGGTACCAATTTCAGGGATTAGGAGTTCAGGGTTCGTTTGGATTGACCTCTACGAGTTTAGGGTTCGTTTTAGACTTTTTCCAACGTTGAATCCCTCAAACTACTTAGGCTAAAACCCTACACATATTCCCATCGTTCACGGCGTCGATCAGCATCAACCCTCCACACTTCTCCGCTTCTGCCGTGCTGCCAAAATGGCTCAGCCGTCGTGGGTCATCCTAGGCGCGAAAATCCGCGTATCCGCCCAGCAGGATGCCGACCTCTCCTTCGAGCTCTCCACGCCGCCGCGCGTCTCCGTCCTCACCGTGCCCCCGCGCGTTTTCCCCATCGACGGGCGCCCCTGGGTTGTCTCCGCGGACCCTGCCTCCGGCGTCCTCGGCTCCTCCTCCTCTGCGCCCCGCCGCCCCCCCCCCCCCCCCCCCCCCCCGGCAACGGCGCGCTCGTCCTCAACATCACCGATATCGAGCGCCGGCCGCCGGCTTACTTCGTCTGCGACGTCTCCTCCGGCTCGGCCTTCCGCCTCCCCGAACCCGGCAACGGCGACCCGACGGGGTTCCCTCCCATGATCAACCCCTTCAACGTCGGCGTCGTCGCTGCCCCAAGAAACGGGGAAGGCGCCTCTCGCTACATATGGTGGTCGAGTTCCGCTACATGTTTGGTGACGAGGACGCCATGCTCCTCTGCTTCTCCTCCGACACCGGCGAGTGGGTGTGGAAGCAGGTCCACAACCCCATGTTGGCCGCGCTGGATTTGGGGCAGGGGCGGCGTCATCGCCCACGACGGCAAGCTCTGGTGGCTGGATCTCGCCGGGGGCTCATCTTCTGCGATCCTTTCGCGGAGGCGCCGGTGCTGGACATCGTCCCGTTCCCGGATGCCGGACCCGGCGCAGGGAAATCGCTCGCCTATCTCCGCTTCGTGCAGGTCAGCGCTGGCAAGCTCCGGTGCGTGGTGTGGATCAGCTTCATGACGGTCTGCATGTGGACGCTGAACGATCCGGAGACCAAGGAGTGGGCGTTGGAGTGGAGACCAAGGAGTGGGCGTTGGAGTACGAGGTGAGCTTTCAGGAGATCTGGGCTGACGACAGCTACACGGCTGCCGGGCTCTCGAAGAAGAACCCCACCTTCGCGCTCGTCCACCCCATGGATCCAGACGTGGCATACTTCTTCCTGGAGGAGCAGCTGTTCGGCGTGGACATGCGCAACCGTAGGGTTGTGGACTGCGGGCTCCACGGGTTGGTCGTGCCATCGTCAGGCAAGCCCCCCAACTGGAACTCCGTCCGCGCATTGGAGCTGCCACTCGCCCTTTCCGCAGGTAACGCACCACATCTTCCTTAGATCATATCCTGCATGTTGTTGCCTGAACTTATATATGGATGTTATCTGCATTACAATAGTTACTGGACATGTGCAGAACGAATGCAATTGCTCCCCGGAATGTTTTATGTTTTAGACTAATGTTGCCCAATCATGTGAAAATGCAGCAATTATTAGTGTTATGCTGTTGCTCTGCTGGTAGTTTATATGGATATGGTTTTCGATGTTCCTTATAGGAAGGGTTTAGACTGTTTTGTATTTGCGGTCACGATGTATAATCAGTTTATGCATGGTGTGCAGCCTGTTTAGGTTCAGGCTTTTGGATGACTGCTTGTAGTGGTGACAAACTGACAATGTATATTCTTTTGGCTGGTCGTTATCAATTTCTGAAGGCAGTGTAACAGCCATTTGTTCTTATGACATCTGCATGTGTAAAAACAGTCACTATCTCATGTACTGTGTACACCACTAGCGAATTATTACACGCTTAGTTAATATTTGCATGTAATGAGTGGCGCTAGAGCAGGTTTCCGGAGCATGAGTGTCACCGTTCATGCCATCCGAAACTTGCCAAATAGACACACGAATTGATTAGTTAGTGTTTTGCTTTCATTTTATTATACAGTGAGCCTATGTTTCTAATATGATAAAGCATTCATATATTTCACAATTAATTAATCTTAATCATTCTAACCAGTTAAGTTCTTACTATTTTATAGTAGACTCAATCCCAATAATGCTTTGCTTGATCGTATACCTGTTAGTTTTGACTGTGTCAATTGCTATTTACGCAGGTTCACTTCCATCTGATGTTGGCAGTGGTTCAAACCCTGAAGAGTCTATACCACTGGCGTCAGCTGTGCCATCTGTTTCCCTGGTGAGCTACCGAGCTTCCGAGCTTCATCATACATTTGTTGTTCATGTTGATCAACAATTCACCACACAGATAATTTATGGCCTTCCAGTTAGCAGCGATGATATAGTAGGTTTTCTCTTTTGTTCTCCAGGTGGATGACTTAGTGAACCTGAAGATCGAGGCAGAGGAAGATGCCTAGGGGATTGACCTTGCGGCGGCGTCTGTTATGATCAGTAAGCTATGCTCTCAGTGGAGACATAAGTATTTAGTCTCTAGTCTATCAGACTGTAATTGCTGCCTCTCTGGTTCTGTGTACCCATGCTAATTTAGCTGCTGTAGTTTCCAACAAGATTCGAGCACTTTCATTATCATGTTTTTTTTTTTTGAATTTTCACCGGGGGGGAATTGTCCCCACCTGAATATATATTTAGAAAGGCCCAAGCTGGCGGATTGTTTACAGAGGGGGGCACCGAGGTGCGTTACAGAGGCGGGGGGGGGGGGGGGGGGGTGGTTAGCCCTGCAGCCTGCCAAGCCAGATATGGCAATGGCAGGGAGGCGAGCGCGCCAGAAGGTGGCGTCGTCACGGCATTTCGACCGGACGGCAGGGAGCGAGGGCGAGTCCCCGTTGAAGACCACGCCGTTGCGGTGCTTCCAGAGCTGCCAGCAACAGAGCAGTAGGAACATCGCCGCAGACCGCTCGGGGATCCCTGGGTGGCAGGCAGGGTTCATCATGTCGTCGGGCACGGCGCCAGGGCAGAAGATAACCCCGACCGAAGCCCAGAAACCTTGTGCAAAGGGGCAGCCAAAAATCAGGTGTTGCGCGGTCTCGAGCGCGATTGGGCACAGGGGGCAGCCGGCATCGCCCCGCGCCAGGACGTCCTTACGGAGAAGGGTGTCCCTGGTTTTGATCCGCCCGAGGGAGAGCAACCACCCGAAGAACTTGACACGCGCGGGGGCACGGCAGCCCCAGATGAAGGGCGCAAGAGGGGCATGCACACCCCCAAAGCAGACGAGCTTGTACAGCTCCGCCGAGCACAGCCCTCCCGAAGCCTTCCTGCAGCGGGTAAGAACCCGCACGTCGGGAGCGGAGGACAGGTGCACGGCGTCGAGGAGAGGACCTAGCCGACGTCGCTCGCCCTCGGCAACAGCCGTGAGCCTGGGAATGAGGGCTGCAGAGAGGCCAGAGCGGAACACCTCCCTGACCGACGCATGCACGTTTGTGGCATGGGAGTAGAGCGCTGGCATGGCCACGCTGAGGGCACCGAGCGGCAGCCATTCATCAAGCCAGAAACCGGTGCGGGTGCCGTCACCCAGCTCGACCTTGGAGATGGACCGGTAGAGGGGAACGAGGGCGCAGAGCGCCTTCCAATGTTCTCCCAGCAGGTCCCTCCCTGCCAACGCGGAGATGGGCCGATCTCCCACCATGCGCCACACCCAACGAGCCCACGGGTTGTCGTCGCCGGCGTGCAGACGATGAAGAAGCTTGATCAGCAGGCACCGGTTCTGCTCAGCCAAGGCCCGGATGCCAAGCCCATCCTCCGTTTTAGGGCGACAGACTGCATCCCAGGCAACGAGGCACTGCGCCCCCAAGACTCTCTCTGTTGCGGCCCAGAGGAAAGCGCGGCGAAGGGCGTCCAGCTTTTTCACCACCGTCGGATGGAGGGGGAGCGCAGCCATGGCGTAAGTGGGCAAGGCGTCGAGAACGGCGTTGATGAGGACGATTCGGCCGCCAGCCGAGAGCAGGACAGTCCTCCACCCAGACAGGTACCTGTCTGCCTTGGCGATCAAGGGCGCGAACGCGGCGGTGGACAGCTTCTCGCATGACAGGGGGAGCCCCAGGTAGTTCTGGGGGAAGCTTTCAAGAGTGCACCCCAGCACCCCCCTGACCTCGTCAACCATGACACTGTCGACATGCATGGACACAAGCGTGCTCTTGTGGAAGTTGATGACGAGGCCGGTGGCCGCGGCGAACATGTCGAGGACGTTCTTGAGACGTCGAGCGGCGGTGGTGTCGGCAAGGAAGAGGACAAGCGTGTCGTCCGTGTACTGGAGAATGACGGGGGGCATGTCGTCGCAGAGCGGGTGCTCGAGCACCCCGTCCTGTTGGATCATGCACTGGAGCACGTCTGCTACCAGGAGGAAGAGGTAGGGCGAGAGGGGGTCCCCCTGGCGGAGCCCGCGGCGGCAGCTGATCCAGCGCCCAGGGATCCCGTTGAGCACAACCGCGGAGCGGGAGGAGTCGAAGATGGCCTGCATCCAGCCGCACCACTTCTCCGGGAAGCCACGCACCCTGAGAACCTCGCGCAAGCTGTCCCAGTTGATGGAGTCGAATGCCTTGGCAAAATCCAGTTTTAGCGCGAAGGCAAGAGCACGGCGCTTGTGGCAGCACTGGATCACCTCGGTGGCGTAGACGAAGTTCTCGGAGATGCTTCGACCAGTGATGAAGCTGGACTGGTCCGGGTAGATCAACCCGCCGATCTGAGCTTGAAGCCTGGAGGTGAGGGCTTTGCACACCATCTTCATGGAGCAATTTTGCAGGGAGACGGGGCGGTAGGAGCCGAGAGGGAGGATGCCGTCCTTTTTGGGCAGGAGGACAATGAACGCCCGGTTGATACTGCCAAGGTCGACGCTACTGGCGTGAAACTCGTCGAACAGCCGCACGACGTCGGGGGCGACGGAGGTCCAGGCCGCCTGGTAGAAACTCGGCCCCAGACCGTCGGGGCCCGGGGCGCTCGCCCTGTCCATCCCGTCGATGGCGTCCTTGATTTCGGCCAGCTCGAAGCGGGCCGTGAGAGCGGCCTGATCCACCAAGCACGAGCCCGCGTAGAGCGCAGCCAGGTCGAACTCCCAGCGCGGCTCACGGGCAAGGCCCAGCAGGGCGGAGTAGAAGCCATGGAGCGCCGCAGCCTTGGCATCGTGGGAGACGACCTGAACTCCATCGACGTCGAGCACGCGGATGTGATTCCGGCGCATGCGTCCAGAGGCCATGGCGTGGAAGAACCTGGAGTTCTCGTCTCCTTCCTAGATAGCACGGAATTTACCGCGCTGCTTCCAATGTGCGGCCTCCCGCTGGACCGTGCGGTGGAGCTCCGCGTGGGCCTCGTCGCGGAGACAAACTTCCTGCGTAGACAGCAGCCGCGACTCCTCATAGAAGTCGATTAGATCAAGCACAAAACGACAGTCATTTGCATGGGTGGGGATGAACCGATGGGAACCTTTCCAGGCCTTAGAAGCAAACCTGAACACTTTTACCTTGGCAGCAATGTCGCACGCAACATCACGGGTGACCGAGTGCAGGTGCCAAGATGGGAGAGTGGTGGGGAGGAAGCGTGGGTCTAGGAGCCAGGCGTTCTCGAAGTGGAAGCGGCGGGCCTGGGGGATGTTTGTGGAGGCGGTGACTACGAGTGGGGTGTGATCGGACGTGGGACGGGGAAGTGAGGTGAGTGCGGAGTTGGGGATGTCCACGTCCCAGGCTGAGTGGAAGAAGGCCCGATCGAGGCGAGCAAGTATGGGTGGGTTTTGACGATTCATCCAGGTAAAATGGCAATCGAGGAGCGGCAGCTCTTGGAGGGCTAGAGATTGGATGAGGTTGTTGAATTTTTCGGCGAGGGTTCTGTTGAAGTTGTCATTGTTTTTCTCGTGGGGAAAGCGGATTAGGTTGAAATCTCCAACAACGAGCCAAGGCCCAGCGACATCGTCGAGGAGCAGCTCCATATCCGAGACAAAATCATCGGTGAGTGAGTGATCGGCGGGGGCATACACGTTGGTCACCGTGAACGAGACCCGGGTTGTGGTGGAGGCGAGAACCGTGGTGAAGGAGAAGCGGGTGGAGTGGGAGGAGGTCAGGGAGAGCGAATGTGTGTCCCAGGCGGTGACCAGCCCACCGCGGCTACCATCGGCGCCCTTGGAAGCAACGCCGGCGAGGGAGGGTGGGAGGAAGGATCGGTGTTTTGGGGGTTCGAGAGCAGCGAACTTAGACTCCTGGAGGCAAACGATAGAGGGGGAGGCAACAGAGATAGCGTTTTTGACAACCGCGCACTTATCTTGATCACCAAGTCCTTGGACGTTCCAAAATAGAAAACAGAGATGTTTGACAGACACACTATCCATTGAACCAACAGGGCACCATGGAGATTACAACACCCAACACACACCCACGAACGAGCCAAAGACGAACTGACAGGACGAGAACACAAACAGGACCCCGAAGGGAACACACACCCACAGAGACTTGGGAGAGGAGAACGAGGTCACGCCACACAACGGCGCGCGATGGAGGCAACGGCCGGTTCCAGGGCAAACTAGACATCACGAGCGTTGGGCACCGGGATCATGCAGGGGACGACAGAGTCGCGCAGGTCAGCAATGGTTCTGGGCCCCATAGGCTTGCAAGAGATGCCGAGCAGCTTCCCCTTGACAACCTTGGCCTAGAGCTTGGGCGAGCAGCCGATGAGGGCACCGCGCAGCCTGCGCAGCTTGGAAGCTTTGGTGGTCATGTTGACGTGGTTCGCAGCTTCCTTGCCGGCAAGACGTGCGCTAGTGTGGCGGGCCGCATCCGCAGCTCGCTTCGCCTTACCCCTAGTCTTGCGGCGGGCGTGGTCGTCGATGCCCAAATCGTGGACCTCCGGTGGGGCATCGTCCAACTGGGGAGGGAGCTCGATGATGGTCACGCCACCGCTAATAGTGGATGAGCCCAGGGAGTCCAACTCCGAATCAGAGAAGGAGAGGCCCGAGCCCCCGCCCGATGCAGACGGCGCGACAAGAGTCAACGTGGGGGACGGCGCAGGCGCCCGGACGGAGCATGGCGACGTGAGGCATGGGAGGCTGGAGCGCCACCCGAGGAGATGACGCACAACCCCGCCTGACGAGGTTTATCCCCGGCAATGCCCATGTCGAAGGGCTTTCGATCTAGGAAGCGTATTGGGACCTGGCGAACTCGACGGCGATCAGACGAAAACAGAGGGACGCAAGGATTTACCCAGGTTCAGCCCCCTCGAAAGCTAAAAGGCCTACGTCCTGCTTGTCTGACTTTGTATTGATGGGGTGGCGATGATGATGGTGTTACAATGGCGGCGCAGATTGGATCTGGCCGAAAGTGGAGAGCTCTAAGTCATCGAGCGCTCCGGCGTGAGGTGGGTGGAAGTGAATCTAGGGTTTCGAGACTTCCCTCCCAGCCTTTTATAAGTTAAGGCTAGGTCTCAGGAGTGTCTCTCAAGCCAAGTACAGATCGGATCGACCGAGACCTAGTCTAGCTTGGACTCCTCGAAATCTTGCTTATGCACCAAGTAACGCTCCTAGACCGCGTTAGGCCACAACCTTGATAGGCTTCGATAGCTTTTCCTGAGACACCCTACCTGGGCCGAAAACCAGGTAGGCGAATGTCGGGGGCCCATCCGTCATTCCTTCGTCAGTAGCCCCCGAGGGCCTGGGATAGCCGAAGACTATGGCAGGGTCTCCTCCCGAAAGTCTCCCTAGCCGCACCCGACATGAGCACTTAGCCTGTGAAACTGTAAATGCATAGAAATCATTCGTATATTAAGCTTTGTTTGGCGCAAAATTTTCGAGTTACTCTCATTTAGAGCCTCAAAAGTGCTAAGTTGGGTTTGCAGAGGGATGCGCATAACCGGCCTGAGACTCACGCCGGGTCTCAGTTAATTGCATTGCTGCAAAGACATACGGTTAGCTTACTCAGATTCGAGTCCCCCGACTCGAACCCGCGTGGGCTGGTGCTACCCCGACCCGAGCCGCGTCAGACTTACCGGGTCGGAGCCCAGTTCGTGGTGAGGCACCCGATGCGTCCATCGGTGCAAACTTCATACCGTAGGTATAGAAAATTTCCGGCAGAGCGCGTTTGATACGAATACCGGGCCATCCGGTATTGCAAACCGTGGTCTTACCTTCGTATTTGACATACGGCATCCTGCTACCGGTTGATGGCGCCAGGAAATAAGCTGTTGGCGTATGGTTGATGTGGAAGCAGACGTCCTTGTGCGTGGTGCTTGACCAGCCCGTTGGGAACCCCAAGAGGAAGGTATGATGAGTGTAGCGGCTAGTTTTCCCTCAGTTAAGATACCAAGGTTTAATATCGATCAGGAGAAGAGAGGCGATGACGACTGAAGGTGTTTGTGGAACCTGCACACACACAAACAAATACTTTGTTCTCAACTTGCGATGAGGTTGTCAATCTCACCGGTTTGCTTGAAACAAAGGTTATGAGCGTATCGAGTGGAAAACAATATAATATGCGAGTAAAGTAATCAGTGCGGGAAAAGTAAACAGGTGATTGCAATATGATTAAAATAGGACCGGGGTCCACAGTTCACTAGTGGTGTCTCTCCATAGATAAAATAACATGCTGGGTAAACAAATTACAGTTGGGCAATTGATAGAATAGAGCTAACGTGATATGTCAAGAAGATCACTATGAGATTTACTCTGGGCATTACAACAAAATACATAGACCGCCATCCAGCTGCATCTATGACTAATAATCCACCCCCGGGAATATCATCCGAACACCCTAGAAGTATTAAGTTGCGAACAACAGATAATTGCATTAAGCAAAGTGTGTAATGTAAACAAAGCATATGCCCTTGAGCATATGAATGTTGTTTTCTCCCTAGTAGCAACAGCACATCTACCACCTTAGAGGTTTCTGTCACTCCCCCAGGTGAAATAGAGGCATGAACCCACTATCGAGCATAAATACCCCCTCTTGGAGTCACTAGCAACTACTCGGCCAAGATAGCTACTAACAACGGAGAGCATGCAAGATCATAAACAACATAGAGATAACAAAAGATATAATTCAGTACAACAACTTAATCATAAACACCAATATTCATCGGATCCCAACAAACCAACATCATAGAATTACATAACAGTGATCTCAATCATGTATGGCAGCTCATGAGATCTAAACATGAAGCACATGGTGGAGAAGACAACCATCTAGCTACTGCTATGGACCCATAGTCCAAGGTAGACTACTCACTCATCGCTCCGGAGGCAATCATGGCGATGAAGGAGACCTCCGGTGGCGATTCCCCTCTCCGGCAGGGTGCCGGGAAGAGCTTCTGGACCCTCTCGATCTTCGGGTCGACGGCGGCGGCGGATCGCGATGTATTCTGGAAAACTGATCGAGCCCTTAGGTTTTTCTCGTCAGGGGGTATATATAGGCGAAGGGGCGATGTCAGAGGAGGGACCAGGGTCCCTCACATAGGGGTGGCGCGGCCAGGGGCCTGGCCGCGCCGCCTGTGTGTCTGGGGCCCACGTGGCCCCCCTCCGTCAGGTCTTCGGATGTTTGGGAGCTCCCCGGTGAAATATGACTTCAGGAACTTGTTTCGTCCAATTCCGAGAATATTTTCTGTGTATCACTTCTGAAACACAAAAACAACAGAAAACTGGAAACTGGCACTGTGGCACTTCGTTAATAGGTTAGTTCCGGAAAATGTATAAAAATGCCACTAAGTGTAACGAAACAGTAGGCAAATGGTGTAAAACGAAGCATGGAGCATCAAAAATTATAGATACGTTTGAGACGTATCAAGCATCCCCAAGCTTAACTCCTGCTCGTCCTCGAGTAGGTAAGTGATAACAAAAGAATAATTTTTGAGGTGACATGCACCTACACAATCTTGATCATATATGTAAGCATTGGTGAGCTGGGATCAATAGAACTTAAAACATGGGCATGAAAATATAATCATGACAATAAGAACTTAGCAACCATGTTGTAAACATGCAAATGAACACAAACAAAAGATCATGATAATGAAACAATGAAAGTCAAACGTGTGTTCAAATCATAAGGAAAAACATACAAGTGGTTTTCAGCTTGTCCTTCAAAGAGAGCAAAACATAAATGCATAGGACACCTCAAAGTTTAAGAGGGCGACTAGATACAAATAATTTAAGAACAAGTGAAACCAACAATATGAGTCAATCAATGAACCTTGGGACAATGCATATCACACTAAGAATGACAACTATGCTCTCTTAATGGTGCATAAAGAAAGAAGGTGGTGACTCAACATAAAAGTAAAAGAAAGGCCCTTCGCAGAGGGAAGCAGTGATTGCAAGTTTTATAACCTTCAAAAATTATGGTACTTACCGGCTTTGAGCTCTCATTGCCCCCATCATAAGCATCTTGAATGGTTAAAGTTAATGCGAGAACAATTATGATGCATATGCTTGACAAATCATAAGTTGAAAACCTCGTGTCCCGTGAATACGAGTACCCAAACTATGCTACTTTACTTAGAGTCCCAAGCAAGGCTCTTGTCATTGTAAGTATATGCATATCATTAAGAACCGCCAATGGGGTACCTCCGTGCCCGATGACATGGAACAAGCCCACACCAAAATGACAGGACAAGCAGACAATGAACACCTCGACATCTCTTTTATTTGCTATATTGTTTAGCTTTTTATTGTGAGATGCGTCGTCGAATGTTCACCATGGGTATGCTGCAAATTTCCACCATGAATTATGCATGGCTTAGATTGGCGGCCCGGCATTTCCCTAACACATATACAAACTCCATGATCCCTACAAGATTCCCAATTCATTTCCCATAGCGGGCATCCATAAACAAAAGATCACAATATCAACTCAAATAGAAGTGCAATGTTGAAAGCTTGCCCCATGACAGCATGGCTGGGCTAGAATCCAACTTACAACTTGCAAGCATAACAACTCAGCATAAGAGACCACAATGTCAAATTTTTAAGAACAGGAAAAAGTAAAGTGTGCCTTCCGGTTCGTGAGAGCTTTACTGACCGAATTTCGCATAACACTGGTAAGAGTTTAATTTGAAGAGAATATAAAAGCAAGTCAAATTTACTTGGAATAGCAAATTGCTAGTAGGTATGTATGGTGGACACTTTGGAAAACTTTGGCTTTTAGGAGTTGGATGCACGAGTAGAGCTCATACTCAGTACAAGGTGAGGGCTAGCAAAAGACTGGGAGCGACCAACTAAGAGAGCACTAATGGCCATAATCATGCAAAGCGACAAAGCGACATTAAAAGAAGCATACGATGACATCAAAAGTCAAAAACTAAATGATCATGAAGGCTATTGGCGACTTTGTAAGAGTCTAACATGTGTGAGCATGCGCCAAGTCAACCCAAATAAAGCATCAAGGAGAAAACCAAAATAATGCTTCCATACAATAAAAACAACGCATGATTTTTTCAAAGGCTCATTAAGCAATCTCAGTTATTTGAGACAAGTCATGCTACAGCAAAACCACTAAGCATACTATCAAAAATACATCTAGCATGACATGAAAAAGCCTAAGCCGCAGTCTACACAAGCTCCTTCTTGTACCACTATTTTGCACAAAGCTTTTTCTCTTTTCCAACACCATTTGAAATTTTTAAAGACACCTCTTTTGATGAAAACCAATAAAGTTCAGAGGCAAAAATACACCTTGATGAAAAGATATGAAAAGATCTGAATGCAAATCAAGGCGAAAACGAAAACCAAAAGCAGTAGCAAAAAAAGTAGAACGCTTGATTTTAAATAAGAGTGAAAACTAGAGCGTTCTTTGCAAATGAAAACGAGTACATCTCCTCCAAAGGGAATTTGTTGGGGTACAACCATTTATTGCAGCAAACAAACTAAACAAACCAACTAAGAAAACTAAAACAACTGACGCTCCAAGAAAAACACATAGTGCATGAAGCAATAAAAATATAGTGTTTTGAAAGGTGACCTGATTTTTGCCGATGAAGAAGGGGTGCCTCGGGGGCATCCCCAAGCTTTGACGCTTTTACTTCTTGGATATTTCTTGGGGTGCTGGGCATCCCCAAGCTTGAGCTTTTGTCCATTCTTCAACTCATCTCATCATTCTCCAATCCCTACACTTGAAAACTTCCTTCATACAAAACTAAACACAATTCTATTAGCAACATTAGTGTAAGCATAAAATACATTCAACCTCTTTTAGCTTCAGGTTTCAACCCAAAACCACCACATATAAAGTATATACTACTGTAGCAACTTCCACAAGAGTTCCATGATCAAAAAGAACTCAAAATAAAGCGATAAAGTGGCAAAAACGAATATTGGCAGAAATCTGTCAAAACTGAACAGCTGACAAAGGACGATTTTTTGAGGGATTTTCTGTTGCTCAAATCAAAAAGTGTTCAACTAAGAAAAGTTTGGATATAACCTGGGGCATATGCACAAGAAATAGCAGGTCCAAAAGATAAACAGAGAATTTTCACGAATTTTTACGGTGCAGCACCGAAAACAGTTTCAGGACAGCAATAACCCCAAATCTTTACCTCACTCAAATTAGAGGCTTCTCTTGGCACAAAAACGAAATAAACAAGATAAGGAGCGGTCATTACAGTAGTAATGACTTCCAAGACTCAAATAAAAGAAAAAGTACTGTAAAGAAAACATTGGGTTATCTCCCAAGAGTGGTTTTCTTTAACGCCTTTGAGCTAGGCGCAGAAAAGTGCGAATCAAGTAATATCAAGAGATGAAGCATCAAGATCAACAGCAGAGATCTTTTCAACAATGAAGGAAAATGTGTTCAACTGAGTTTTTGAAACTCCTTTACGATCACGCTTTGGCACACTAGTTTCATCAAGAAGATTTTCAGGGCAAATCCAGCTGGAATTCTTTTCCCAAGCATCATGAATTCCTATAAGTTCATAAGGTATTGGTACTTTAAAATCATCGGGTGTACCAACCTTAATAGGTGAGCCAAGCTTATTAAACTTCTTAAAAACTTTCCTAGCCTCAATGACAACATCTCTAAATTCTGTGCACAAGGTTTCTAAGATAAAAGCTTTCTTTTCGGGATCCTCAATTTCATGAAGCTTAAGGAACATGTATTGCATAAAAGGATTAAGACTAGCAAACCTAGTTTCCAACATGTCAATTAATAGAAAAGAAGCAACTTCAATACTAGGAGCAAGCTCAATCAAAGACTTTTCCTCAACTTCCTCATGCATACTAATATGATTCAAGAACTCCTCAATGTTACTTTTGCCAATAATAGAACCACTACCTACTGAGAGGTCCTCTAGAACGAACTTAGGGATAGACATGATAAACTAAGGTAAAGAAATAACAACTACCAAGGATTCTAATTTTTTTTGGGTTTTTGATATAAAAGCAATGCAGGTAAAATAAAATAAAGTAAAGCAAACAAATAACAAAGTAAAGAATGTGTGTGCGAAGAACTCCCCTCGCAGAAGTCTTCTCTCTTCCCCGGCAACGGCGCCAGAAAAGTAGCTGCTACCGGTTGATGGCGCCAGGAAATAAGCTGTTGGCGTATGGTTGATGTGGAAGCAGACGTCCTTGTGTGTGGTGCTTGACCAGCCCGTTGGGAACCCCAAGAAGAAGGTATGATGAGTGTATCGGCTAGTTTTCCCTCAGTTAAGATACCAAGGTTTAATATCGATAAGGAGAAGAGAGGCGATGACGACTGAAGGTGTTTGTGGAACCTGCACACACACAAACAAATACTTTGTTCCCAACTTGCGATGAGGTTGTCAATCTCACCGGTTTGCTTGAAACAAAGGTTATGAGCGTATCGAGTGGAAAACAATATAGTATGCGAGTAAAGTAAACAGTGCGGGAAAAGTAAACAGGTGATTGCAATATGATTAAAATAGGACCGGGGTCCACAGTTCACTAGTGGTGTCTCTCCATAGATAAAATAACATGCTGGGTAAACAAATTACAGTTGGGCAATTGATAGAATAGAGCTAACGTGATATGTCAAGAAGATTACTATGAGATTTACTCTGGGCATTACAACAAAATACATAGACCGCCATCCAGCTGCATCTATGATGAATAATCCACCCCCGGGGATATCATCTGAACACCCTAGAAGTATTAAGTTGCGAACAACAGATAATTGCATTAAGCAAAGTGTGTAATGTAAACAAAGCATATGCCCTTGAGCATATGAATGTTGTTTTCTCCCTAGTAGCAACAGCACATCTACCACCTTAGAGGTTTCTGTCACTCCCCCAGGTGAAATAGAGGCATGAACCCACTATCGAGCATAAATACCCCCTCTTGGAGTCACTAGCAACTACTCGGCCAAGATAGCTACTAACAACGGAGAGCATGCAAGATCATAAACAACATAGAGATAACAAAAGATATAATTCAGTACAGCAACTTAATCATAAACACCAATATTCATCGGATCCCAACAAACCAACATCATAGAATTACATAACAGTGATCTCAATCATGTATGGCAGCTCATGAGATCTAAACATGAAGCACATGGTGGAGAAGACAACCATCTAGCTACTGCTATGGACCCATAGTCCAAGGTACTCACTCATCGCTCCGGAGGCAATCATGGCGATGAAGGAGACCTCCGGTGGCGATTCCCCTCTCTGGCAGGGTGCCGGGAAGAGCTTTTGGACCCTCCCGATCTTCGGGTCGATGGCGGCGGCGGATCGCGATGTATTCTGGAAAACTGATCGGGCCCTTAGGTTTTTCTCGTCAGGGGGTATATATAGGCGAAGGGGCGATGTCAGAGGAGGGACCAGGGTCCCTCACACAGGGGTGGCGCGGCCAGGGGCCTGGCCGCGCCGCCTGTGTGTCTGGGGCCCATGTGGCCCCCCTCCGTCAGGTCTTCGGATGTTTGGGAGCTCCCCGGTGAAATATGACTTCAGGAACTTGTTTCGTCCAATTCCGAGAATATTTCCTGTGTATCACTTCTGAAACACAAAAACAGCAGAAAACAGGAAACTGGCACTGTGGCACTTCGTTAATAGGTTAGTTCCGGAAAATGTATAAAAATGCCACTAAGTGTAACGAAACAGTAGGCAAATGGTGTAAAACGAAGCATGGAGCATCAAAAATTATAGATACGTTTGAGACGTATCACATCCGAACTGGTATATTGCCACCGAAATTCGGGCATGTTGATTGAGGAGCGTTGATAGCTCGAAAGATCATAGCCCTGCCTCGAGCATCTCGAAGGCGCTGCTGGCCCGAAAGAGAAACTCGAGGGACCGAAATCCTGTCTCGAATACATCGAAGGCACTGCTGGCCCAAAAGAGATAACTCGAGGGACCGGAATCCTGTCTCGAATACATCGAAGGCACTGCTGGCCCGAAAGAGATAACTCGAGGGACCGGAATCCTGTCTCGAATACATCGAAGGTGCTGCTGGCCTGCAAGAGATAACTCAAGGGACTGAAGCCCTGTCGCGAACACATCGAAGGTGCTGCTGGCATGAAAATACAATTCAAGAGACCGAAATCCTGTCTCGAATGCATCGAGGGCACTGCTGGCCCGAAAGAGATAACTCGAAGGGCGAAAAGACAGAGTCGTCGAAAAAACTCGGTGTAAATTCGAATGACGCAAAAGAGAGGTACACAAAGACCCTCGAAAGAGAACCCAGTCGAGATGCTGTTCAAGTATAAGAGGCACATACCTTCGAAACTCGAAAGAACCTGTGCCAGTCTTTGCCCTTCGAGTCGAAAGGGAAACAATCTACCCAGAGAAACGCGTCATTGCTGACGATAAGCCGCGTCGAGTCGTCACCTCATCTTCTGCAGGACAGGCCAAACCCTGCCAGGACGAGACGTATAGTGGGCCCTCAGGCCACGCATCGCGGCTGTTGACAGAGTTTGACCACACGTCCCGCGCGTGGGTGAGAAATAACCGGCGCGGTTTCCTTGATTACCGTGCGTAGTGGGCACAGCGGTGCCCGCGTGCTGACACGTGGACGGTTGGATCTGCCCGGCCGTTTCCACTTCATCGTGAATGGCCGAGATCTGACGTAGATCTCTAGAGTTGGAATAAATGATAGTGGCAGGGTAACAGTCTGCCTCACACCGCCGCCATCGTCTCCTTCCTCGCGCAGTGCTCCTGTAGCTCTACCTTTTCATCTCCATTTCCGTGACATTTGCTGCGCCCTGACCATGGGCAAGAGGAGCTCCACAGCCGCCAGCGCCGCTGCTGCCGCCAAGAAGGCCAAGATGGCCGACACCGAGGGCTCCGCCGTCGGTCGCTGGGTCCAATCCAAGGTCGGGAACAAGGAACTGTCCCAGGCCGAGAAGATGGGCCTCCTGAAGAACGCGCCAGCGGAATCGCTCGCCGCCGGCCCGGAGATCGTTCCCCGGCCACCCCTTGGATTCCGGGTAATTTTCATTGCCTTTTTGCTGCGGGGTTTGTCTTCCCCCCCCGCATCCTTTTCTCCGCGGCCTTCTCTTTGCTTACGGGATTCAGCTCCACGACCTGAATCCCAACTCTGTTCTTCACATTGCGTGCTTTATCACGCTTTGTGAGTGCTTCCTGGGGATCGAACCCCACTGGGCACTGTGGCGCCGAATCTTCGTGATTCGGCACCCTCTGCCCTATCAAACCGGCGGTTTCGGCATCCAAGTGCGCCCAGACGTCGAGTATTTCAATCTCCAGACACCCAAAAATAATCCCGGGTGGAGGACGAAGTGGTATTACGCCAAGGACAAATCGTTCGATGGCAAAAACTTCGGACTTGAGGAATTCCATCCCACCAGCGTTCTTCGACCTCGTGTCTCCTGGAGGCACGACCTTTCGGACGAGGAGCTGAAGATTACAGAGCCGCTGATGGAGAAGATCCAACAGCTCCGAGCTACTCCAAAGAAGGAACTTTCGGGAGTCCAGCTTATTCGAACCTTCATCGAGCGTCGAATCCAACCGCTCGCTGCTCGAGCCCACTGCATGTGGGATTACAGCGATCACCGGGACTCGACTCGCATCTCCCAGGATGAGCTGCACGAGGCCGAAATCGACGAGTGCGTACGCGCCGTCACGAACATCAAGAAGAAGGATCCCGTGCCGAAGATTTTCGGCGCTGTAGCCTTTAGCAAAGCTTTACCCCGTACCGAGGTATGATCATGCTTATACTCGAACGCCTTCCACATTTCTTAGCCGGATCGTCCAGTGTCGTATGCAACCCTTTTCTTTGCGCAGGTGATAGGCGTAGCCCGGTGCTATCCGCCCCAGCCCGAGATGGGCGAATATCCGGGGCGTGACTTTGCTGAAGTGCCTGAAGGGTCGGCCTCTGCCGCTCCATCGCCGCCGAGGGTTCCGAAGAGACAATGAGTCACGGACATTGTCGAGGATTCGGAAGACTTCGACGACACTCACTTTTCTTCGGGGGATGACGACAACAGCGCTATCCCAGCTTCGCCTTTGAGCCGCCGCGCTCCCCCTCGAACAGACAAGAAGGTTCTCCCGAAGTTCGGGATCGACGCTTCGTAAGTGTTGCTCATCGAACTTGTACATCCTCTGGTCATACTTCAAATTAATTGTCTGATTCTCTCATTGATGCTTGTTTCAGATCTTCCTCCGAGGAAACGTCGACCGGCCCCGGGGATCAATACCAGGTTCGGCCCCATGATCACGCCCTCGAACAAACAGCAGATTCGCAGGAGAGGACCGCCGACGCCGCCGCCCCCGAAGTCGCTCTGGCAAAGCCTTCGACCTCTTCCAAGAAGAAGACAACGGAACAAGAATTCGTGCTTGTCTCCTCGTCTGATGGGCCCTCCGGTTCTAGCAATCATGTAAGTCCAATTCCTTTCAACTTGCGCTTCGCATATTTGACCATTAGTAGCCCCCGAGGGTGAGTCGAAGTGTTTACACTTGGGCTTGCCCTTCGAACCATGATTCGAAGGTTAATTTTTCGCCCAACTTTCTTTAGCCTATTGTTAGGGACTTGTCGAAGGTTTGTAGGAGCTTCTTCGCCTTAGAGGAAGAGAATCGAAAGCTGACTGAACAGCTTGACGAGACTCGACGTGAGTAACGCCCCCTTCCTTGTAAAATTCGGCTTTGTGTATGATATGACACTTCGTTTGCTGAACACCTCCTTTTTCTGGTTAGGGATTGGGGCCCAGGCTGCTGCTGACAAGACCTCCCTGAAATCTCAGCTGGACGACCTTGCCACTGAGAATTCGGGCTTGAAGGCTAAGGTCACCGAGCTGAACGACAAAATTGCCCGACTGAAGGGCAAATCGTCCAAAGCTGAGGAGCGTGCGAAGAGAAGCCGTCTGGACGCCGAAGCCCGAGAGGGAGAGCTAACCCAGCGACTGCAGACTTCGCTTGACGCCTTACGTGGTAAGTCCTTCGAGCTTTGTCCGGAATGATTTTTCGTGTCGAAAAGTCCTGTTGTGACCTGGCTGTTTTCTTGTTCGTGTAGCTGCTGCCGAATTAGACGCCGGAGCAATGAAGGGGCCTATTGGAATCGAATCCAGTATCGGCTTCGCCGAACGCCTGAGTCGCGAGGTTATCAACCTCTTAGCGCGGGTGCGGTCGACACTGGTTCGCGTTCGGGATACATCTGTACCCGACTCGGCCAGCGACACCATGGCGGGGATCCTCGACGCTGTGGCGGTGAAGGCGAGCGGCGAAGATCCGTTACTTGCCGCGGTACGCCGTCAGGTAACCATCGGCACCGAGTCTGTCTTCTCCATGATGATGATGCACGACGTGGAGTTCGATGCTGACAAGGTTATGAGCACATACCCGAAAGATAAGGACGGTCGTGACAAATCCGCCAAGACTTATGTCGCTCGTGCTCGTGAACTGGATGCTCGATTGACGGGCTTTCTGGCCGATAGGAACGAGAAGCGTGCGGCGGCTAGGGCTCGGAAGCGTGGCGCGTCCGCCGCACCGTCTAGCAAGGCTGGTAGTTCGGCGTAGTGTGAGCAGCGCTACTGGTGCCTGCTTGTAATTAGTTTTGCTGGTCCGTATCGAGGGTTGTGACCCCGATTAGAACTCTTTCTGCTGTAAAACTTGTTCTGCTATTATGTTGATCTTCATGCCATTTGGTTGCCGTTGCTTGCGTGTGATGCTCGACTCCTCATGCAGGATCCTTCGCTGACCTCTGGTGCCTGGCCAGTTTCGTACGAAACGGTTGGCAGTACTTCTGGTGCCATTGAGCGAAGAGCGCCTTCCTCAGGCGAATTGTCGCTAATACGATCGTTGCGTGATCAGCTCCAAAATTCGCAGCGTCAACTGAAAGTGGTTACCACCAAGGTCGACGTTGCTCTGTCGAAAGCGTCGCACGCCGCGGGCTGCGAAAAATTTCTTCTCGACGAGATCGACAACCTTGGGAAATCCCTGAAGTGTGAGTCTCTGAATTTTTTTTTACCATGTATAGACTTGGATGTGCAGGTTTTGATCTTCGGTCTCTTTTCACAGACGCGTGCCTTGACAGTGCAGCCGAAGCCCGGCGCGTGAATGCACATCTTGTTGCCATCCAGACACATGCCAACTCTATTGCTGACAACTTCTGGGCCGACCGGTCGAAAGCGATGAAGCTGACACTTCTTCAAGACAGGATTGCTCAAGCTGGTGTGTTGGCTGAGACGAGTCGAAGCGCCCTCGCCCTGGTGCACCAGGTGATGTTCCCTCTGAACAATCAACCCGAAGGTTTGCCGGCGCTGCTCGAACGCTTCGAGAATGGCAGTGCTATGTATTCCTTTGTCCGGGCGCACCTGCGCAGCGGGGCTATGGTCGCCCTTGCTTTCGTACGCGCCCACTACCCTGAGGTTGATCTAGAGCTTCTGAAGACGCTTCCTCCGTCGCCCAGCGGTAGATACAACATGGAACACCATTATGCTGCTTGTAGAGGCACTGGCGACTGTATTGCTCGACAAATTGTCGTCGAAAGTGATCGGCAAAGGGCGAACCAGGGCGCCGTGGCGCCATGAACTATCCTTGTGGCTGTGTTTGTATCTCCAATGTGTGTATGTATATATCTTCTTCGTTTGTGGCCGAAAAAGGCGGAGCTTTCGAGCTTAGGTCAGTTATCCACAAGCGTGGGTCGAAGACAACGCAGTACTCGAATTCAGGTTCATAGAGCGCAATTCTCAAGTATGGGTCGAGATGTCGAGGCCCCGGGCGCGGGCAAAGCCCCCGAGCGTAGGTCAAAGGGCCGAGCCCCCGAGCGTGGGCTGAAGGACCGAGCCCCCGAGCGTGGGTCTAAGGGCCGAGCCCCCGAGCGTGGGTCTAAGGACCGAGCCCCCGAGCGTGGGTCGAAGGACCGAGCCCCCGAGCGTGGGTCGAAGGGCCGAGCCCCCGAGCATGGGTCGAAGGACCGAGCCCCTGAGCGTGGGTCGAAGGACCGAGCCCCCGAGCGTGGGTCGAAGGACCGAGCCCCCGAGCGTGGGTCGAAGGTCCGAGCCCCCGAGCGTGGGTCGAAAGGCTAAGCCCCCGAGCGTGGGTCGAAGGACCGAGCCCCCGAGCGTGGGTCGAAGGACCGAGCCCCCGAGCATGGGTCGAAGGACCGAGCCCCCGAGCGTGGGTCGAAAGGCTAAGCCCCCGAGCGTGGGTCGAAGGACCGAGCCCCCGAGCATGGGTCGAAAGGCTAAGCCCCCGAGCGTGGGTCGAAGGACCGAGCCCCCGAGCGTGGGTCGAAGGACCGAGCCCCCGAGCATGGGTCGAAAGGCTAAGCCCCCGAGCATGGGTCGAAGGACCGAGCCCCTGAGCGTGGGTCGAAAGGCTAAGCCCCCGAGCGTGGGTCGAAGGACCGAGCCCCCGAGCGTGGGTCGAAAGGCTAAGCCCCCGAGCGTGCACAAATGTTGATTTATAGAACGGGGCAATTTGAACTTTATTGCTTGGTGCCGAAGGCACAATGTTGAGTGCGGACTGCTGCCGACACTTGATTACATGGTAGAGGGGGTAGGGGGAACAGCTTTGCTAGCTAAGGATAGAAGCGGCGCAACTGCGCAGCGTTCCATGGGTTGTCTACGTCCTTCCCCGTCTTCGGGTTGCGTAGACGATATGCTCCTCCTGGGATGACCTCGTGGATAAGGTACGGGCCTTCCCATGGTGGCTCCAGCTTCGACATGCTTGTTTGCTTGAGTCGGAGCACAAGGTCGCCCGGCTCGAAAGAGCGTCCGCGTACCCGTCTGCTGTGGTAGTTGCGGAGGCTCTGCTGGTAGACCGCCGATCGAACGAGGGCGACGTCTCGAGCTTCGTCCAGCAGGTCTTGGGCGTCCGCTAACGCCTTGTCCGCGTCTTCCTCGACGTAGGCGGCGACGCGGGGCGCGCTGTAGCGCACGTCCGTGGGCAGCACGGCTTCTGCCCCGAAGAGCAAGAAGAAGGGCGTGTAGCCTGTCGAGGAGTTGGGCGTTGTTCGCAGGCTCCATAGCACCGAAGGCAGTTCCTCGACCCAGGCGCCTGCTGCGCGCTTGAGGGGTCGAAGCAGTCGCTTCTTCAGGCCTCCGCAGACAAGTCCATTGGCCTTTTCGACCTGGCCGTTGGACTTGGGGTGCGATACCGAAGCGTACTTGAGCTTGATGCCGAGGTCTTTGGCGAAGCCCTGGAATTCGCCCGAAGTGAAGTTGGTGCCGTTGTCGGTGATGATGCTGTTCGGGACGCCGTACCGATAGACGATGGAGTCGAAAAACTTGACTGCCGTGATTGCCTCTTGGTTGGTGACCGGAACAGCTTCGATCCACTTGGAGAACTTGTCCACAGCGACGAGCAAGTACGTATGCCCTCCTCGAGATGATTTGGGGAGAGGCCCCACTTGATCGAGCCCCCATTGTGCGAAGGGCCATGCCACAGGGATGGTGTGCAGTTCCGATGCCGGCGCGTGCGGCTTGGTGGCGAACATCTGACATGCTTCGCAGTGCTGGACGATGTTCCTGGCATCGTAGAGGGCGGATAGCCAGTAGAATCCGGACCGAAAGGCCTTCGCTACGAGGGTTCGGCTGCAAGCGTGATGTCCGCAGGTTCCTTCATGGATTTCTCGGAGGAGGGCGATTCCATCTTCTTGCGCTATGCACCGCTGGAGCACCCCCGACGTGCTTCGCTTGTAGAGTTCCCCGTTGATTATCGTGAAGGCCTTATAGCGCCGCATGACTTGTCGGCGGTGGATGGGGTCTTCTGGGAGTTCGCCCCTTGCCAGGTACGCCAAGTACGGCTTTGTTCATATTGCTTCGACGAGCATGACCGCGGCTGCATCCTTCGGGAGGTCTGCTGCTCCTGCCGCTGGGGCGGTATTGGTTGTTCGAGCCCCCGGACGTGTTGCTAACGCCGGGTCAGGTGTGGGATTGATCTTGACGGAGCGCTGGAATATCTCCTCGAAGAAGACACCTGGCGGTATTGGGAGGCACCTTGAGCCGACGTTGGCTAGGTTATCTGCCTCCTCGTTGCTTTCCCTGCCGATGTGTGTTACTTCACAGCCCTCGAATTCGCCTTCGAGCTTGTCGTACATGGCGCGATATGCGATCATGTTCGCGCAGGTCGCGTCACACTCCTTCATGACTTGCTGGGCGATGAGGTTCGAGTCTCCGTGTATCTTGATGCGGGTGGCCCTGCAGGCCTTCGCCATGCGCATACCATGAAGTACGGCTTCATATTCTGCCTCGTTATTGGAGGGATTCGGGAAACGCATGCGAAGGACGTAGCGCATCCTGTCTCCTTGCGGTGACACTAGGACCACTCCTGCTCCTGCCCCCGAGACCCGCTTGGACCCGTCGACGAAAATAGTCCAGTTGTTCGACAGGTCTGGGAGCTCGGGCATCTGGGCTTCTGTCCATTCGGCTATGAAGTCCGGAAGGACTTGTGACTTGATTGCAGACTGGCGTTGGTACGTGATCTCCCAGGGTCCCAGCGTGACTCCCCATAGCGACACACGCTCGGTAGCGTTTGGGTTGTTGACGATGCTGGAAACTGGGTTCGAGGCCACTACTATGATGGAGTGGCACTCGAAATAATGCGGCAGTTTCTTCCCCGTCATATAGATGGCGTATGCCAACTTCTGATAATGGGGGTATCTTTGCTTGGTTGGCGACAGGACTTCGCTTAAGTAGTACACGGGCCTCTGTACGCCGTGTTCTTTGCCTTCCTCTGCACGTTCGACCACAAGCACCGAACTGACAACTTGATTTGTAGCCGCAATGTACAGCAACATTGGCTCTTTTTCTCGAGGTGTAACGAGAACTGGGAAGGTCGATAGTTGTCGCTTGAGGTCGTCGAACGCGGCTTGCGCTTCTTCGGTCCACGTGAAGTTGTCTGTTTTTCTGAGCAGTCGATACAAGGGCAGTGCTTTTTCGCCAAGCTTGCTGATGAAGCGGCTAAGCGCTGCGAGTCGGCCTGTCAACTGCTGGACATGTCGAAGCGTCTTCGGGGGGTGCATGCCGATGATGGCCTTTATCTTCTCTGGGTTACCTTCGATTCCTCTCTCGGAGATCAGATAGCCCAGCAGTTGGCCAGTGGGTACTCCGAAAGAGCATTTCTTCAAGTTAAGCTTGATGCTATATCTGTCGAGGTTGGCGAAGGTTTCTCGAAGGTCATCGAGCAAAGTATCTGCTCTCGATGTCTTGATGACAATGTCGTCGACGTAGACCTCGACGTTGCGTCCGATTTGTTCCTTCAAGCATGCTTACATACACCGCTGATACGTAGCTCCAGCGTTCTTGAGCCCGAAAGGCATCGTCATGTAGCAGTATACCCCGTGTGGGGTGATGAACGCCGTCTTGTCTTCGTCTTCTTCCTTTAGCCGTATCTGGTTATATCCAGAGTAGGCGTCGAGGAACGAGAGGCGCTCGCATCCTGCCGTGGAATCGACGATCTGGTCGATTCGGGGCAAAGGGAAGTAGTCCTTCGGGCAGTGTTTGTTTAAGGCTGTGAAGTCGATGCACATCCTGTAGATCTTGGTGTCCTTCTTTTCCACCATGACCGGTGGCGAGAGCCACGTGGCTTCCTTGATCTCTCTGATGAACTTGGCTTCGAGGAGGCGATTGATTTCTTCGCCCATCGACTTGGCCTTCTCTAGATTGTACCGTCGCATAGACTGCTTGACCGGTTTCGCATTGGGGAATATTTTAAGCTCGTGCTCGGCGAGTTCCCTGGGGATGCCTGGCATATCTGCTGGACACCAGGCGAACATCCTCCAGTGCTCACGGAGGAACTCGACGAGCGCGCTTTCCTATGCGGGGAAAAGGGAGTTCGACACCCGCGCCGTCTTGGTTGGATCAGTCGGGTGGATCTGGTGCTCTCGGGTGTCTTTGGTGGCATCGAAAGACAGCTCTGGGGCGTTCTGCTGCGCCGGTGGGTCGATGTCCATGACAGTGGCTTCCCGAATGTGGTGCAGTTCCTCGTGCACCCCGAAAGTCTGGGACATATCGTTGAAGTCTTTGTCGCAGTTTTCTGACCGCGCAAAGCTGCCGCTGATCGTCAGTGGTCCTCTGTTTGCGGGCATCCGTAACTTGAGGTAGGCGTAGTGTGGTACGACCATGAATCGGGCGAACGCTGGTCGCCCGAGGATAGCATGATACTGCGAGGGCCAGTCGACCACCTCGAATTCGATCTTCTCCTTTCTGAAGTTTGCTTTAGTGCCGAAGATGACGTCGAGGTGTATCGCTCCCAATGGATACATCGGCTTTCCCGGGACGATTCCGTAGAAGGAAGTCTCCGTTGGCAGGAGATTGTTTAGTGGAATCTTGATCTTTCGCAGTGTGTCTGCGTAGATTAGGTTTAGGCTGCTGCCTCCGTCCATGAACACCTTTTTCGAGGTGAAACCCCCTATTTGTGCCTCGAGAACCAGAGCATGGTGTCCTGGGCATGGGATCTTCGGTGGGTGATCTGACCGATCGAAACCAATCGGATGCTCGGACCAATTCAGATATTCGGGAGTAGCTGGTGGCGCGTGCTCGGCGTGGAACACTTCTCTCGCGCACTTTCGCCGGACTTTGTTCGTCGGGCGCCCCCTCTGAATCATGGGTACGAGACCTCTTGGTGGCGCGAACTCTTCTTCCTCGTTGGCCGGCTGTCGCTGCTCGGCTTGCTGGATCGTAGCGGCCTGATGGCTTTGCTGTACGACGTTTGCTGGTGGATTCGGCGGTGGCGGTGGAGCGTTGTAGGCTATCGCCCCTGCCACTGGTTGCTCGACATTCATTCTCTCCTGAAGTGCTCGGTTGAGGCAAAGGAATTCCCTGCACTCGATGAGGAGGTGTGCCGGTTTTCGCACTCCGTCCTTGTCGAGGTACGTGTGCCTTGGGCATCCGCTATCAAGCATCTCTTCTGCCGACATCTGTGGCTGCCGGCGATGCCACTCCTTGCTGGGTTTCGAGTCACGACTGCTACTGCCGTAGTAGGTGTTTCCTCGTCGCGGTAAGTCGCGATTGTCATCGCGGTCTTCGTGCACGTAGCCAGCTGCTACCATGTCTACGTTCTCCGTGTTGTCGTAGCGGCTTCGTCGGCCTTTCTTCCGGGATCCAGGATGGAACTGGTCCTTCGCATCGACGTCGCGTTCTGCTGACCGACGGCGGCTTCTGGGAGCCGAGATGGAGTCTTCTCCATCAGCCCATTCGTTCGCCAGGCTCATGAGGTGAGCGATGGTTCTGGGCTTGCAGCGCCCCAGCTCTTCCTTGAAGTCACGCCAAAAAAGGCCATCCCGAAAGGCATCGATGGCTCTTTCGGGTGAGATGTTCTCCGTCGTGTTCCGGAGGCTGATCCACCATGAGATATATGTCCTCAGATTTTCTCCGGTTCTCTGTACGCATAGGCGGAGTTCTTCGAACGACGTAGGTCGTCGCGAAGTGCCTCGGAAGTTTGCGATGAATGCTTGCCAAAATTCTTCCCAGGAGCGGATGCTATCTGGGGCGAGATTGTTTAACCATGCTCTTGCGTTGTCTTTTAGATGTAGTGACAACAACTGGAGAGCATTGTCTCTAGATCCGCCGCTGATTTTGACAGCGGTCACGAAGTCATCTAGCCAAATTCGGGGATCCTGCAGCCCGTTGAACTTGACTACGCCGTCGCTGAGTTTGATTCCTTTCGGCAATGGTGCCGAGCGAATCAAAAGGCTAAAACATTCTGCCCCGCAGAGTCCATCGCCAGGACCGCCGAACGTTTCTGCCTCGCGTCGCGCTCGCCCTTGGTCGACTCTATGCTGGGCCAGACCATGCCGAAGCTCTCCGTTGATAGGTTCGACCACTTGCGTCCGAGGCGCTACAGCTGGCGCTGGTGCTGGGTGTCTAGCCTGTTCTGGTGGTGGAGCGGTTCTTGCTGCTGTCGCATCATGTGCTGAGCCAGGCGTGCCTTGCAGCACCCTTACTCCTTCGAGTGCTAGATTTTGCAGGTGTCGCATATGTTCGTCACCGTTAGACGCGTTCGCAGCAATGTATGCCGCCGCCGCCATGATTGCTGCTTCCTTGGTCTTGGGCATTAACTCAGCTTCGTTGAATTCTGCCTCCAGGTTTTGAGTGACATTCTGCATATCGGCCCCTTGCTGAGTGCGCGATCTTGATCTGTGCTGAACGCTCGAAGAGTAATGTGATGATCTTTCTGCCCGCCTCCTACTGGATGCGTCGGCCTCCTCTCTGCGTCGTTCCAACACTCGCCTATCAGCGCTGATCTGATCTTTTTGCTCCTAAACGACGAATCGGAGTGCAGCAAATCGCTTGGACTTGGGTTAGGTCCAAAGTTTACTTCGCCCGCATAGACCCTTCTTGCGAACCGGACCTGGTCATGAGTGACCACCTGGCGGCCGCTGTCTGCTCGGATTCGACCGTCGTTGTCGTTTCCGTCGTTGTGTGATGCCATCATGCAGTGGCCCCCGGGCCACGGGGTCGAGTCATCGCTGATTTCGCCCAGCGCTGGAGGATAGACGTCGTCGCTTTCGACGTAGGGCCCGACTTCGACCATGAAGTCAGAGTCATGATCAGCCATATAGCCGTCGCTGGATGCATTAGATTCGCATAGCGAGGCAGAGCTCACTGAATGGCCGATTTTCTCCTTAGCTTCGGGGTAGACGTCGTCGTCGTCGTCGGAGCACGAGTAGTCTGAGTATAATCCCTCGACGTAGTCAGGATCATAGGGTGCCGTGCGAAGCGTGAGGGCGTTGAGAGCCCGATCGCACTCAGATATCGTTGGGTAGATAGCTGTTGTACCTCCCCGCGGATCTTCACAGCCGACGATCTCATGGAGTGAGAAATCTTCGGCGCCTATGTAGTGGTATGCGTCGCAGTCGACGCAGTATGCGGTGGTCGGGGATGGAGGCAGATCTTCGAAATCGTTCGACCCTACTGATGGGGTCGAAATCTTCAGTCTAGACTCCTCCTTCGACGGCGCTAGTGACACGCTTGCCGGGGATTTGCCCCCGATGGATGGTGGTGTCGTCGCTTCGGCCACGAGCGGAGCCGATTCGCCGATGGAGAGCAGTTCCATTGCTCCATTGCTGCTCACATGGAAATTGAACAATCCGAAGGCCATGTCGTAGCCTTCGGGCGCTGCCCTTGCCGCGCATGGGACGGGGTCGATGGCGCTCACCGTCGAGGTGAGGTTGATGGTACTTGGCGAGATGCCATCGACGACAGTCAAATCGACGGCGCCAGTCTCGAGCTCCATCGGGCTGGTGTGGACGATGGCCGGCACAGCGATGCCAGCAAGGGTGTCGATGCCGATCTTGGAAGTGATGTCATCGTTGGTCGGCGCAGCGATGCCGACGGTAGCGTCGATCTTGACGGGGGTGTCGACGTTGGTCGGCGCAGCGATGCCGACGGCGGTGTCGATGCCGATCTTGGTTGCGGTTGGTGATGGAGCCGGCGAATCCGTAGATCCAGATCCTGTCGTCTCCACGGTCGGCGCCAATTGACGAGGTTTATCCCCGGCAATGCCCATGTCGAAGGGCTTTCGATCTAGGAAGCGTATTGGGACCTGGCGAACTCGACGGCGATCAGACGAAAACAGAGGGACGCAAGGATTTACCCAGGTTCAGCCCCCTCGAAAGGTAAAAGGCCTACGTCCAGCTTGTCTGACTTTGTATTGATGGGGTGGTGATGATGATGGTGTTACAATGGCGGCGCAGATTGGATCTGGCCGAAAGTGGAGAGCTCTAAGTCGTCGAGCGCTCCGGTGTGAGGTGGGTGGAAGTGAATCTAGGGTTTCGAGACTTCCCTCCCAGCCTTTTATAAGTTAAGGCTAGGTCTCAGGAGTGTCTCTCAAGCCAAGTACAGATCGGATCGACCGAGACCTAGTCTAGCTTGGACTCCTCGAAATCTTGCTTATGCACCAAGTAACGCTCCTAGACCGCGTCAGGCCACAACCTTGATAGGCTTCGATAGCTTTTCCTGAGACACCCTACCTGGGCCGAAAACCAGGTAGGCGAATGTCGGGGGCCCATCTGTCATTCCTTCGTCACCGCCAGAGGCAGCAAAGCGGGCGGGGCGGCGAACATCCACGGGCGCCGCTGGGGCTAGGTGGCGCCCGGCGGACGGAGGCAGATTGTGGGCGAACGGCGGCGGCAGCGGCGGCCCAAAGAAACGGCGATACTCGCCGGCCTCGTTGAACGAGTCCCCCTTGGGCCAGACGCGCAGCACGCTGACGGAGATGACGCGCCCTTTCCAAGGCGCGCGGTTGGTCCAGATGTCGCAAGGGACTTCCCTGGGGCTGATCAGCAGCATGACCGCCGTCACCAAGGCAAGGTCGGAGCCGGAGATAAGGATCAGGTCGATCTCCAGGACCTCACCGAAACTTGCAAAGGCGGTGGCGATCCCATGAGGGTTGATGTGCTCGGCGGGGAAGAGCGTGGCCGCGATCAATGCCAAAGTCTGGGCGCGTGGTTGGAGACGCTCGGCCTCCTCCTCACGAACCAGGTCGATGCGCACGTCATCGTGCCAGAACGGCTGGAGGCGCATGGCCACCTCACGCTCGGCAGGGGAGCGAAACCGGATGTACATGGCTCCCAGCGAGGAGCCGACCGTCTCCACGTCGAAATCTGGCAGGCCGCGCAAGAGCGCCTCCCGCACGGAGTTGTGTGGTGACAGGAAACCACTAGCGGGCTCCAGGTAGACCATGGCAAGCCTCTAAGCCGCGTACATGTCCCCCGGCGGCATGAACACCTCGACAAAGTCGGGGCGCTCAGACTCAGCCGCAAGGGAGGGAGAGCGAGGGGCGGAGAGGAGCTCAGACGAGCGAGCGGTGTCGGAGGAGCTGGCAAGGCTTCCCATCTTCGAGGAGAAAGGAGAAGGCTGGACCGGAGGGAAAGGCACCGAAGGGGCTGGCAAGACAACCGGGCGCGGCGGCGACAGGTCGCGCGAGGCGCGAGGGGAGGGCAAGGCAGGGGCCGACACGATGGGACCCGGGGTGGTGGAGATGACACGAACGCGCAGAGCTAGCGGAGGGGATGGTGGGGACTGGCGCAGGCGAAGGCAACGCAAAGCGGGGGACACGGTAGTTGGACGGGCGTTGGGTAAGGCCGTGGCGGGAACGTCGCTCGAGTTGGAGGCCTCCCCGGTCTCAAAGACCGAAACCCTATCGGGGCCAAGCAAGTGGAGAAGGAACGGGATGGGGCAGACGGGGGTGTGGGCGGTGGGGGAAGGGGGCAGGCGGACGGCGGTGGGGAAGGGGACAGAGGGGCGTGGCGCCGGAGCTGGGGAGGGAGGGCTGGGTGGGGACTGCGGCAGGAGGGTGGGATGGGGGCGGGCCATGGGGCAATGGTGGGAGTGGTGGCCGGAGCCCAGGCAGCAACGTGTTAACCCTAGGCTTTGGATTTGACAAACACTCAGCAATTGTTCACAGATGATTCGAGAATTTAGATATCTACACCTTCTTGCGCAGCAAGTTGGTGACGGCCGAAGCCTTCCTGTTCCAAGCCAACCAATACATGGTACACGCTCACATACATATAGAAGCAAGCGATGCCGAGTTGCTTCAGTCACGCAGACGGGCCGGGAGTTGGCGGGCCCGGCTGCTCCTTCTTGGGCCAGGTCTTGTGTCGTCAGGTGCCGCACCAGGTGGGTCGCTGACAATCCCCCCTCCCTGAGACGATGCTTGTCCCCAAGCGTCAGCAGCTGGGAAGTGTTGTCGAAGAGCTTCGACGTCTTCCCAGGTCGCCAACTCTTCCGTCATGCCAGTCCATTGCACCAACACTTGAGAGATGTTTGCACCGCCTTTGCGACAGACGCGTCGCTGGAGGATCTTGAACGGGACCTGGAAGGCAGGGTTAGCGACTGGCAATTGTTGTTGGACTTGCTCACCTGGACCGATAGCTCGTTTGAGTTGCGAAACATGAATCACTGGATGAATACGACTTGTCTCCGGTAAGTCCAACCGGTAAGCCACCTTGCCCACACGAGCTAACACACGATAGGGCCCATAGAACTTGTATGCCAGTTTCTGATTGGAGCGGAGAGCGACTGAGTTCTGGATGTAAGGTTGGAGTTTCAGAAAGACCAGATCATCAACAACAAACTCACGGAAGGTGCGCTTCTTGTCAGCATAATGTTTCATCTTCTGTTGGACACGAAGCAATTGTTGACGTAACAGAGCTATCACATTGTTGCGCTCGTCTAGCCAGAGTTGAAGATCAGCAACAGGAGATGCATCAGCTGGAACTAGACCAAAATGCCGCGGGGGATGATTGTACAGAATCTCAAATGGAGACTTCCCCAAAGCTAAATGCCAGTTTGTGTTATACCAATATTCTGCCAAGGAAAGCCACTGTGCCCAGCGTTGTGGGCAAGCTTGGGCAAAACATTGCAGAAAAGCTTCCAGCGACTGGTTGACACGCTCCGTTTGGCCATCCGTCTGGGGATGATAGGAGGAGCTGAGACGTAGCTTGGTGCCGGTGAGACGAAACAGTTCACGCCAGAAGGTACTGGTGAACACACGGTCATGATCCGAGATGATGGATAGCGGCATGCTATGCAGTTTGAACACATGGTCAAGGAACAAGCGGGCAATCATGGGTGCAGAGTATGGATGAGCAAGCGCGATGAAATGCGCATACCTGGAGAACTTGTCTACGACTACCATAACACCATCAAAGCGCCCAGATTTAGGAAACCCTTCGACAAAGTCCATAGAAACCATCTCCCAAGCAGCTGATGGAACTGGCAGGGGTTGCAGAAGACCGGGGTAGCGGATGCATTCAGGTTTAGCACGCTGGCAGGTGTAGCATGCTTGCACATGTTGGCGGACAAACTGCTTCATAAGTGGAAACAGAGATTTGACACGCCGGTAGGTTACTGGAAACCCAGAGATTTGACACGCCGGTAGGTTACTGGAAACCCAGAATGGCCTCCTGTAGGGCTTGCATCCAAAGCATCAGTTACTTGGGTATGCATCTGTTTGTTGGTACCCAGCCAGATGCGCCCACGGTGACGAATGACACCATCACGCAAAGTATAAGCTCCAGTGCCATCAGGGTGGATGGTTAATTGAGACAATTTGTCCTGCGCCACAGTATCAGATTGATACCCAGCGATGATGTCGTGTAGCCAGGTGGCTTGCACAGAGGAAATAGCACAGAGTGAACTGGCAGGTTGAGGATGGCGTGAGAGAGCGTCTGCCGCTGTATTCTCTGAGCCTTTCCTGTAAACAATTTTGTACTGAAGACCCAGCATCTTGGTCAGGGCTTTTTGTTGCCAAGGTGTGTGAAGTTGCTGATCTGACGGATGAGCTAGGCTGCGTTGATCAGTCAGGATACGAAATTCAGCATGTTGCAGATACGGTCGCCACTGATCAATAGCTAGCAAAATCGCCAAGTATTCTTTCTCATAAGTAGAGAGGCCACGAGTGCGAGGACCAAGTGCTTTGCTGACAAAAGCAAGAGGATGACTGTCCTGAAGTAGAATTGCGCCAATGCCAGCATCAGAAGCATCAGTTTCCACAGTGAATACTTTAGAGAAATCTGGAAGACTCAACACTGGTGCAGAGATAAGAGAAGCTTTCAGCAGTTGAAAAGCTTGTTCAGTTTCAGCAGTCCAGAGATAAATCACTCCTTTGCGAAGCAGATTTGTTAATGGTTTGGCAATGACTCCATAGTTCTGCACAAATTTCCTATAGTACCCAGCCAACCCTAGAAAGCTGCGCAATTCTTTGGCATTTGTGGGAGCAGGCCAGTCTCTGACAGTTGCAATTTTGGACTGATCCGTGGCCACACCAGAAGCAGAGATAACATGACCCAAATAACTGATACTCTGTTGAGCAAATTCACATTTAGACATCTTTACAGATTGTTAACCCTAGGCTTTGGATTTGACAAACACTCAGCAATTGTTCACAGATGATTCGAGAATTCAGATATCTACACCTTCTTGCGCAGCAAGTTGGTGACGGCCGAAGCCTTCCTGTTCCAAGCCAACCAATACATGGTACACGCTCACATACATATAGAAGCAAGCGATGCCGAGTTGCTTCAGTCGCGCAGACGGGCCGGGAGTTGGCGGGCCCGGCTGCTCCTTCTTGGGCCAGGTCTTGTGTCGTCAGGTGCCGCACCAGGTGGGTCGCTGACACAACGACAGCGAACGGGGTCGCGGCAGTCGTCCACAAGGTGATCCGAGGCAAGGCAGCGGAAGCAGCCACCGGGCGGGGGGCGAGACATGCGAGGAGGGGTGCGGGTTTGTGGCGAGGAGGTGGTGAGGAGGGCTTGTAGATAAGAGCGCGGGGCTGGGGAGTCTAGGGCGGCATTGATGGCGGGCTGGCAGGAGAGGACGACCGCCGATCAGCACAGGGCGACGCGCAGTCTACGAGGCCGGGGGCGGTGGGCATGGCAGGGGGTTCCAGCAACGCCGGATTGCGCGGGATGGAACCGGAGCTTGAATGCTCTTGGGCATGGGTGAGGGAGGAGCAGGACGCGGGATGGATCCCAGCGTGACGTACTCCTGGGCGGTCAGCAGCAGTCGCAACCGGGGGGACAAGACGTGGAGGAGTGGGAGGGCTGGGGAGCAAGCCCGCGGCAGGTGAGACAGCAGGCGCGCGACGCCGCCCACCCGCAGCATGGGCGCCGCAGTTAATGCTGGCGCGCCGAGGTGGGTAGCAGGCGAGCGAGGAAGCGGGAGGCCTGGTTTGAATTTTGGCAGCCGCACGGCGGGCGTCCGCCATGGCCAGGTGGAACGAGAGCTCGAACGGCCTAACCTGCCTGGAACCAACCGCGGCGACGAAATTCACGACGTTGACGCTAGCAAACTCAGCGACGAACACATTCTCCTCGACCAAGCTGAGATGGATCCGCTCGGAGGGAGCACACAGAAAAAAGTTGACCAAGTTTTCCAAACACGAAACAGTAAAACACGGCGACACAAAGGGCGGGGTGATCCAGAGCAGCGCGGGAGGGGAGGAGTGGATGGAGGTGAAGGGCGTGTTGGAGTTGGAGACAATGGAATGGAAGGAGCCAAGGATCAAGGACTGGAACTGAGTACCTGGGTTCCTCGGCGCCGGCGGGATGCTGCGTGCGGCGGAGCTGCTGCGGTCACGGCGTCCAGGGGCGCTGCGGCAGGCTGGAGCAGCCCCAACGGAGCTGGATGGTGGCGTGAGGCCTATGGTGGGCTGCGGGGAGTGGTGCGGCAGAGGCGCACCGGCGAGGGACGCGCCGCGCGGGGCGCCGCCCGAGACGCCCGGGTCGCCAAACGAGTCGCAGGAGCTAGCTTTCATCCCAGCTGCTCAACCTCTTCATTATCATGTTCAGTAATGAATTAATGGTACGCTTCGGCAGCTGATCTCACTCGTTGTTGGTGGACTTATGATTGTATCGTGTAGGCAAGATCTCTGTCATGTGACTCTGCATGCTTAGGAGTTAAGACTTAAGAGTGACGATGCCAGCTGGTGCCATAGAGCAACTCTAGGAAATCCCTTATTTTCGCGCCCTATGCAGGGTGCGGTAAACATGTTTTAAGGGGCGGAAAGGGCTGCCGCCAGACATATTCCGCAATGGTGAACGGTAAACCAGAACATTCTATACTACAATTTGTAATTGCATGATCTGTTTGGCCGCAGGCTCCACCCCTTAAAATGCATTTTAACATGCATTTAGCATATAGCATAAATAAAATCAAACAAAAAACAATTTTACTAAAATTATTAAATATTTGTAACATCACACAAGATTATAATAATTCAAATTACATAAATAGTTTAAATCCAAGTAATGAAACAATAATGAATGATTTGGATGCAAACAATAGTTTTAAGTCACATATAAAAATAAAAAGACAATGCAATGAAACAATGGGAACTACTCCCCATCACACTGCCGATGCTGCTCGATGAGATCCTTCTAAAGCTGTCAATGGTGCCAAAGTCTTCAATCTCCCGGTACGTCTCAAGAAATGCTTGGATCCGATCCGGATTTCTTGTTGGCTTCACACGGCTATGCCAATATTTTCATAGAAGAACTCCAGTTTCAAATCCCTCTCATCATCGATGATCCTGTTGTTAAGAATAACACATGTCGTTATGATGTTCTTGAGGGTTTTCTTGTCCCAAAAATGGTTCGGGCCACGAACAATAGCAAACCGAGATTACAAAACATCGAAAGCTCTTTCAGTGTCCTTTTGGCATGCTTCTTGTATCTTGCCAAATTTAGCTTCAACCTTTGATTTTGGGTTGGGATGGTCTTCACGAATGTTGACCATGGCGGATAGATGTTGTCGGCAAGGTAGTAGCCCTTTGTGTACTCATGCCCGTTCACGGTGTAGTTACAAGCTGGAGCATCACCACTAGCAATCCTAACAAGAAGATGAGACCGCTGCAATCGATTGATATCATTGAGTGAACCCAACAATCAAAAGAAGCAGTGCCAAATCCACAAATCCTCGGATGTCGCACCCTCAAGCATAATTGTAGGATCATGGCTCTTGCCGCAATACTGCTCGTGCCATGCCTTTGGGAAGTTCTTAAAAGGTCAATGCATACAATCAATGCTCCCAAGCATACCTTGGCCATCCTCTCTTCTCGTTGATTGCAATCAATCTCTTTGTGTCCTCTTTGTTGGGAGCTCAGAGATACTCGGGGATAGAAGACACAGATGATGACCTCGGCAAACCGACGCATACTCTTAATCATTGGGAGCTCAGAGATACTTGTCGGCGTAGTCTGACGGGATGGCATACGCAATGACTTCCATAGCTGACGAGATATTTTGATACACGCTAAATCGAAGAAGGCCCACATCATTCCTCTTGCAAGTAAAGTAGCGAGCATTCTCCTTGCAAGCTTGCACAATCTTCACTGAAAGAGACCTATGCATTTGGTAGAATTTACAAAAAAGATGAGCCATTCCAAGGAATGCAAAGTCGACCGACCTTAGAACCAGGCATCTTCTTCTTCCTATCCTCTAGCGATTTCACCTGAGCAACATGATATACTACTCGATATCATCACCAAGAATAAATTCAGTACTTCTAGCTACGCCGTCTGGGAGTCGCCGCCTCGTGCGCCTCCCATTCATGTGAACTGGAGGCCCTGTGCCATGGCCGAGCCCCAGACGCTGCCGCCGACACCTCCTCAGCAGCCTCCACAGGCTTCGGCTTCGGCGCCTCCAGCCCCAGGGGTGCTGATGGTGCCCTGGCCGTTCCCCTGAGACCCGCCGCCGGTCGTCGACCTCAACGGGGACGACGGCGACGACGAGTAGGCGCAACGGGGCACCAAGCCCTAGTTATCTAGGGCTTTTATATTTATGTCTTTATTTTTCTTGTTTTTATTTTTAGTTGTAATGTAATGTTTCCTTAATAATAAAATAAAATTAAAAATGCATCGGGCCGCTGGAAGCGGTGCCGACGCAAATGGCAAGGGGGGAGGACAGCTCCCCATTCATGTCCACGGCCCGACGCAAACGGTCTAAATCGTCCATGATTTGAACCCTAAATATGTCGAGCTGTTGGAGATGCCCTAAGAAAAAACAAGCAATATGTGAGAGCTTTGACAGGGTTGTGTTGTGTGAGCTACTCGCGTGGTCGTCTCGGTCAAAGCTATGGACCGTGGTGCCGTGCGCCCGTGTCTCCTCCTACACCGCGCCAGGAGCAGACACCGAAACGGCAACTGCGCAAAGGCCATGGACCGTGGTCGCTCCTCGCGTGGTCGTCTCGGTCAAAGCTATGGACCGTGGTCTCCTGCTACACCGCGCCAGCGCCAAGCTGCTCGTCTGCTCCGCAGACACCGAAACGGCAACTGCGCAAAGGCCATTGCATAAAGGCTACCGAGCTCGCTCCATGGACTCGTCTCGTCCTAGCTTCCTAGCTCGATCCTGCTCTGCGTCTGTGCCGCTGCACAGCCACGACAAAAATCCAGGAATTCAAACGCATCAATGATGCCATCTCAGTTCATCTATCTACCGTCTTGAAAGAAGCCTTGAACCCCTCAAAATTTGGCTAAAACCCCTACAGCCATCCCCTCAAGAAGCCTTCCGCCACCGCCTGCTGGTCTTGCTTTCTCCTCAGCCCTCCGGCCAAAATGGCTCAGCCGTCGTGGGTCATCCTGGGCGCGATCCCGCACGTATCCGCGCAGCAGGACGCCGACGTCTCCCTCGACCACGCCGCGCCGCCGCGTGTCTCCGTCCTCACCGTGCCCCCGCGCGTCTCCCCCGCCCAGTTCGACCCCGTTACCGGCGCGTGTGTCTGGGTGGTCACCGCGGACCCTGCCTCCTCCTCTGCGCCCCACAGCCCCCTCCTCCTCCTGCACCCCCTTCGCCACCGGTCTACCGCAACGGCGTGCGCCTCTGCTCCATCTCCTACCGAAAGCCCCAGCCGCCGGCCTACTTCGTCTGCGACGTCTCCTCCGGCACCGCCTTCCGCCTCCCCGAACCAGCCGATGGCGACCCGATGGGGTTCCCTTCTGAGATCAACCCCTGCAACCTCGGCGTCGTCGCTGCCCCGGGAAACGGGGAAGGCGCCTCTCGCTACATGGTGGTCGAGTTCCGCTACATGTTCGCGGACGAGCACGCCACGCTCCTCTGCTTCTCCTACGACACCGGCGAGCGGGCGTGGAAGCCGGTCCACAACCCCATGGCCCATGGGGGCGGCGCGCTGGATTTGGGGCAGGGACGGCGTCACCGCACACGACGGCAAGCTCTGGTGGGTCGATCTCGCCGGCGGCCTCATCTTCTGCGACCCTTTCGCGGAGGCGCCAGTCCTGGGCATGCTCCCGTTCCCGGACGCCGACTGCCATCTGCTGACCGATGCCTCCTGCGCCCACTGCGCGGGGAGATCGCTCGCCTACCGCCGCTTTGTCCAGGTCAGCGCTGGCAAACTCCGATACGTGGAGTGGAGCTCTCACCGCTGCGACGACAACCACGACGGCGCTCCCGAACCCATGACGGTCAGCATGCGGACGCTGAATGATCCGGAGACGAAGGACTGGGCGATGGAGTACAAGGTGAGCATTCAGGAGATCTGGGCCGACGAGAGCTACAAGGCTGCCTTTCCCCGCGCCTTGGACGGGAGGGTCGGGGCCCTGCTCGGTCTGGCGGTGGTGCTCCTCGGTTGACCTCGGTTCGGCGTGTCCGAGAGGCGATGGTGCGTCCGCGCCGCGCGGTGGCGCGCGTGGCGGGGCGCCAGGCTGCGGTGGTGGCCGCCGGTGACCGCCTGGCCCAGATCTGGGCAACCCGGGCCTCAGATGGGCTCGAGCGGGCCCCATATGGGCTTGGGCGGGCCGGGATCCTGCACTTCGTGGTGCCTTCTGGAGGTGGTGGCGCTGATGCAGGTGGGATAGGGACGGCAGCGCGACCTGCCTGTTGCAGCAGGGCAGTCAGGGCTTTACGGTCCGTTTGGACCCGGCCGGGCCAGTATGGGTCTGGTGTGTCCTGACTACTCTGTCCGATCGACGATCGCAGCTTGGCGGTGGAGGTGGGCTCCTCTGGCACGGTTGCAGAGCTGCTGTCCTTGTCCTGACGGTGTCGTGTACCACCACCTTCCAAGCCACACACCATTGTTCTCGAAGCGACGGGGATGGTGGCCGCAAGACCGTGGTGGCGCGTGTTGGTGGGCGGTGATGCTTGGTGGTGGCGCTCCTTTGTGTTTGAGTTTTTTGTGGGCGGGGGTCGGGAGAAATCTCTGTCGGTGTGTCTGACCCTGGCGCGGTGCCGCTTTCGAGTGGTGCCATTCCTTCCCGGAGGGCGTCGTGGGAAGCCTCCATCTACTTTACTTTGAGCCGGGGGGAAACCCTAGGACAATCTGGTCCGGGCAGCGGCGCCGTGTTGACGGTGCTTGCCTTCTTGAAGGTGTTGCTTGGCTCTGGACGCTTCGGAGTGTTTGGAGCGTGGTGGGAAAAGTCGGAGGGCGCAGCGGTTACGGGTCTTCATCTCTTTGTCGCTTCGCCGTTATCTTCATTTCTTTTATTTTGGGCATGTTTTTGTTGTTGCCCCAGCATCTTTGGTCCGAACTCCCGTATTGTTGGTGTGGTTGCTATATACTTCCTCCGTTTCAAAATACAAGATGTTTTAGCTTTGTGAAACAAATGTATCTAGACATCTTTTAGTGTGTAGGTTCACTTGAATATACACACTAAAATATGTCTAGATGCATTTGCTTCATACACCTAAAACATCTTATATTTTGAAACGGAGGGAGTAATATATAGCGGGGCGAAAGCCTGTTTCGAGAGAGCTACAAGGCCGCCGGGCTGTCGGAGAAGAATCCCGCCTTCGCGCTCATCCACCCCATGAATCCAGTCGTGGCCTACTTCTTCTTGGAGGAGCACCTCTTCAGCGTGGACATGAGCAACAGAAGGGTTGTGGAGTGCGGCGTCCACGGGTTGGTCGTGCCGCCCTCAGGCAAGCCTCCCAATTGTTTCTCCGTCGGCGCATTGGAGCTGCCGCTCGCCCTTCTCGCAGGTAACGCATCACATCTTCCATGGATCCTATCCTCTATGCTGTTGCCGAAACACTGCATGTTATCTGAATTGCAGTAGTTACTAGACATGTGCAGACCAAATGCAATTGCTCCCCAGAATGTTTTATGTTTGAGACTAACTTGGCCCAATCATGTGAAAGTGCATCAATTATGAAAGTGTTACGCTGTTGCTCTGCTGGTAGTTTATATGGATATGGTTTTGGATGTTCCTTATAGAAAGTGTTTAGACTGTTTGTATTTGGGGTCACGATGTATAATCAGTTTATGACTTGTAGGCTGTTTAGGTTCAGGGTTTTGGATGGCTGCTTGTAGTGGTGACAATGTATATTCTTTTTGCTGTTTGTTATCAAATTGGATAGTGGTGGATCTGTGTAATTACTTTCTTTCTGAAGGCAGTGCAACATGTTCTTATGACATCTGCAGTCAGTATCTCATACTTGCATGTAATGAGTGGCGCCGACAGTATATTTTGTTCACTGGTACTAGTTAATATACTTGCATGTAATGAGTGTAGCACCGAAAGTAAATGCAAACACAGAGCAGGTTTCCGGACCATGAGTGTTACCGTTCATGCCATCCGAAACTTGGCAAATAGAGACACAAACTGATTAGTCAGTGTTTTGCTTTCATTTTCTTATTCAGTGAGCCTATGTTTCTAATATGATAAAGCATCCATATATTTCACAATTAGTTTTTCTTAATCCTTCACACCTGTTAAGTTCTTACCATTTCATAGTAGTGTCAATCCCAAAAGTGTTTTGCTTGATCGTATACCTGTTAGTTTTGACTGTGTCCATTGTTGTTTATGGCAGATTCTCTTCCATCTGATGTTGGCAGTGGTTCAAACAGTGAAGAGTCTGCACCACCGGCGTCAGCTGCCCCATCTGTTTCCCTGGTGAGCTTCTGAGTTTAATCAATCATCATACATTTGTTGTTCGCGTTGATCACCAGTTCACCACTGAGATGATTGTCTTCCAGTAGCACCGATGACAGTAGGTTTTCTCTTTTGTTTTCCAGGTGCATGACTTAGTGAGCCTGAAGATCGAGGCAGAGGGAGATGCCTAGGGGATGGAGCATGAGGCAGCGTCTGTTGTGAACAGCAAGGCTCTCAGTGGAGACATAACTTATATCTAGTCTCTAGTCAACCAGACTGTAATTGCTGCCTCTTTGGTTCTATGTACCCATGCTAATTTAGCTGTTGTAGTTTTCAACAAGATTCGAGCACTTTCATTATCATGTTCTGTAAGGAATTAATGGTACGCTTCGGCGGCTGATCTCACTCGTTGCTGGTGTACTTATGAGACTATCGTGCAGGGAAGATCTCTGTAATGTGACCCTGGATGTATGCTTGTGAGTGAAGATTTAAGAGTGATGCCTGGTGCCTTACCAATGCATATTCCCGAGTGGGAGTTGTGACCAGTGTTTGTTATTACCTCTACTAGCTACATGTCCGCGTCGTTGCAGCGGATCTCATTTTTTTATTTTTCATCTATCATTCACTCTCGTATTTATTCTCGCTTCTCCTTCAGCCCAGTCGAACTTGATCCATATCGGATAGGCAAGCCCTGACCATCCATGTAAAAGTTTTGCGCCTCAACTTAATCAGTACCGCTTTTGTGCTGGAGGGGTACCAGGAAGTCACATCTCTCCTCCCTCTCTCCCTCGCTCTCCCTCTCTCCCTCTTCTCCGACGACTAACACCGCAGCCGCTCACTTCCGACCGCCCTAGCCATTCGCTGCCTGCCCTCCCACTCCTCCCGTCCTTCGTCCAGCCGCTGCTCTCACACGGCTGCCTGCCCTTCAGAGCCGAGGCACCCCACAACCCGACGCACAGGTTTCGGCTACTGGCCGTCCCGCCTGCCGGCGCCAAGCCAGCCCGCCATCGAGCGATTACGGATGCCGGCCTCCCCGCCACCCGGCGCCGATCCAGTCCGCAATCCGATGCGCCGTCCCGACTTACGACCCCGGCTGCCCCAACCTCCGGCGCCGACCCAATACTCTGGTGCTGCTCACCAGTGTGGGCAGCGTGCTCCCTGCACCCTGGTCCGGCTCACCATGGCGCAGGCCCAAGCCGGCGATGAATCCCGGCCTGAAGAATGCACGGTGGCATCCAAGAATGCGGCGATTGGGCCATAGAGAGTACCATTTGTTGCTTTATCAGATTGCTACCTTGGATTATGCGACATTTTGCAATAAAAAAAATGATCAACTTGTTCCTTCTGCAGTAATGAGAATATAGTAAGTTTGAATGGAACACTGTGAGAACAAAAATAATAAACTGCATATTAAGGTTAAAGAGCTACTTTTTACTGTTTTGAAAATACATTAAAGACTAACTTTCTTTGTGTTAAAGAGCAACTTCTTTACTGTTTTTGATGTTCCAACTGAATAATTGTTCCATGCTGATGTTCCAACTGAATAATTATTAAACAAAGCTTTACGAATATTGTTTATCAAACAACATATTTACTGTATCAATCTTTAAAAGTGTCAGTATACATGCTGATGTTGCAACTGGAAGAAAACGAAAACGCATTAGTTGGTGTTCTAGCATAGATCTTTCATCAAGATTTGTTAGTGTTTTCTGAACTAACAGTGTCATAGTATATGAGCCAATGGATGCACAGCCTAATGCGGTAATGCCCACAATGTTTGAGCAGTATTAATTTGGGGCGCTGACTAACATAATTGCATTACACAGTGCCCATACTATGCATATAGTCTTTTTTTGCGGGTTATTAGGCATATAGTCGGATCTCAAATCACCACAATTTACAAGTGATGTAGAACGATTACTTTAAGCATGCTGTTCTCCTGTATGTTTTCTTCCACTCCTACAGAATTCTAGCTGGTGTGAGTCTGCAGCCAAAATTCAGTTAAGAAATCAAATCTGAATTTCCGGTCTCTCTTCTCTGATCCCTGATTCCCTGTCTCCCTCTTCTCCAATTCTATATTTCTCTAATCCGGTGATCCTGCCGGCGTTATAGGCCTCCTTGGGGCCGCACCGTTCGTGGTGTGCGGCAAGTGATCCAAGCGCCCAATCTGATGGCTCTTCGTGAGGGATGGCACCAAGCTGCAGTGCGGCGGTTGCAGGGAAGTACTCGAGGTGTGGTCCGCTGGTATCGCTTCCCACGCGCGTCGGGCGAGCAGGGTGTGCTCTGCTCTGCGACGAGGGAGTCTGGCTCTTGACGGAGATCTCTACCGGCGGACGACGATGACAACGGCGGAGCGGGAGTGCCGACCAGATCCTCCTCGTGGAATTATAGAAGGGGAGTGGAGAAACGGTGCTCCAGCACCGGGGGAGTTCCTCCGGTAATGGCGCCCACCCGCCCCCCGCCATGACCGACGCCGCTTCTCCCTGGTCGGACCCCGTCGTCCTCCACGGCCGCCCGTCCCCAACCAGCGACGGCTCCCGCCTCGTCTACGTCTCCACGATGCTCCCCGCAGCAGCCTTGCGCAGGAGCTGGGCAGCCGTCTACTCCGCCCCCATCCTCCACTCCAGCCGAGGCCACCCGCGCTCGCCCATCTCACTCAACAAGGTGCTGACCCATCGTGGTGGCGGTCTGGCGGCGCTAGCGGGCGAGCTGTTACTGTCCAAGACGTGGTGGCGGTCTGGTGGCTTATATAGAATGAATCGTTTTTTTTAACTTATTAGTGGCAGTGGTGGGTAATTTGGTGTCTTGTCTGAGGACAAAATCGAAAACTGGAAGTGTGACACCGGACACCAACTTTAGCTTTAATAGTAAAGATTTTATAATATAAGAAAATTTATTCAATAATTTATTTTTGTAAGAACATCTTCTGTTGCACCCCCGGTACATCGTCCACCGGCAGCTCTGGATTGGGCCTATCGGGCGCCGGCACAATTGGCTGTCGTATGGGGGCATCTCTTTTCAACCGTCCCTCCTATACAGCGCCCCAGTAAGATTATGATCCATTTTTTCCATATTTCTTAGCAGTGTTGTAAAGTTTTAACATATAAATAAATATTGCTTCTACAAATAATTAAATTAGAAGTAAAATATTTCATAAAATTCTAAATAATATAAAGTTTAACTACAGCAAGACTCCGGAGATGTCTCCTTTGGCCGCCAACAGGTACTCTACCAAATTATTTTGAAGCTTGTGATGAACAACTTTGTCATAGATCTTTGCATGGCGCTAAAATCAGCAAACTCTGCAAGTTGTTGGATCATCGTCTCGTCGTAACTATCATAGTCTATGAATCAAACAACGGAGCAATCAATCAAGAGCTCTTTTACGGTGATTGGTACGGAACTTAGGTTCCGTCCAGTTCCGCTGAGTCGAATTTTTTCTAACCGTTGATCTTGATCCCGCAGGCTCCGAGGGATCATCTCCTCACGTGCTCCATCGGGTCTTCAGCTGCTCGCCGTCGTTATGGTTGTGGTGAGTGCTGCCGCCGCGTCACCGCCAATGCTACGAGTGTCTGCCGGATGTGATGTCAGCGCCATCCGCCGTTGTGAGAGTGTCGCCGCAGGAAGATGTCCTCGAGTGCTTGGACGTCACCCGGTCGAATGTGCGAATCCGCTTGGACGACACGAGGACGATGCCCTGTCGTCAATGGCATCGGAGAAGGACGACGCGTCCCAGTCGTCGCTGCTCCATTCACTCGTGTGGTACCAGTTCGTCGTCAAGGCCGGCCGCGCCCGAGCGGAGGCATCATTGGCGACATTTTTGCCCGCGCCGTGCACGTTTGTCTACCACTCTTGGGCACGCCGGGGAGCTCTCCCAGGAGAACGGCACGGCACGTGCGTTCGCAGCGGCGAGGCGGCGCCGCGGCGGCACCGCAGGCCGCTAGGCGTATCCGTGGAGGCGCATGAGTGGGACGGCGTGGGGAGCGAGTCGAGCAGCCGCGGGAGCTTCTGCATTGCTCTGCATCTCCTTGTTGGGGCGCTTCGTGATGATTTCTATGGCGGAGGATCCTCGTCCCTCCCGCGGTCGCTCCCGCGGGCGACCCGGGGGGAAACCCTAGCCGTCGGCGCCTAGTAGCCTCTACCGGAGCCCTTCCTCTCACCGCCGCCGGAGGGCGTCGCCGGGCAAAGCCCGTGCGGCATCGGCGGCGGCGGGCCTTTCTCCCTCCCCTCCGAGGCGCGGCGGTGTGGGCCTAGCGTGGCTCGGCGGGAGGCTCGACGGCGGCGGCTCCACAGCGGCGCGAGGGAGGCGCGCTGGCGGCGCCGATGGCGCGTGGTGGCGGCCTGCTGCGCGTGGGTGAGCTCGCCGGACGCTGGTCGCAGCGCTTGGCGACCGGGCCCGATTGGGCCTGGATGAGCCGGGCGGGCAACGGCTCCAGCGATGGCGCGGCTTCGGTGCGCCATGGTGGCGCAGCAGCTGCAGGTCGGCCAGCTTGGGGGCCTCCTCCTCTGACCCCTAGCTGGAACACGGTGGAGCCTACCGGGATCGATTCTCGGCGGCGTGGTGGCGGCCTAGACCTCCGTCCAGTACCGCTGAGGTGGCCTTGGTTTCTGGCGAGGGGCAGCGAGCTCGTGGAGGCTGGCGTGGTGTCCGCTGCCGTGGCGTGGAGGCTATGCTCCTGGTGGTGAGGCGGCGATCGAAGCTCCCTGCTCCGCATTCGACAAATCTGGCTTGCCTCTCTTTGTCGGTGTGCCAAAGCCAGTTCTTTTCTGCGTGTATCCGTTGGGCTATGGGGTTGACGGCAGGGCTGGGGCGAATCCCCGCGTGAAGCTGACGACGGCGACGCCCGCGGGCGCCGTCACCTTCTTGGAGGCGTCGTCATGGTGCTGACCGTGTTTCCCCGCCTCGAGCACCGGGGGAAACCCTAGATCCGGCCTTCGGATCGGGCGGCGGCGGTGTGGCTACGTCGTTCCCTCCTTGGAGGCGTCGCCTTGGTGGTTCGTGGAGTCTTCGGTTCGGCAGCTGTAGTCGGTGTCGGCCGCTGGTCAGAGCATGGGCTTTCGGGGCGCTATGTACACCTTTGGCGGCACTTCTTGGTCGGCGTCTCGTCCGGTATGGTTCGGCCCCGCCGTCCGCTTGCCAATCTTGGGCGCTTATGGGCGGGCGGTGCGTTGGCTTGTGCTATATTGGAGTTGGAGTCGGTCTCGTGGAGTTCTTAGCTTAGGGTGTGACGCGGCCTAGAAGCTCGGTGTATCCCCTCCTTGCCATTCTTGGCGGGAGTCGATGTAAGGCGAGCCTTGTCGCTTGGCTGGTGTGGGTTGTCCGTGTGGCGTCGTGTTTGTATCGTGGAGCCTTTTGGCATTGTATCGACCGTCTTGGCCTCTTCTTCTATGAAACCGATACACCTTCCAGGGTGTATCCTTTATATGATGATTTCTATGGTGGTTTTGTTACGTTACCGCGTACTATTGGTCTCTGGCATGCGACTTGGGTTTAAGAGTGCACGTGAAGGCTGCAGTGAGTGAGGAAGGTGAGGCAACGGTGATCATCTGAATGTGTTGCTGGTTTCCCGTGAATGGGGCTCCAGGCCGATCATGCATGGACTTGGCTGCCACCGCCGGCGGCAAGCTGTCACCACCTTCCTCTCACGTATCTAGAATAGGGAGCGTGAGAATAACCAGGGCGCTGCCAGAGCAGCCAGACATACCAGCCTAAACATTGCTGCGCGGCTCCGCCTCCCCTGTCCGTGATATTCTCCGTCCAAGTATTCCGACGCTTGACTGTTCCAAGATAACATGGATCCATTCGCCGAAACGTCGGTCGCTGCATCTGTTCGGAAAGCACCTGTGCAGACCTCCGCCGCAATAGCAAGCAAGCGATGCCGCGGAGATGCCGGTTGGTGACGCGCTCATCAAGGAGTTGGGTTAGAAGGGCGGTATCTTTTTATTAAATGAAATAAATCAATAATTTAAATTTTGGTCCCACGTAATTTTGGTTCCGGCCCCACATTTTTGGGAGCGTTGAGTTCCGTCTATTTGGTTCCGCCTATTTTAATACCATTAGATCAGGGTGAATGGACTGTTCTAAAAAATGCCAATCACTCTCAAACTTGTAATCAATCAACCGAACAGCGCTGGGAACAAGAAAATTATTGAAAAGAATTACGAAAAATGGCCAAACAACCCTTCGCGCAAGTTGGGCGTGCGTGGTCGCCGCAAGTCAAGAGGAGGGACGTGAAGGGTAGCCAAGGCGGTGGGCGGCTGGAGTAGACACCACTGAACTATAGGCATCGAGAAGAGCGGTGGTGGCAGCAGTGGTTGCGATTTTGTGGGGGGTGGAAGAGGCCTTGAGATGGGGAGAGACGAGGTAGCGGGAGGAGAATGGGCTAGGTCGCTGGCTAGTGTCACCCGCCTATTTGTATCCTATGTGCCTGCTGCCTTGGTTTCTATCCGGCGCCCCCAAGCTGCCCCTGTTATTTGGGGTTGGCCTAGTTGTGTTAGACTATTTGTGCACCACACCGAACCCAAGCCACCTTTGGCGGCCGTGGATGGCTGCTTTTTCTGCCTGGCGCCCCTAATGTCCCATTAGGGAGGGCTATTGGGGCCGCAATTGGAGATGCTCTAAGAATATTGGTATGATATTTTACCCTATTAAAAAAATATTTACGAACCGAGGAAGTACAAGTAACAGTCGGCAATTCGTATTTTTGTTACTAACTAGAAGGTTCATTTATTGAGTAATAAAGTCGTCACAAATTTGCATGCTTAAATGTGTTCTTGGCTAAATCCACCTATGCGGATCCGATGAAGGGGCACTAGGTATATCTAGGGAAATGAAAAGTGCCATTTAAGATAAGGGATTTTATGTAATTTCTTAACAGGAAGTCCTAACTCACTTAAGATGAGTATGTGTTATTTGCCATTTACAAGAGACTATTGAGCATGTCTTTATTTCATGTCCTTTCAATGCGATCTGTTTGGAAAGTTGTTCACTTTAACTTTAACATATGACCACCAGCTACTATTATTAATATGTTTGCAAATTACTTTAATAAACTTGATAAGAAAGTAACGACTCAAATTCGTGTTAGGGTCTATGCTTTAGTTTGAGCAAATTATTGAAATGATGTTGTCTTTACGAAACTGTTTTTCAAAATTTTATGCAAGTTATCTATAGAGCTACCTACTGGATAAATACGGCAAAATTTTGTACGTTATTGCACGCTGCCCTTATCTCCACCTTATGTTTCTCATAGGAATTGAAGTACGTGGGCCCCGTCTGCATGCGGATGCAAGATTAGATTTTTTCCTCTAAATACACTAAGGGTTTAAAATGGAGAGAATTCCTTATTTGACATCGTCTTAAAATTGGCTTCCCTATTTGACCCTGCTAAATTTTTTCTTCCCAATTTGACACCTAAAGTTCATTTTCTTCCTAAAATGACATTGCTGTTAGTAACGTTCGGTCCTTCCGTTATTTTTTCTTTTGCTGGACCAAAACACCCCTCCCTGTTCGAACTGGAGACGACGAACCACCACTGAAAAATTAGATCGAACAAACAGTTGACCACCACCGTGCCACGGCTGCTGGAGATGGGTGGGGTGGGCGGTTAGGCGGGCGCGGCGGCCGTCGGCGGGCGGGAGGGTGGGCGGGCGGGCGGGTGTGCGCGGCCTCTGGCGGCCTGCGCGGAGGCGGGTGCAGCGGCCGTCGGCGGGTATGCAGGCGGGTGGACACGCAGGGGCCGGCGCCGAGGCGGGAGGGCGCGGAGGCGGGCGCGGAAGGCGGGCAGGCGCGGCCTCTGGCGGCCTGTGCGGAGGCGGGCGCGGCGGCCATCAGCGGGTATGCGGGTGTGCGGGCGGGCGTGCGCGGCATCTGGTGGCCGGCGCGGAGGCGGGTGCGGTGCGCAGGGGGCGGCGCGGAGGCGGGGAGGCAGGCACGGCGGCTGTCGGCGGGAGGGTGTGGCGGCTGTCGGCGGGAGGCGTGGCCGTCAGCGGGAGGGCACGACCTCTGGCGGCTGGTGGCTGTGGAGACACGGGGAGGAAGAAGATAAGAGGATGGGATTGGAAAAAAAAAGAAATAAGTGGGTCCCACATAAGGGCATAAGAGTCTTTTCACATCACTATTTAACACCGTTAGTGCTGAAAATGAACTAAAGTGTCATTTTAGGAAGAAAATGAAATTTAGGTGTCGAATTGAGAAGAAAAATTTTAACAGGGTCAAATAGGGAAGCCAATTTTAAGACAGTGTCAAATAAGGAATTCTCTCTTTAAAATGAAGCTCTACTTCCACAGAGTATATGCAAATTGAATTCCGTTCACATATTTGACTTACTAAGTCGAACTCTTCAAAATGAGTCTAATATTAAATAATTTTAAAATTATTTTTAAACTTTTCACTGTTTGAATCTATAAAGTTCTTGTGTATTTCTATAGAGTTCTTCAGAGTATTCTTAAAGAGTACTTGCGGGTAAATATAAAGTCCTTCTACTTTTTACACACATGACAGTTGTAGATTCCCTTTTTTGATGAGACATACAGAGACCCACAGACTCAAATCCCAAGCAAATAAATGGCTAATTAAGATAAGGCCTTCGCGTGATAACGCCTTGTAAGTATGTGGGTTGATAAATATGTAGGCTTACCTCCTTCATGCGAAGCAGTGGAAACATATGATCACCAGCTCCAGTCGACTAATGACAGTCATAAGGGCTATCTTTAACCAATTTTATGTGACAACATACTATTAAACTACAAGATGTATATATACTTTTATATGTTTTGCTCCCTTGGTGAATTTCTGTGGCAACTTTGAGTGACCCATGAGTTGTAAATTTTGAATCTAAACTATATGCAATAAATGAAGGTGACGAGGTTTATCCCCGGCAATGCCCATGTCGAAGGGCTTTCGATCTAGGAAGCGTATTGGGACCTGGCGAACTCGACGGCGATCAGACAAAAACAGAGGGACGCAAGGATTTACCCAGGTTCAGCCCCCTCGAAAGGTAAAAGGCCTACGTCCTGCTTGTCTGACTTTGTATTGATGGGGTGGCGATGATGATGGTGTTACAATGGCGGCGCAGATTGGATCTGGCCGAAAGTGGAGAGCTCTAAGTCGTCGAGCGCTCCGGCGTGAGGTGGATGGAAGTGAATCTAGGGTTTCGAGACTTCCCTCCCAGCCTTTTATAAGTTAAGGCTAGGTCTCAGGAGTGTCTCTCAAGCCAAGTACAGATCGGATCGACCGAGACCTAGTCTAGCTTGGACTCCTCGAAATCTTGCTTATGCACCAAGTAACGCTCCTAGACCGCGTCAGGCCACAACCTTGATAGGCTTCGATAGCTTTTCCTGAGACACCCTACCTGGGCCGAAAACCAGGTAGGCGAATGTCGGGGGCCCATCTGTCATTCCTTCGTCAGTAGCCCCCGAGGGCCTGGGATAGCCGAAGACTATGGCAGGGTCTCCTCCCGAAAGTCTCCCTAGCCGCACCCGACATGAGCACTTAGCCTGTGAAACTGTAAATGCATAGAAATCATTCGTATATTAAGCTTTGTTTGGCGCAAAATTTTCGAGTTACTCTCATTTAGAGCCTCAAAAGTGCTAAGTTGGGTTTGCAGAGGGATACGCATAACCGGCCTGAGACTCACGCCGGGTCTCAGTTAATTGCATTGCTGCAAAGACATACGGTTAGCTTACTCAGATTCGAGTCCCCCGACTCGAACCCGCGTGGGCTGGTGCTACCCCGACCCGAGCCGCGTCGGACTTACCGGGTCGGAGCCCAGTTCGTGGTGAGGCACCCGATGCGTCCATCGGTGCAAACTTCATACCGTAGGTATGGAAAATTTCCGGCAGAGCGCGTTTGATACGAATACCGGGCCATCCGGTATTGCAAACCGTGGTCTTACCTTCATATTTGACATACGGCATCCGAACTGGTATATTGCCACCGAAATTCGGGCATGTTGATTGAGGAGCGTTGATAGCTCAAAAGATCGTAGCCCTGCCTCGAGCATCTCGAAGGCGCTGCTGGCCCGAAAGAGAAACTCGAGGGACCGAAATCCTGTCTCGAATACATCAAAGGCACTGCTGGCCCGAAAGAGATAACTCGAGGGACCGGAATCCTGTCTTGAATACATCGAAGGCACTGCTGGCCCAAAAGAGATAACTCGAGGGACCGGAATCCTGTCTCGAATACATCGAAGGCGCTGCTGGCCTGCAAGAGATAACTCAAGGGACTGAAGGCCTGTCGCGAACACATCGAAGGCGCTGCTGGCCTGAAAATACAATTCGAGAGACCAAAATCCTGTCTCGAATGCATCGAGGGCACTGCTGGCCCGAAAAAGATAACTCGAAGGGCGAAAAGACAGAGTCGTCGAAAAAACTCGGTGTAAATTCGAATGACGCAAAAGAGAGGTACACAAAGACCCTCGAAAGAGAACCCAGTCGAGATGATGTTCAAGTATAAGAGGCACATACCTTCGAAACTCGAAAGAACCTGTGCCAGTCTTTGCCCTTCGAGTCGAAAGGGAAACAATCTACCCAGAGAAACGCGTCATTGCTGACGATAAGCCGCATCGAGTCATCACCTCATCTTCTGCAGGACAGGCCTAACCCTGCCAGGACGAGACGTATAGTGGGCCCTCAGGCCACGCATCGCGGCTGTTGACAGAGTTTGACCACACGTCCCGCGCGTGGGTGAGAAATAACCGGCGCGGTTTCCTTGATTACCGTGCGTAGTGGGCACAGCGGTGCCCGCGTGCTGACACGTGGACGGTTGGATCCGCCCGGCCGTTTCCACTTCATCGTGAACGGCCGAGATCTGACGTAGATCTCTAGAGTTGGAATAAATGATAGTGGCAGGGTAACAGTCTGCCTCACACCGCCGCCATCGTCTCCTTCCTCGCGCAGTGCTCCTGTAGCTCTACCTTTTCATCTCCATTTCCGTGACCTTTGCTGCGCCCTGACCATGGGCAAGAGGAGCTCCACAGCCACCGGCGCCGCTGCTGCCGCCAAGAAGGCCAAGATGGCCGACACCGAGGGCTCCGCCGTCGGTCGCTGGGTCCAATCCAAGGTTGGGAACAAGGAACTGTCCCAGGCTGAGAAGATGGGCCTCCTGAAGAACGCGCCGGCGGAATCGCTCGCCGCCGGCCCGGATATCGTTCCCCGGCCACCCCTTGGATTCCGGGTAATTTTCATCGCCTTTTTGCTGCGGGGTTTGTCTTTCCCCCCGCATCCTTTTCTCCGCGGCCTTCTCTTTGCTTACGGGATTCAGCTCCACGACCTGAATCCCAACTCTGTTCTTCACATTGCGTGCTTTATCACGCTTTGTGAGTGCTTCCTGGGGATCGAACCCCACTGGGCACTGTGGCGCCGAATCTTCGTGATTCGGCACCCTCTGCCCTATCAAACCGGCGGTTTCGGCGTCCAAGTGCGCCCAGACGTCGAGTATTTCAATCTCTAGACACCCAAAAATAATCCCGGGTGGAGGACGAAGTGGTATTACGCCAAGGACAAATCGTTCGATGGCGAAAACTTCGGACTTGAGGAATTCCATCCCACCTGCGTTCTTCGACCTCGTGTCTCCTGGAGGCACGACCTTTCGGACAAGGAGCTGAAGATTACAGAGCCGCTGATGGAGAAGATCCAACAGCTCCGAGCTACTCCAAAGAAGGAACTTTCGGGAGTCCAGCTTATTCGAACCTTCATCGAGCGTCGAATCCAACCGCTCGCTGCTCGAGCCCACTGCATGTGGGATTACAGCGATCGCTGGGACTCGACTCGCATCTCCCAGGATGAGCTGCACGAGGCCGAAATCGACGAGTGCGTACGCGCCGTCACGAACATCAAGAAGAAGGATCCCGTGCCGAAGATTTTCAGCACTGTAGCCTTTAGCAAAGCTTTTCCCCGTACCGAGGTATGATCATGCTTATACTCGAACGCCTTCCACATTTCTTAGCCGGATCGTCCAGTGTCGTATGCAACCCTTTTCTTTGCGCAGGTGATAGGCGTAGCCCGGTGCTATCCGCCCCAGCCCGAGATGGGCGAATATCCGGGGCGTGACGTTGCCGAAGTGCCTGAAGGGTCGGCCTCTGCCGCTCCATCGCCGCCGAGGGTTCCGAAGAGACAACGAGTCGCGGACGTTGTCGAGGATTCGGAAGACTTCGACGACACTCACTTTTCTTCGGGGGATGACGACAACAGCGCTATCCCAGCTTCGCCTTTGAGCCGCCGCGCTCCCCCTCGAACAGACAAGAAGGTTCTCCCGAAGTTCGGGATCGACGCTTCGTAAGTGTTGCTCGTCGAACTTGTACATCCTCTGGTCATACTTCAAATTAATTGTCTGATTCTCTCATTGATGCTTGTTTCAGATCTTCCTCCGAGGAAACGTCGACCGGCCCCGGGGATCAATACCAGGTTCGGCCCCATGATCACGCCCTCAAACAAACAGCAGATTCGCAGGAGAGGGCCGCCGCCGCCGCCGCCCCCGAAGTCGCTCTGGCAAAGCCTTCGACCTCTTCCAAGAAGAAGACAACGGAACAAGAATTCGTGCTTGTCTCCTCGTCTAATGGGCCCTCCGGTTCTAGCAATCATGTAAGTCCGATTCCTTTCAACTTGCGCTTTGCATATTTGACCATTAGTAGCCCCCGAGGGTGAGTCGAAGTGTTTACACTTGGGCTTGCCCTCCGAACCATGATTCGAAGGTTAATTTTTCGCCCAACTTTCTTTAGCCTATTGTTAGGGACTTGTCGAAGGTTTGTAGGAGCTTCTTCGCCTTAGAGGAAGAGAATCGAAAGCTGACTGAACAGCTTGACGAGACTCGACGTGAGTAACGCCCCCTTCCTTGTAAAATTCGGCTTTGTGTATGATATGACACTTCGTTTGCTGAACACCTCCTTTTTCTGGTTAGGGATTGGGGCCCAGGCTGCTGCTGACAAGACCTCCCTGAAATCTCAGCTGGACGACCTTGCCACTGAGAATTCGGGCTTGAAGGCTAAGGTCACCGAGCTGAACGACAAAATTGCCCGACTGAAGGGCAAATCGTCCAAAGCTGAGGAGCGTGCGAAGAGAAGCCGTCTGGACGCCGAAGCCCGAGAGGGAGAGCTAACCCAGCGACTGCAGACTTCGCTTGACGCCTTACGTGGTAAGTCCTTCGAGCTTTGTCCGGAATGATTTTTCGTGTCGAAAAGTCCTGTTGTGACCTGGCTGTTTTCTTGTTCGTGTAGCTGTTGCCGAATTAGACGCCGGAGCAATGAAGGGGCCTGTTGGAATCGAATCCAGTATCGGCTTCGCCGAACGCCTGAGTCGCGAGGTTATCAACCTCTTAGCGCGGGTGCCGTCGACACTGGTTCGTGTTCGGGATACATCTGTACCCGACTCGGCCAGCGACACCATGGCGGGGATTCTCGACGCTGTGGTGGTGAAGGCGAGCGGCGAAGATCCGTTACTTGCCGCGGTACGCCGTCAGGTAACCATCGGCACCGAGTCTGTCTTCTCCATGATGATGATGCACGACGTGGAGTTCGATGCTGACAAGGTTACGAGCACATACCCGAAAGATAAGGACGGTCGTGACAAATCCGCCAAGACTTATGTCGCTCGTGCTCGTGAACTGGCTGCTCGATTGACGGGCTTTCTGGCCGATAGGAACGAGAAGCGTGCGGCGGCTAGGGCTCTGAATTTTTTTTACCATGTATAGACTTGGATGTGCAGGTTTTGATCTTCGGTCTCTTTTCACAGACGCGTGCCTTGACAGTGCAGCCGAAGCCCGGCGCGTGAATGCGCATCTTGTTGCCACCCAGACACATGCCAACTCTATTGCTGACAACTTCTGGGCCGACCGGTCGAAAGCGATGAAGATGACACTTCTTCAAGACAGGATTGCTCAAGCTGGTGTGTTGGCTGAGACGAGTCAAAGCGCCCTCGCCCTGGTGCACCAGGTGATGTTCCCTCTGAACAATCAACCCGAAGGTTTGCTGGCGCTGCTCGAACGCTTCGAGAATGGCAGTGCTATGTATTCCTTTGTCCGGGCGCACCTGTGCAGCGGGGCTACGGTCGCCCTTGCTTTCGTACGCACCCACTACCCTGAGGTTGATCTAGAGCTTCTGAAGACGCTTCCTCCGTCGCCCAGCGGTAGATACAACATGGAACACCATTATGCTGCTTGTAGAGGCACTGGCGACTATATTGCTCGACAAATTGTCGTCGAAAGTGATCGGCAAAGGGCGAACCAGGGCGCCGCGGTGCCATGAACTATCCTTGTGGCTGTGTTTGTATCTCCAATGTGTGTATGTATATATCTTCTTCGTTTGTGGCCAAAAAAGGCGGAGCTTTCGAGCTTAGGTCAGTTAGACGAAAATCCACAAGCGTGGGTCGAAGACAACTCTGTACTCGAATTCAGGTTCATAGAGCGCAATTCTCAAGTATGGGTCGAGATGTCGAGGCCCCGGGCGCAGGCGAAGCCCCCGAGCGTAGGTCAAAGGGCCGAGCCCCCGAGCGTGGGCTGAAGGACCGAGCCCCCGAGCGTGGGTCTAAGGACCGAGCCCCCGAGCGTGGGTCGAAGGACCGAGCCCCCGAGCGTGGGTCGAAGGGCCAAGCCCCCGAGCGTGGGTCGAAGGACCGAGCCCCCGAGCGTGGGTCGAAGGACCGAGCCCCCGAGCGTGGGTCGAAGGACCGAGCCCCCGAGCGTGGGTCGAAGGACCGAGCCCCCGAGCGTGGGTCGAAGGACCGAGCCCCCGAGCGTGGGTCGAAGGACCGAGCCCCCGAGCGTGGGTCGAAGGACCGAGCCCCCGAGCGTGGGTCGAAGGACCGAGCCCCTGAGCGTGGGTCGAAAGGCTAAGCCCCCGAGCGTGGGTCGAAGGACCGAGCCCCTGAGCGTGGGTCGAAAGGCTAAGCCCCCGAGCGTGGGTCGAAGGACCGAGCCCCCGAGCGTGGGTCGAAAGGCTAAGCCCCCGAGCGTGGGTCGAAGGACCGAGCCCCCGAGCGTGGGTCGAAGGACCGAGCCCCCGAGCGTGGGTCGAAAGGCTAAGCCCCCGAGCGTGGGTCGAAGGACCGAGCCCCCGAGTGTGGGTCGAAAGGCTAAGCCCCCGAGCGTGGGTCGAAGGACCGAGCCCCCGAGCGTGGGTCGAAAGGCTAAGCCCCCGAGCGTGCACAGATGTTGATTTATAGAACGGGGCAATTTGAACTTTATTGCTTGGTGCCGAAGGCACAATGTTGAGTGCGGACTGCTGCCGACACTTGATTACATGGTAGAGGGGGTAGGGGGAACAGCTTTGCTAGCTAAGGATAGAAGCGGCGCAACTGCGCAGCGTTCCATGGGTTGTCTACGTCCTTCCCCGTCTTCGGGTTGCGTAGACGATATGCTCCTCCTGGGATGACCTCGTGGATAAGGTACGGGCCTTCCCATGGTGGCTCCAGCTTCGACATGCTTGTTTGCTTGAGTCGGAGCACAAGGTCGCCCGGCTCGAAAGAGCGTCCGCGTACCCGTCTGCTGTGGTAGTTGCGGAGGCTCTGCTGGTAGACCGCCGATCGAACGAGGGCGACGTCTCGAGCTTCGTCCAGCAGGTCTTGGGCGTCCGCTAACGCCTTGTCCGCGTCTTCCTCGACGTAGGCGGCGACGCGGGGCACGCTGTAGCGCACGTCCGTGGGTAGCACAGCTTCTGCCCCGAAGAGCAAGAAGAAGGGCGTGTAGCCTGTCGAGGAGTTGGGCGTTGTTCGCAGGCTCCATAGCACCGAAGGCAGTTCCTCGACCCAGGCGCCTGCTGCGCGCTTGAGGGGTCGAAGCAGTCGCTTCTTCAGGCCTCCGCAGACAAGTCCATTGGCCTTTTCGACCTGGCCGTTGGACTTGGGGTGCGATACCGAAGCGTACTTGAGCTTGATGCCGAGGTCTTTGGCGAAGCCCTGGAATTCGCCCGAAGTGAAGTTGGTGCCGTTGTCGGTGATGATGCTGTTCGGGACGCCGTACCGATAGACGATGGACTCGAAAAACTTGACTGCCGTGATTGCCTCTTGGTTGGTGACCGGAACAGCTTCGATCCACTTGGAGAACTTGTCCACAGCGACGAGCAAGTACGTATGCCCTCCTCGAGATGATTTGGGGAGAGGCCCCACTTGATCGAGCCCCCATTGTGCGAAGGGCCATGCCACAGGGATGGTGTGCAGTTCCGATGCCAGCGCGTGCGGCTTGGTGGCGAACATCTGACACGCTTCGCAGTGCTGGACGATGTTCCTGGCATCGTAGAGGGTGGATAGCCAGTAGAATCCGGACCGAAAGGCCTTCGCTATGAGGGTTCGGCTGCAAGCGTGATGTCCGCAGGTTCCTTCATGGATTTCTCGGAGGAGGGCGATTCCATCTTCTTGCGCTATGCACCGCTGGAGCACCCCCGACGTGCTTCGCTTGTAGAGTTCCCCGTTGATTATCGTGAAGGCCTTAGAGCGCCGCATGACTTGTCGGCGGTGGATGGGGTCTTCTGGGAGTTCGCCCCTCGCCAGGTACGCCAAGTACGGCTTTGTCCATATTGCTTCGACGAGCATGACCGCGGCTGCATCCTTCGGGAGGTCTGCTGCTCCTGCCGCTGGGGCGGTATTGGTTGTTCGAGCCCCCGGACGTGTTGCTAACGCCGGGTCAGGTGTGGGATTGATCTTGACGGAGCACTCGAATATCTCCTCGAAGAAGACACCTGGCGGTATTGGGAGGCACCTTGAGCCGACGTTGGCCAGGTTATCTGCCTCCTCGTTGCTTTCCCTGCCGATGTGTGTTACTTCACAGCCCTCGAATTTGCCTTCGAGCTTGTCGTACATGGCGCAATATGCGATCATGTTCGCGCAGGTCGCGTCACACTCCTTCATGACTTGCTGGGCGATGAGGTTCGAGTCTCCGTGTATCTTGATGCGGGTGGCCCCGTGCTACTTGGTGGTGATGGCGTCAGAAAAGAGCTGATGCCTAGTTGATGTGGAAGCAGACGTCCTTTGTGCGTGGTGCTTGACCAGCCCGTTGGGAACCCCAAGAGGAAGGTATGATGAGTGTAGCAGCAAATTTTCCCTCAGTTAAGAAACCAAGGTTTAATGTCGATCTTGAAGAAGAGAGACGGTGACGACTGAAGGTGATGCGCACTGGCTTAGTAACACTCCAACAAGGGCGCCGTTAATGATACTTGTTGACTCGTCTTCAGCCAGTAGCAACGCGGAACCTGCACACACACAAACAAATACTTTGTTCCCAACTTGCGATGAGGTTGTCAATCTCACCGGTTTGCTTGAAACAAAGGTTATGAGTGTATCGAGTGGAAAACAATATAGTATGCGAGTAAAGTAAACAATGCGGGAAAAGTAAACAGTTGATTGCAATATGATTAAAATAGGACCGGGGTCCACAGTTCACTAGTGGTGTCTCTCCATAGATAAAATAACATGCTGGGTAAACAAATTACAGTTGGGCAATTGATAGAATAGAGCTAACGTGTTATGTCAAGAAAATCACTATGAGATTTACTCTGGGCATTACAACAAAATACATAGACCGCCATCCAGCTGCATCTATGACTAATAATCCATCCCCGGGGATATCATCCGAACACCCTAGAAGTATTAAGTTGTGAACAACAGATAATTGCATTAAGCAAAGTGTGTAATGTAAACAAAGCATATGCCCTTGAGCATATGAATGTTGTTTTCTCCCTAGTAGCAACAGCACATCTACCACCTTAGAGGTTTCTGTCACTCCCCCAGGTGAAATAGAGGCATGAACCCACTATCGAGCATAAATACCCCCTCTTGGAGTCACTAGCAACTACTCGGCCAAGATAGCTACTAACAACGGAGAGCATGCAAGATCATAAACAACATAGAGATAACAAAAGATATAATTCAGTACAGCAACTTAATCATAAACACCAATATTCATCGGATCCCAACAAACCAACATCATAGAATTACATAACAGTGATCTCAATCATGTATGGCAGCTCATGAGATCTAAACATGAAGCACATGGTGGAGAAGACAACCATCTAGCTACTGCTATGGACCCATAGTCCAAGGTAGACAACTCACTCATCGCTCCGGAGGCAATCATGGCGATGAAGGAGACCTCCGGTGGCGATTCCCCTCTCCGGCAGGGTGCCGGGAAGAGCTTCTGGACCCTCCCGATCTTCGGGTCGACGGCGGCGGCGGATCGCGATGTATTCTGGAAAACTGATCGGGCCCTTAGGTTTTTCTCGTCAGGGGGTATATATAGGCGAAGGGGCGATGTCAGAGGAGGGACCAGGGTCCCTCACACAGGGGTGGCGCGACCAGGGGCCTGGCCGCGCCGCCTGTGCGTCTGGGGCCCACGTGGCCCCCCTCCGTCAGGTCTTCGGATGTTTGGGAGCTCCCCGGTAAAATATGACTTCAGGAACTTGTTTCGTCCAATTCCGAGAATATTTCCTGTGTATCACTTCTGAAACACAAAAACAGCAGAAAACAGGAAACTGGCACTGTGGCACTTCGTTAATAGGTTAGTTCCGGAAAATGTATAAAAATGCCACTAAGTGTAACGAAACAATAGGCAAATGGTGTAAAACGAAGCATGGAGCATCAAAAATTATAGATACGTTTGAGACGTATCAAGCATCCCCAAGCTTAACTTCTGCTCGTCCTCGAGTAGGTAAGTGATAACAAAAGAATAATTTTTGAGGTGACATGCACCTACACAATCTTGATCATATATGTAAGCATTGGTGAGCTGGGATCAATAGAACTTAAAACATGGCATGAAGATATAATCATGACAATAAGAACTTAGCAACCATGTTGTAAACATGCAAATGAACACAAACAAAAGATCATGATAATGAAACAATGAAAGTCAAACGTGTGTTCAAATCATAAGGAAAAACATACAAGTGGTTTTCAGCTTGTCCTTCAAAGAGAGCAAAACATAAATGCATAGGACACCTCAAAGTTTAAGAGGGCGACTAGATACAAATAATTTAAGAACAAGTGAAACCAACAATATGAGTCAATCAATGAACCTTGGGACAATGCATATCACACTAAGAATGACAACTATGCTCTCTTAATGGTGCATAAAGAAAGAAGGTGGTGACTCAACATAAAAGTAAAAGAAAGGCCCTTCGTAGAGGGAAACAGTGATTTAGCATGTGCTAGAGCTTTTCATTTTGTAAAACAGAGATAAAAACTTGATTTTGAGAGGTGGTTGTCTTTGTCAACGATTGGCAATGGGGTTCTTACTATCTTCCATACAAAAATGAAGCAAGTTTTTGAGAGAGAGATTGGCACTTTGGTGCTCTTTTTATAAAACTTGGCACTCCTCCCCACCTTTTTCCTTTCACAAACCATGGCTAACCGATTCCATCGGGTGCCCACCAACATTCACATACCATGGAGGAGTGCCTTTTTTTCTTTTTTTTTCTTTTTTTTTCTTTTTTGGAATAAGCAATATGGAAGATAGCAAATCCGACCACTACGTCCCCATGAGCTGAAAACAGTGTCACAAAACGAGAAGTATTTTGAAGGTTTTTGAAAGGTAGCACATGAAAATTTTACTTTGGAATGGCTTACAAATACCATGCATAGGAGTTTATAGTGGACACTTTGGAAAACTTGGCTTTTAGGAGTTGGATGCACGAGTAGAGCTCATACTCAGTACAAGGTGAGGGCTAGCAAAAGACTGGGAGCGACCAACTAAAAGAGCAATAATGGCCATAATCATGCAAAGCGACAAAGCGACATTAAAAAAAGCATACGATGGCATCAAAAGTTAAAAACTAAATGATCATGAAGGCTATTGGCGACTTTGTAAGAGTCTAACATGTGTGAGCATGCGCCAAGTCAACCCAAATAAAGCATCAAGGAGAAAACCAAAATAATGCTTCCATACAATAAAAACAACGCATGATTTTTTCAAAGGCTCATTAAGCAATCTCAGTTATTTGAGACAAGTCATGCTACAGCAAAACCACTAAGCATACTATCAAAAAGATATCAAGCATGACATGAAAAAGCCTAAGCCGCAGTCTACACAAGCTCCTTCTTGTACCACTATTTTGCACAAAGCTTTTTCTCTTTTCCAACACCATTTGAAATTTTTAAAGATACCTCTTTTGATGAAAACCAATAAAGATCAGAGGCAAAAATACACCTTGATGAAAAGATATGAAAAGATCTGAACACAAATCAAGGCGAAAACGAAAACCAAAAGCAGTAGCAGAAAAGGTAGAACGCTCGATTTTAAATAAGAGTGAAAACTAGAGCGTTCTTTGCAAATGAAAATGAGTACATCTCCTCCAAAGGGAATTTGTTGGGGTCCAACCATTTATTGCAGCAAACAAACTAACTAAGCAAACTAAGAAAACTAAAACAACTGACACTCCAAGAAAAACACATAGTGCATGAAGCAATAAAAATATAGTGTTTTGAAAGGTGACCTGATTTTTGCCGATGAAGAAGGGGTGCCTCGGGGGCATCCCCAAGCTTTGACGCTTGTACTTCTTGGATATTTCTTGGGGTGCTGGGCATCCCCAAGCTTGAGCTTTTGTCCATTCTTCAACTCATCTCATCATTCTCCAATCCCTACACTTGAAAACTTCCTTCATACAAAACTAAACACAATTCTATTAGCAACATTAGTGTAAGCATAAAATATATTCAACCTCCTTTAACTTCAGGTTTCAACCCAAAACCACCACATATAAAGTGTGTACTACTGTAGCAACTTCGACAAGAGTTCCATGATCAAAAAGAACTCAAAAGAAAGCGATAAAGTGGCAAAAACGAATATTGGCAGAAATCTGTCAAAACTGAACAACTGACAAAGGATGAATTTTTGAGAGATTTTCTGTTGCTCAAATCAAAAAGTGTTCAACTAAGAAAAGTTTGGATATAACCTGGGGCATATGCACAAGAAATCTCAGGTCCAAAAGATAAACAGAGAATTTTCACGAATTTTTACGGTGCAGCACCGAAAACAGTTTCAGGACAGCAATAACCCCAAATCTTTACCTCACTCAAATTAGAGGCTTCTCTTGGCACAAAAACGAAATAAACAAGATAAGGAGCGGTCATTACAGTAGTAATGACTTCCAAGACTCAAATAAAAGAAAAAGTACTGAAAAGAAACATTGGGTTATCTCCCAAGAGTGCTTTTCTTTAACGCCTTTGAGCTAGGCGCAGTAAATTTGAGAAGATGCTCACATAAGAAATATGAATTGAAGTAAAAGAGAGCATCAAGGAGCAAATATAAAACACATTTAAGTCTAACCCACTTCCTATGCATAGGAATCTTGTAAGAGAATAAATCAAAGAAGTGCATAGCCATAAGTATGGGTAGATAAAACAAGAGCAATTTCAGAACTTTCAATATAGAGAGAGGTGTTTTAGTAACATGAGAATTCCAACAACCATATTTTCCTCTCTCATAATAATTTTCAGTAGCATCATGAACAAACTCAACAATATAAATATCACACTCACCCTCTTTTGTTAAGCATGGAGGGCGATCAAATAAGGTATTAGTGAGAGAGTTACTCTTATTGGGAGGTAGACATTGGTAGCTCCATTCTTCCTCCTCTTGGTCATCACTCTCCTCCTCTTTTTCATCCAATGAGCTTCCAGTTTCACCAATTTCTTCTTCCATAGGCTCCTTCATGGCATTAGTCTCTTCCGTTGGAGAGCATCTATTAAGATATTTAAGAATATAGCCATTTCCTTCCTTGTAATTATCAAAGCAAAATGTAAGTATATCATAAACCTCATATTTATAAGGTGCATCATCAACATTTTCAAGCAAATAAGCAAGTTCAAATGCACCCTTCCAAGCAATAAATTCTTCAATTTGTTCCACATCATAAAAGTCATAATTTCCATTAATATAAGAAGATATGGTAACATCATTATACTCACATTGAAAAGGGAGGTGTTTATACCTCCTACAGCAACAAGATCTATCAAAGCAATAAGTAACATTGTAAGTAGAGCACACATTTCTAGCAATGATATATAGTCTATTGATTTGTTCCCATAAGTGTTTCCCTTTTTGTGACAAGCGGTGTTCATCATAATAATTTTGCTGCTCTTCCGTGAACCCACCTTGCCAAAAAGAATTAGTTTCAAAGAAACCAACCATTGATATAAAGCATGATAAAGCAAGACAATAACAGACCAACAAAAATAACAACTACCAAGGATTCTAATTTTTTTGGGTTTTTTTGATATAAAAGCAATGCAGGTAAAATAAATAAAGTAAAGCAAACAAATAACAAAGCAAAGAATGTGTGTGCGAAGAACTCCCCTCGCAGAAGTCTTCTCTCTTCCCCGGCAACGGCGCCAGAAAAGTGGCTGCTACTTGGTGGTGATGGCGTCAGAAAAGAGCTGATGCCTAGTTGATGTGGAAGCAGACGTCCTTGTGCGTGGTGCTTGACCAGCCCGTTGGGAACCCCAAGAGGAAGGTATGATGAGTGTAGCAGCAAATTTTCCCTCAGTTAAGAAACCAAGGTTTAATGTCGATCTTGAAGAAGAGAGACGGTGACGACTGAAGATGATGCGCACTGGCTTAGTAACACTCCAACAAGGGCGCCGTTAACGATACTTGTTGACTCGTCTTCAGCCAGTAGCAACGCGGAACCTGCACACACACAAACAAATACTTTGTTCCCAACTTGCGATGAGGTTGTCAATCTCACCGGTTTGCTTGAAACAAAGGTTATGAGTGTATCGAGTGGAAAACAATATAGTATGCGAGTAAAGTAAACAATGCGGGAAAGGTAAACAGTTGATTGCAATATGATTAAAATAGGACCGGGGTCCACAGTTCACTAGTGGTGTCTCTCCATAGATAAAATAACATGCTGGGTAAACAAATTACAGTTGGGCAATTGATAGAATATAGCTAACGTGTTATGTCAAGAAGATCACTATGAGATTTACTCTGGGCATTACAACAAAATACATAGACCGCCATCCAGCTGCATCTATGACTAATAATCCACCCCCGGGGATATCATCCGAACACCCTAGAAGTATTAAGTTGCGAACAACAGATAATTGCATTAAGCAAAGTGTGTAATGTAAACAAAGCATATGCCCTTGAGCATATGAATATTGTTTTCTCCCTAGTAGCAACAGCACATCTACCACCTTAGAGGTTTCTGTCACTCCCCCAGGTGAAATAGAGGCATGAACCCACTATCGAGCATAAATACCCCCTCTTGGAGTCACTAGCAACTACTCGGCCAAGATAGCTACTAACAACGGAGAGCATGCAAGATCATAAACAACATAGAGATAACAAAAGATATAATTCAGTACAGCAACTTAATCATAAACACCAATATTCATCGGATCCCAACAAACCAACATCATAGAATTACATAACAGTGATCTCAATCATGTATGGCAGCTCATGAGATCTAAACATGAAGCACATGGTGGAGAAGACAACCATCTAGCTACTGCTATGGACCCATAGTCCAAGGTAGACTACTCACTCATCGCTCCGGAGGCAATCATGGCGATGAAGGAGACCTCCGGTGGCGATTCCCCTCTCCGGCAGGGTGCCGGGAAGAGCTTCTGGACCCTCCCGATCTTCGGGTCGACGGCGGCGGCGGATCGCGATGTATTCTGGAAAACTGATCGGGGCCTTAGGTTTTTCTCGTCAGGGGGTATATATAGGCGAAGGGGCGATGTCAGAGGAGGGACCAGGGTTCCTCACACAGGGGTGGCGCGGCCAGGGGCCTGGCCGCGCCGCTTGTGCGTCTGGGGCCCACGTGGCCCCCCTCCGTCAGGTCTTTGGATGTTTGGGAGCTCCCCGGTAAAATATGACTTCAGGAACTTGTTTCGTCCAATTCCGAGAATATTTCCTGTGTATCACTTCTGAAACACAAAAACAACAGAAAACAGGAAACTGGCACTGTGGCACTTCGTTAATAGGTTAGTTCCGGAAAATGTATAAAAATGCCACTAAGTGCAACGAAACAATAGGCAAATGGTGTAAAACGAAGCATGGAGCATCAAAAATTATAGATACGTTTGAGACGTATCACCCCGCAGGCCTTCGCCATGCGCATACCATGAAGTACGGCTTCATATTCTGCCTCGTTATTGGAGGGATTCGGGAAACGCATGCGAAGGACGTAGCGCATCCTGTCTCCTTGCGGTGACACTAGGACCACTCCTGCTCCTGCCCCCGAGACCCGCTTGGACCCGTCGACGAAAATAGTCCAGTTGTTCGACAGGTCTGGGAGCTCGGGCATCTGGGCTTCTGTCCATTCGGCTATGAAGTCCGGAAGGACTTGTGACTTGATTGCAGACTGGCGTTGGTACGTGATCTCCCAGGGTCCCAGCGTGACTCCCCATAGCGACACACGCCCGGTAGCGTTTGGGTTGTTGAGGATGCTGGAAACTGGGTTCGAGGCCACTACTATGATGGAGTGGCACTCGAAATAATGCGGCAGTTTCTTCCCCGTCATATAGATGGCGTATGCCAACTTCTGATAATGGGGGTATCTTTGCTTGGTTGGCGACAGGACTTCGCTTAAGTAGTACACGGGCCTCTGTACGCCGTGTTCTTTGCCTTCCTCTGCACGTTCGACCACAAGCACCGAACTGACAACTTGATTTGTAGCCGCAATGTACAGCAACATTGGCTCTTTTTCTCGAGGTGTAACGAGAACTGGGGAGGTCGATAGTTGTCGCTTGAGGTCGTCGAACGCGGCTTGCGCTTCTTCGGTCCACGTGAAGTTGTCTGTTTTTCTGAGCAGTCGATACAAGGGCAGTGCTTTTTCGCCAAGCTTGCTGATGAAGCGGCTAAGCGCTGCGAGTCGGCCTGTCAACTGCTGGACATGTCGAAGCGTCTTCGGGGGGTGCATGCTGATGATGGCCTTTATCTTCTCTGGGTTGCCTTCGATTCCTCTCTCGGAGATCAGATAGCCCAGCAGTTGGCCAGTGGGTACTCCGAAAGAGCATTTCTTCGGGTTAAGCTTGATGCTATATCTGTCGAGGTTGGCGAAGGTTTCTCGAAGGTCATCGAGCAAAGTATCTGCTCTCGATGTCTTGATGACAATGTCGTCGATGTAGACCTCGACGTTGCGTCCGATTTGTTCCTTCAAGCATGCTTGCATACACCGCTGATATGTAGCTCCAGCGTTCTTGAGCCCGAAAGGCATCGTCATGTAGCAGTATACCCCGTGTGGGGTGATGAACGCCGTCTTGTCTTCGTCTTCTTCCTTTAGCCGTATCTGGTTATATCCAGAGTAGGCGTCGAGGAACGAGAGGCGCTCGCATCCTGCCGTGGAATCGACGATCTGGTCGATTCGGGGCAAAGGGAAGTAGTCCTTCGGGCAGTGTTTGTTTAAGGCTGTAAAGTCGATGCACATCCTGTAGATCTTGGTGTCCTTCTTTTCCACCATGACCGGTGGCGAGAGCCACGTGGCTTCCTTGATCTCTCTGATGAACTTGGCTTCGAGGAGGCGATTGATTTCTTCGCCCATCGACTTGGCCTTCTCTGGATTGTACCGTCGCATAGACTACTTGACCGGTTTCGCATTGGGGAATATTTTAAGCTCGTGCTCGGCGAGTTCCCTGGGGATGCCTGGCATATCTGCTGGACACCAGGCGAACATCCTCCAGTGCTCACGGAGGAACTCAACGAGCGCGCTTTCCTATGCGGGGAAAAGGGAGTTCGACACCCGCGCCGTCTTGGTTGGATCAGTCGGGTGGATCTGGTGCTCTCGGGTGTCTTTGGTGGCATCGAAAGACAGCTCTGGGGCATTCTGCTGCGCTGGTGGGTCGATGTCCATGACAGTGGCTTCCCGAATGTGGTGCAGTTCCTCGTGCACCCCGAAAGTCTGGGACATATCGTTGAAGTCTTTGTCGCAGTTTTCTGACCGCGCAAAGCTGCCGCTGATCGTCAGTGGTCCTCTATTTGCGGGCATCCGTAACTTGAGGTAGGCGTAGTGTGGTACGGCCATGAATCGGGCGAACGCTGGTCGCCCGAGGATAGCATGATACTGCGAGGGCTAGTCGACCACCTCGAATTCGATCTTCTCCTTTCTGAAGTTTGCTTTAGTGCCGAAGATGACGTCGAGGTGTATCGCTCCCAATGGATACATTGGCTTTCCCGGGACGATTCCGTGGAAGGAAGTCTCCGTTGGCAGGAGATTGTTTAGTGGAATCTTGATCTTTCGCAGTGTGTCTGCGTAGATTAGGTTCAGGCTGCTGCCTCCGTCCATGAACACCTTTTTCGAGGTGAAACCCCCTATTTGTGCCTCGAGAACCAGAGCATGGTGTCCTGGGCGTGGGATCTTCGGTGGGTGATCTGACCGATCGAAACCAATCGGATGCTCGGACCAATTCAGATATTCGGGAGTAGCTGGTGGCGCATGCTCGGCGTGGAACACTTCTCTCGCGCGCTTTCGCCGGACTTTGTTCGTCGGGCGCCCCCTCTGAATCATGGGTACGAGACCTCTTGGTGGCGGGAACTCTTCTTCCTCGTTGGCCGGCTGTCGCTGCTCGGCTTGCTGGATCGTAGCGGCCTGATGGCTTTGCTGTACGACGTTTGCTGGTGGATTCGGCGGTGGCGGTGGAGCGTTGTAGGCTATCGCCCCTGCCACTGGTTGCTCGACATTCATTCTCTCCTGAAGTGCTCGGTTGAGGCGAAGGAATTCCCTGCACTCGATGAGGAGGTGTGCCGGTTTTCGCACTCCGTCCTTGTCGAGGTACATGTGCCTTGGGCATCCGCTATCAAGCATCTCTTCTGCCGACATCTGTGGCTGCCGGCGACGCCACTCCTTGCTGGGTTTCGAGTCACGACTGCTACTGCCGTAGTAGGTGTTTCCTCGTCGCGGTAAGTCACGATTGTCGTCGCGGTCTTCGTGCACGTAGCCAGCTGCTACCATGTCTACGTTCTCCGTGTTGTCGTAGCGGCTTCGTCGGCCTTTCTTCCGGGATCCAGGATGGAACTGGTCCTTCGCATCGACGTCGCGTTCTGCTGACCGACGGCGGCTTCTGGGAGCCGAGATGGAGTCTTCTCCATCGGCCCATTCGTTCGCCAGGCTCATGAGGTGATCGATGGTTCTGGGCTTGCAGCGCCCCAGCTCTTCCTTGAAGTCACGCCGAAAAAGGCCATCCCGAAAGGCATCGATGTCTCTTTCGGGTGAGATGTTCTCCGTCGTGTTCCAGAGGCTGATCCACTGTGAGATATATGACCTCAGATTTTCTCCGGTTCTCTGTACGCATAGGCGGAGTTCTTCGAACAACGTAGGTCGTCGCGAAGTGCCTCGGAAGTTTGCGATGAATGCTTGCCGAAATTCTTCCCAGGAGCGGATGCTATCTGGGGCGAGATTGTTTAACCACGCTCTTGCGTTGTCTTTTAGATGTAGTGACAACAACTAGAGAGCATTGTCTCTAGATCCGCCGCTGATTTTGACAGCGGTCACGAAGTCATCTAGCCAAATTCGGGGATCCTGCTGCCCGTTGAACTTGACTACGCCGTCGCTGAGTTTGATTCCTTTCGGCAATGGTGCCGAGCGAATCAGAAGGCTAAAACATTCTGCCCCGCAGAGTCCATCGCCAGGACCGCCGAACGTTTCTGCCTCGCGTCGCGCTCGCCCTTGGTCGACTCTATGCTGGGCCAGACCATGCCGAAGCTCTCCGTTGATAGGTTCGACCACTTGCGTCCGAGGCGCTACAGCTGGCGCTGGTGCTGGGTGTCTAGCCTGTTCCGGTGGTGGAGCGGTTCTTGCTGCTGTCGCATCATGTGCTGAGCCAGGCGTGCCTTGCAGCACTCTTACTCCTTCGAGTGCTAGATTTCGCAGGTGTCGCATATGTTCGTCACCGTTAGACGCGTTCGCAGCAATGTATGCCGCCGCCGCCATGATTGCCACTTCCTTGGTCTTGGGCATTAACTCAGCTTCGTTGAATTCTGCCTCCAGGTTTCGAGTGACATTCTGCATATCGGCCCCTTGCTGAGTGCGCGATCTTGATCTGTGCTGAACGCTCGAAGAGTAATGTGATGATCTTTCTGCCCGCCTCCTGCTGGATGCGTCGGCCTCCTCTCTGCGTCGTTCCAACACTCGCCTATCAGCGCTGATCTGATCTTTTTGCTCCTGAATGACGAATCGGAGTGCAGCCAAATCGCTTGGACTTGGGTTAGGTCCAAAGTTTACTTCGCCCGCATAGACCCTTCTTGCGAACCGGATCTGGTCATGAGTGACCACCTGGCGGCCGCTGTCTGCTCGGTTTCGACCGTCGTTGTCGTTTCCGTCGTTGTGTGATGCCATCATGCAGTGGCCCCCGGGCCACGGGGTCGAGTCATCGCTGATTTCGCCCAGCGCTGGAGGATAGACGTCGTCGCTTTCAACGTAGGGCCCGACTTTGACCATGAAGTCAGAGTCATGATCAGCCATATAGCCGTCGCTGGATGCGTTAGATTCGCATAGCGAGGCAGAGCTCACTGAATGGCCGATTTTCCCCTTAGCTTTGGGGTAGACGTCGTCGTCGTCATCGGAGCACGTGTAGTCCGAGTATAATCCCTCGACGTAGTCAGGATCATAGGGTGCCGTGCGAAGCGTGAGGGCGTTGAGAGCCCGATCGCACTCGGATATCGTTGGGTAGATAGCTGTTGTACCTCCCCGCGGATCTTCACAGCCGACGATCTCATGGAGTGAGAAATCTCCGGCGCCTATGTAGTGGTATGCGTCGCAGTCGACGCAGTATGCGGTGGTCGGGGATGGAGGCGGATCTTCGAAATCGTTCGACCCTACTGATGGGGTCGAAATCTTTAGTCCAGACTCCTCCTTCGACGGCGCTAGTGACGCGCTTGCTGGGGATTTGCCCCCGACGGATGGTGGTGTCGTCGCTTCGGCCACGAGCGGAGCCGATTCGCCGATGGAGAGCAGTTCCATTGCTCCATTGCTGCTCACATGGAAATTGAACAGTCCGAAGGCCATGTCGTAGCCTTCGGGCGCTGCCCTTGCCGCGCATGGTACGGGGTCGATGGCGCTCACCGTCGAGGTGAGGTTGATGGTACTTGGCGAGATGCCATCGACGACAGTCGAATCGATGGCGCCAGTCTCGAGCTCCATCGGGCTGGTGTGGACGATGGCCGGCACAGCGATGCCAGCAAGGGTGTCGATGCCGATCTTGGAAGTGATATCGTCGTTGGTCGGCGCAGCGATGCCGACGGTAGCGTCGATCTTGACGGGGGTGTCGACGTTGGTCGGCGCAGCGATGCCGACGGCGGTGTCGATGCTGATCTTGGTTGCGGTTGGTGATGGAGCCGGCGAATCCGTAGATCCAGATCCCGTCGTCCCCACGGTCGGCGCCAATTGACGAGGTTTATCCCCGGCAATGCCCATGTCGAAGGGCTTTCGATCTAGGAAGCGTATTGGGACCTGGCGAACTCGACGGCGATCAGACGAAAACAGAGGGACGCAAGGATTTACCCAGGTTCAGCCCCCTCGAAAGGTAAAAGGCCTACGTCCTGCTTGTCTGACTTTGTATTGATGGGGTGGCGATGATGATGGTGTTACAATGGCGGCGCAGATTGGATCTGGCCGAAAGTGGAGAGCTCTAAGTCGTCGAGCGCTCCGGCGTGAGGTGGGTGGAAGTGAATCTAGGGTTTCAAGACTTCCCTCCCAGCCTTTTATAAGTTAAGGCTAGGTCTCAGGAGTGTCTCTCAAGCCAAGTACAGATCGGATCGACCGAGACCTAGTCTAGCTTGGACTCCTCGAAATCTTGCTTATGCACCAAGTAACGCTCCTAGACCGCGTCAGGCCACAACCTTGATAGGCTTCGATAGCTTTTCCTGAGACACCCTACCTGGGCCGAAAACCAGGTAGGCGAATGTCGGGGGCCCATCTGTCATTCCTTCGTCAGAAGGCTTTTTGCACCGTTTTAATGCAGAGCCAAAACGTTTAATATTTTAAAAACATTATAACATTATTCATGTTCTGTTATTCACTAGTAAGCGTGCACGTGCAACGCACGTCTTTAATCTATGACCTGTATATTCTGAATTCTAATTGTTTCTAAATTATTTGATTTTATGAATTATTCATTTAAATAACATGTGGTATAACTCAAACCCCATTATACATAATGAAATCATACGTGTGTTGACAAAAAAGAAATTAATACACAAATACACGACAAAGTTCAACGGCCTATAAGTTCCAAAGTAATTAACATAAGATGGTGAGGTTTTATAAGACATAATAAGAAGCACCTGCAAGACTCATCCACAGAAGAATCTAATCATGCCACCGAAGACAACAATTTAGTATGAAGAAAAACATATCAATAAACTTTAAAGTAGACATGCAAGCATCAAATGGATATAAATAGAAAAGAGCATGTGCAACAAATACTGCAAACTTTCATGTTCCTATATCAGATTGTACAGGGACATGAGCACCATACCAGGAAATTAAAAGCTTAGAGAAGCCAAGGACAATGAAAACAAAGTAAAATGGCATGTCAATGAAAGGTATAAACCAAGGGCTGCAAGATGAGAGAGAAATAAAAACATATGGTAACCAAAATGAATTTAGGACACAGTGAACAACAGAAGAAGGGAATGTATAAATTATTGTTTAACCAAATGGCAGACATGAGTAGCCTTCAAGTTCTTATGAGAAAATTGTCATATTGCTCACATGCGTAAAACAGGAATCATAGTATGAGCATTAAATTTACAATAAAATTTGGAAAAACCATGGAGAAATGGCTTCACTCATCTTGGCCATCAGATTCGCAGCCGTGATCAGCCCAAAATTCATAGTTGGGGCAGCTTCTCGTAGTTGTCTGTACCAGACTCCTGTAAATGTCACTCAGACCAACTAAAAAAGGTTGTCATTGTGCTACAATAATGCCATCTGTCTGGTTACATCGCATGTTGGATTTCAAATTTTTTCCCATATTCGTAAGCACCAATCTTTATCCAATGGTGTTTTGGGGTGGAGCCGCAGCTCCATAGAGCTAACAAATTGCTCTCTTAAATTTAATAAATTTGCCAACGAAGAGGCACACCAAAATCCAATGCATTACTGATTTTATTGTGAAAACATGATGCTTATAGCACAAGAACGGTAGTAGAACCAAAGAATCGAAGAGGCACGCCAAAATTCAATGTTGTACGTGCATGTAAAAGGAGTAAGAGAAGAACGGAGTTGACCCTGAAGGCTCAAGGAAGAACTTAGAAGCTTGGGCGCCTCGCTCTCTCGCAGCATTTTTGCACAGCCGCACCAGAAGCTAATCACATGCGACCAAGACATCCAGAAAACCCAAAAAAAAAAGGCAGCGCGAGACCTACCGATGAAGAATAGATAAATAAGATTCTTGAAATCACTGTACGCTACAAGTTTCCTAGAAACAGAATGGGAACATGGAACGTTGCTAGTGCTAGGAAGAGAAGGAGAAGAATGAGCTCTTGGTGGGCACCCTGCCGACGGCTTTCATGAAGTTTGCGAGCTCTATGAACCTGGCCATCTTAGTCTCGCTCGCTGGCTCCACCGACGCCCGTTTCTCCTCCGCCTTCAGCCATGCCCGTGTCACCTTGATCTGGGCCTTCTCTGTGGCCTTGGTGCGCTCCTCCTCCAGCTTTCTCGGCACCCTGATCAGATCCAGCAATTGTTACAGAAATCGAGTTGCAAGATAGAGACATATCGATTATTACCAAATAAATAGATCAAGGAGCCTGTTGAGCCTATTGAGCACCACCATCATGGACTACGCTAAAACCTCCTGCGCGCCCCTGCCGTGTCGGTGTAAGAGCGCCAACAGGAGCTCATGATCGCTTGAGTCGCCGCAGCGGCGCGTTTCGGACTCACGGCTATCTAGGTCGCCGGGACTGAAACTACTCGATCGTGGGGCGAAGAGAGGTAGGCGTGATGCAAGGGCAGAGGAGCCAGGGCACGCTACCATGGGGAATGTGGTCAGATAGAAAGTCAGAAGACCTGAGGACGGTTTCTAAATTAATTGATACTGAGTAATTAACTTTCCAAAGACAAAGAAAACGGATCACAGGTTTGCAAAAATTCTGGGCGAGATTAAAACTGTGTTGAGTTTAGCTCAACATTAGAGGGATCTAGTCCGTTTGATCATCCATGTTTAACGGCTGAGATTAATTGTATCAAAATAAGTTTATACCTTTATAAGTAGTAGAGATTATAAGTAGTAGAGATAGAGATATAAGTAGTAGAGATAAACATTGAAAAAGGTGATTTCTGCATACTACTATACAACTCTTGATTCCGGGATTGGGAGCCACACCCCAGCAAACGGGCCCGTGTATAAAGCATAGACCTAATCTGCCTCGAACATGGACGACGACATGGTTAGCGACAGCTCCTCTTCGCCGTCGCCGGCGCTCCTTGTACAGTTTGCCCGCTTGCTGGGCTGGACTAGGTACATGTCGTCTTCGATGGCATGGAAGGAGAGATTCCTCTTGATGGTCTCCAGCACCGACGCCAGCTCCTGCGGTGCGCTCTCGCCGCGGGTCCTGCCGATGGCACCGGCACCGTCGACCTGTCCGGAGCTGCCGCCGCCTATCAGGTAATGCAAGAGCTGGCCGTCTGTCCAGTCATCGCCGAAGCCGACGAACGCATTTCCGGGCAGGTGCACCTCCCCCGTGGCCACCGCCGCTGGGCCAGCGACCTGTCTCTGCGCCCCGGGTTCCCCGTCCGCGTCCGGCCCGACGGCCACGCCCTTCCTGCGCACGCGGCACAGAACCCAGTCGTCAAGCCTCATGGAGTCGTGGGGCCTGTGCCGGGCGGCGCCAGCGTCGGCGTGGAGGAGGCGGTACTCGTGCATGACCCACTCCGTCTTGGTGCCGCGCGGGGAGCGGCCCTGGTAGAAGACGAGCGCCTTCTTGACGCCGAGGCAGCGCGCGCCGCTGGCGGCCAGGATGGGCTTGTCGGTGCCGGTGGCCTTCCAGTAGCCTGACCCCGCCGTGCGGTTGGGCCGCGCGCCGTTGGGGTACTTGCGGTCCCTCGGGCTGAAGAAGAACCACTCCCCCTCGCCGAACTTCGCCTTCTCTGCACGCACGCACAAAATAGTCAGCGTTGCATATGCATCGATTTCTCAGCGCTGATAGAGGAAGGAAGTGCATTTTGGCAAATTGTGTGTGTTGACTGTTGACCCGTGCCAATCGTGCCCGGCCTGTAGCGTAAATCAGGCCTGTAACATGCGCATCATAATCCATGGTAACTAAGATTGCTGTGTTGATTAAGACGAGCTGTCAAGGTGATCGGATGATGGTGTGAAACGTACGTAGTACATAGTACATAGATTGTATCTAGCGGAGTAGACAAGAAGTAAGAGACAATCAGACAAGTACGGCTGGTAAATTGACACCAGTTCTCTTGTTCTGAAATAGTATCCATCTAATGCACTTCCTAATCGGGAACCTAATGCACAAATCAAAGCGAGGAATCTAACTAGACTGCATGCATGGCATGCTTCTAATGCACTTCCTAATTGAGAAGATCAAAGCGATTAACGTAACTTTATTTTTGCATGCACGCACAAAAGTGGCGAGTTACCTGGTAGTTCCCACGGGTCGAACTTGTAGATGTCGACGTCGGCGATGATGGAGGTGACGGCGGCGGCGGCGGAGGCGGCCTTCTTGCCGAGGTAGCAGAGGATGATCTCCTGGTCCGTCGGCTGGAACCGGAACCCCGGCGGCAGCTGGCAGCCCCGGAACACTAGCCCTTCTTCCATTGCTGAGCTTGGGAGATAGGCAGATAGCTAGCTGCCGATGGACGACGAGAAATGGCTTGAGAGATTTGGAAGCATTGACTAGCGTATATATACACACACGATCAGGGTCTTCCGCCCGTACGTGTGTACATGTCGTGAAGATACCGAGCATTACACGAGTCGTCGGTCGACGGCGACGCGTACGATGCGGATGCATCCATCGGGCGAACCAACGGCTGGAGGTGATGTAGCGTGTGTTTGGTTCTAGACCAAAGGTGGGATGGGATGGGATGGTCCTCCTTTTGTATGCGTTTGGTTTTAAATTTAGAGGGATGGTACCATCCACCCAAGAGAATATTCCCTAAAAAAGATGGACCAACTGATCCGGCAAAAACGGCCGGCCCTCTCATCCATCTTTTCCGAATTACGTGGATCGCTCTTAATCTTTCTTCCTCCTGCTAACTCTGCGTTGCTCCAAAATCCGCGCCGCCAGCCCACCGGAGCTCACCGCTGCTGCTCTGAAATCCGCACCGCCGCGAACTGGATCCCGACATCCAGCGGGTAGGCGCCGCCCCTATCCACGTATCACCGACCGCAGGAGCCCCTCGTCCTAGATCAAGCGAGATCCCAGGGGAGGAACGCCGGTGAAGTCGCAGGTAAGAGCGCCGACGATGAACGCCGGCAAGAACGCATGGAGGAACGCCAGCGAGATCGTGGGTGGGTGGGTCGTTCCTCTCCTGCATCTATTGCGGGACAGAGAATAGGGGTCATGGCCAATTAATGACTAATTAATCGCATGTTAATGACCTGCTAAAAAAAGCTAGTATTAACCTTAACGTAAACAGATTCAATCCCATCCACCTTAAATCACAAACCAAACAGAAATTGGGACGGTCACATCCCATCCACAAAAACAGGGATGGTCCATCCCATCCCTATTAAGTCACAAACCAAACACACGCTAAAGGACTGGCCTGCGTGACGCCCGATGCTACGTCACGCTTCCACGGGACTAGTTGTAGCTTGCGCGTGCATGAGGTCGACAGGCGCCACCGATGCAAATCAAATATGCACTTTTCAGCATGCATGTTGGTTGCCAGCTGGTGACTTCGACTAGACGCGTACTAAAAGTTAAAATTCATTTTCACATTGCTACACGTAAGCGTACGGATCCTCGACATTATTCGTTCCTACTATGTACATAAATAAAGCCAATTATACCTCCATTTCTAACTATGTAATGTGGCACATTATAGTTCCATTTTTAAATATAAGATATTTTCATTGACTAAAATATACTCTCTCTATTTATAAATATAAGATGTTTTAGCTTTGTGAAGTAAATGTATTTAGACACGTTTTAATGTGTATATTCGAGTGAACCTACGTACTAAAAGATATATCTAGATACATTTACTTTATAAAACTAAAACATCTTATATTTATAAACAGAAGGAGTATGTGACGCTGAATAACTTGGCTTAACGAAAATAGAAATCCGAAGGCATCCAAATAGGACATGCCTTGCGACACGAGCTCCGAAAACAACTGGAAATCATATGACCCTAATCAATACACTAGTCAAGCAACATGCGAGCTACTCCTTCCAATCCATATGAGTGTCTGGATACATCTATATAGCGACAAGTAGTATATGAGCCAGAGGGAGTACTAAAGTTGTGCAACGTTGTAAGACAAAGGTCTTAAAGAGGGAATCGACGCTCACAAGCTGATATTGGCCGGTCCATCCAATGTCATACCAGGGCTATCACGACTAGAGGTGATCCTCGAAGCGAAATCATCAAGAAAATAGCTCAAACGTTGATGCTGGATTATCAAGTTGGAAAGCTAGATCGAGGGTTTTCACCTTGACAGAATACAACAACAATGTTGGTCACCATACCTCCACCACTCTGCCAGCCTGGTCACGTAAAACTGGTTGGCAAAGGAAAAAACATCAGGACCAAAGAATTGCTAATTTCTTATACTCTCTCTATCCTAAAAAAGTTGTCTCAACTTTGTCTAGATACACATGTATATAGACATGTTTTTAGTGTGTAGGTACATGCGTATCTGCAAAAGTTGAGATATCCTTTTTGAGACAGAGGGAATATATGATTCAATAGAATTCTGGCAAGCAAAACCAAATCTTTATAATGCATATATACAATGTATTGAAGAAACCTTTTATGACAGTATTGCCACGCTTACGATATTCAACTCCACGTTGGATGCCAAACGTAAGGTAATCCTGCTATAAGTGGTGGTACAATCAAGGTGTTATTATACACTGAGAGAATTAGTTAATTTCCAGGATATGTATGCGTTGTACAGAGTTGGTATTGACTAGGAAAAAAATATAGACGACTTTGCTTGTCGCACAACATATTGTTTTTTGCATTTGCACCAGCGAGGAGAACAATGAACAATGTTGGGATTTATTAATTGCGGACTGTCACAGCAGTCCCAGAACCAGAATATATCCTTGCGTCGTGCCATCTTGATCAGCCAGATAGATAGATCAGCAGGATCGTGAGCGGGGACGGTGTAAACGATGCAATTTTAGTACAGCGGATTGGCCTGACCTAGTTTATCTATTTTCTGGTGTGAACGGGGTTTTTACCCGAAACGTACGGATCCTGATCGAGGCATTGATCTCATCACGATTTGTTCCGACAAGCACGCTAATCTTAATCTACTTTTATGATAACTAAGAGCATAACAGATTTAGTTTCCAATCTTCCATAAATACACATTATATATACACATACACTACAAGCAGATAATCGCACATAATTGAAATGCTATATCCCACGTAATTTATCAAACCGTCACTACAAGCACCATCCACCACTTAATTAAACACAATTCAACTTAAATAACTTGATTTCAACTTTTCCGTGCTTTACAAGATATTATTTGTCGTGCAGCTTGCAAGGTAGCCGTAGGTAGTTTAGCTTATAGGATTCTAGCGTGGATATCTTTCTTCATATATGCGTGGGTCATGTAAACACACAAGGAAGTTCATATAGTATAAATGTCTCAAACATTGTGGTTTTTATCGTGACTATTAACACCGTTTTCTTCTCGATTACAACATTCGGTCAGACACGTACACAGTTTCAGATACACGTAGAAAAATCCTCTTTATATTAAAAAAATGCATGGAGATGCAAAGTTTGTACATGTCATTGTACAAGCCCGTTCCATCTATCATATGTTTAGTTTCACCTCGCCAATTTACAGTGGAAGTGGTTTAGACCACCTTATAATCCCAAAGGCGCAAAATATGGTGAGCCCTATCTTGACGGTCTTTCATAGGGCTTAGGTACCCTATGGAAAAGCCCTGGTTCGTTTGGATGTTTGCTTTCAGACATGGTATTGGACATTGGTATTCTACAGACCCGAATATCTTGAAATCGCAGTGTTTGGATGTCCTCGACATTCATTCGATGCATTCGGGCTGAATATTGAGGTGTTGAAATTTTGCCTTCCGAGACCGCTTCCGAATATAGAGGCCGAGAGCTAAACATTCACTAGTGGAAAAAAGGGCTTCCATTCGTCCCATTAGTCCCCAACCAAATTCGATCCGCGGCTAAAGGGTCCATCAGTCCCGGTTCATTTGAAAATGTGGGCCAGGGGGCATTAGTCCCGGTTTAAAAGGGCCCTTCAGTCCCGGTTTCAGCCAACAACCGGGACTAATGCCCCCTGGCCCTTTAGTCTCGGCTCGTGGCTCAAACCGGGACTAAAGGTCACCCTTTAGTCCCGGTTCGTGCCACGAGCCGGGACCAATGGCCCGTTCAAACGAACCGCCCACTTAGTGCCAGTTATCGATCGACGACGCTTCGGATCGATCGACATTAACGACGACGCTTCGTAGTCGCGCTGATCGGGAACCGGCGCCGGCGACCGCATTGGAAACTCGCCTGCATTCATCGCCGGCGTGCTCATCTCCCTCTCTCTACACTATATATAGCATCACATTTGATCATCTAAGCACACCATTGCATCTCTAGCTTCTTCTTCCCCAAATATCTCTCCCACATATCACCATACCGTGCCGGCGCCCTCGAGAGCTCTCTCTCCCTCGACTCAATGGAGGAGCAATTTTTTCCAAGGTCTCGGATCTACTACGTCGTCATCGAAGAGATGAACTTCACCATCACGGAGACTCTCTGTGCTTCGAGGGTGGAGAAGTGGATCCGCGCCGTCAAGCGACGGTTCCTCGACGACGCACCGACCAAGTGCGTGGGCTTGGACTGTGAGTTCACCACTCATGCGGTCCCTCAACGTGCCGCCGTCCTTCAACTCTCGGTGGCGTCCGAGATATTGATCTTCCAAATTTGCAAGGCCAATGGCGTGCCGCAACTACTCAAGGACTTCTTGAAGGACACCACCATCAAGTTTTATGGTGCGGCTATCAACAATGATCTGCGCATGCTAAGGTCATACGGAATTGTTATTCCGTCTGCGTATGATCTTCAAAAGGTTGTCCCAAACCCCACTAGCAAGCTAACTCCGAGTCTCTATGATTTGGCCAATGCTACTATTGGGACACATCTTGAGAACAAGAAGAGGGACAAGAAGAAGAAGGACAAGAAGAAGAAGGACAAGAAGAAGTACAAGAAGAAGGGAGAAGAAGAAGAAGAAGATGATGATGATGATGAAGATGAACTAATATTTGGTTGGGAAAAAGTTCCATTGAGCTTCAACCAAATATTATATGCCGCTTTAGACGCTCGCCTAGGCTTTGATATTGCTAGGAGATTCTGGAAGCTAAAGGGCTACAATAGCCATGTTGATCGTCTTAACCTTAATAATTAGGTGGATGATTATGTATGGAAAAATGTTGGATGAGCTTGCTTGGAAAATGTACTTCCTTTGAGCCATGTTGGATGAGTATGTTTGGAAAAATGTACTCCCTTTGTTTCGGTTAACAAAGTCTATTAATTTTCAAATTTGTGATTTTTCAAGTATTTTGGCTTTTTTGAATATTTTAATTATTAAAAATTAATAATTAAATTATACATAAAGATTATTTGAAATTCATTGGTGCTTATTGATACGCCTCAAACGTATCTATAATTTTTGATGCTCCATACTTGTTTTAACACCATTTGCCTTATGTTTCGTTACACTTCGTGGCGTTTTTATGCGATTTCCGGAACTAACCTATTAACAAGTCGCTAGAGTGCCAGTTCCCTGTTTTCTGCTGTTTTTGTGTTTCAGAAAAGTTACATAGGAAATATTCTCGGAATTGGACGAAACCAAAGCCAGTCGCCCAGAATTTCACCGAAGCTTTCAGAGAACCGAAGAGGAGGCGGAGTGGGGCCACGAGGGCTCCACACACCAGGGCGGCGCGGCCCAGGCCCTGGCCGCGCCCCCTATGTGTGAGGGTGCCCTGGCAGTCCCCCTGACGACGCCCCTTCGCCTATATAAAGCCTCGGGACGGATAACCCTAGAGGAGTCGGCGAAATTTCCAGAACAGTTCCATAGCTCCGCCGCCGCCGCCAACGAATTTTGGGGGACAAAAGTCTCTGTTCCAGCACCCTGCCGGGACGGGGAAGTGCCCCCGGAGCCATCTCCATCGGTCTCCATCGCCGTCTCCGCCGTCTCCATCGACCTCACCGCCATCTCCATCAACCTTGCTGTCTCCTATGATGAGGAGGTAGTAGTTCTCCCCCGGGGCTGAGGGCTCTACCGGTAGCTATGTGATTCACCTCTCTCTCCCATGATGTGATCTTTATGTGATCGTGAGCTTTGTATCTAGTTGAACTGGTAGATGTTATTATTCAGATATTATGTTACTCCTATGCTTTATTATTGTACTCGCCGGAGATACCTCGTATCATGGTGTAAAGGTGACTAGTGTGTGCATCATGTGTATCTTTTTGGTTAATATCTCTATGAAATGTTGGTGTTTGTTGGAACCATCTAGTGCGTTCATGGTGATAGTGTGGGACAATCTAGTTTGGGTACATACGGACTTTGAGGAGTGCTTCGTAGCCCTACGCATGATTAGTGTATGTTTTCCATTGGAGAATTGTTTTGAGTTGCATATTGATGATAATATCTATTGGTTCAATTATGTTATATTTGTTGGGAGTGTGTCCACTAGTGAAAGTATGATCCCTAGGCCTTGTTTCCAAGCTTTGCACACCGTTTACTTCCTGTTCTGTTACATGTTTGCTTGCTGCCATTTTTATTTCAGATTGTGTTTACTACTTATAATCATCACAACTACTTATATTTCACTATCTCTTCGCCGAACTAGTGCACCTATACATCTGACAAGTGTATTGGGTGTGTTGGGGACACAAGAGACTTTCTGTATCGTAATTGCAGGGTTGCTTGAGAGGGATAGCTTTGACCTCTTCCTCCCCGAGTTCGATAAACCTTGGGTGATCCACTTAAGGGAAACTTGCTGCTATTCTACAAACCTCTGCACTTAGAGGCCCAACACTGTCTACAAGAACAGACGCGTGCGTAGACATCAAGCTCTTTTCTGGCGCCGTTGCCGGGGAGGTAAGGTAAAAGGTACTCGCATCCTCCTGTGTGAGTGCTCGGAGTTATTTCCTTTAGATTCTGCAATTATATCTTTCTGTTTCTTGTTTTTATTTTCACTAGTTAGGATTAATGGAAATCAAAGAGTTCTTTAGTCTTTTTCCTGAGTTTAGATATGAAGTGTTTGAAGAGAAAATTGAAAAACCTTTGGAGCTTAATTTGCATGCTAATAGTATTGTTAGTATGAATGCTTTGAACACCGTTATTGCTAATGCTATAGAAAAGTCTAAGCTTGGGAAAGCTGGTTTTGTTAAGCATGATATTTTTAGTTCCCCAGCTTTAGTGGAGAAAGTTTGCTCTGATGATATTTTATCTCCCCTATGTGATGTTCCTATACCTGTTACCTATGTTAGTGATCATGATTGGGAAAAGCACTCTACTTTTGATATTGAAAATCTTTTTGGTACCGATTCTAAGGTTAATAATTGTTGTACCATTAGTACTATCCATGTTCCTTCTTATGATGATATGTTTGATGAGTATGCTTTGCGAAATAGTTGTTCTCTAGTTTGTGATGATACTAAACCTCTAGTTTATGATGGTTATGATGTTGGGTATAATATTTTCAGTTCACCTACTTTTGCGGAGAAAATTAGTTATGATTACAATATGCCTCCTATTTTTGATGATTATGGTGATGAGAATAATTATTCTGTTAAATCTGCTCCTACTACGATTGTTCATGTGGGGAGTATTAATCCTTTTATGCATGTGGCTCATGATAAGGATGCTTTATGTGATAGTTATGTTAGTTCTATTCATGATGCTACTGAAAGTTATTATGAGAGAGGGAAACATGGTTTGATGGATCTCAACAATATTGAGTTTCCCCTCTTTATGTTGCAATTCTTGAAGTTGTACTTGTTTTGCCTTCCTATGATTTTTGCTTTGCGCTTTTATGACTTGTCCCTTTACAAGACTATTTTTTATAGAAAGTGGTTTAGATTTAAATGTGTTCCATACTTGATTTTTGATGCTCTCTATTGCTTTAAGTTCCTATATGGCGCCTTTGCCTCAAGCTCTTATATGGCGCCCACATGAGCATCTTTGCAAATTACTGCGCCTAGCTCAAAGGCATTAAAGAAAAGCACTCTTGGGAGATAACCCATTGTTTATTTTCAGTACTTTTTCTTTTATTTGAGTCTTGGAAGTTATTACTACTGTAATATATGCTCCTTATCCTTTTTATTTCGTTGTTGTGCCAAGAGAAGCCTCTAATTTGAGTGAGGTAAGATTTGGGGATGTTGTTGTCCTGAAACAGTTTTCGGTGCTGTACCGTAAAAAATCGTGAAAATTCTCTGTATATCTTTTGGACCTGCGATTTCTTGTGCATATGCCCCAGGTTATATCCAAACTTTCATTAGTTGAACACTTTTTGATTTCAGCAACAGAAAACCCTCTAAAAATTCGACCTTTGTCAGCTGTTCTGTTTTGACAGATTTCTGCCAATATTTGTATTTGCCGCTCGATCGCTTTCTTTTTTAGTTCTTTTGATCATGGAACATTTGGAGAAGTTGCTACAGTAGTATATACTTTATATGTGGTGGTTTTGAGTTGAAACCTGAAGCAAAAAGGGTTGATTCATTATTATGCTTACACTAACGTTGCTAATAGAATTGTGTTGAGTTTTGTATGAAGGAAGTTTTCAAGTGTAGGGATTGAAGAATGATGAGATGAGATAAAGAATGGACAAAAGCTTAAGCTTGGGGATGTCCATGCACCCCAAGAAATATCCAAAAAGTACAAGCGTCAAAGCTTGGGGATGCCCCGAGGCACCCCCTTCTTCATCGGCAAAAATCAGGTCACCTTTCAACACACTATATTTTTATTGCTTCATGCACTATGCATTTTTCTTGGAGCGTCAGTTGCTTTTGCTTTCAGTTTTCTTTTTGCTTTGTTTGCTGCAATAAATAGTTGGATCACATCATGTTTGTTTGGAGGGATACATACTCCGTTTTTTATTGCCAAGAACACTCTGGTTTTCACTCTTATCGTTCAACAAGTGTTCTCTTTTTCTGCTACTGCGTTTAGCTTGCATTTATCGCCTTGATTTTTGTTCAGATCTTGTTTTATCTTTGCATCAAGGTGTATTTGGACCTCTGGTATATGTTGGTTTTCCTCAAAAGAGTTTCCTCAAAAAGGTTTTAATGGTGTTGGAAAAGAGAAAAAGTTTTATGCAAAAAGTGGTACAAAAAGGAGCTTGTTTAGACTGCGGCTTAGACCTTTGCATGTCATGTTTGATGTCGTTTTGATAGTTTGCTTAGTGATTTTTACTGTAGCATGACTTGTCTCAAATGACTGAGATTGCTTAATGAGCCTTTGAAAAAATCATGCGTTGTTTATATTATTTGGAAGCATTAATTTGGTTTTCTCCTTTGATGCTTTATTTGGGTTGACTTGGCGCATGCTTACACCATGTTGACTACAAAAATAAGTCGCCTATAGCCTCTATGATTATTTAGTTTTTGACTTTTGATGCCATCTTATGCTTCTTTTAATATTGCTTTGTCGCTTTGCATGATTATGACCGTTATTGCTCTCTTAGTTGGTCGCTCCCAGTCTTTTGCTAGCCCTCATTTTGTACTGAGTATGAGCTCTACTCGTGCATCCAACTCCCAAAAACCAAGTTTGCCATTGTGTCCACTATAAATTCCTATGCATAGTATTTGCAAGTCATTCCAAGTAATTTTTCATGTGCTACCTTTCAAAAAACCTTTAAAATACTTCTCATTTTGTGACACTGTTTTCAGCTCATGGGGACGTAGTGGTCGGATTTGCTATCTTCCATATTGTCTTATTCCAAAAAGAAAAAAAAAGAAAAAAAAGAAAGAAAAAAGCAACTCCTCCATGGTATGTGAATGTTGGTGGGCACTCGATGGAATCGGTTAGCTATGGTTTGAGAAAGGAAAAAGGGTGGGGAGGAGTGCCAAGCTTTATAAAAGAGCACAAAAGTGTCAATCTCTCTCTCAAAAACTTGCTACATTTTTGTATGGAAGATAGTAAGAACCCCATTGCTAGTCGTTGACAAAGACAACCACCTCTCAAAACCAATTTTTATCTCTCTGTTTTACAAATGAAAAGCTCTAGCACATGTTTAATCACTGCTTCCCTCTGTGAAGGGCCTTTCTTTTTACTTTTATGTTGAGTCACCACCTTCCACCTTTATGCATCATCTAAGAAAGCATAGTTGTCATTCTGAGTATAATGTGCATTGTCCCAAAGTTTTCATTGATTGATTCATGATCATGGTTTCACTTGTTCTTAAATTACTTGTATCTAGTCACCCTCTTAAACTTGAAGGTGTCCTATGCATTTATGTTTTGCTACTCTATGAGGGACAAGCTGAAAACCATTTGCTATGTCTTCCATATGATTTGAACACACACTTGACTTTCATTGTTTCATTATTCATGATCTTTCGTTTGTGTTCTTCTTCATGTTATAATATGGTTGCTAAGTTTCTTATTGTCAAGATTATATCTTCATGCTCATGTTTTAAGTTCTTTTGATCCCAGCACTCAATGCTTACTTAGATGATCAAGATTGTGTAGGTGCATGTCACCTTAAAAATTATTCTTTTGTTATCACTTACCTACTAGAGGACGAGCAGGAGTTAAGCTTGGGGATGCTGATACGTCTCAAACGTATCTATAATTTTTGATGCTCCATGCTTGTTTTTACACCATTTGCCTTGTGTTTCGTTACACTTCGTGGCGTTTTTATGCGATTTCTGGAACTAACCTTTTAACAAGTCGCCACAGTGCTAGTTCTCTGTTTTCTTCTGTTTTTGTGTTTCAGAAAAATTACATAGGAAATATTCTCGGAATTGGACGAAACCAAAACCAGTCGCCTAGAATTTCACCGAAGCTTTCAGAGAACCGAAGAGGAGGCGGAGTGGGGCCACGAGGGCCCCACACCCTCTCCACGCTAGCGTGTCGCATATCGGAAAAAACTGGACCGGTTTATCCTCGCACCGGCGAGCAACGCTCCTTGCCGGACAGACCAGCTCGTTGTGGTGCATCTGGGCGTAGAGAGCCACGGCGTCGCGCGACTACTTTCGACTGGGTGTGTGCGCAAAGTCCTTGGCGACGCGTTTGGCCGAGGTCCACGAAGTGCGGTCGTGGCTGAAGAGGACGGCGCGAGCATGGAGCTGGTAGGCGTCCCGATCTGAACTGGCGCTCTCGCGCACTGCTGCTGCTACTCCAGTAGCGCTCCAGGTTGTTGCTCGTGGACGCATGAATGCTGCTGACGATCTGGAGCGCGGTCTCAACTGACGCACGCTCGGCGTTGAGGCGGCCAACAACGCCGAGCTCTCCTTAGCTTGCGTATACTGAGTTTAGTACTACGACGCTGCAGGCTGTTCAGTGCTAGCTAATGTGGATGGAACAGGAACCGAAGCACAAAGCAAGCACACAGTTTAAGATAAACTTCAATTACCAATTTTCGCTAATAAATTATAAATTATACGCCACAAAAATTATACTATTAAAAACTACTATTGAATATGAATCCAATGATATATATTTTATAATATATATCTTATTTTTTTATGGTAAAAATTGTTGGTCAAAGTTCACCTTAAACTATATGTGTGCCTTATAAACAAAACTAGAGGGAGTACATCAACAATATGCAATGATTCAGAATAATAAACTCTAGCTCCTAATAATTCACACGCTAACCGAATCTCCAAGCAATAAAAAGGAAATAAAAAGTATGCGTGAAAAGCTTGCAAGAACAACAATCTAATAATATAGGATACAACTCCAAGTTTGTCTACCAATCTTAATATTCAAGCTCTAAAAAATCATGGCAATAATTTCAAAGAGGCACACATTAAATTAGTTTTGGAGTCATTATTATGGTTCCATAGCGAAGCACGGGCAATGTGCTAGTATTTAGATATAATGGTGTGCATTTTATGGTCCGACCTATATTTTATGATCCCACTTTCAGCACTTTCCTATTTTAGCCAACTCCACGTCTCGTGGTCCCACCTGCAAGGGTTTTATGGTCCAATTGTTAGTAATTTGCTATTTATGCATGTCCACGTCTCCTGATCCCACCTGTAAGCGCTACTCGGTCCCACTGATGTTGTTTTGTCAGCAGTGTCACAGTCGAAGGGCCTTGACTCAACGGAAAGGCTCAGTGTGGGTATTCGTGTGGCTGAGAGAGAGAGCAAGGAGGGCAAAAGTGAGGAGTGTTTCGATCGTTGGGAAGAACTGAGTAGTTGCAAGCCTATGTGAGGCATAAAAGCAGTTTTCCCTTTAATCAATCTGTGTATACACCGATGTCTGTTGCTTTACCAACAAGTCTAGCTTAAGCATGATACTCCCTCCATGCCGGATTATAGGGCAATTACGCACTTCAAGACAAACTTTGACCTTTAATTTTAGTCAAAAAAATATAAGGTATATTATATAAAAATTATACCATTGGATTCATATTCAAAAGAACTTTCCAATGGTATAATTTTTATGTCAAATATCTCATATTTTCTTAACTAAAATTAATGGTTAAAGTTTGTCTTAAAATATATATTTGCCCAATAATCCGGTATGAAGGGAGTATGAGTAGTCAATTAACATCTATATAGTTTATGTGGTCAGTAAGAGAGGCCAATAAAGGTTTGCTCAATAGTAGACATAACACTATTTGCCATAGCCAAACTTGAACTCTCCTTGGTGTGGATGCAGCACATCACTACATTGATAGCACATTTGACATATTTCTTCCACCTTCTGTCCACATGGACACGTCTTCATCAAACAACGATATGGAACATCAAATCGATGAGTAAAATACATGGTTAGTCATTGAATTTGAGTCAGTAACTCGCCGTGGTCATCGTACAATAGAATACGTAATTTACGGTCAGAGGTTCATCGGAGGTCATCAGAGCATGTAGAGCTCCGTATTTGCTGACATGGCAAGTGCCCGGCCCACTTGTCAGGCTCCCCAATATCTGCAAGCGTAAAATACGGCTTCAACCAATGAAAATACGTTTTCACCCGTGGTATCCCGTGGTAAGCCCGAAACGTTTTATTTTTTACTTTCAGTCCCTTGGATGGTTGGGTTCAGCCCCCCCCCCCCCCCCCCCCCGCCGCCGCCCACTCAAAGCCCTGTCATGACGCTGCCCTCCTCTGGCATGATTTACAGGACCCCCGTCCCGACCTTGACGTCTCTTCGCTTGCGCGTATTGCCTGAGTCCTCTGCCATGACCCACGTTTTTCTGTTCCTTCTCCTCCTTAACCTCTCGCTCTTCGGCCGTACCCATCGCAAGACCAGCACAGCTAGCGCCTCCCGCCACCTTGTCCGGCGAGGTGTGGGTAGAGCTTCGCCTGGCCGACGCCCGAGACGTGCCTTACATCCACAGCCTCATCCACCAGGCGGAGATCAAGCTGCTCACCTCTCCACGCTAGCGTGTCGCATATCGGAAAAAACTGGACCGGTTTATCCTCGCACCGGCGAGCAACGCTCCTTGCCGGACAGACCAGCTCGTTGTGGTGCATCTGGGCGTAGAGAGCCACGGCGCCGCGCGACTACTTCCGACTGGGTGTGTGCGCAAAGTCCTTGGCGACGCATTTGGCCGAGGTCCACGAAGTGCGGTCGTGGCTGAAGAGGACGGCGCGAGCATGGAGCTGGTAGGCATCCCGATCTGAACTGGCACTCTCGCGCACTGCTGCTGCTACTCCAGTAGCCCTCCAGGTTGTTGCTCGTGGACGCATGAATGCTACTGACGATCTGGAGCGCGGTCTCAACTGACGCACGCTCGGCGTTGAGGCGGCCAACAACGCCGAGCTCTCCTTAGCTTGCGTAGACCGAGTTTAGTACTACGATGCTGCAGGCTGTTCAGTGATAGCTAATGTGGATGGAACAGGAACCGAAGCACAGAGCACGCACACAGTTTAAGATAAACTTTAATTACCAATTTTCGCTAATAAATTATAAATTATACGCCACAAAAATTATACCATTAAAAACTACTATTGAATATGAATCCAATGATATATATTTTATAATATATATCTTATTTTTTTTATGGTAAAAATTGTTGGTCAAAGTTCACCTTAAACTACATGCGTGCCTTATAAACAAAACTAGAGGGAGTACATCAACAATATGCAATGATTCAGAATAATAAACTCTAGCTCCTAAATATTCACACGCTAACCGAATCTCCAAGCAATAAAAAGGAAATAAAAAGTATGCGTGAAAAGCTTGCAAGAACAACAATCTAATAATATAGGATACAACTCCAAGTTTGTCTACCAATCTTAATATTCAAGCTCTAAAAAATCATGGCAATAATTTCAAAGAGGCACACATTAAATTAGTTTTGGAGTCATTATTATGGTTCCGTAGCGAAGCACGGGCAATGTGCTAGTATCTCTACTAATAATATTGCAATAGGACTGGTCCGTGTCCGTAAAATACGCTTTCGTCCAACCACAAATACGTTTTCCTCCGTTAAGTCAAAGACAACGGTTCGGTAAAATCGTGGCTTCGTCCGTCCTCCTGTTCGGCTGGCCCGACTTGATTTCAACCTAGCAGCCAACTAGACGCGAGAAAAAAGGACACCGACCAAGGTAGCGTGAGATAAAAGGAAAGGTCAGAGCCTCCGACGATGTCCGATCACCGTCTCCTTGCAGAATCGTCTGCACCGTCGTGCTGATCGTCTGCAGTAGCTTAGAGCTTTCAATGACGTACATCTCCTCGCCGAACATGTGCGCTCCGTCCTGCTGATCGTGTGCATAATATGAATCGAATCGACACCATCTTCTCATACTCCGGAGGTCTATCTTTCTGCTGTTGCGCGTAACCCCGGGACGAGAGGATGACGCCAGCGCTGATTTATATTGCTACGTCTTCGGATCATCTGCTTGGAATTCTGAAAAAAGATCTTCGGCTGCTTCCCTACGTACCACGGGTACCAAGGCGCCATCTCAACCGTTGTTAGCGTGAGGTATCTAGACGAGAGGATGGCGTGCATGCGGTGTGCTCGGACTGTGCTGCCGCCAGCCCCCACGCGCGTGCCTGCTGCCGGACACTCGCGCGTGCCTGCTGCCAGCCCCCACGCGCGGCTGTGCTGATGGCAACACAGCAGACCAGGTCGACGGTGTAGTGCAGCTCCACGCAACGCTAGGAAACTTATGGCACATCGGCCGAGTGTTTCGTACCGGCCGTCAACGCCGCCAGCAACTCTGCCCTGACCTGATCCGCCTCTAATCTCTATGCGATGGTCCGATGTGTGCTACTAAGAAAGTGCTGCTGATGCATGAAGATTATGTGCATTGAGCGGTTCAGAGAACTTGAATACATTGTGATGATTTGCTATAGCATTTGCTGTCATTCCAATTAAAAAGTGCAATCTTCAGAATTTGTAAATATAACATGTAACTGTTCAGGGAAGTAAAAGCAACAGTTTAGAATTTCTGAGAATATCAAATCTCTTGGGCATTGTCCAATGACCAGACAAGATCGTGTCATGGTTCAAGAAAGGTATGCGTTTATGAGTATTTTGTTAAAAAATACACTTAATACTTTGGCTTGTTTTCTAAGGGATGATACATGCTAATGTGAGAGTGTGCAGTGCACAACAACACGTGAGAGTTTTCGTTTTCTTTTCTCATCATTAAACATATAAGGATGATAGAACCAAATATCTTGTCACATGTCATATATATATACATTGTACACTATTAAGCAAACGAATAAGATTAGAAAGTAAGCTGTGAGTTTCTCTTTCAAGGCGACCTCTATCATATTTCATCAAATCATATAAAATGGAAGTAAAAAAAAGCTAAGAGGTTTAGTTAATACAAATTACAATATTTCTAAAAAATGAACATCATATGATTTATTTTAGACCCGTTGCAAAGCACGGGCACTTTGTACCTGTGATTTTTAGATTCTGCTCATTTATGTGTTGTGCTGATAATTCTTTCGAAGGTGATGCAAATATTGTTTGCAGATAAACTGTTAGGACAAAGGAAAATGCATGGTCTAGATCTCTTTGTAGTACTTTTGTAGTACAGAGATTTTTCAGATGCTTATAAGCTGAGCAGATATCTTTTTGCTTACTGATTTGGCTGAATATGTGTTAAACCAAATACAGGTTGAACCAGATAGGACGGTTACCACCTCTGATCAAGTTGAAGAACGTGCGCATCTCTATCTCTCTTTTGTGCAGGTTGTCTTTATGAACTGTTAACTAAGATTTGCATTTTTCTGCCCCACCAAAAGATGAACTGTTAACCAATGGATGTAAAGAAACTCTTCAGGTCGAATATGAAACTGGTGTACAAAAGATTCATGTACGCCAATGTTGACCTGGTATATTTTCACTTGATTTAGTTCCCACCGAGCCCTCTGAGTTTGCATGTGGTGACCCAGCATACCACTGTATGTGTAGTATGCAAGTTGTTGATATAACACCAATGAAACGCCGTCTCACTAAAAGCCTCCGATTGCATGAGAATTTCAGCTTCGTCCATGCGACGAGGGGCTGCAGTTTTGCAGCGCCTCTTTTTCCTGAGTAGTAAGTAATCCGTCATGAATGTTGTTTGTGTGTGTATGGCTAATCTAATGCCCGGCTGGTCATGGCGAGAGTAGTCTGCTGAGGACCAGCTACACGATCTCCATGGGCTTCGGCTGTTGCAAAATATCCGTTAAGCTGATGATTTTGTTGCAAGAACATTCCAACTCTGCCCAAATTGCTTCTGCAACTGAATTTGTGTATGAATTAAACTGCAGATCCTGATGATTGATGTTGGTCAGGTGATGTTCTCTGCTAGCTGAGTTTGTGCAATATTATTCCAACACCGAGGAAGCGCGGGCAATGACATGGCTGGATGGTTTGCAACTTGCTCTGTTGTCGGCTTTATTTTGAGCCAAGCATGGGGCAGCCGGGACACTGGGATCTCGTGAAGACGGGACGGCCGCGACGAGGAGCTATAGCGATCGGAAGCCGGGCAACGCTAGAGGAGTAGAAACTGGATTCGCAAGAAGATCCGGCCGCGGTGGCGTCGGTCGATCCCAGGCTCCTGCTATCGCCGATGGCGCCAGGGCCCTCCTTAGCGCATCCCGCAGCTACTCCCGGGCCGCTATTCTGCCCTCAAGCGGCGGTGAGGCGGGGATGGGGACCGGGCCAGCGGGGGCGGTGAATCAGCCAAGAAGGATACGCGCAGGACGACAGGAACCTGGCGGAGGATCTCATCTCGTGATTCCGGCCACGTGCTTTGGGCATCTCGATCCAAGGGCGGGTTAAACTATCAGCTAGCAATCGGCGATGACGACCACAGTTAGCAAAGCAAGCATCGATCGGCAGTCTGTAGAAGGGCAAAGCTATGCCCGAGATATGAAATTGATCAATGCTAATATTCAGAACGAGAAGGGCAAAGCTCATACATGCAGGAAGGTACAACTACAGTTCCTTCACAACTTGGTAATGCAGATTTAATGGCCTATGGAAAAGACCAAGTCTGATTATACTTTAGAGAAAAATATCATGGATTTTATGTCTGGAGATAAATTGGATTGCTACAGCTCGGCGGAGGAGGTTATGTCCCTGTCTTTTGTGAAAACAGAGTGCAATAGTGTACTTTATAGTATGGTTGCTAATGATACAACGTTTAACTCTTTAGGTTTCTGACTGAAAGTTGTTTGTAACCTCTGAACCTCTTGTCGGGAGGACTGTAATCCAGATGCTATGAAATGAAGTCAAGATTGGTCTGAAAAATCTCTAGCATGTAGGCTACATCTTACGTAAATGTAAATGAATAATACTAGACTGACTACACTCTGCTTCTAATTCAAGGGTTACAATCGTAACAAAAAAAATCAAGGGTCACAATATTTACCGGTTTAATCAAGCGACTAACAGCAGCAGTGCCAAATAGACGTCGATTAAATCGGAGTGGAGGAAGTACACCAGACTGAAAATTTACGAGCACATGACTAGAACCCCGACGATGGGCCTGTCTCCAATCCAATCAGTAGCCCATCGGGTCATGTCGGTACTAGCGTCAGAGTTAAAAACTTTTTTGGCAAGCAACAAATACGGCACTGCCCTAGAACCCGGCTGAGGAAGGAGGCCATAGCTATTAGCCTAGACGCTCAGTTGTTGAAGGTTAATGAGCCACATCGCTTGGGGCAGTGAAGACGACCCCCCTGCCCGGCTCCGTCGTGCAGATCTTTGATGCTTGCTCCATCTTCTCCTTCTTCTCCGACATCCCCTCTATCTAATATACCACACACACACACACACACACACACACACACACACACCGTGCCTCTGTCAACTCAAACATATACAAGGTGGGACGACAACGATAAAGTGATAGCCTCTTCTTCGCCGTAGGGGATGGGTAGGTGGAGGCGCAGGTGGAATTTGCCGTCCATGGCAAGTGCTCGTTTACTCACCAGGGAATCCGTTGAACTCTCAAGGTTATATAAGGGATGGGCATGACAAAACTTGTGGATTCGATTATCATGTATATTTATCGGTTTTTTCTAGAGACGTGTTGAGACATGTGTGGAGACAAGCGCACGAGAGACATATCCGATACAATTGGCTAATTTGACAGACGAATTTGACGGATAACCATGGCATGAGCAAGGTGAATCCGATCTCTAGACATTACTTCACTTGAGCTTGTACATAGCGAGGGCAATGCGTATGAAAGCTATTGCTTCAAGGCGTCTCTAGGATACAGAGGAAAGTGAAATCTTTGTCAATTATGTTGTCAAATTATAGCTTATATCGAGTTGCATTCTTGTGGAAATTTATTTCTATGCACGTCAACTTCAGGTGTCTTATTTTAACTATAATTTATTTATATTTTGATTATGTTTACCGCAAGAAAGTGGATGGCCCGTAGCAACGCACGGGCATTCAACTAGTATTTAGATATAATGGTGTGCATTTTATGGTCCGACCTATATTTTATGATCCCACTTTCAGCACTTTCCTATTTTAGCCAACTCCACGTCTCATGGTCCCACCTGCAAGGGTTTTATGGTCCAACTGTTAGTAATTTGCTATTTATGCATGTCCACGTCTCCTGATCCCACATGTAAGCGCTACTCGGTCCCACTGATGTTGTTTTGTCAGCAGTGTTACAGTCGAAGGGCCTTGACTCAACGGAAAGGCTCAGTGTGGGTATTCGTGTGGCTGAGAGAGAGAGCAAGGAGGGCAAAAGTGAGGAGTGTTTCGATCGTTGGGAAGAACTGAGTAGTTGCAAGCCTATGTGAGGCATAAAAGCAGTTTTCCCTTTAATCAATCTGTGTATACACCGATGTATGTTGCTTTACCAACAAGTCTGGCTTAAGCATGATACTCCCTCCATGCCGGATTATAGGGCAATTACACACTTCGAGACAAACTTTGACCTTTAATTTTAGTCAAAAAAATATAAGATATATTATATAAAAATTATACCATTGGATTCATATTCAAAAGAACTTTCCAATGGTATAATTTTTATGTCAAATATCTCATATT